>OV656711.1:2500000-3750000 GCA_927399405.1 Agonopterix arenella
TAGGGTTCATATCGGAGTAACAGCGCACTACACCTCACGCGCTGCGCTGTAGTAGTGAGAGATTTCGCCCATATCAATCACTGTCTTGTTGGTCTAGCGGTCTAGACAACCGGCTTACGATCCGGGTAGCTAAGATTCGATCCTCGTGTCGGCCAATCGTCTTTTTCAATTTATTTCATAATGTGGCGCCCCCTAGTGCTTATAAGCGGCAACGCAATTAGGACGTCCTAAAATTCAAGGCGAGTTACCTATCTATATCCAATATACATCATCAATCTATGGTGTCAATCATGAAAATTTTTTCTAACTTATGTACGTAATACTGACTGCACTCAAACGGTGAAACCTGCATACGCTGAAGAAGCAATTCTAATGTATATGTGAAGTCTACCAATCCGCATTGGACATGAGTGGTGGATCGACGCCCATACGCCCTCCCGGAGGGTAGTAAATAGGCTGATGATGATGATGATACATTTTATTTACAAACATAAATTCACGACAATGATCCCTTTCTTGGAGGTCAGATACCAAGCTACATTAACTACCTTTTCGTTAAAAGTTAGTTAAGAAGGAATGGTTTATTTACTGTTTGGAACTGTCATGGAAGAGCAGAATCTGAACACAAGAAAATTTCTTGCTAAAAATGAGATCCTATAACGCGTTTTGTATTTTAGGTATCGAAATAATAAAAAAATATATTGTGTATGGTCCTTCTTAATACAGACGGTTTTTAAGAGGACGGACGGTCAGACCAAAGAGTAATATAAGTATATAAGAAAAGAGAACCCACTCGTGGCAACATTATGCATCCACCTTATGTCAAATTGAAGGCTAGCTAGCGCCATCTATGTTTCAACGACAATAATTCAACCTATACTATACATACCTACTTATATCTACTCATACCGATGGATATTATTGTTTTGAATGCTAGTTTTCGTTCAATCCAGCACCGATCGAGTGAAATTCCCGTATCCTTACTATTCCTGTAATCTAAACATTGGTAAGAGAACAACAGAAACTCCAGAACATTACTAAATCGTCACGAAATTGAACGAAAACTACAAACAACCCGCACATTACGCAAGATAGGTAGCCATTTTGCATTTTGTGAATGAGTCAATTTGACATTGACATAGTCAATAAAATCTTTTTTTTTCATACTTCTGCGAAATATTTAATAGATGGCAGCACATTCTATGCAAACTGAATCGGAAAAAGCCACCAAAAGGCGACTGTCCTCCGCCTGGGTCTGACCATTAAACTGAGAAACTTGTCCCTTTCATTTTGATCAAGTAGGATTGCAGTTTTATATGAAACAGTTTTTTTTCGCTATTTCGACTTTGGTCCCGTAGAGAAAGTTGTTCAGTTTGATGCTCCCATCATCTTCGCCATCAGCATATTAAGTTGGACCATGTATATTATTGTAAAGCTAGCATAAATCGAAAACGTTTTATTTTAAGCCCACTAAAACCGTACAGCAGTCTGCAGTACAGCATGAAGTCTATGGTTGTATCTTCTAGGTTTATACCTTTCAATTTTTGGGAAATAAATATTTTTTTCAAAAACTACAAACATGACATTTCAAAGCAATATTTCTTTCTCATTGTGTTATTTATTATAACAAAGACATCACATCTCGATTTTTCTCGTTTTGTCAGGGGTGGCATGCTAGAACTGATTGAGATAAATCGAGTGAATATCTATACTATTATAAAACTGTAACAGGAAGTTTGTCTGTACATTGAAGATATTAACAAAAAAAAGTTACGATATGGTTTTTAGGTGTCCCTGATTCCATTTCACCAATTTTTGGATGTTTTGTCTGTTCTGTTTGTTTGTGTATTTGTTTGTGTGTTTGTTTGGGTGTTTGTTTGTGTGTTTGTTTGTTTGAACGAGTATCACGCAAAAACTACTGAACCGATTTTGATGAAACTTTTTTTGTTTGATAGCTTATGATCTAACTTAAAATCTGGTATATAATTTGTGCGGACGAAGTCGCGGGTTAATGCTCGTTTAAAAATAAGTATATAAGGTCTAACAAAATTAGGTGAAACTATTTAAAGGGGATGACCATCAAACTGCACAACTTGCTCTATGGGACCCTGATGTCAATAGCACAGACAGGTTTTACCTGCCTTTCATGACATCAGCTATCAATTAAATGACCAAAACGTATAGCCTAACACAATGCTCAAATGTTATTCATAGTTCCTTATTCATATGTAAACATTATGTAAATGGCTTTTGTGAAATTTAATAAATTTTATTATTATTATTATTATTATATAGAAATCGCAAAAAAAAAATCTGCTGTCCCATACATTTAGGTCGAGTACGTTTGTATGGAACAGCTGATTTTTTTTTCGCGATTTCGGAATTGGTCCCATAGAGAAAGTTGTTCAGTTTGATGGTCTGATCATCCCCTTAAAATAGTCTCAGCTAGTTTTGTTAGACCTTATATGATAGACTTGAAATGATCCACATAGATATATTATTGTCGTACTTGTATTTTATATAATGTATGTACACGTTCAGGAGACTATATTATTTATCCGATCACAGAAATCGATAAGATGATACTTCAGAAATAGGTATGCGTACATTGTACACCACTTTTCTTTAGATTGTAAAATTGGTAAGTTAGTCCAACAGGGAAAATTGGAAAATAGTTATATATGTGAAATATTTATTTGATGGTACGTTGGATACTACTTAATATTGTAGGTCTAATACATATATGCACTAATGATTGCTAAATTGTCATTATATAGGTACAGGTACAATAATACATAAAATTTATAAAATTCTTAACCTACACTAAATAATAATTGGTATAAGCCTACTCAACAACAAAAAAAAGGGTTAAAGTAAATCGACCATTTAAGCTTGGGAGTTGTCCCCCGTCGGAAATGTGACCATTATAGTATAGAGGCTGTCTTTCCTCGTTGTATGGCCAAATATATTCTTTTTACTATATATATATATATATATATATATATATATATATATATATATATATATATATATATATATATATATATACTAACTATTAATAAACTATTATAAATATTGTTTGATAGCTTATTATCTGACTTAAAATCTGGTATATAATTTGTGCGGACGAAGTCGCGGGTTAACGCTCGTACTATATATATAGTATATGTAAATATAATTACTTGGTTTCTAGCCTTAAAGCGTAGTGTCCCACCCCCACAAGATAGACCGACGATCTGGTGAAGGTGGCGGGAATCCGTTGGATGAGGGCAGCGCAGAACCGCGCGATCGTTGTGGCGATCCTTGGGGGAGGCCTATGTTCAGCAGTGGTCGTCCATCGGCTGAGATGATGATGACTTTGTTTATGATTGTACGTTTATTTTATTATTGATCAGGGTAATCTATAAGGCAAGCGTAAGTGGAAATGTTGGAAGGGGACGGCCTAGACGTACATATACGAACCAAATTGGCGACGTGCTTAAAAAGGGCCAGGTCAGATCTACCCAAAACCGACGAGCATGCATGAAAGGACTTATGAATGTGGAGGAAGCTAGAGAGGTATGCCAGGATCGTAGCATTTGGCGTTCCGTTGTCTCTGCCTACCCCATTGGGAAACAGGCGTGAGGATATGTATATGTATGTATGTATTTTATTTACTAAAATTAAAGAAATCATAAAATTATTAGTAAGGGACGCCCTGCAGCCCGCTAGACAGATGACCTAAAAAAGGTACCGGGGAGCGACTTGGGTGAGAAAGGCCGAGGATAGAGTTTTGTGGTGCGCCTTGGGAGACGCCTGTGTTAAGCAGTGAACGATGATAGGCTGATGATGATGACAAAATTTATCACCGTTATAACAATCTACATTGAGTTCACTTTATGGACACCTTGCCTGAGGGTAGGCATGTGAGGTACATGAATAAATATCCCACATAGACAAAGCTTCTAAGGAGTGCCCAAACTGATCAGATATCGCGCTCGACCATACATTGTCCACTGGCCAAGCCGTTTTCGTCCACAGACGGCATGTAGGTGAAGGTGTATAGTCGCGACACATCGTCGCGCCATGGACTTGTAGTAATGTTACCAATCGTAGCCTGATTTTATGAAAGTCAGGCTACGATAAGTATATCGTAGCCTGACTTTCATAAAATCAGTAGCTCTGGGGGATAATTACTCAAGTGGCTGCTTGTAGAGGGACTTATACAGGTTGTAAAATTAAATGGGACACTTAAAGGGGTGGTTCAGACCATCAATTTGAACAACTTTTTCTATTGGACCAAAATTGAAATCGCGAAAACAATCTGCTGTCCCATACATTTCAGTCGAGTTATGTTTGCAGTTTTGAATGTGACAGGGTAGTAAAAGTTGTTCAATTTGATGGTCTGAAGCATCCCTATAAGTAAGTGTCCCATTTAATTTTACAATGTTATATTAATGACGATTTCCCTCAATAACCAAAAAGTTAATGTAATTTTCATAACTTAATAAAGGAAGTAGGTAGGTAGGTATTATTGTACTAGACTGAAGTCTAAAATAAGGGAAAAGTGGTCTACAGTGGTTTTACAGAAAAGTGCGGTGTACGGGAACATTTTGGCGATCAGCCATCCCACATCGTCGCGAATTCATGCATAAAACATCTCTTGTGTGAGAACTGACGCTAGATTGACGCCATTATATTAACGAGCATTTGATGAGTTTCACATTTGTGTTACATTGAAGATGACATGGATACTTTAAATTTTTCCTTAGTAGCTTATTATCGGCAATTTTGCCGACGACATAGTACTTTTCGCGCCATCAGCATCAGAACTTAACACAATGCTCCAAGACCTGAGCACGGCAAGCCTGGAGGTTGAACTTAAGATGAACCGCACCAGGACCCAGTTGATGACCAACAGCACGAAACGTAGGGTAGAGGTAGATGGGTAGCTGACGTAGGGGAAAAGTCAGCAAAACTAAATTGGAACTGGGCTGGGCATGTTTGCAGAATGCACACTGAGCGGTGGGCATCGATCATCACACAATGGGTGCCTCACGACGGGAGCCGAGGTCGAGGCAGACCCCGGAAAAGGTGGCGAGACGAGCTGGATGCCTACTGCAATGAGTGGCGGGATGTAGCTCCGAACAGAGACGTGACCTTTGCCCAGCACTGGGACAAAACAGGTCAATAAAAAAAACTTAATATCGTTGAAAAGTGGTCTATCCGATGACATAAATCTGAGGGTCTACCCGGACATTCGAACTTAACAATTGCGTGAACGTTTTCGTTCCAATGTCAACTCTATTACAATTAAGTTCAGACCGAAATGGTCGCGATATATTATATTCAAAATCGAATGTCTGGGTACAAGGCCAGTACTGCCAAATATAAGTACATCATCGCAAAATCAATCATAAAACATTATACTGTGTGAGAGCAACAAGAAGTTAAACTTCTGTTAGTATCTAGGTACTAATTTTAAAATTAAACCACCATTGTGTCACAATCTACAGATTGATATCATTAGCATCCTTTTAAACTAAGAGTCTACCCATCAAACTGAACAACTTTTACTATGGGAGCAAACCGATCTGACCGATACTAAACTGCAATCTCGACGCGCGAGATCGCGTCTCAAATGTATGCAGCAGCAGATATATTTTTTTGCTACGATCGGTTAGCTGCCATAGTAAAAGGTGTTCAGTTCGATGGGTAGACTCTTAGTTTAAAAGGATGCTAATGATATCAATTTCAGCCTGTAGATTTTATCTAATTTGTTTTCGTTTCCTTTATGTAGTGACCTATTCACAGGAAGATATTTAGGTATTGTCTTCTATGTATCATTATATAACGAGTATTTGTCCGTGTGGTGTCGGCTAAGAATAGCACCAACCCATTTCCTCCCGTGGGTGTCGTAAAAGGCGACTAAGGGATCTATCGGAGGATGGGCAGCAGGATCCTCTGAGTACACACTTTCAATCCAACTGCGATGCGACTGCGGGCGATCGCCAACCCGCCTGCCAAGCGTGGCGATTATGGCAAATCCCCCCGTTTTGGGGGAGGCCTATGTCCAGCAGTGGACGTCTATCGGCTGATATGAGTGAGTCACACCTACACACACACTACAGTCAGATAAATAATGTTTTGAACACTACTAGAAAGATAAGGATCAAATCAAGCAGTCAGCACAAGCATCGTCAAACAAGAATACAAATAACAGACACTTATCAGCAACATGCTACGTCAAGAATAGTTAAAGTATAGGTACAAAAGGGTACAAATCAAATCAAATCAAATATACTTTATTTTACACCAAAAACATAAACAGTAAAATACAGAAATAAAATACAAGAGGCACCAAATAAGGCGGTCTTATCGCTAAGAAGCGATTTCTTCCAGACAACCTTAGGGTAGAGGAAACGGTGAAAAGAAGAAAGGTAGGCGGTGTGTCCAGAAAAAAAAAATATCAAAAATCAGCAGTTATTAGTAAAAACAAAAAGTAAGTATACAAAATAAACCTATTATAAATACATATATAATATACATACTCATATAAATATATATATATATATATGAGTATGTATATTATATATGTATTTATAATAGGTTTATTTTGTATACTTACTTTTAATATATATAATATATATATAAATATATAATATATATATATATATGTAAATATATATATATATATATATATACACACATACATCATACATAAATACAAATCTAGATTACATTGAATTTTTTTTATTCTTTAAATTTTAATGAGTCTTTAGAGTGTACCTTTGAATACTGACCTATCCAAAGATCTTTGCTACACAGTCAGTACTGTACTATTATGCTATTATAAGATTACTCCACTTATTGTATATACCTACCATTGTGAAACGCAATAAAGCATAGGTGGCGCCGCCGTATTGAGTATTGAGTACTGCAACATCATCACAAATTCATGCATAATTATCTCTGTTTGAGCACTGACGAGAGCCCAGACACAATCTTAAAAAATTAAACCTTTTCATTTTTCTTATCGTGTGGGTAGCAAGCCTTTGGTATCAGAGTTTTTTCAGATAGCCTTACGGCCTGTTTTTTGTAACGACTTCTGCCACCAGAGATAGTAGTGCCATCAGAAGCACGAAATCATTTTTTTTTCAGACCATCATGTGATCCAGCCTCCAATGTCCTAACCAACTGGGGAAAAACGCACAAAGTGACATATCACTGGGTGTGCCCCGTGGGAATCGAAACTACGACCTCCGTGTCAAGAGCACAATGTTCTTCACCATTAAACCACGGAAGAACCTTTTTACTAAAGACAATAAGTAGTAGTGTTAATGCCGTACTGCATTAACCTGAATGAAGGCTTCCTAGCTAGGATTGAGAGTGGGAAATGGAATACAAAAAAAAGTCTTTGCAAACCTCTTTCAACGTAAACCGATTTAAAGAAGGAAGGAACTTAAATCTGAAGCAAATGAATAGGAAGTGAAGTCATTGGAGCGAAATGCATAACGCCTTGAGTTTGCTGACGATGCACAAATTGCATATTTTCTCAGAAGCCCTACTACGTGTTCCATTCGTTAACATATCATGTGGTCACGGCCTTATTTACTAAGAGGGTAGTCAGAGATGCATACGCATGCATGCTTGGATAAGGTCACCACAACTATATTCCCCGACTAGGTAGTAAGTGATATTCTTAAAACTCAAAACATCTACGTTACACTAGAAGTAGTTACAGGGGAGAGTGAGCCCGTCACCACTTAAAATAGATAGTGAACAGGTATAAATTACAATGGGGAGTGAGCCCGTCGAGTACATACCATACATGCATCGAAATTGAAGGATGCCGGATTCCTCATGATGTTTTCATTCACCGAAACGGAACGGCAACGGTGAGAACGGCAGCGGTAGAGTCTAAGCAGAGTCTTCTCGACATTACACAAAATTATATACTCTATCTAGCATATGCTCACGACTATATTCCCCGAGGGGGTAGTCAGAGATAATCTGAAACCTCAGAACATCCACGTTTCACTAGTAGTACCGAAACTCTGTCCAGTGTGACGGGGAGTGAGCCCGTCGCCACTTGTAATGGACAGTAGGTACAATACATGCCTCGAAATTGAAGCATGCAGGTTTCCTCACGATGTTTTGCTTCATCGAAAAAGCCAGTGGTGTTACAAATCGTACATAAATTCCGAAAAACTCATTGGTACGAGTCGGCCTGGACGGGGATCGAACCATCTCGCCTCCTGCACGGCAGTCGTGGTTACTTGCCACTGGACCACCACGGTTTCCACTTCCAAGATTCCACTGCAAGTTTTCTACACCCATTTGTTTAGGACCTAAACTATTACAATAATAGATTATATTACCTTAACTTTATTTGATACATATTACTTTATGCGGCGTATTGCTTTTCGCTTTACTAGTACCTACATGTTAACGCCGCTATCCCCATTATCAAAATAGCGCATTGCATTCAGAACTAAATAATAAAAAGCAAGGTACCGATCGCGCTAAAAAAATGTCCATCAAATTGATATATTCGGTATCGCGCTAGTCATTTCGCCGCTGATTCGTTATTGCTGTAAGTTTAGCGCGATACCGAAATCCACACAGTTAAATCGACACTGGATTAAAACCAAGACTGAATATCAGAAACCGACAGGACAGGACCAAACGTCAATGTTTTAAATTACCACGGTTGGTCCCCAAATAAGTGTTCTCGGTCCTTTTATATCACCGCTATAAAATATAAAAGATTGTCTTATAAAAAAATGAGATAATATTTGGAAATGGTATTGACGGTGCTAAAAAGCCCATTGGAATAAATAAAGAAACCCGTATACAGGAACCAACACAAGAATTACCAGTTTCTTTTTCATTCTTAAATATAGTTGCTAAAAACTCGACAGATGGCATGTTTATCGCTCCATAGAGACGTTTTCGAGATCCTGTCAAAATCATGTCAAGACTGTGCCTGCCTTTTTTTAAAGGCCAAGGGTTCGGAGCCCATACAACCATGTCAGACGTAAACAGTTTCAGATTTTCGATTAAAATGATTCGTAAATAATGAAATTAATCATCAAAAGATGCGTTGTTGACATCATTTTGATCATCTTTTCTCTGTATTATTTTAATGAAACACCTTTGGAAATTCTGACCTTATTCGCGCAGACCGTAGCGCCATCTATCGACCTCTAGAGAACCAAAAGAAAAATAAATACTCATTACGACAACCTACAGGATCGTACATTTATGAAGTTTATTTCCAGGACTCCCAGGTGGGTTAACAAGAAGTATTCCTTTACGAGTGGTTGTTCTGTCTAGATTTTATTTGTCTAGACATATGTCCGCATTGTTCCTCGTTCCTCGCTTTAAGAAGACATACGAAATTTATTTCATTTCCAGGTGGGGTCGTACATTTCAGTCGAATAGATGTGGCAGTTTTAAATTTTTTGATGAATTATGAACACTCAGTTTCATATAAGCTCAATTTTCTAAGATCTCTTCCGAATAATAAAGAATTATTATTCGGAAGAGATCTTAGAAAATTGAGCTGACTTTATAGGTATTGGAAGGAGCCATACATAAAATAAGTCAATATTTTTGTCCCACCTTTAATTTACGTATTTTTTTTATTTTTTTTTTATTTTTTTATTACGTATGGGTTTGCTCTTGACCTCAATCTAGTCCTCAGGACGAAGATGGGGTGGAAGATGTAGCGAGCTCACCCAGAAGAAGCCTATTCACGTATGTGTAAAAACAAAAGTAGGGGTATCGTAGGTACCTAACTATCTTCCTACAACTAAAGTGGTGTCCCCAGCCCTGACGCTTTACAAACTTTAATGCATTTCAAAGCACTCCGCGCTCATCCGTGCCCAAAGGTGCAATTTTATTTACTACGAAGTTACGACGGAATGCAATAATGATAAAACCTTTATTGTCAGGTGTTCAAAGTTCGTTTTGCGGTAAACTTTAGTAGTTTGTGAGTACAAAACAAAGAATTTAATATTGTAGATATAGAAATTAATTCATCATCATCATAATATCAGCCGATAGACATAGGTACATTGGCCTCCCCTAAGGATCGCCAAAACGACTTGTCCAGCACTGTCGTCATCCATGGAGTTCCCGCCGGCTTCATCAGGTCCTCGGTCCACCTTGTGTGAAGGCCTACCCACGCTGTGCTTTCCGGTACGCAGGCGACATCTTTGGCCCCATCAGTCATCGCATCGGCTCTGCAAGCAATGTATCCCGCACATTGCCACTTTAGATTAGCAATGAGGGATTTTCAGAAAGCCATTAAAAAATAAAAAGTAGTTCCTAATGGCTCGATAGATGGCGTTGACGAGACAGGGTTCAGCGACCTTGCAGATAATAAAATACAAATAAAATAGTAAGAATTTGTGTTTAAATAAACAGCAAAATATGAACATTTATATTTCGTCAGCGGATGCGTCTGACTCAGTGGCATGCATTTTTGTTTACTTTTTAGCCTAAAATTTTCGTCTTCGGACCCCTCTCTGGTGAACGCCATCTATCGCCGGTATGTTGATCTACGTTTGACTAGCTGTCAGAAAACTCCTCATTCTTTGGGCTATGTCGGTTACTCTGGTTCTTATGCAGATCTCTTCATTTCTGATTCGATCTCGCAGGGAAACTCCGAGCATAGCCCCCATTGCTCTTTGGATGACTTTCAGCATATTCTTGAGGCATTGAGTGAGCGACCGCGTCTCTGTTCCGGTTATCATCTACTGGCAGTGCACACTGGTCAAAGGTTTTTGTCTTGAGACACTGCGGTATTTGGGTTACTATTATCTTTCTTCTTCCCAAATTTCGAGGAGTAATTGAAGCGGGACATACAGACAGAATAGACGAAAGTAGAAGGGTTCCTTGTTTGACTACTACTGGAGCCCTAAATATACCATCAGCATATGGTCTCCCCCCCCCCCCCCCCCCCCCCCCATGACTTTCTTTTTCATAATGGTTGGCAAAAGATCCCAGAACTTCCTGACTAGTCGCAAAACTAATCATTATTGTAAAGTAAAAAAGTAAAGTGTTAATTTATTATATATTATATATATTTTTTTTATTGGAAAACCAACAGCAATATATAAAAAAAGTGCAAATTGTGTTGGATCACTCCATATTTACACAAATTTCCCTCCTAATGTAGCTGTTTCAGGGATTACGACCAAAAAGGCTTAGGGGAAAAATTATAGCTCGTTACTGGAAGGAGCTGTAATCATTGTTTTGTTTAGGTACGTTTTTAGGTTGTAATTATAGTTATGTTTATGTTATACCTTTATAAGGTTATGTTTTTACATTACAACGAGTTTTTATCTGTGTAACTGCGTCCGCGGTGTTCTTCTTCTTCTTATCGTGTGGGCAGAGCCCTGGTGTCAGAGTTTTTTCAGACCGCCTTGCGGCCTCTGACGTGGTTTTTATATAACGACTACTTATCACCAGATATAGTAGCCAGGACCAACGGCTTAATGTGCCATCCGAAGCACGGAATAAATTTTCTTTTCAGACAATCAGGTGATTCAGCATGCAATGTCCTAACCAACTGGGGAAAAACACACAAAATGACATATATATGACTAGGTGTCCCCCCGTGGGAATCGAACACACGAAAACCGCGGTGTTGATTTTTGAAAAATCCTTTCTTAGTGCCCCCTTTCATCCACTGTAGAATATAATTATATTCAAAATTTCATGTTTCGTCAGTCAGGCATTCATTCAGTCAATAGTATAGATTTTGAATGCTTTCTAGTGTAGAGTTCTAGTGAATGAATGAAATATACTTTTACTTCGAAATTAATTCCTTTAGAAGTTTAGTTAGACTATCGTTAACATCTTTATTCTTCGATGCTTGCTCTTACACGGTGATCAAGGATCAGAGAAATGAAGACTGCTGGTTATAGCCACTGCATCCGACCCCACCTCTGATCGTATCGGTCTCCCATTCCATCAGACAGGAGGGTGAAGAGGAGAGAGTGTATATGTGTTTAGGGCCACCACATACACTCCACATCACTATCGCATAAATTGAAGGAAATTATAAATTTGACTCTGACCCACAGAATTCTGTGTCACGTTTTTTTTGGGTCTTTATTTTATATTTTTTCCGGATAGAAGACATCATATTAAGACACTATTAACGATTATTCCTTAATGGTAAAAGTGGTCGCGAGAAAATCATTCGAATTCCGTGGAAAAAACTTCGGCTTAATTTAAAAAATAAAAATCACCTGCCTTCTCTTTCTAACTCTATGGTGGAAACAAAAACGGCAACATCAAATGTCAAATTCTGACATTGTAATTTTTCTTTCTGAATTTTAAGTTGATTTAAAGTTTACCAAGGAGTTTACAGGTCCGACGAGTGACGTCACTTGTCGACCGAAAACCGACGTAATTTTATTAAAAATATCTTTTAAAAAAAACATTACCTACCGAATTGCGCAAGGAACTGAGTGAGACATAAAATAATTACAGCCTGAAAGAAAACTAAATAAAAACCTACATATAACATAATAAATAAATGTTCATATAATGTATACAAGTAGGATCTTACAGATTTTATCTATTTATCATCATTATATATAATTTTCTACCTACAAAAAGTGTCCTGTTTCCATTCACTTCATTTTGTCAAAGGAGCAACCATTAAAACTTAAGACCCCAGATAATGGGATTACCACAAAAGTCTAATACTTTTTACACTTTTCTTCAAGTTTAATACAAAAGAGAAAGTTCAAAGTTTTTATTTTAATTAAGTATAAAATTACCAGTAGAGTAAAATGATATTTTAGGGAAAAAACTTTGGACCTAACATTACCTAAAACCTTTGACTATTTATTATAAGGACTAGCCTTGCGGTAGCATTTCCCCTATACCACAGTATAAGATTAATTTGATCATGTGCATTTACATTCAATTTTATACCTTATCACTAAACAGACAGCCTATTATTGCGAATCAATAATTTCGGACTAAGAATGTTTGGGTTTCACACGAGAGTACTTTTCATGATTTTTATCATTCAAAAATAAAATCTAAAGTTATGAGCAATAAAATCCAAAGTTGCGGATTTCATGTTATCCCGCAAAAATTGGCAGAAATGTTTGTTAGTTGAATTACACGCGTAACTCGTCCTCATATAAGTAGTCAAAGCCTAAAACGTAAAAGGCTCCATCTCTCTCACTGCTCATACTTCTTCTTTTCGTGTCAGCACGAGTTATATGCCATGACTTTCGCTCATGCTGTAGTGTATCGAGGCTGACTGCCCAGGTTGCGTCACACGAACTCAGGTTTCGTCACTTCGGGAGGTTCTTTCCTTGCACCCCAAAGATGATGGTCATACTGATGACAGTGACAGTTAGAAAGGGTCCAGACTAGATGTATACAGGGTGTAAAATTAAATGCGACATTTACTTAAGGCGGTTGCAGAGGGGTCCATTTTATACAAAACGTTGACGCACAATACGCGTAGATGGTAGTAATATATATAACTTTTTATATATGGAAAAATAGTTTGGTATATCTAGATGCCGCGTAACGAATAACATTTGCAATTTATAAAATAATTACGAAGATATAAAGCTTTGAAGTTTTTCATACCAAATTTTAAAAGCTTTATATCTTCGTAATTATATTATAAATTGCAAATGTTATTCGTTACGCGGCATCTAGATTTTCTAAACTATTTTTCCACATATAAAATATTACTTTTATTAATTCCGTCTTCGCGTATTGTGCGTCAAACGTTTGTATGGACTGAAACCACCTTAAAAGGGTGCCTCAGACCATTAAACTGAATAACTTTCTCTATGAGACCAATAACGAAATCGCGAAAAAGAAAATCTGCCGTCCCATTCATTTCAGTAGTTTTTGTTTGCAGTTTTGTATGGGACAGCGTAATTTTTGTTCGAGATTTCAGTGTTGGTCCCATAGTAAAAGTTGTTCAGTTTGATGGTCGGAAGCACCCCTTTAAGTAAGTGTCCCATTTAATTTTACTCTTAGTATAATTTTTTTTAGATTGCCTACTCGGGGCCTAACTACCAGGCCATGCCAGGAAAAAAATCAGTTCCTACCCGATTACAACCAACGATTTTTTGTTTATCTAAGTATAGAGTAGAGTAGAGTGTGTAGAATTTTTTTATGTCTGTCGTTTTTACTTTATAAATTGTTATCTCTAAAGGCAGCAATCTAAAAAAAAATGTTAGGTATATCCATCTGGTCTATCCTTTGACTACTTATATAGGGACTATTTCTGCGTGTAATTCTACTAACAAACATTTCTGCCACTTTTTGCGGGGGGCGATGTAACACGAAAATCACAACTTTGGATTTTATTCCCCATAACTTTAGATTCTAATTTTGAACGTTAAAAATCATGAAAAGAAGTCTCGTGTGAACCCGAAACGTTCTAAGTTCGAAATTATTGTTTCGCAATTATAGGCTGTCTCGTTTAGTGATAAGGTATAAAATTGAATGAAAATACACATGATCAATTAATCTTATACCGTGGCAGAGGGGAAATGCTACCGCAAGGCTAGTCCTTATAATAAATAGTCAAAGGGTCTATCTATGTTATATCATCTTACTACCTCAGAAAGGAAAAAGACGAAAGCACAGTTTTCTACGAACAGTAAAACAAAACAAATTATAAAGTATACAGTTCAGTTTCCAACTCTTCCATCACAAAGAGTTTTCATTTAAAAGCTGCAACGTCCGCGAACGTTATAAAAAAGAAAGTAAAAACATTTTCACGTCCCGAAATATTCGATCAGGACCATTTGACCACCGGAGCAAGGAAGAATTGTGATTCCCAAAGGTTTGAAAGTGAAAAAAATAAATCAGGGCGAGGAAATCCTTTGACAGTGAAAAACTGAGTTTTTATTATAAATGTATACGAAACACTAGTCGGTTTGTTTGGTTTAACTCATGTTTAACTTCGTCACAAATAGCCCAGTCATTTTACGGAGTTTTGTTAGACCCCGCCTAACGAATTACATGCAAAGTTGTTAATAAAAAAGTATACATTAACAACTTTGCATGTAATCTGACTATCTGAATCTTATTACTACAAGCACTTTACTTAAATCCGTATAAGTAAGGCTCAGATTTGCATGTGTTTAATAATAAAGCATTGCATTTACAATCTTATAGCCCAGTCATTTTACGGAGTTTTTTTACGGGTAGGGAGTAATTATTAATTGGACTTTTAAACTGTAACCTGCACCATTTAGGAACAAAAAGACAATCTTAAAATATATTTTAAAAAATCGCTACAAAGCATAGAAATCAAAATTGTGTGTCCCAGAAGGCTTTTAAATTAATAATATTAATACCAATGCACTCATTTGACTTAGATTTAACAATATAAATTATTTTTGAGCAATAAAATACGCATTGAAATTTTAAAAATGAGGTATTTATTAGAAAACACGAATGTATTTTTCAAAACCTTCTAAGTAAACAAAAATATTTACACCATGTTTGATGTGTGTATAATAGTAAAGCCTAAAAATATGTGCAAAAAAAAATTTACCATCAGGTTTTTTAAAACGAAATAGTAGCTAACTTTTAAAATTGGAACTGTTGCTGACGTGATTTTTTTTTAATTTTGGTACATTTCTAGGCTCAAATTGGCCCTTCAATATTATACCGAAAAAAATATCAATTACTAATTAGTCCCGGCTCAAGCCGTAAAATGACTGGGCTAAAAATATAAATCTAACAATACTTACTTTATAAAAAGTATAAAATTTTATTGAATATGACATCTGTATTCAACCAAAGAGAATGGAATCACTATACATTTTAAGAACCGGCACTGTCTAACTAGCTTCGAAATCCAAAATTGTATGAAGCTAGTGTAGAGCTAGGGTATTAAATATTTGGAGCCCAAACAATCTAGTGTAGTTCATACAATTACGATTTTGTTCTGAGTGTCGCGGCACTGTATTCAACGAACTATTGTTATTGAATAACTGATGACCTAGATTAGATTGAATATAAATAAGTAGATGAAAATTAAAAATTTGTGGTGGATACGATGGATACAAAAAGATTTTATGCACTGACTTCATTTTTCAGGGGTTCCCAAGCTAAAGCTTGCAGTTACTAATCGATTTAAGTACCTAGTTAGTGTTTGTATGGCGAGTGACTGTAGTATGCTATAAAACACTTTTCTTTAAAATATACGGTTTAAGAACTTTATTTCTCTAAAAGAATACAATTCACTTATATACAGAAATACAGATTAATACATACATCTAAATTGTAAGTAAGTAGTAGTACAGTACACGAGTGTAGCACGGATGCAGTGTTCTTAATCTAGGTAAATACAATAAACTTAATTTTAAAGTGTTAAGCATTTATTTTAGGAATGAAGGTACTTGTGTAAACATTCGAGAAACCGAGAATCGACGGTTCTATTTATGTATACATGGATCTTATTACTTATCAGATTGCAGTTGCTATGGTTTTATAGTGTGACGAGCGTTAACCCGCGACTTCGTCCGCACAAATTATATACCAGATTTTAATTCAGATCATAAGCTATCAAACAAAAAAGTTTCATCAAAATCGGTTCAGTAGTTTTTGCGTGATACTCGTTCAAACAAACAAACAAACAAACACACAAACAAACAGACAGACAAAAAATCCAAAAATTGGTGAAATGGAATCAGGGACACCTAAAAACCATATCGTAACTTTTTTTTTGTTAATATCTTCAATGTGCAGACAAACTTCCTGTTACAGTTTTATAATAGTATAGATATATAAGGTCTAACAGCGGCGGCAGCACCTGCGGCGATCAATTACACATATATTAATGGTGTACTCTCCTGTCCGCAATGTGCGAGGACCTTTACTCACAAAATAGGCTTCGTGAGTCACATTCGAGCAAATGATCGCCAAAATCGGAGCTGAAGCAGTCGCCGTGGCCGAAATAGGTCAGGAGCTCATCATCATCATATAAGGTCTAACAAAATTTGGTAAAACTATTATAAGGGGATGATCAGACCATCAAACTGAACAACTTTCTCTATGGGACCAATATTGAAATCGTGAAAAAAAATCTGCTGTCCCATACATTTAGATCGAGTAGGTTTGTATGGAACAGCTGTTTTTTTTTTCGCGATTTCAATATCGGTCCCATAGAGAAAGTTTTTCAGTTTGATGGTCTGATCATCCCCTTAAAATAGTTTCACCTAATTTTGTTAGACCTTATAGATTAGAGCGTTATGTTGAATTAATTTTAATATCTATCTATCTATACTTATAGAGGGTTCCGAAAACGACGCGGACAAACTCGCAGGCAAAAGATGGTATACATTTAATAGAAAATTAAGATTCCCTTTAAAAATTCCGACCTTTGTCAACGTAATGGTTTTCCCACGAATAAGTATTTTTATTTTTAGAAAGCCGAAAGAACCTTTAACGCTTCGGTATTAAAATTAATGCCTCATTTACTGGCTTTGCTGTTTAATTTGGAAAACGGAAAGAGCCTGGAAGTTTATTATGATTGAACAGAAATATAGCTCGGATATTTTTTTGGATTATTCAATATGTTTTATAACTATACAGGGTGTAATTAAATACTCTAGGTATAGGTATTTAAAGGGATGGTTTAGTTAGGCAATCAAACTGAACAACTTTTACTATACAAAAAACGATGGAAATGACTTTACTCCTGCCATCCCAGCGCCTCGAGGAAACCCACCAGCTTGTTAATGCTGCCGAAGACTTCTGGAAGTATAGTGATCCGTAGTCGAATAGTGTGCTAGCCCGTTGCATTCCAACAGCACGTGCGCAGCTGTTTTCTCAACCTTTATGCAGCACCGGCAATGAATCAAGTCACCCGATATATCTAAACCGCCAATTACAATAGAATAGGGATGATGACTGTTCCTGGAAATCCATATATTGTGACGAATTACGGAAATGGGCTCAATTTAATAGCAAAATGCATAGGGGGTAGTCAGAGATATTCTGAAACCTCAGAACATCCACGTTTCGCTAGAACCGAAACTCTGTCCAGTGTGACGGGGAGTGAGCCCGTCGCTAATAGCAAAATGTTCAAACGAAATTACAATTGAATAGAAAACAGAAAAGTTATAAGCTATTGAAAAATGTGACTTATCATCGTCTATCTCTTTCATGCAAAACAGGTGTTTGTATGACACGTTGTCATGATTTGTATGACAATACTCAACGCATAGACGAAGAATGTTTCGCTTACGACTCAACGTCACTTTTGTTATGTATGCCTCTCGCTCTAATCGTAAATTTTGAACACTAATATTTCAGTCATTTTGAATGATATTCAAAAATTAATTTCATTTTAGTGTTTAAGGTAGGTATCAAAGAATTTTAAAAAAGTAATAAAAAAATTTTGTCATAAGTCATGGAACTGCTACCACTGCAAAACTGACGCTGGGAAAAGTCCCAGACGAGTGTATTCATCATCTTCGGCTTCATTCGTCATGAAGAAAAACGTAAATGTTTGCTTCAAGAAAGAAATTGAAGTTCACGTAGTTTTTATTTAAAAAATGTGGTTACATTCAGAATTATTTTAATTCATACGGCGAGACTTTGGTAAGGAATTATATTCCACCTTTTCCTTTCAAGATTTAAAGGTAAGTCTTTATAAAATGGATTTCTATTTTCACAGAAATTTACTTTATTTACTTACAAGGTACTTAATATAAGGCAAAACCTCGGTTTTTATCGGTAGGTTTATAAAAATACAGATTTAGATCGTTATAAAATAAAAGTAAAAATTTAAATCGAATCTTCATTTGCTTACTGACTTTTTTGTGAGGCTTACACTCAGTTGCAGAAACGCTCATTAGAGTTAATCCTCCATTAAATCTCTTGCTAGCTTTTTCTACGTCAACAAGACAAAAAGTGACAGCAAGAGATTTAATAGAGGATTATCTTTAATGAGCGTTTCTGCAACTGAGCGTTAGACGGACATTGTTACACAAATAGTATCTTAGTCACATTTAAAGTACCAGAATCTAGCCTGGACCTGTATTATGATGACTAGACAACGATATACAATACATAATACATACACATAGAATACAAACATTCATGACTCGAGTACAAACATTCTTAATCATCATACAAGTATTTTCCCCTTACGGGATTCGAACCCGCGACTCTTGCCACAGCAGGCAGGTTCACTACCGACTCAACTATTGGGCCGTCTAATTTTTATATTGACTAGAAGACGACATATAATTATCTACTAAAAATGTACCTACTCTAGCATAAAACATCCAATTACAAATTAAATGGGACACTTACTTAAAGGGGATCTTCTGACCAACAAACGGAACAACTTTTATTATGGGACCAACACTGAAATCGCGAAAAAAAATTCCGTTATCGCATACAAAACAGCAATACTTCGTTTGCAATACAGTTTTTGAGAGTTACGCGGTTATTATTTAATCTAGAAATAAACATTTTAACGGGTTCTTACCGCGTTTTAGTATATTTGAGTTCCCGATATTTCGGCAGATTTTTCTTTCCGAAGAGTGAGGGTAGACAGATTAGTCTGCTCTTAAAAATCTACTTGCAGTTCCTCGGTAACACTGCCGAAATATCGGGAACTCAAATATACCAAAACGCGGTAAGAACCCGTTAAAAAGTTTATTTCTAGACTACGTTTGCAGTTTTGTATCGGACTGTGGATTTTTTTTTCGCGATTTAGATATTGTTCCCATTAAGAAAGTTGTTCAGTTTGATGGTTTGAAGCACCCGTTTAAGTAAGTGTCCTATTTAATTTTATACTCTGTATAAAACAAACAACAAAAGCTAATTGTAATTTTGCTATTAGTTTGCTTGTTTTATTACATTACTATATTTATTAAATTAAAATATTTTATTCTTAAATCTCAAACTAATATTAATATCATGTTTTTATTCTTTTCATTCAAATTGTTTTGTAGTTAAGTACCTATTATTAAAGAAAAAATCTTAATCAAAAACATATTAAGTATATTACTTTTTTGTGTCTCTTCAATCTTCATTTTTTATGTAATGAATATTTTACTTTTCGATAAAAACTTGAACAAAAACAGAGTTTACTCTCGTCTCTAACAGCCTCATTTCAAACTCCCCGACTTTTCTCGCCTACCAAGTAAATTGGCCTCTTCAGAAAAATTCAAATTTCACACTTCATAAACAACAATCGAATCCCCCGAGGTTAAACCAATATCGCTGATTGGTAGCCATTTCGCGGGCCCTTGGATGTTATTAGTTTTGCACGATAAATCTTGGTGTGACCCTCAATTTAGATTAGCGGAATAACAACCTTGGTGCAAACGTATTAAGGTATATTAATTTTGATTTAGGTTTATACTGGAAGCTCTTTGAAGCTACAACTTTGAACTTTACTTCCTCTTTTCCCTTTTATGTACGATTTGTCTTTTTGGCGAAGGAAAACTTCGTGAGGATGAATGAAGATGAAATCTAAATGCATCCATTTCTAGGTTATTATTGTGTCCATTGTCAGTTATTTGGACAACGACGGTGCCCCTTCTTGATTATAAAGCAGTTAAATACTCAGGATTATACAGGGCTTTCTTAAAATACTGACCTTAGCCTAGGCTGGCTAGGGTTTTTTAAAGGGAACAAGTTTCTCTATGAGACTAATATTGAAACCGCGAAAAAATCTGTTCCATAAAAAACTGCAGACCTACTCGATGCAAATGTATGGAACAGTCATAAAAAGCTGTCAGCATATTAAGAAATATGTATTATACTATAAAACAGGGTGTAAGGATAAGTATCATTAACCTTTAAACCACATACTCTACCCATCAAACTGAACTTCTGTTACTAAGTGAGCAAACCTGTCAGAACAAAAATCAGCTGCTCCATACGTTTGAGTCAAGTAGTTATTACAGTTTAGTATGGAAGAGCAGATTTTTTTTCGTTCTGATTGGTTTGCTCCCATAGTAAAAGATGTTCAGTTTGATGGGTAGAATATGTGGTTTAAAGGTTAATGATGCTTTTCCTTACACCCTGTATATTGAAGTCCATAAATGCTAAACACAGATGTACTCTCTGCTCCTTGTTAAAGAAACTGACACCGCAACGATCAGACATTTTTTCAGAAGTAGTGACTAACCAGTAGACAATAGTACCTAGACATACTGGAAAGACATCAGAGATGTTGATGACTCAACACAAGGAAAATCGTCTTTTACAACATCTGGTTGCTTGACGTACGGCTATTCATAAGCCGTAGGAATATGACCATATCTTCAATTATAAGTATAAGCATATGCTCACTACTATATCCCCGGAGGCGGTAGTCAGGGATATTCTGAAAACTCGTAATATCCACGTTTCTCTAGTAGTACCGAAACTCTTCAATTACAACCACGTTAAAATGGGATATGGCCTTAAATTTACGAAAATAAAGACTTTGAAATGAAGCCTATAAGTTATTCATCCTACAAAAATTTTTAAAACTTATAAGATGTCATCAAAATTGTTAGCGTGCAACAGATCTATCGTGGCCTATTTTCTAGATGATTACGTTTCGACTTTATCGAACTCTACAACGGAGGGGGAACAAATTAAATTGAGCTGAGGAAGTGGAACAAAATATCCGTGATGTAAGGCCCAATACATCAATTGCAGGACTATATTGACAATACAATAGGTATACTCTCAGTTCTATAATATACTATCTGAAAAGATTTGAAGGTACAGGAGTGGAATTCACTAAGCGTCACATCGCTGTCGAAAACATCGTCGTGCTTACAAATGTAACATGCTTCTTGCATCCTACAGATCGTCGAAGTTTTTATATGATATTATAAGAGATAACTGGACTTTTTGCAACCATCAGCAGCAAGGCTGATTCAGTGTTTATGGGGGAGCATCTTTGTGATGGGGATGGACCAGGTCTGCCTGCATAACTCCAGTCGGTTTAGAAGTTACTAATGTTTAAAGGTCAGTAAAAAATGTACGATCAGCTGCAAGGCTGCAAGGATCGTATGATATTATTGTAGTATACACTGTAACTGGGTTCGAATCCGCACGGACAACATGCCATGTACCAATGAGTTTTTCTAACTTATGTACGTAATACCGACTGCTCTCAAACGGTGAAAGAAATCATCGTGAGGAAACCTGCATACACTGAAGAAGAAATTCTGATGTGAATGTGAAGTCTACCAATCCGCATTGGGCACGCGTGGTGGACTAATGCCCATACACCTTGAGGGTAGGCCTGTGCCCTGCAGTGGGACGTTTATAGGCTGATGATGATGATGATGACACTGTAACTATGTGAACAGTACAAAAACTGGCATGGTTCATCAGTCGGTTTAGGAGTTACAGCCGTTCAAAGGTGCGACCTTTGAACGGCTGTATCTCCTAAACTGACTGGCAGTTCATGTCAGTTTTTGTACTGTTCACATAGCTACAGTGAACACTACAATAATATCATGCGATCAGCCTTGCAGCTGATGGTTGCAAAAAGTACACTTATCTCTTAATCTATGAGTTTGACATATGATATAACCATAGCGAATACCGTATTCTGAACACTTAGCGGCACCGTAGCCTAAAAACAATATAGTGATATTGTTTTTCAGGCTACGATTCCGTTAAGTAATCAGAACAAAACATTATTTTAATCAAGATAAACTTGAACGTTATTCAAAGACGCGAATGGAAATTCGGCCTACATTTCATCAAAAGGTTTAGCATAAAGGAGAATTTACATTCATTGAAGTAAGATGTCGAATAGAAAAGTTATCAGACTTCCAACCATTTCGTCAAAGTAAAAGTAGGTTTAAAGATGGATGTCATGCAGAGATAAAAACAAAGTAAGGAAGATCCTTGCTAAGCCTCCGATGGTTGCTTGACTTAGAGACACGGTATTTCAATAAAATGCCAAAAAAAAATTACGTTTAAAAAAATAATATTGTTGTAGCAAGCAACGATGCTCACAAATCAAACTGCCAAATAATTGCGTAATACAGTAATGAGTGAGAATATTTGGAGGAGTCCTTTACACAATAACGGGACGGGACAAGTCAATAGATTAAAAAGTTTTTCAATTTAGTTCGTCACGCACATCAGTAGGTCTACTATGAATTGATACAGTAGCACAGAATAGGTAAGTAATTGTATTATAGTTTTACATACCGACAACCGATGGGTTGTCAGAGTTCTAGAATGGAGACCGTGAACTGATAGGCGTAGTGTGGCACGCCCTGCTCCCCGCTGGACAGAAGACCTAAAAATAGTAGCGGGGAGCGACTGGATGAGGAAGGCGACGTATATGTGGGTACAGTGGACGATAATAGACTGATGATGAATATAGTTCTACATAACTGTAGTATAGGTGCCACAGTAGTTTTACCACCATTTTTGTGTGTTGAATTTCAAACAGCACTCCTAGCTGGTACTTTGAGGACTAATTTTGAATACATACTTATAAAATTGTCCACTTGAGTAGTCAACATTGAGAAACTACGTCTTCAGTATAATATTTTGGTATACCTAACTTTTAAATTAGAGAAATAGTTACATATAAACACACTTATCTTTTCTGACTCTCAAAATGTTCTGTAGTACAACTACTACGGTACTAGAAGCGGTATCATACTATACATAAGCTATACAACTATAGTTTATTTATAGTATGATACCGCTTCTTCTCTTTTTTTGTTTAACATTAACAGTAATAAATTATGTTGGTACAACTTATTGTATAGGTAAAATATTTCCAGGAATATTGTCGATTTTCTTGTGTACAACTTATACTTAATCCGAGAAGGTTCGCAATAGATAAAGTTCTGTGTTGAATGTCGATAAAGAAATGATTGACCCGAATATGGAGCCACAATTTTAAGATAAGAATAAAAAAAATAGTAGAAAGAATTGTTAATTGGTAAAATAAGAAAAAAATAAAAAATAAAATTGATTTATTCGAATAACCGTGATTAATTTTGTTAGTAGCACACTAAGTAACACGCACATAATGTGTTATTTGCTTGATGGCTCGACAATTTCACATTTTGAGCACTACAGTGGATGAGCTAGTAGACGTTCATTTGATGTATTGAATTGTGCAACTATCCTACCTACAACACTGGCATTGCCGATCAATCTATCATGATCTATTTCGGTATTGTATACCACGATCGTTATTATTTGATCGGTTATTCTTGGCACAATACTGATGCATGGTGTGACATTACAATAACTATGCAGTCCGTCTCTGTCAGAACGCTTCCGTGTTATTTATTTTACCGAACAATTTTGAGTCACGCTTCAGGGCAGTCGAGTGTTGCTTGCCTGCTCTTCGGCCTGTCACGAAGCTCATCCATTTCGTGGTGGTTCAAGCGTGTTTTTGCACTAAAACAATCCTTGAGATCACTGAAATAATCTATTACCGGACAGCACATTTGCTATTTATACTGGAGATTGGCAAAATTATCGACACCACCATGGAGTCATAAATAGTCATAATTTAAGGATCAATTTAGAACAACAATTTTGAGGATTACTTGTAGTTCATAAAGATCTACGACAAAAAGGAAAAATCCGGCATAATATTGAATATCTGACGCACGAACGCCATTGGCCGATCAGTTGCCTTTTACGTCATCAACCTGAGATACAATGCCTACCACTTCCCCCCAGCGCTCAAACCGTTTCATAACCTGTATATACTTCTGTTTGATTGATTTTCTGAAGTATTTTGTGTTACCTACCTACCAAATAATTTTTTTGATTCCATCTAAAAGAATCCAACTAAGATAGAATCAATGTAATAAGCTTTATGAAATACGGATAAAGAAGCACAAAAACAACAAGAAATAAAGAGAAATTGCAATTGTTTTAACCTCCTTTTGATGTGGCGCCATAATTTATAGCCCAAGTTACAGGAAAAAGTTCTTACGATATATCAGAAGGAAGTTTTTATCATTTTATTAGAACTACCAAAGGTTATTGACCCGCAAAGTTTTTCCATTCTTACTAAGTGTTGGCCTAAGTTGAAGTGATTGTTATAATCAAATTAACTGTGCTGGCTTCATAGGCGCTGTTTAACAGAAGAGACGTGGCCCGGACGTGGCGCGGGCGGGGTGCAGCAATATAAACCTTGTAGTACGTAGCATAGCGTCGTTTTTGTCGTAAAGGAGAATCGCGCGTGCCTCCAGGGGACATCCGCCACTAGGCGACGCGCCACCGCCCCCGAGTGGCGGCGACGTGACGTTCGTCACGTCAGTCGTACTTACGACTTAGGACACAGGGTGAAATTTATATCATTAGCATCCTTTTAAACTAAGAGTCTGCCCATCAAACTGAACAACTTTCACTATGGGAGCAAACAGATCGGAGCAAAGAAATAATCAGCTGTTGCATACATTTGAGTCGAGTAGGCATTGCAGTTTAGTATGGAACAGCTGAATATTTTTTTGCTCCGATTGGTTTGCTCCCATAGTGAAAGTTGTTCAGTTTGATGGGTAGACTCTTAGTTTAAAAGGATGCTAATGATATCAATTTCACCCTGTATACGTCCCACTGCAGGGCACAGGCATACCCTCAAGAAGTAGTGCATTAGTTTACCACGCGTGCCCAATACGGATTGGTAGACTTCACATACGTAGAATTTCGTCTTCAGCGTACATGATGTTTTCCTTCACCATTTGAGAGCAGTCCGTACATAAGTTAGAAAAACTCAATCATGTCGTAATATTTACTCAAATGAAAATAGAACACTAATTCAATATTTACTTAGTAAGTAAGCCGAAATACGATACGGGAGACTGGTAAAGTGTGAGGTACAGAATAATTTAATACTGCGTTATTTAGTGGAAGCAATTTAGCTCGGTACCTATCACTAGCATTGTGGAGCTGAGAGAAGTGTTGAGATAAATAGAGTAAGCACTTTTTGGTTACTATACCGCATCATAGTAGTACTAAGTTTATATGCTTACGAATGTACCTACGCAGTTGACTATTATTAAAAGAACGATCGCGAACCAATCACGATACTCTACAGTTGCGTCACAGATTAATAATAAGTGCGTGCCAAAAATGATCTGCTTCTATTGGTCGATTGATTTCGCGCCTGACGCTAGACCGACGCCGTCTACATTCGGTCATTAGACTGCACGGCAATCAATTTCCCTCTTTAACAGCGTAGCCATACGATTGATTATAAATATCAAATGATTTCGAGTACCGTCGGGAAATGGTTGTCCCTGTCTGTTCGAATGAAGTATGACGAGCGAAGTTATTTTCCTGGTATTCTGTACTATTACCATGTGTAGTTTTTGCTAAAATATTACTAGCTTTTGTCGCATTTGCAGCGATAGGTTCGGCTTCAATTCAAGACTCTTTACGAGGGTCGCTGTCGGTACGAAAAGAACGCTGTTTTAAGCATCTGCTTAGATGATAGCACTATTTATTACTAATATCATTGTGAGTGAAGTGCTGTGGCACTTCGTTTGATATATGAGACAAAATCACTACCAACTGAACCCTAGCAAAACGAAATCGGCATCGAGGCAGACTTAGTGTCGGGACGAAGTCGATGAGTTCTCGATGAACTGGCCTATCTGGTTTTGAAGTGCAAAATCGGGACGAATGAAGAGAACAGAGGGAGGCCTTAGCCCAGAAGTGGGACATAAAGGGCTGGCACAATAACAAACAATACACTGCAGTAAATGGCAATAAATGATACTGATTCTGATTCTGATTCTGATTCTGATTCTGATTCTGATTCTGATTCTGATTCTGATTCGGATTCTGATCCTGAGACTGATTCTGATTTTGATTCTAATTCTAAATTTGATTCTGATTCTGACTCTGACCCTGACTCTAATTCTTTCTAATTTCGACTGCATACTCTAAATTCCAAAACAATCGCAACGCAACTGAACATTTTACACTCTAAACCCTAAATTATGACGACATTTAAACGTATGAGATTACAGTGATATTCAGCTCTACTTCCAACACCAAAAGGTTCGATTTAGCGTAAATGTAAATTTTCAATCATGTGTTTGAAATTACTTTTATCCTTATTAATGGTTCTAGTTTTGGTAGGATGAATTTGGTAGCGTAATTCGCATCGAAGGCGTCGAAAATTGAAAATAATTCTAATCACTCTCATGACCTAATTCTATTTCGAGGTAGACATAATCTTTTCAACAAGCTACATTAGATCTATTCAGGTCGCAGTAGCTATTGATCATTGACCAAGCCCTTACAACCAAAAATCTTTCAACAGCTATCAACCACAACATATTAGGTTAAAAAAAAGTTGGATATCGCGGGACGCCCGGCAGATGTGAAACCTTTCTGATTTAAATTTCGAATTTTGTTTGTTTGATTGTCACTCCAAAAAAATGTTCTCTTAAAGTGACAGAATGAGTGCGAGGAGCAAGGATAGTTTTGTGGCGCATCTTAGGAGAGGTCAATCTTCAGCAGTGATATCCTAAGAATCAAAAATCATCATCATTAGCCCGGTAATCTAAACCCCACTGCTAGGTATAGACCTCTTTAAACTAGAACGGTCTCATGCTAGTCTCATCTATTGTTTGCCGGCAACTCTACATTTACTCTACTATCAATTGACATAAGTTAATTGGACTCCTTGTTTGCTTACTGACCGTTCCCCCTACTACGTATGGTCTTCACTCTGGCACTCTTGTCCATCTGCCATCATTCCACCTGGCCAAATGTTGCTTATTTTAGCCGAAGTTAATTTATTTTATAATTGTTATTTCAACGCAAACAAAATGGATAATGGTTTGGCAGCGAAAAAAGCTATACGCTGAGCTTCGCCAGGTGTGAAACTGCCCTTAATCGCCACATCGTACATTCAAGTATATTGAATGTACGATGTCGTACGATGTCGTATACATGTACATTCAAGTATATTGACCTCTACTTTGGGCGGTCCTTAGACACTTCTTTTGTAGAAAAAAGTCATCATTATACATGAAGCACTTTTCTCAAAAAAACAGAGGAACGAAAGAAAAAATTATACACTTTAAAAAAAAACTAAAAAATTCAAGTCAAGCCGGTACGATTCGCGACAGGGCTTGCATTAGTTTTTTGGCTTGTATTGACACCGATTTCTATAAAACACATTAATGTTCTTATGATGCGAACGAAAAAGTCATCAGCTGCAATATTATTTTTTAACTTTTTAGTTTTTTTGAAGTCGGTTTTAATTTTTTTTTTTTATTTTTTTTATTTCACAATTTTCAGTGGTGAATTCATTAGTTCAATTTAATATTAGCGCTTTAAATTAACAAACGAACTCGCCGGCACTACGATTTTCAAAGGTTCCCCTCGATTTCTCTGGAATTCCATCATCAGATCCTGGTTTCCTTATCATGGTACCACTGTTGGAATAGCTTCTTTCCAACAAAAAAAGAATCATCAAAATCGGTTCACAAACGACGAAGTTATCCGCGAACACACATAAAAAAAAATATATATATAAGGTCTAACAAAATTAGGTGAAACTATTTTAAGGGGATGATCAGACCATGAAACTGAACAACTTTCTCTATGGGACCAATATCAAAATCGCGAAAAAAAAATCTGCTCAAAATCGGACAGCAGATTTCTTTTTCGCCATTTCAATATTGGTGCCATAGAGAAAGTGGTTCAGTTTGATGGTCTGATCATCCCCTTAAAATAGTTTCACCTAATTTTGTTAGACCTTATATATATACGGTCGAATTGAGAAACCTCCTCCTTTTTTGAAGTCGGTTAAAAAATCAAACCTTAATAATGATAGACGCAGTTCGTGACAGTTAAAAACTTTTCCCTCCTGCTTAGACTTCTGCTTCTGCCACAAGACAAAACTCAACTCTGAGAGATAATAATGACAAATTATGACAGTACATTTTTATTACCTGAAACTTTTACTCTTAAAAAGTTAAAGTGACAAAATAGTCTCAAATTCTGGAAAATGTGCTCTAAAGCCATTAGAAAACACTGAAAAAAAAATCGCTTGGAATATCAACTCTATTTCACTAAGTATAAGGATAAGAGTCTTTTGAATATTCGTCGTGAACAGGGTTGCCAGGCACCCGGCACTTGCCGGACATGTTTGGTTTTTCACAGTCCTGTTCGGCCAAATATTTACAAGTCCGGCATTTTGTCTATTTATTTATTATGTTACATCAACAGCAACAATACATTAACAGAATTATAATATTGGCATGCGGTATTTTATCTAATGTACATGCCTATAATAGATGTACGTACACAACATTCATCAGTTTAAGATCACGACAATACATCAGTCACATATACATAATAATAAAAAATATTTAACTAGCATTTGACATTGAAATTTGACATTAACAATAATTTTATTTTATTTAACTGTATTTATATTGTTATTTGCATTTTATAACGTAATTTGCAATATTATAAATTATTTATAACCACTCATAGTTTAGAATTTAATATTTTGTAATTGAAATAGAACGAACTTATCTAACTAGATTCGCACCCAATCACGCAATGAGAGCTATGAGGTAGACATGATCAAATATAGCAAATCACGCGGCTCCAATCGGATCAATGACCTAGTTTTTACGAAAACTAAAAGCCGTACTGGTCGGCGGTCATAGTTATTTTAAACAGAAAAAAATAAGGAATTCTTTGGAAAAATTACACATCTCTAATAGTATGGATTCAAAAGTGAAAATTACTGGTAAATTGGACGATTCGGCCAAAAAACAGTAGCAACATCCACCATCGTTACAGCTTTTTTCATCGAATATGATCACATACGTATTTTTGGTCTTTGATGAATGTCTTTGGTTTGGTTGAACTGATAGTGTAGGTAACTTATTTCGTTTCCTGCTATTATCTTAATATTATACGGTTATTTTTAATATTCGTTTAAATATAAACCATGAATATTTAGAAGATTGAGTGAACTATCTAATGAGAAAGATTATGGTGTTCACACACTTGATTCAAAAGGAGAAACACCTTTACCCCAACTTCTACAGGTTACAACTGGGTAATTAACTTATTTGTTAGTTTTATTGATGTACGATCCCTCTAAGACTGAGACCAAAATAGCATGCGCATCCGCCACTCTTCTTTATTGGTTACATAAATGTAAGGTTTTTACTGCAGACGAAATATTAAAAAAAAAACCCGTACTCAAGATCGACTATTATGGTTCTCCATCTGCCCGGCCAAAGAACTCAAACATTTGGCTATTTCAAAGGTTATGTCTGGCCGGAAAAAATCACCTGGCAACCCTAGTCGTGGACTATTTTTTGAGTAATTGTGTCTAAGAACGTAATTTATGACCTCCGGTGTCCCTGATTTCGTAAAACTGTCTAGAGTTTTGTTTTATAACTTCCTAAGATTTACGGGTCTTAAAAAATACTTCCTCGCTGTTTTATTACAGAATTGGATGAAATATAAATCCTCTAGGATATGAGTATTATTTACTTGAAAGTCTGATCAATTCTCGATCGATTATAATGAGGGATATAGAAGCAAAGACGCCTTAGTCCACTCATAATTTTTGTTGGGAAATTATGAAAATATTTTCAGATTTGTCTTTGAAAGTATTTTCCAATGAAGTTTAGCAGCTGGCAAACAGCAGCCAAAAATAAGCAGATAAAATTTGTAGAAGAAACGAAATCAAGGGGAACAAATTTTTTTTTCCATTTCTTTTAGATAACTTGGACTGAAGTGCATTTGATTTCATACCCTTCTTGTATTAAATTACATTTCATTAACAATTTTCAAATAGATCCTTGTCACAATCACCGTGAAAGATATTTAATGTTGTCAAACATAACTGCAAATAGTTTGCTGTGGCAAAGTTTTCTCGGGCAAAAGCTGGTGCGTTATACATTTTATATCTGTGTTAAACATCAAACATCATAAAACTAGGTAACATGGGAATATGAAGTAAATATTTGGTAGCAGTTCAGAGTCGGAACTGCGAAATAAACGTCAAAGAAATGTTGTTCAAATATGTACAACTATCAAATAACTGAAAATAGCTGACGGCAGAAATATCTAACTCTACTGTGAAACTGTTCATATAGTAGCGGGTTTTTTTACATTTTAAGCACGAGTAAAACGTTTCAAAAAGCTCGAGATAAAAAATTTTAAACATTAATCCAATTAATAATTACTCCCTACCCCGCCTAACAAAACTCGGTAAAATGACTGGGCTATAAGATTTTGCAACATGGTTAAAATTACTTTATGATTTAGTTACATTTAAGCTACATGTACTTTATACCTACGATAACTTACGCCGTGTGAGAGACCTGGGAGATTTAAAAGGTATTATTTGCGATGTAACAGCTGATACCAAGTTTTGCCTTCGGGGAAAGGGGAAAGTTTTATTGTTTCGCCCTGAGCGGGGTAAGGCTGGTTTGCAAGGAGGGCAACAAAGATATTAAAGAAGCGATTAGTGAACCAATCGAATAAGCGATTGGTGAAGCAATTGACAAAGTGATTGATGAAGGTATAGGTGAAGCAGTTGGTAAAGCGATTTGTGAACTGGTCTGGAAAGGGATTTGTGAAGTGGTTGGAGAAGCAATCGGAAAACAATTGGAGAAGCGATTGTGGAAATAATAGTTGATACGATCGATGAAGGGGTTCGAGAAGGGATAGGTGGAGAAGCAATTAACATTGGAATCTACAAATCAATTAATGAAATGAATTATGAAGGAGGTGGTGAAGTGATTAGTGAAGTGATTGGCGAAGCTACATACAAACTGAAATGAAAAACAATAAGCCATTTTATACGAAATACGATTAGGAGAGCAAATAGCTAAGTGATTCAGGAAGTTACTGTCGAAGCAGTACGTTATCACACCTAAGATTAAAGACAGATAGTCCAAGCTCTTCATTAGGATTTAGGAAGTATAAATACTGATAATAAATATATACCACTTTAGAACACATTACATAATACAGCAGCAACAGTTCTTAATAGCTATGAAGTTAAGCGTATCTACTCGCTACCGCTTACCTTCTAAAGATGCAACCTTACACAAAACCGAGTACGAAAGTAAGAATTATCGGTCTCAAGGGAAAGAAGTTTGGACCTCTCTTAATTGTCTCGTAATTGGACAAATGGCTTCTTTCAGACACTTCGCTTTCTTACGTAATTCTGACGAAGGTGAGGTGAGGAACTCCTCAATTTTAAAACGAAAATCTTTTGCCAAGATAAGATATCGTGACAGTTGATAATCAAAACGTAATTTATGGGTGGAAAATGTGCAATGTGCGGAAGGAAAGTATAAATATGGAAGATTGCAAATTTTACTTATAGGCAACATTATCTTATTTATGAAAACAACAAGAACTGTATGATCAAAGATTTTTCGTGTCAATTGTTCTACGATTGTATTTCTATATCGAATCGCTTGAACCGTAATATTCTGGCAGAATTAACAGCGCTGCAGCTTTTGCTTCAGCATAAATGCAGAGTCAGAAACTTTTTCATCGGCGCAATGCAGGTCGCACGGTGTCATATTCCAACACCTATACATACAATATATTGTTGTTTTTTTTTTTATTGATTGGTCCGTCATGGGAGCACAGTGACAGGGATCACTTTTGCGGCTTTACACGGACCTCCTTATGCGGACTCTAAAATGTTACCTACTGCCTTTGTCTGTCATTGTTTATCCTGTATTGTTTTGGTGAAATAAATGAGTTATCTATCTATCTAGCTATCTATATTTTATTGGCCAGGTATTCGGCGAGTCTAACAGCGTCCAGTGTAGCTTTGAGGTCCTCTCTCGGGCAGGTGTTCCGGAACAAGTGACAATCCAGCTGGTGTACCATCGACTGGATAGGTTAGCCGCCATCACATTCATCTTTAATTTTCATTAAACCATATCGATCGCTGCTCTAAAAATACAGGAGACTTGACGTGCAATAAGATTGAACTAGCTGTAACTAACTACTGACTAACTTTACAGACTTTAAGTAGATAACTACTTAAAAATAATTGAAAAAAGAAACTTTAATAGTTTTCCAAAAAGAAATCTAACTTAAACACTTATAAACACCGCTTTGTCTATACAAGACAAAGGCAGGAATCTAAAATATCCATTCAGGGTGTTAGGGTTAACGAACAGTTGAATTACTTTAAAGGGTGATTGTAATTATGATACAAACATCTTTCCCAAAGGAATATGTGGGAAATTCTCAACAAAATATTCGACTTTTCATACAAACGTTCGATCAGCTGATTCTGATTCCATACTAAAGTATGGAAAGTCATTTTTTTAAGCATCATGTATTATAATAGCTCTTTTATTTTCTGAACGTCAGGGTTTGCCCCTACGGCGCGCACGCACCATCACATGAAAAGTAACAACTTTGAAAGTCAAAGATAACATAACTTGACGCAGTTTCTTTTCTGCGTGATAGGTCATCGATATTTGCGACTACTTTATGATTATATAGGTGTACATTTGCGTTACATATTAAAGGGGGTGCTTCAGACCATCAAACGAAAACCTTTCGCTACGGGAAGCCAACAAAGAAAAATGTCGATAAACAAATCAGCCATTCATTTGGGTCGAATTGCCACTGACATTTTCTATGGAACTACCATAAAGGTATTATAGCTGAGAGAGCGAGATGTACCTAGCGGCATCGGTGTATAATAGAAAGAGATACGTGACACGAGGTAATAGAACCGTTTCTGGGAACTTATCAGCACAATCGACAGGGTAAATATTCGAGTTCTGTGAATAATTTGTGAATCTAAAGTGAAATCGTAGATTATTGTGTGAAATATACTAACACTATTTCATTTAATAATCCACGATTTCACGTTAGATTCACATTTATACACAGAACTCGAATTTATACCGTGCTGTGCATTTAACAACTCATCTTCCATCACCCATAACACTCTTCTTCTATTCCTGTAAGGTCGTAGAAAGAGACGGTACTAGAAGGAAGCACGTGTCTTTTCATATTAACTCAAAAAGAGATGCACATAGCAAATTCGCTCTAGTTAAAAAGGAGATCGCTACCTTATTGCTGTCCTTATCGGCGCCGGCGTAACCACTTTTTTGTACTACGCCCACCTGACTCCAAAATTTCACTATATAAATTGTATAAATTTAACATTCATATAAATTGTATAGGATTTTCTAACTACCGCTATCTCATACTCGGTTACACTGATATTCCGTCTACCAGCGTAAGCGAAAAATTCTTCATCTGTGTGTAAGGTATATTAACTTTATGGGAACAACACTTTTTTTCCGATTTCGTCTTTGGATCCACAGGTAGTGAAAGTAAGTATAAAATCTTGAAATGGTTTTGGAATCGGCATAGTTTATACAGTTTTTGAGAGTTACTTAGTTATTATTTAAACTAGAATTAAATAAATTATTAAAACAATAATATATTTCAAATATTATTGATTTTTAAACATGTTACGTCCCCTTAAGACGCAACAGATTGAAAATTTCGTTCTCTGGGTAGTGGGCTCGGTGGCGAAATTGGATAACGCAGTTCCCCGGTTTGGAAAAGTGCGGGTGCGGGCCCGAGACAAATTTTTCAATCTTCAATTTGAATAATATATTATATATTAAGTATTACATTTTAATAAGTAAATAAATTATTATTATTATTTAATTTATTATTAATTACGCGGTAAGAACCCGTTAAAATGTTTAATTCCAGCATAGCTTAAGTTTTACTTTACATACCTACCGAATTTTCCTATTTAGTACTACCACACGGCACACTTGAAAAAAGATTTACGTGATGCCGAGTGAGGACACAAATGGCCATTTGTATAATATATAGCCATAGCTTCATTTCAAATAAAAATATATATTTTTTTTTAAACTGAATCTCAAGAAATGTTATTCTAAATAATATCACAGCTTTCTGACTTAATTTGACACTACCACCGCGTGGGAAAGTGTTCCTGAAGTTTTATTGTGTCGATTCCTTTGGATTTATCAAATAAGAAACTGATTGAAAAATACAACGTTGTTTTATTAACAGACGGATGACAGAAAAGAACAATGATCACAAGACCAGAGAGCACGGATAAGAAAGCATAGAGAAAACGGTTGCGTTCTCAATTACACTTTAACACTCCCCTTAGAACGCAAACCCATTTTCGTTAAACAAAACAAATGCTTATCATAAGTAGTACCTTTGGTTAATATGTCAGCAACCATATCACTGCCCTTTGAATACACAAATTTAATCAAAGTTTTAACAACACTGTCTCGGAGGAAATGAAACCGTATATCAATGTGTTTAGTCTTAGGTTTGTAGCAGTCCGTGGAGGCTAAACGAAGGGCACTCTGGTTGTCGCAAAAGATGGTGAGAGAGCCATCCACTCCCTGCCCAAGCTCCTCCTGCAGTTGACGCAGCCAGAGGGCTTCTTGTGCAGCCGCTGCCATCGCCATATACTCAGCCTCAGCGGTGGAGAGTGCCACTGTGGGTTGTTTGCGTGTGGCCCATGCTATGCTGCCATTCTGAAACAAAAATATTAATCCTGTGCAGGATCTTCTGTCTTCTGGGCTGCTGGCCCAGTCCGCATCACAATAGCCTGTTATCTCAGCCTGTTCTTTTGTGTAGCATAGTTTCATGTCTTTCGTACCTTGAAGATATCGCATAACTCTCTTCACGCCAATCCAATGACTCTTGTTGGGTTTATTACTGAACTGACTCAATTTATTAATTGCAAATGCAATATCAGGTCTAGTAGCCTGTGCTAGGTATAGTAGACTACCTACTGCTTGTCTATAGGGTATGTACTCACTACCACTTTCATCATATGATGTATCAAACTTTGCACCAACCTCTATAGGTGTTCTCACAGGTTTACACTCTGCCATCCCAAAGCGACCCAATATGTCAGTGATATATTTTTCTTGATCCACCATGATAATACCTTCCTCTCTGTTTCTGGAAATATTTAGTCCAATACACTGCTTCACTTCTCCCAGGTCCTTCATGTCAAACTTGCCTTTTAATTTTTCCTTTATAATTGTTGTCTGTGATCGCTCATTTGAAAAAATTATTAGGTCGTCTACCCATACTGCAATGTAAATCATAACATTTTGATTGATATAATAATAAATACAGGGATCTATTTTGGATTTAGTAAGCCCAAATTCTTGCAGTGCACTATCTAGCTTGATGTTCCATTGTCTGCTAGCTTGTTTTAATCCGTAAATTGATTTCTGCAGTCTACACACCTTTGTACCATCCTCATACAGTTGTGGCTGATTCATATATATCTCTGTGTCAATATCACCTTGTAAGAATGCTGTAATGGCATCCATTTGTTCGATGTCAAGATCAAATTTGGCTGCCAATGCTATCAGATATCGCACCGATGTGTATCTAACCACCGGTGAGAAAATCTCTTCATAATCAATACCTTTTCGCTGTGCATATCCTTTGACCACCATCCTAGCCTTGTATCTTACAGTCTCTCCGTTTTCGCCCGTCTTAGTTTTGAAAACCCATTTACAAGGAAGAGCCTTCTTACCTTGCGGGAGCTCCGTTAAAATCCATGTCTTGTTTTTCATTAATGATTCATACTCTTCATCCATTGCTTTTTTCCACTGTTCTGCATGACTGGATGACAAGGCTTCTTCGATACTCTGAGGGTCGGTCAGATTTAATGTAGGACAGAAATAGCTATTACCTGATTTAAAATCCGTGTTATGTCGTGGTCGAAGATTGAAGGTACGTTTCGGTGTTGAATCCAAAGTTTTAGCAGAAGTATATGCTGTCTCATCATTTGTGTCAGTTTCATCCTCACTGGAGTCCTCCTTTTGTTTTATCGATGCGTCTGGTCCCTTTGTGTTTTGATCTGATTGATTCTTCAATGTTTCCTTTACTACTCCGGAATCCTGCGAGTTGGTGGTGCTGTCAACATCATAAGGTGCATATATTTTATCATATTGTCTAACATTTTCCAAGAATACAACATCTCTACTTTTTACTATTTTATATGTTTTAGGATCGGCTAAGCGGTATCCCTTGGTGTTCTCACAATAACCTACAAATATCATTTTCCTTGATTTAGGGTCCCATTTTTGTCGTTTTTGTTCAGGCACTTGTGCCATTACCTCGGAACCAAAGATTCGCATATGTGACAAATTTGGTTTCTTACCTGACCACACCTCTATAGGAGTCTTTTCATCAATTGATCGGGTAGGTGAGCGATTTACGATGTATGCTGCGTTCGCAGTAGCTTCGGCCCAGAATTCCTTTGGTAAATTTGCATCTAGTAGCATACATTTTGCCCGTTCTACTAAAGTCCTATTCATCCTTTCAGCCAGGCCATTTTGTTGTGGTGTATACGGAGTGCTAGTCTGGTGTACTATTCCAAACTTGCTTAGAAATTCATCAAAACTTTTATTACAGTATTCCGTTCCATTATCCGTACGTATTGCTTTGATTTCTTTATTCAACTCTTTTTCTACTTTACTCTTATAATCCTTGAATGCCTCAAGAACACAGAGTTTGTCTTTAAGGAGATATACATGAACACATCTTGAATAATCGTCAATAAAGGTAATGAAATATTTCATACCGCCAAGAGATTGTTTTTCCATTGGTCCACATAAGTCCGAATGTATCAGCTCCAGCTTATCTGCAGTCCGTGAGCTGCTGATATGGAAAGGTTTTCTTGACTGTTTACCTTCTAAGCAGGTTGTGCAAATAAGTTCTCTCTTCGTGTCATTCTTCATCTGTCTTGTCATCATTACGCCCTCTGTGCAGTCCGGTAATCGATTTACATCTGAAAAATTTAAATGTCCCATACGTCTATGCCACAGAACAGTTTTGTTTGACATATCAGTATCGCTTAAATTAGCAGCGACTTCGGCGTGTGTATCCATTATGTATAGATTATTCTTTAGAGTAGCCGAGCAAACAAAATTTCCAGATCCATTATAAATACTACATCCACTGCTTTTGAAGCTTACTTTACATCCACTTTTGACCATAGCACTGACAGACAGTAAGTTCGCTGCAAGTTTAGGAATATATAAGACATCTCTCACCTGTATTTTGTCATTACTCTTCAAAATTAAATTTACATTTCCCATACTCTCGACGGGTAGCGGAGTTTTACTGGCAACGGTGATAGTAGGTATAGGTGAACCTTTTACATCATACATCCAATCACATCGATTGGTCATGTGCATTGATGCTCCCGAATCGATATACCACATATCATTGATCGTAGCGGAGGCTGAAAATGCTGCAATGAAACCTTTTTCATTGTTGTTATCGTTACAATCATTGTTATCATTATCCAAAGGCTTCTTCGGTGCACGGCAATACTTGCTGACATGTCCGTATTTGTTGCAATTAAAGCATCTAGGTCCTCTTGGCTTCCAAAACTGTTTATCAGGGTTTCTTCTATTTGTGTAAAATGCACTAGTCTCATTTGTACTCGGAACTTCCTGTAGGAGTTTAGTTTTTATGCTATCACCACTGATTTTTACACCTGAGCTTTCTATACCCATTATCATGGGCTTATACATTTCTGGAAGGCCCGCCAGCATCAATGTGCCAAGCCACTCATCCGCAACGGCAAAACCTATGTTACGCAACTTGTGGGCCGTCGTCATTAGTCTATTCACATAGTCTTCAACATTTCTTGATGCATCTAAGGTGGTGGTGATTAAGTCTCTCAACAAAGCCACCTTCCGTGTTAGCCCATTATCATCAAAAGCTTGCTCAAGGTCATACCACACATCTCTCGCTGTTTTTGAATCTTGTATGTGAACGTAGTTAATCGGATCCACCAAGAGAATCAGTTTTGACCTAGCTTTTACATCCTTGGCGGCATCCGAGGTTTGTCCGGTGACACTATCACCTTCCGCCGAGGAGAGACTCTCCTTACCATGCTGTACATTTTCAATGCATGTCCAAAGGTCTTCATGCTGCAGGTACGCTTTCGTGGCAAATTTCCAGCTTGAATAATTGTCACGACCCACGAGTTTTTCAATGTGAAAGTTGTTTCCAGACATTTTTAATTCGGTGGAAATATTTCTTATTTCTTACGTAATTCGTTTCCGCGGACAAATTGCTGAACCACGCTCTGCTACCATGAAGTTTTATTGTGTCGATTCCTTTGGATTTATCAAATAAGAAACTGATTGAAAAATACAACGTTGTTTTATTAACAGACGGATGACAGAAAAGAACAATGATCACAAGACCAGAGAGCACGGATAAGAAAGCATAGACAAAACGGTTGCGTTCTCAATTACACTTTAACAGTTCCGTTGTCGAGAAGATGCGGCCAGATTTTTATTCATCGTCCACTGCTGAATATAGGCCTCTTCAAAGGCGTGCCATAAGACTCTGTCCTCGGAGTTCCTCATCCGGTCGCTCCCTGTTACCTTTTTTAGGTCGTCTGTCCAGCGGGCAGCAGGGCGTCCCACACTACGCCTGCCAGTTCGTGGTCGTGGTTATCGGTATGTTGAACTATACAAGGTGTTAATAAATTAGCGCAAAACCTCATACATCCTAACTGATTTATAACAAAATAATTAGATTGAAACAATAATTTCATTATTATTAGTTTCATCATTATTGATAGTTAAAATTTTAAGTTATTCGCATTTTATGTTTTGGGGCAAAACTGATTTGTTATCATTTCAGCAATGAATGAAAGCTCTAACATACTCATGGATACATTTTAATAATCTTGTTTTGGTAGTAAGTAGGGTGAGTGTGCCCGTGCGGTGGGTTGACATCGGATTCAGTAAATTTTAAATTTTACAAACAAATTATTTAATCTTTTGAAAAAAATTACCCATGTTGAAACCATGATAATTCGATTCTGCTCTCGATTCTAAACAAACTACTTTCTAGTTTTGCGTTAATTCATTAACACGTTGTATACTACTAGCTGGTGCCCGCGACTTCGTCTGCGCTTCGTCCGGACAATTCACACAATATCTTTATAAATTGTAGCCTATGTGTTATTCTAATGTATAAGCTATATTATTGTAAGTTTCATTAAAATCCATTTAGTAGTTTTTACGCGAAATAGTAACAAACATCCATCCATACTTACAAACTTTCGCGTTTATAATATTAATATAATAATAAAGTAGGATTATTCTATGCTACAGTGTCAACTCATGGTAGACCTACTAATGTGCGTGACGAACTAAATTAAAAAATTCTAATTAATCTATTGACTTGTGTCGTCCCATTGTTTAGCATAGGACTCCCCCATACATTCTCATTCATTTCCATATTACTAATTCTTCGGCAGATTTTGCTTGATTTGCTTCGATTTTGACCCTAATTTTAACCTGCCGTGCGTAAACCTTCGTAAATAAAAATACATTTTACCAAATCTAAATCCACGATCTTTTTCTCCGTATATTTTCTAAAGTGTTCATCAGATTTAAGTTGAATCAGACAATCTAACCAAAAACATATATAAGATTTGAAATACACTGATTATCCGATACTACTAGTGCGTGTTTATGCACACGGAATTAAAAGGAACTAACAGTGGCAGGATATGCGAATATGGACCTTATGTAACGACTTGTCATTAAAAGGTTGATCGTTATCATGCTGTCCGCCAAATTTAATTCAACATTTTTAAATCTGCAATAAAACATTTATTTATATGGAAGTTTCAAGACTAATTCTAAAAACACAGAATTTAGCGGACAGAACGTAACGATCAACCTTAATTTTAACTTTAGTCATGGAATAACGATGATATTTGGTACCTAGGTATTACCACAGAGTACTATGCTATTATCATCGTCTATTGAAGTAAAAGCCTGCTATGAATTTTAATTAATAATAATCAGAACATTGCGTTATATAAATGAATATGAATAATCTAAAAATAAAAATAATACTACATCAAAATCTAATCAAAATAAGTTTATTCAAACTCAAACTTAGAGATCGTTTACTCCTTGAAGATGTTTAACTTAACATAATTAGTATTTTACACAAAGATTTTTTTGTCTTCCATTTTCGGAAAGGGTTTGAGGTGATCTATCGGCAGGAACAGGATTATCCATTAATTACCGAACACCCTGTAAAATAAAATAAAAAAAAAGTAATTAAAGCACTTACTTTTTCATTGTTTTTCTATGAATATCCCCCCACCCCCCAAAAATTAAATATCCCTCCCCGAAACAAAAGTCTGGACACGTGCCTGCATTTGGAGTTCCTGTGACTTATAAATAAAAAAGTATCCAGCTGGCTGGAGGTTTTTTCGAACTATTAATTAGTTCGAATCAAATTAAAGATTGAAAAATTTGTCTCGGGTGGGACTTGAACCCGCACTTTTCCAAACCGGGGAACTGCGTTATCCAATTTCGCCACCGAGCCGACTACCCAGAGAACGAAATTTTCAATCTGTTGCGTCTTAAGGGGACGTGAGTGCCATCTACTGGTAGTTATTACAAACTAATCAACCCGCAAGTCCAGCAGTGCGGGTTCAAGTCCCACCCGAGACAAATTTTTCAATCTTTAATTTAATTTGATTCGAAATAGCACAACATGGCTGTAACATGTTTAAAAATCAATAATATTTGAAATTTATTAAGTATTTATTTCTTCAAAATGTTTAACACTGCAATAAAATATAGCAGTGATATACACGCATCAGCTTTGAGCTGCTAGTGTATCATATAATTATAATAATAATAATGCCCTTCTTCCATTTTGACGGAACAAATTTTATTTCTAATTTGGATTCGATAGAACAAATTCAGAACTAAATCCCAGAAATACTTACATCGTTTTAGGACACGGGATCCCGCTGAGTGTAGGCACATTCAACTTACTAAACATCATTTACAGTATGCAGTCGAAGTGACGTAGTTTTACGGTTTTAAAAGATGAAATGACGTGTAAAGTGGTGAAAGGTGGCTAGCCTTGCGCTCAACTTACATAGGTATATGGAGGTGCTACTGGGAATGTTCCTCCATTGAAAAGGGAAGATCTTCCACCAGGCTATGTGTGAAGCCTGGGGACCGGCCGTGGTTCAACAGTTCTTAGTTGGACCTTGTACATGTATCGAATCTCTGTGATTATTTCTCTTGCGCGATGTATGTCTTGCATTTGATTGTGAACCTTATTTGTAGTAGGTTATGAGTTACGTATTCACGGTGAACGTTGTCTATGTATGTATGGAGCAAATTTCCGAGAGCGACGGTATCGCCATCTGTTGGCATCTTTGCAATGTGGGTGCTGACATCTGCAGCAAGTCCCCACAGGTAATATTAACTATTTCTTAATATACGCATTTTTCTTCGTAAGGCCTTCGATCTTTCCTCCTCACCAAACTCTCTATTTTTTAATGTAATGTATCTTTTAATACATATATAAAACGTTGAAACCATAATATGACGTTTGTTTTGGAGAAAGTGTTGTTGACAATTTTTCAAAAATCCCATATCAACCTGTGACAGCGCCGACATACATGTTTTTTTTATGCCTTTTCTCCACACTTCTAAGTTTAATGTGGTATTTACTACTGAAGAACATATTTCGACGCAGTGAACAAAAGTTTTACTAACATATTTTAAGCTGTTGTGCATTGTGTCATACTCTTTGAAACTAACAAACAAATTAATGTTGTCGTATGATGAAGTAGTATCACAGGACAAAAATGTGTTTTTACAACTTGTGCATCCACTAGTTTTTAATTTTTTAAACATAAATCCGCACACATAGGCACATGCCTGTGCCTCAGGGGATGCCTGCTCTAAAGCTTCGGTTGCATCAGCGATCAGTGGTTCTAAATCAATGTTCGCTTCGTCATCACAAATATCGTCAGACATATTGTTCATATTTGACAATAAAAACTTTTTTAAGTTATCATTAAGGATAGCCGTGTCATCCTCACAATTTTTCTTAGAGCTACTATGACGTAAATTGTTTATAATGGCAGTTTTTATGCCTGATGTGAACTGTCCAACATTTGGATTATCATTGGATCCGCAGTGGTAACGTATACATCCAAAGCAGTTCTCCAGTGGATCCTGATTCAGGCGACGCGTGGAAAGGGTCTTCAAACCTAAAGTTTGCAAATTTTTCCACAGCCTATCCACAGCGTTCATTGTGCGAATCCAGCCTTCTTGAGATGGTGGAGTTGACTTGGACCCAATGAACTTCATTTCAGACACAAATTTTCTCATTTCCCGAAATAGCTCTGCATGAGGCGATCGCTGAGAAATATTTGTTGAATATTTCTTCCCTCCACGCAAGTCAGGGCTGTCAGCATTTAGAGCGTCGAATAATTGGTCAAATTTATTCAACACCGTGGCTGTAGCGTGCGCCTCGGCAGGAAGTTCATCTGAAATTAAAATGTTTATTAAATTCACAATATTAGGCAGGTATCCCACTGACACTTAAATGAGGGATTTGCCGAAAGCCATTAGAGAAGAAAAAAATAGTTCTAAATATCTCGATAGAATATGATTTTGACGCGAGATAGGATGAGCAACCCTAAGGAAGTTGAAATTAATATCAAATACTGAGATTAAGATTTCATGGAGGTGTAAAAATGAAAGCTTCTAAATCAATGCAATCAAAAGATTATAGAGTAAGGTTGCCTTAGTCGTGCTACAGCGTATGTCGTATCCCAGTGATATTTCGTATCGTATTTATAAGCAATGACATTCTATACACAAGGACTTCGCATCAGTGCGCTTCTTCTTCTTATCGTGTGGGCAGAGCTCTGGTGGTCAGAGTTTTTCAGACCGCCTTACGGCCTCTGACGTGGTTTTTATGTAACGACTACTACCATCAGTACGCTTTTAATAGGACTTCTAAATTACATTACTGTTTTCTGACCGAATATATTTGAAAGATTTGAATGAACTGGAATGTTAGCGGCAATATATTACAGCCAACCATAACTGATGCATACAAAAGTGACATTAGTAGTACTTTTGTATAGTTTTTATACTAGCGTAGCAAGTAATTCTAATTTGATTGATGTGTGATATTGATATTATATATATATTTATATTGTGATATTATTTTGGTGTGCAAATAAAGAATTTTTATGTTATGTTATGTTAATATAGAAGTAAACATATATTATATTTGTACTTACACTTATTTCTCGTAATAATGTGCCATTTTTTGGTTGTTATTGTATGACGTGGTGAATCCATGTGTAAAGAATGTCATTGGTGTTATGGGATAACTTTTTTTTTACCACTGCCGGGTAGCACTAGTATTTATTCTGTGCCACTGCAAGGTTAATTTTATCCTTCATAATTACGCTTATATACAAAACCCTCAGGGCGCGAGAGCCCGACTCGCACTTTGTAGTTTATTAGTTATGTCGGGTAAAAATGAAAGAAACAACTTACTCGAAGCAATTTTAGTAAGTATTCCAGCTGTAACTGAATGACTGAACACCTGGGCAGCCAGTTTCACCCGCATTTTTTGTTTGCTATTTGGTGCTAAATGCTGTTCTGTTAATGCTGGTGCAAAAACAAAATTGGGATTGGTTTTGTCTAGATCATAGAATTGTTGAACATGACTCCATTTCGCCACACCTGTTTAGATAAGCAACATAATAACACAGTTGTAGTGAGGAGTAACAATCTGTACTAGACGATAAAATATGCATACTAAGTTTTACGTACCCTTGACAACTTTGCCATCAACTTGCATGTTTGGTGTTATAAATTGGATGTTATGATTTATAAAAAGGTTCCTCGTGCATTTAAGGAGGTGTGGTGGGTCAAGTATTGTGACTACTTCATGTCCCTCATGTGTGAAATAAGGTTCCGTCTTTGATGAACCAAGGATATCGAGAGCCCTTATGTTCACTCTGGATAAATCACACACAGTTCCTACCACTGTCAATCCAGTCTTCCAACATTCATGTAAAATCTGAAAGACAAGAATATAGTCTAGCCACCTCAAAAGTCACATATTCCTACACGCACGATGATGCACAAGATGAAGCTCACCCTAGACCCCGGCAGCCGATCGTGCGGAGAGGAGGAGGAGGAGGAAACCATGGAACATATCCTGTGTGACTGCGATGTCGGGGCGGCTAAAATAATAAATTCTTCTTTCGTGTGCATGGGCTAAATGGTGTGAAATTTTTTAACACAACTAGAGTTGTGGGCAAATATCTTCTGGTTTATTCATGCAAAAATAGATAATAGAGCTAGTTTACAATTAATTCCCATTCCAAGTGGGTGCCCTTCAGTATGAATGACATCCGATGACTGGACTAGCAGCCAAACAAGCAGCCACACAGGCAAGCGTGTATTCAAGCAATTATGTAAAGCCCGCTTCACATTCGCGCAAGCCCGCATAAGCAGGCAAGCAAGCAAGCGAGCAAATAAAGAATGTTTATGACAGGTTACCTAGGTACCTACCTATGTATGCTTTCAAATCTATAAGCGACATTAAACCATACCTCTTTAATAACAACAGACAGTCTGTCAGCAGTTGCAGACTTTCCAGAAAAGTAAAACGCAATCGGCTGTTTCCATTTTTTTCTGATACCCGTGACCATGAAAACCAAGGCATTGCTAGCGATTGCGTTGGTTCGCGCATGGTTTCCATGGTCTTGAAAACCTTCTACTATGTCCAGCTTTTCATTCAAGTTTAGATGTTTACGAATGGCCATCTCATCAAATGACAATAAACAAAGATTTTCCTCGGGTAATTGTTGGTCTGCCATATTTTTCAAACCTTCGAAAACTTTCGGGTTGACGCCAGTAGTCAGTGGAATTTTGTTCAGCAGCTTTTTTAGTGTACTCTGGCAGGGTAGTGTGAACATCCTCCTAAGAAGTCTGTAGCAGGCTGGTGACTTTTTGTACAATGTTAGGGCCATTATTTTTTGATCAATGTTATAACGCCGGGCTTTTTTTGGTTTTTTACAGTTTTTTAATTGGCTTTGTAGCAATATTATAAACGTATTGCTCAATTTCATGTCGCATAAAGTTTGAACATTTTCATCATCACATAACTTTTCGATTTTGTTCGTTTTTTTCTGGCATCGTAACTGTTTTTTAAGCCTACCTATTTCTTTGAGGCTTTGGGTACAAATTCTATGTAGCTTCGTTTCTCGTGGCGTCAGTTCTGCGAGTTTCTTTACATTTAGCGCCTTCAATATGCTATTTTTTTTCTTCGTTTTTGATGTTAAAATGGGTTGGTGATGTTGTGAAGATGACTCCGGTTGAACGTTTAAATGAGAAATGGGTTGGTGATGTTGTGAAGATGACTCCGCTTGAACGTTTAAATGAGAAATGGGTTGGTGATGTTGTGAGGATGACGCCGGTTGAACGTTTAAATGAGAAATGGGTTGGTGATGTTGTGAGGATGGCCCCGGTTGAACGTTGAAATGAGAAATGGGTTGGTGATTTTGTGAGGATGGCCCCGGTTGAACGTTTAAATGAGCAATGGGTTGGTGATGTTGTGAGGATGTTATTTCTGTAGGTACTGAGAACTTTCCTAAGCGCTTCTTCGTACTATCAGTGAAATAAATGTCTTTAAAATGTCTTTTACATAACACTTTGCCACTTTTATGAAGCTGATTCAGTGAATCCACCGATGACCAGTCCTGTTCTGGCCAGCAAAACTTCGCCCAAGCTCTTGTTCTGCAATTAATAGCTATTAATGACAAATGTATCTAGGTATTGTGAAAATAATTATGACCATATTTATAAGTTAATACCGTTCAACCGCAGTTTTCCCAACTTTGGGAAACCTATGAAACGATAACACGCCATCTTGGATCGGTGTTGATCCACATTGACTACATTTTCTGTAGGAGTCTGTAGACATTATGTTTTTACGTAGGACTACGCTTAAATATTTATTATTTTTGCGTAGAGGGTAATATAAATAACACAATTTTAAATGTAAAACACGGTTTCCTTTTTTGTGACAAGTGGTGACATGACAATTTTTTTTCTGATTTTTCCGGCTTTGCGGGGCTAGTACGCCAACCCGCGATAGCAATATTTAACACATCCATCTGTCAAATTTAGTCTTTTATTTCGTTCGTTCGCGCGCAAATAGAAAGAGAGCGGAAGCGTGGCGCTAAATCACGTTATCGCGGGTTGGCGTACTAGCCCCGCTGGATTCAACATCCTTTAGTGACACGTGTTGCTAGAGCAATTATAAAATGTCCAACGTTATAAAACACTTATTTGCCAGAAAGACTAGACAAATACAACTTTTAGACGGAATATGATCAAAGCAAAACATTTAAATATCGCGAGGACTACTTTTTTAATTCAAGAATGTGCTTTGAAATTTATGTTCAACATTTTAGTCTCCCATCAAATGTTTTTATTTCATTGCGGTGACATCACCATATTCTGCACCACTCACACATAAACCTTTTCTGCATGTGTGCACCGGCAAAAGTGTATGTATACAGGACGGAACCCGTTGATCACAAGACCAGAGAGCACGGATAAGAAAGCATAGACAAAACGGTTGCGTTCTCAATTACACTTTAACAGTTCCGTTGTCGAGAAGATGCGGCCAGATTTTTATTCATCGTCCACTGCTGAATATAGGCCTCTTCAAAGGCGTGCCATAAGACTCTGTCCTCGGAGTTCCTCATCCGGTCGCTCCCTGTTACCTTTTTTAGGTCGTCTGTCCAGCGGGCAGCAGGGCGTCCCACACTACGCCTGCCAGTTCGTGGTCGTGGTTATCGGTATGTTGAACTATACAAGGTGTTAATAAATTAGCGCAAAACCTCATACATCCTAACTGATTTATAACAAAATAATTAGATTGAAACAATAATTTCATTATTATTAGTTTCATCATTATTGATAGTTAAAATTTTAAGTTATTCGCATTTTATGTTTTGGGGCAAAACTGATTTGTTATCATTTCAGCAATGAATGAAAGCTCTAACATACTCATGGATACATTTTAATAATCTTGTTTTGGTAGTAAGTAGGGTGAGTGTGCCCGTGCGGTGGGTTGACATCGGATTCAGTAAATTTTAAATTTTACAAACAAATTATTTAATCTTTTGAAAAAAATTACCCATGTTGAAACCATGATAATTCGATTCTGCTCTCGATTCTAAACAAACTACTTTCTAGTTTTGCGTTAATTCATTAACACGTTGTATACTACTAGCTGGTGCCCGCGACTTCGTCTGCGCTTCGTCCGGACAATTCACACAATATCTTTATAAATTGTAGCCTATGTGTTATTCTAATGTATAAGCTATATTATTGTAAGTTTCATTAAAATCCATTTAGTAGTTTTTACGCGAAATAGTAACAAACATCCATCCATACTTACAAACTTTCGCGTTTATAATATTAATATAATAATAAAGTAGGATTATTCTATGCTACAGTGTCAACTCATGGTAGACCTACTAATGTGCGTGACGAACTAAATTAAAAAATTCTAATTAATCTATTGACTTGTGTCGTCCCATTGTTTAGCATAGGACTCCCCCATACATTCTCATTCATTTCCATATTACTAATTCTTCGGCAGATTTTGCTTGATTTGCTTCGATTTTGACCCTAATTTTAACCTGCCGTGCGTAAACCTTCGTAAATAAAAATACATTTTACCAAATCTAAATCCACGATCTTTTTCTCCGTATATTTTCTAAAGTGTTCATCAGATTTAAGTTGAATCAGACAATCTAACCAAACGTGAGCCAATTTTGGTCAAATTGAATGGCTCGAAGCGTTATGGGGCCAAAAAATCTTTAAAAATCAAAGGAGGCCGATTGAGCTAATTTAAAACAATCTTTATTCAATGCTTATTGAATTTCAGTTGCAATCAAATTGCAAGCCGGGTAATTCAACTGTGTGGAATTCAATTTCGCGCTAAACTTGACTTATTATTTAGTAATGAGCGTTTTTCTTTTTTAAATTTAGATCCTAAAAAAACTCGGCATATAGCATCAGCGAAAGCGAAAATTTTTTCGTTTATGTATAGCATGATTATCGCTCCATAGAGACGTTCGCGAGATCCTGTCAAAATCATGTCAAGACTGTGCCTGCCTTTTTTTAAAGGCCTATGGATCGAACCCATAAAACTATGTCAGACGGAAACATTTTCATATCTTCGGTTAAAATTATTCGTAAATAATTAATTATTCAATCAAAAGATGTGGTGCATTTTGTTGAAAGAAACACTTTTTTTGAAATTTTGATCAATTGATACCCTATAGAACCAAAAGAAAAACGCTCATTGACAGACTGAAACGTCTGAGCGATCTGTCAAACGGGATACCAAATGTGTAAAAAGTGATTCGCTTAGGCTCTAATGAAGTTTCAGTGAAGATTTATTCCGCGCGATCAGCTCCTATATTTTCTACGAAGCGACTCAACTCATCAGAAAAGTAAGGACAAAAGAATGCATAAATACACCTATGTTTAGCAAGAGAACTTGGACCAGGGTACGAGTACCTACACTAAACCATTTTGAAAAAAAAAACAGGCAATTAGCAAGTCTCTAACGCTGATTGGAAATTCTTCACCACGATGTCACACCCTGGACACATCACTGTCACTTCATACACGTGCTCGCACTGGCAAGAAGAGGTAACCACGTGAGGCACTGAATGAGTACAAGTAAGAGAGGTTCATCACTGCCTAGCTACTGTTGTACTTGCGCAATTTGTGTCTTACATTCGATTGTGAACCTTAGTGCAGCAGCTTACGGGTTATCAATGTGACATCGCAAATTGTCTTGTCGTATTTTGCGAGGGTGACTGGTGGCGCCATCTGTTAGCTTTGCAGCTATAATTAACGCTTGCAAGTCTCTCGAATGTTTTCCGTGCCATCTGTGGCAAGCTGCTACATCTTCCAACCGCCTTCCACGAGGGGATGAGTTCAAGTCATGCCATAGAATCTATAGACAAAGGAGACGAAGAATATCTGCTAACCTGGTACTTCGTGGCCATACATCTCTTTAAGCAGATCACGCACCACACGGTCGCATTTAATTGCTTAACTTGTGACAAACTTTATACTTTGATGCCAGACGTTTTTGCTGCCCCAGTTATTTACTTTACGTGTGTTAGTATAAAGTTGTATTTAGTTTAACCGAAACTGTTTTAGAGTTGTCTAATTAAGGGTTGGTATCACTTTTGTCGTTTCTACGAGTTTATATGCTTTTAGCAGTCATATGCTCAGTTCCTGATTCTCGATCATTTCTTTACTTTTTTTAAATGTTGAAATTTTTTCCATTTCAAGTCGTAACTTCTACGAAGATGTTCCAAAATTGTTATCGTTTAATGTAGGAAGTGTTTTAATTATTTCTTTTTTTCATTTGACATTAGGATTTGTTGGGAGCAACGGTGGCGCGTTGCAGAGAAGTATGAACACTCAATCTTGGGGGTCCGGATTCGAATCAACACATACGACAAATGCCATGTACCTATCAGTTTTTCTAACTTATCTACCTCACGACTGCTCTCAAACGATGAAGGAAAACATCTTGAGGAAACCTTCATACGATGAAGAAGACATTTTGATGCGTATGTCTACTAATTCAACTGATGCTTATGCATCCTACACCCTCCCCGAGGGTATAGGCCGATGATGATGATGATTTGAATTTTACACCCCGATTAAAGGCACAGCATATTGGACTATTAATAATATTTTGTGAACAATTTCTTGACATTCTGCAAATAACTAAATGCACTCTTGAACTATTCTTTCAAACTTTTAACTTCAAAAACAATTACATTAATAACTAAGGTATCCTGTTACTTAACATGTTCCATTATATACGTAACAATTCAACAGAAAACCCACGTAAACCAATTTCGAGCTGGCTCAAGGTTTAACAATGATAAAATATGTGGATTACCCTCATACGTGCATTGAATTCTTGCAGACAATACAGATTTTTCTAGAATACCTAAACAAACTCACAATCGTATGGTTCATCGTCATCATCAGCCTTTACACGTCCCACTGCATGGCACAGGCCTACTCTCTGGGAGGGTGTATGTGCGTTAGTCCACCACGCGTGCTTAATGCTGATCGGTAGACTTTTAATACGCATCGGAATTTGTTCTTGAGCGTATGCAGGTTTCCTTACGATGCGCGATGTTTTCCTTCTCTGTGTGAAAGCAGTCTGTATTAGGTAATAAATTAGAAAAACTCATTTATACATGGCATGTTTTCCGTAGGGTCTCGAACCCAAACCTCAAGATTGAGGTTCCATGCCTCTCCGCAACGGGCCACCGACGCTCTTATTATTTCACAATCGTATAGTTGTGAGTCACAGAATATTATAAGAGGGGTTAGAAATGCAAAGTAGCGCTTTTGCTTTGGGGACGGCTGTCGGCACTTGTCTTCCCGCTCGCGCTGCTACAATTACTCAAGCCCTTTCGCTCGCACCACGCTGCGCGCCTTATGGTGTTATGCAAATCATTGCATAACCTGTGGCGACACGTTCCACGCGTACTTTGCACTTCTAACCCCTTTTATAATGTTCTATAGTTGGGGTCACGTTAAATAAAAATACAGTGCCTATGGTCAAATTGCGCACCAGAAGACCGTTTTAAAAGAATGAAATTCGAATCGTCATTATGGGAAGAATATAATGTTGGTAGGTAGTAAGTATATTCTTAGAACTCACTCTGCTCAAACAGTAGACCGCGAGAGCTGTAGGAGTTGATCGCAGAAAAGAATCAACGTTACCTTTTAACTACAAAATAATTGATCATCAACCACGGCCTGAATAATCACTCAAAATCACTCAGTGGATATTAGAGGCGTTCTCTTCAGGTCCTAATGGCAATCAATTCAAACACGTACGAACAGAGTTGAGTTTATTTGTACATTGTAAAATTAGGGTGGCATATTCTATGCCCAACTGCCAACAAAGTTAAAAGTAAAGTAAGAACTATAATAAAATAAACTACCAAAATCAACCAAGTACCAAAATTAAAATATTCCTCAAAAAATTACTTGACCAACAAACTTTTTGGTCAACAAAAAAAGGGTTACCACATTAAGAAACTCCATTCGTGCGTGGTCGGACGCCGAGCGGAATGCTAAGATCTAATCAATATAGTATGTCCCAAAAATCAAGCTATTGTAACCTTACGTTGTTGTACTTAAGGACTAGGACTTGGGATTTAGGGACTTGGAATGTTCTAAGCTTCAGCTGGATTTACCAAGAAATATTGCCAAGTAAGGTGATGTAAGGCTTAGCCTGTAATATTAGTTCTTTTGTTGTCCTGAAAACGTGACGCGAATGTTTGTTTACTGTGTTTCCATGCGTTATTGTTAAAAAGCGACAACGTAGACGTGTGTACCCTGCGCTGACCAAATAGGTACACACTGGGTCCTTACTTTGGTAACGGTTTTTAAGAGGATAGGCGGGTACCGTTTTGTCCATACAAACGTATTCCCCTGTTTGCTCCCTAAATAATGACACTAGAGCAAAAAATGTCTTACCTTTCAACCTATATTATCTCTGCTATATCCCTATGTTATGCTTTTTTGTATAAATAAATTACTGTAAGAACAGGAGACCTTCGAAAATGACCAATTTTACTGCCCGTTTTCAGACATCCAGTAATAAAATTTGACGAATATGAAGCAAAATATACAGACATAAACAAAGCCTTTTTCATATTATTCTTGAAAGAATTATTGAAATCGGTTTAGTTTTGGAGGAGGAAACAGGGGAGAACGAAATGCTGATTTCGTTGATTTTATGTGATATGATAAAATGGGTCCGAGCTGCAGTTATCTCTTTCGCACTCTAGTCGGCGGGGTGTATGGGAGGGGCGGATCGGATAAAATGTATACAGTCACAGGTCCTTCACCCTACCAGGTCAACGTGGCGTAGGCAGGCCAAAACTCAGATGGTCTGATGTTGTCAAGAAGGAAATTGACAGCTGCGAGCTCTCCATCGACGATGTTCAAGATAGAGCGAAGTGGAAGAAACAGATTAAGAAAGCAGACCCCGCTACCCAGCAGGACAGCAGCTAGGAAGATGATGATTATGATGATGAGTGATGACCTATTCTCCAAAATTCCATTTCAGCCCGCCTATCCTCTTAAGGGTATGATCATCCATCCCATTAAAAAACAGTAACCATATTACAAAAAAGATCGTTGGTGGGCTGGTGGAGCGTTGCGGAGAGGTATGAATACATATTGAATGCAATTTTTGAATCTCACAAGTTGAACTCAGCAGTTGAAAATGTATGGAAATACGCATCTTTTTAATGATTATTTGACTTTCAAAAGTCGCACACCTGTCTGTCAAATCAGCAGTAGAAAGATGCATATCTCCATAGTAATTTTGACATTTTCAACTGCTGAGCTCAGCGAATTCAAAAATCGCACTCCATGGTTCGAATCCGCACGAAAGACGCCATGATTTTTTCTAACTTATTTTTACGTACGCTCTCAAACAGGGAAGAAAAGTATCGTGAGGAAACCTGCATACGTTAAAGAAGAAATTCGAATGCGTATTGTAAAGTCTATACCGATCCGCATTAGGCACAAGTGGTGGACTTATGCCTTTTAGTTATCTACTAGAGTTAACCCGCGACTTTGTCCGCACAAATTATATACCAAATTTTAAGTCAGATAATAAGCTATCAAACAAAAAACTTTCATCAAAATCGGTTCAGTAGTTTTTGCGTTATGCTCGTTCAACAAAACAAACACACAAATAAACAAACAGACAGACAAAAAATCCAAAAATTGGTGATATGGAATCAGGGATACCTAAAAACCATATCGTAACTTTTTTTTTGTTAATATCTTCAATGTACAGACAAACTTCCTGTTACAGTTTTATAATAGTATAGATTATAAAACTGTAACAGGAAGTTTGTCTGTACATTGAAGATATTAACAAAAAAAATACGATATGGTTTTTAGGTATCCCTGATTCCATATCACCAATTTTTGGATTTTTTGTCTGTCTGTTTGTTTATTTGTGTGTTTGTTTTGTTGAACGAGCATAACGCAAAAACTACTGAACCGATATTGATGAAAGTTTTTTGTTTTTAGGTGTCCCTGATTCCATTTCACCAATTTTTTTATTTTTTGTCTGTCTGTTTGTTTGTTTGTTTGTTTGAACGAGCATCACGCAAAAAGTACTGAACCGATTTTGATGAAAGTTTTTTTGTTTGATAGCTTATGATCTGACTTAAAATCTGGTATATAATTTGAGCGGACGAAGTCGCGGGTTAACGCTCGTAGTAAATAATAATAGATTCTTGTGTTGAAAGAGAGCAGCAATGCAATTCACTAATTCGTTGTGAGCTGGCAATTCGGTATTCACTATGGTTATATATCATGTGTCAAACTCATATAAAAACTTCAACGATCTGTAAGATGCAAGAAGGATGTTACATTTGTGAGCTCCTCGATGTTTTCGACAGCCATGTGACGCTTAGTGAATTCGCCAGCAGTTGCCATGCATAATCGGTAGGATTATTACTTTTGTATGGAGTTCTATGCATAATGATGAATGAAACCAAAAAGAATTACTTACCTACCTAACAACCACAAAAAAATATATATAAATTTTCATAAAAACAACAAATAAAACCAAAATATTCTAAAATAAATACAATATAGGTATTTAATTTATAAATTTTATTATTTGAATCCACATTCTTAACAATTGGTAATTACAATTTTTAAAACAACATTGGGGATCTGTTAACAAAAAGTTTTAGAACCACTTGCAATGTCCAGCAGATTTCTAAAGACCAGTCCTTTTGTTGTTATTGTCGAGTCGAATGCATAAAAATGTTTTTCGCTTCTACCCTACTATTGTTAAGCTAGTTACCACCTTAAAGCTTTACATTAAGGTTCATTAGTTCATTAGGTAGACAGGCTCTTATTTGTTTAGAAATATTATAAGTTCACAACACAATACTATACCTACCTTAATTATGTTTCCTTGCTAGCACGTAAGAAATTTAAAATAACTTTGTTTCTCATATAAGTGAAATGTACATTTCTTATGAGAAATAAATATTCTTTAAACCTATGATGCTCCTCAAAACACAAATTTTACATTGCCATAAAGACTTGATACTGCCAAATTGTGCGTAATAAAGTTTTATCGGGGCGTAGAAACATTTTGTCCGTCCTCTCGGTATTACGGCTATATCCACGGTTATGCCTTACAACTGGTTTTTGTTACGGACTTTTTAGATAATTGTTGCGAATTTAATTGTTGATTGTTGACACTTCATTTTGATGTCGTTTTTAGTAGCTGTGGGGTTTAAAAAAAAGGTATTAGGTAAGGTCAATTTTATACAAAACTTTGACGCACAATACGCGTAGACGGTATTTATATAAGTAACTTTGTATATATGGAAAAATAGTTTAGAAAATCTAGATGCCGCGTAACAAATAACATTTGCAATTTATAAAATAATTACGAAGATATAAAGCTTTGAAATTTTTCATACAAAATTTTAAAAGCTTTATATCTTCGTAATTATATAATAAATTGCAAATGTTATTTGTTACGCGGCAACTAGATTTTCTAAACTATTTTTCCATATATGAAATATTACTTTTATTAATTCCGTCTACGCGTATTGTGCGTCAAACTTTTATATGGACTGAAACCACCTTAAGGGGAAAGTTAAGACCATCAAACTGAACAACTTTCACTATGGGACCAATATGGAAATCGCGAAAAAAATCGGATGTTCCATCATTATCATTATCATCATATCAGCCGATAGACTTCCAGTGCTGGACATAGGCCTCTCCCAAAACGGGGAGATTTGCCATAATCGCCATGCGATGCGTTTGCGATGTTTCATACTAAACTACAGATCTACTCGAGCTAAATGTAACAAAAGATTTTTTTTTCACGATTTCGATGTTCGTCCCATAGTGAAAGTTGTTCAGTTTGATGGTCTTAACAACGCCTTTAAAGTTTTAAGTGTTTATTTTGTAACATCCTGTATAAGTATTAGTATTTTGTTTTATCATGACTACGGGTGTATGTCTATATTTTTTTCCTTGTTAACTGGCAGTCTGACTCACACTCTTGAAATGATTTCGTGCCAGCATACCACTAGCAATTTCCAGAAGTAGTAATCTCGACACGATTTTTCAAGTTTGATATTCATTTATTATTATTCAATCAATCAATTATACTTACTTACTTCTATTATTGTACGTGAACATGACCAATAATAAATTGGTGACGATATTTTTGACACGTATTTTACAAAAAACATAAGTATATCGTACTTAGTATTTTTTTGTTGTGATAAAAGTTTCCTTAGGTTTTCCTGTAGCCCAGTCATTTTACGGTTTGAGCCGGGAGTAATTATTAATTGAAATTTATTTCGGTATAATATTGAAGAGCCAATTTGAGCCTTGAAATGTACCAAAATTAAAAAAAAAACACGTCAGTAACAGTTCCAATTTTAAAATTTGGCTATTATCATGTTTTAAAAAAACCTGATGGTAATTTCTTTTTTTGCACATATTTAAGGCTTTACCATTATACATACTACAAACATGGTGTGAATATTTTTGTCTGCTTAAAAGGTTTTGAAAAATACATTTGTATTTTCTAATGAATACCTCATTTTTTAAATTTCAATGCCTATTTTATTGCTCAAAAATAAATTATATTGTTAAATCTAAGTCAAATGAGTGCATTGGTATTAATATTATTAATTTAAAAGCCTTCTGGGACACACAATTTTGATTTCTATGTTGCGTAGCGAATTTTTGTTTAATATGTTTTAAGATAGTATTTCTGTCACTAAATGGTGCCGGTTACATTTTAAAAGTCCAATTAATAATTACTCCCTACCCCGCTTAACAAAACTCCGTAAAATGACTGGGCTACTGTTCTAAATGGAGTAATAATATTGTATAATAATTAAAGTACTATTAGGTTTTATTATCTTTACATCTAAATAGTATGTATACTATTATTTAGATAGTTCCACATTACATTTACTAAACCCTGTAAGTACCAAACGGTTTCAGGAGGCAGTTTAAACTAATTGTATGTAATTTATACAATGTTTATTCAGCCTCTTAGTAATTTATAGCAGTTAACTGGTAATTTGTTTGGTGTGTTGTGTTTTGTCACTATTTTGCTAAGCGTTACTTATTGACTGCCGTTTAGTTTAGTTTAAACGGGTTTTGTTTAGGTATTGTTCTGTCTCTTATATACAGGGTGTAAATATGCCTTATAATTAAAATATATTTTTGCAACGCCATTTTCTTTGAATGGGACAGGGTCACAGGTATAAAAAAAGGTTTCTTTTGAACAATCACATTTCTGTTTTTGGGTTATTCATTCCGAATTTCGATTCAATAGGTGCGAAAATGAGCGAGTAATGAGCGTTTTTCTTTTGGTTTTCTAGTGGATCTAGATGGCGCTACGGACTGTGCGAATAAAAGTCACAATTTTAAAAAGGGTTTCTTTCAAACAATAAAGAGGGAAAAGATGACCAAATGGAATGGAATATTTCATTATTTGCGAATCTTTTTGATTGAAAATTTGAACCTGTTTACGTCTGACATTGTTCTATGGGCTCGATCCCTTGGCCTTAAAAAAATGGCAGGCACAGTCTTGACATGATTTTGACAGGATCTCACGAACGTCTCTATGGAGCGGTAAACATGCTTTAGTTTTTTAGGAACTAAATTTAAAAAAAGAAAAGAAAAACATACAGAATAGACTAAAGTGGGTATAAGGGTTCCTTGTTTGAGGCGAAAGCTCCCGAAAAATATAGGATCTATTGATGGCATCCGTATTGAAAATGAATTTTTGAAACCATTTAGTCAGATAAGAAAAATACTGGATATTTTAAGGAAAATATTTTTTTTGTCTACTTAAATCACGTGATAGTAAACGAATGTGATTGGCCGAATGGCTGATGACGTTAACTGCATGCAGCCAGTTGCGTGTAGAGTACGAGTGTCACATGCAGGCAGGTGACATCACGATGACGTCACCTGCATGTAGACATGTATATTGTCAAGAAAAGCGTTTTCGCGGGATATTTAAATAATATTTTTTGTTTCCGTTTTTTTTTACATTAAAATCTTCATTTTCTATAGAGTCTTTAGACATCAGTGATTAATGTAGAACAGTTTTTAAAAACTTGTCAAATGCTCTATTGACAGGTTGCGGGTTTAAGTCCCGTTTGATACCAACATTTTTCAATCTTTGATTCGAGATTTTCACATATAAGTTTGTAATTAGTTTTCCATGGTACCCAAGACCCTTTTCACATTTCAACAAACGGAGACAAAAGCTAATTTCGTCCTGACCCTTATCGACGAATCCCGGCTATATTTAACAATACATAATTTATTACTGTCAGTTAACACGAAATTGTTTAATTAATAACTTTCAGACAAGATAGTTTGTTAGGCCTCGGTCAAGGCGACGACGCTGGGCGGGCTGCGGCGCGTCAAGCGTATTCTCCGTTCATGGTTCCCGCCGGCTACTACAGCTTTCTTGCATCCTGTCAGTCTTATCCAAATAGTAACAACGGACAAACGTGTGTATTTTACATAGACGACAATTTTTTCACTTACGCTGGTAGTCGGAACATCAGATATTTTGTAACTATGGGCGACTTCATCGACATATTACTGCTTGAAGATAATTATTACTTGAAAAGTATCCTATTCACCGCTAGAACAGAACCTCCGCCTCATTTGGACAAGCTCATAGCTGCTGCATCACCCGCCGCGTTGCCCGCCGCTGCGCCCGCGGTGTCGCCCGCCACATGCGACGCCACAAATCAAACAAAAGCATGCAAAAACGCATCTCCTTGAACGCTCTCAAACATCTTCATATGCGACGCTACAAATCAAACAAAAGCATGCAAAAACGCTTCTCCTTGAACGCTCTCAAACATCATCATATGTTTGTTTGTCCGGCAACCCGCCCCGCAGCCCGCCCCGCGTGCCGCCCCACGTCTCTTTGAACGAGGCCCAAGGCCTTATTTACGGAGACGCGGGGCGTCACGCGTCGCGTGCTGGGTGGCTTCTAGCGATGCGTCGGACGATTTTTCCGTTTACAGAGAGGCGGCGCGTGCAGCATTCAGCGTCTTCACACGCACAAAAACAAACATATGATAATACGATTTTGTTTATGGAGACGCGGGCGTGAAGTGAAGCGATGCCTGCCGCTGCGCCCGCAGCGGCGCTTCTCTGCGGGGTAGGAAGGGAGAGGTGCGGGATAGGTGGTGTCGCGAACGACGCGTCGTTGCCATCTCCGCCACAAAACACGCTCCATTTCAAACAAACGCGTGAAAAACCGCTTCTCCGTAAACGCACTTATACAACGCCATATGTTTGCCCCGCGTCTCCGTAAATGAGGCCTAAGGTTTCGAATTAGGTCATTTGTCATTTATTTGTTAGATAACCGATATCGGAATAGAAGCAGCGTTTCTAGCAGTACTAAAGAAATAGATAGTGTCTGTGTGGGTATTTGTGTGAGATTCATTATTGTATGTATGCACTTATTATTGTTGATTTTAATGGTCTGATTATCCTTTTAAAAACCGTCAGTATTATATTAAGAACGACTCTATACAGGGTGAAATTGATATCATTAGCATCCTTTTAAACTAGAGTCTACCCATCGAACAGAACAACTTTTACTATGAATGCAAACCGATCGGAGCAAAAAAAAAATCTGCTGTTCCATATACATATACTAAACTGCAATGTCGACGCGCGAGTTCGCGACTCAAATGTATACAACAGCAGATTTTTTTTTGGCTCCGATCGGTTTGCTCCCATAGTAAAAGTCGTTCAGTTCGCTGGGTAGACTCTTAGTTTAAAAGGATGCTAATGATATCAATTTCACCCTGTAGTACAAGGTGTATGAAAAAGTATATTTAACCTTTAAACCTCATCAAACTGAACAACTTTGACTATGGGAACAAACTAGACAGAAAAAAAGAATTAGCTGTTCCATACTAAACTACAATACCTCCACGACTCAAATGTATGAGACAGCTGACTTTTTTTTTCTGACGGGTAAAGGATGTGGTTTAAAGGTTTATTACTACCACATTTCTGTTTTTGGGTTACGGCTTACTGTTGATCCGACTAATCTTCATGCTAAATTTTGATTCATTAGATGCAATAATGAGCGAATAATTAAGGTGGGGCATACAGACAGACAGACAGAATGGAAGAAAGTATAGTTTGACTGCGGAACCCTAAAAAGCAAAACATGGCTTTTGACATGTTAGAGAAACTAGGTAGAAAATGTTCCTACACTTTTTCTGTTGAAAACTCAAAGTTTGTCCTCAAGCCTAAGCATTTTCTTTTCATTATTCGTTTATCAAGACATCGACCTACAGTAAAAGAAAACCAATTTGTTAACTCGTTTATCCCAAAGGTGAATAAACGTATTCATTTCTCTTAAAAAGTTCTATTTCAGAACCCTTATACGCAACGGGATAAATATGAAAATGGTCTAATTGGTGGGACTTATAAAGGACAAAGTATTACTTCCAAACCATTTTGTTTTGTAGAAAGCAATATGCGGAGACAATGTTAGCATAATTTTATTTTTATGTAAACATCTACCACTTTGTTAGCATGTAATATTTCAGAAGCGGTAGAGTACACTTTGTTCTGAAGCGTTCTACATCCAAATAATATCTGAACCTGCATTTAGCTACTAGAAAAATAATATTGTGTCATAGGTACATGAAGTAGGTATATTTTCTTTTAAAGTACTTAGCTAATGCCCGCGATTTCATCTGCGTTGAACAAAAATTTTATCCAAAAATTAAAAATCCAAACATCATCGTCACAAACTTGGAAATGTTTGCTAGATTAAAAAAAAATTAAATACATTCGATCTCGTTTTAACCAACTTAAAAATTTTGTGTGACCTTTCTAGAAAATGTAAATTTTTAGTGATTTGTGCACAAAATGGGAAATCATAAATACTGTTGAATGATTTAGGACCAAGAGTGTCTAAATCTCTGGTATTGAATGCCCAATTTACTAGCGGTCACAGGTGGCTGCCGTTTGCACGGTCGATTATACGGGACACTGTAGTGCAGTCAGCCAAGTTAAAATATTTTGTGTCGGGCTCCATTTTATTTTTATCCCCGTAACTTAAAGATACGATAAGATAAATATTCTTTATTTGCACACCAAGAACATACAAATACAATTTATAACAAGAAACCATCGTAAACTCACCTCTAAGAAAAGCATGACATAACGTAACATAAATACTCTTTATTTGCACAACAAAAACAAAATAATAATGTACAATAATGTGCAAAGTCGCATTTCGACGGAAAATATAATGAAAAAATATAATTACATGCGCATTTTGAGAACTTTACCTTTTTACAATTGCAACGTTATAAAAGCTCGCCCTTTGTAATTGTCTATTATGCTTTTTTCATTTATATTTCCGTGTGTACAATAAAGTGTTAAAATAAAATAAATAAAATAAAGTGTCTACCTACCCCGGTTGTGAGTTTTTATTCTATAAGGTCCGGAATCCACAAAAGCATGGCGGAACTATATTAAGTCGTTATTTTTAACTTTAGCTTTATGTGTGCATTGTAGGCAATGAATAATCAACAATGCATAAAATCGACATTACAGAAAATAAGTGCAATTTTATTTTATACCTACACATTTCCAAGGAATTCTATACATTTTCCATTCATACAATTTTATACAATCCATGTACTAATAAAAGAAAAATTTTCAAGAAATTACTTACAATATTATAAAAGGATTGTTTGCTATCTAGCTGTAAAACTTGGTATAATTTTACATGCAGTCTCTAGATTTAACACAACAGTAAACTTAGAGCAAACATGTTGACACAGCCTGACGAGCGTCTTGTACAGATGAATTATTACTTGCTATCCATTGTTAGGCTTGTCTTGTTCGTGTTCTATACATACTCATACAAAGTGTTAGCAAGTTAAGGCAAAACATCAAAACGGTTTGTATACTGCGTCGAACAAAATCACCCTCTTCTCTTGTCTAGAGTAATTTATAGCCTGCAGAATCCCATTGCGGAGCAACGGCCTCCTCTTTAGGTTAAAAGGGAGTTGGCCATACTCCACCTAGAGGGCCCAGTGCTGATTGGAAGAGGCAAGTAAGTTGGCATATCAACTTACCGTCAGAGAATTCACGTTGCATGTTATGCCGCGAGAAGTTGTCTTTAGAGTGGTGTTCGCGCGGTTCACGTTTGAGCCTGCTACGGGGCTCCGTAATCCTTCTCAGCTGTGTTTTTAAACAATCCTTGAGATGGGATAGATATTTCGAAAAACCACTTGACACTATTGGCGGAAATGCAGTGCTAACGATAACGAACAAGCAAAAGTCCATTTAATGTACTTTATCCTCTGCCTCTGTGGTTTCTCAGATTTCTATTATTGTATGAAAAGTCATTGGTTGCATGGGTACAATTTCAATGATACGATTAGTTAAAGATCTGTATGGAAATCTTTGAGCCATTCATCACAGCCTATAAACGAAAACGTCCCACTGCAGGGCACAGGTCTACCCTCAGAGAGAGGGTGTATGGGCATTAGTCCACCACGCGTGCCCAATGCGGATTGGTAGACTTCACATACGGAATTTCTTCTTTATCGTATGCAGGTTTCCTCACGATGTTTTCCTTCGCCATTTTAGAGCATTCAATACTACGTACCTACATAAGTTAGAAAAACTCAATGATACATAGCAAGTCGTAATGTTTACTCGAAAGTAAATAGAACACTAATTCAATATTTACTTCGATGTTTTCCTTCACCGTTTGAGAGCAGTCGGTTTTACGTATATAAGTAAGAAAAAGCTTTGAGCAATTGTAACTTTAAAACTATTAAGTATATTTTAAAGGAAATCTGATAATGATAAACCATAGATACAGATATTATTCGTTTGTACCTAGATCGTGTTTAAAATGTTATCGACCTTTAATATTTTTTTTTTGCGAATGTGACAGTGTGCGTTCATAATCCCTTTATTGGCACTATGTGAATGAACCTTAGCATTTGATATGCGGGTTTGGGGATTCTGATGAACTGATAAGGTGACAGGGATCCCCTGGGGGATCGGGCTAAGAGATCCTGGTGTCCGAACTCACAGAATCACACTTCGGTTGTATAGAGGTATATAGCGGGAACATCCTCTTGTTGTAGCATAGTTTCTGACCATCCAGAAAAGGAAAACAGTTGTAATTAATACATGGTCCGTCAGTGTGTAATTCAAGGCCACGTATTTGATTGCTACTTATCATTGACACGTAATATTGGCATCGTATCCACCACTTACCATTCTAACTAGCAATTACACTTCGCAAATACGAAGACCCGTGAAACAAGCCAATTTGATTCTTATAACTTAAACCCAAAGGTTGTATCTATGAGACTTGCTCCGACTAATGAACATTGGCATGCTTTGACGCTTCATTGAAATCCCGAATTCATAGCATTTTCATATTTATTATAAAGGCGTAAGAGCTGTGTTAGGGGACTTTGTAGTTGGAATAGATATTAGTGTGCAATGAGACATGCAAATTGCCATCTCATTTGCTTTCGTGCCAAATTCCTTTGAGTTTAGTATAGAAGGGCGTTGTAGGGAAAGTGGTTGAATTCTTAATAGAGTCGTTTTTTGCATGACTCTATTAGGTACCTACTGAGATTTCTTTTGTCGTGTTTGAAAGCTACCGTTCAACATTGTAATAATGTGTATACTTGGAGGATTTAGGGTGCTTGAGTTCAAGACATACTTCGTAGTTTGGTGTCTTTATTTAGATTGGCTTTAAAACTAGGTACAAAAAGGTATTGCTGATAACTAATTACCTACGTCGTATTGTGCAGACGCAGCGCGTGACTCATTTACCATTTCCGTTTTCACTCTTTGATTAGGTTTTTAAGTAAATAGTTTTAACATGTAGTTTCTGTGACACGACACTACAACAGAAACGTCATTCCGCTCCGAAATTGTCGACAAGTTGTTAAATATTAATCCAAAAGCTATAACATAATACTGTTTCTCCAAAATTTTTATAATAATTATATTTTATCATACAACTCAACATTATACCTATGGTGCGTATGTGTACTTGTGTAGAATTTCATTGTGTTAAATCTATTTGTATTTATTCTACTTGTGTTCAATCTACTTGTATTTAACCTACTTGTGTTCAATCTACTTGTATTTAACCTGCTTGTGTTCAATATACTTGTGTTCAATCTACTAGAATTACTTGCATTTAACCTACTCGTGTTCAATCTACTTGTGTTCGATCTGCATGTGTTCAACGTTCTGGTGTTCATTCTACTTGTGTTTAATCAATAATAAGCTTTCTGAAAAGGAACTACCTTGAACTTAATAAATTCAAAATATTTCCACGCCTAATGTCAAGAACGTATAATGTCTGATCGCTGGATTTTGGCTCAAGATGTCTAATAGAAGTCGATTAAAAGTCTTGGGCTTACACACAGCGTTACCAGATTTTTTTTCGGGCAAAGCGGGTTTCCGAAACCTTTTGAGTAAAAAAACGGGATCCTTTCGTCGAAAGCGGGACCTAATAAGAGAAAAAAGTGAATTATCAGTAGTTTTTTACTAAAACGAATTTTAATGATTATATGTCTGTAGATTTAACTTCTTTTAAAGTTTCATTTTTTTCTTTCATATAGTTGAAGAACTCTGCACAGGATAGCTCCAGATTAAATTGGGCGAGTAATTCCCGAAAATCGGGACTAAGCTTGTCCCGCGCGGGACATTCAATTTTGGGCTGAAAATCGGGACGTCCCACACACGTCTGGCAACACCGTTTACATACCTCAGCTACATTGTCTTGCGGCAGTAGATAAAATGACTCGAAATTAAGAGAGACCCTTTTTTCGGCGCTAATTAAGCAATAAACCCGCCGACTCTGGTCTCAGAAGGAACGGGCGAGAAGGGCGCAAATCAAATCTTTGCTAAGCAAAGGTCAGTCGTGCGTGAGAGCCTTATCTTGTAGGGGGACCATAAGTTGAGGTTTGGAAGGGACAAACACGATAAAGTGATATCGCTTTATTTATATCGTTGGTTTCCTGAATAAAGTATATTTTCTTTCATTAATTCAAGAATAGTCCACCCGAACTCTTCTAACACTTCATCATCAATATCATGAGCCTTAGGTATATAAGGTCTAACAAAATTAGGTGAAACTATTTTAAGGGGATGATCAGACCATCAAACTGAACAACTTTCTCTTTGGGACCGATATTGAAATCGCAAAAAAAAATCAGCTGTTCCATACAAACCTACTCGACCTAAATGCATGGGACAGCAGATTTTTTTTTCGCGATTTCAATATTGGTCCCGTAGAGAAAGTTGTTCAGTTTGATGGTCTGATCGTCCCCTTAAAATAGTTTTACCTAATTTTGTTGGACCTTATATAGGCCCTACTGCAGGGCACATACCTACCCTCAGAAAGGATGTATGGGCGTTAGTCCACCTTGCGTGCCCAATTTGGTTGGATTGGTAGACTACACGTACGCATCAAAACTTCTCACGATGCAAATGCAGGTTCCCTCACGATGTTTTCCTTCACCGTTTGAGAGAGCAGTATGTATAACATTGATAATATCATTGGTACATAATTATTATGGCATGTCATTCATGCGAATTTAAACTCGGACCCTGATCATTGAGTGTCTGTACTTCTCTGCACCGCATCACCGACGTTCTCAAAACCTTATCTTTTATAAGGAAGCTCTTTTCTTTCAGCCAGTTTACTTATGTAGAGCTGAAATTTTTTTTTTATCCTAAGCAAAATAAAGATCATAGTCATCCGAACTTTCTCCCAATTTCCCGTAGACCCCACAGTTTGGCTCTAAACAGGAGATTGACCTTCCAATGCGTTCCAACTTAGATTGGCTAACGCCTGGCTAACCTCGGCTTAATGTTCTAGATTAGAAAAAGGCTGTTTCTACATATTTCCGAAAAGTTGATTTTGTGATGAGAATTTAGCAGAGTTGTCAATGATATACAGGGTGTAAAAAACACCCCTTATTAATACTTAAGGTGGTGCTTCAGACCATCAAACTGAACAACTGTCACTATGAAGCCAACTTCGAAATCGCGAAATACAAATCAGCTGTTTCATACAAAACTTCCGTACCGGCTACGGCTCTACTCAAATGTATTTAACAGCTGATTTTTTTTACTTTTTCTCGTGTTGGCTCCATAGTGAAAGTTGCTCAGTTTGATGGTCTGAAGCACCCCCTTAAGTATTGCTAAGGTGTTTTGTTACATCCGTTTCTTAATTTTCTTTTAATAATTTGGTTAATACATTGTGTAAAATTAAACGCGTTACAGTATTAAATAGGATGTTTCAGACCAACAAACTAAAGAATTTTTACTAAGCAGCAATATCGGAATTGCGACAAAACAAACCTGCTAATTTCATAGAAAAAATCAACGGCTACTTAAACCAAATCTATAAAAAATATATATATATATATATATATATATATATATATCTTGGACATTGTCACACAAATTATCTAGTCACATTTAAAGTACCTGGACTTGTATTATGATGACTAGACAACGATATAGAATACATATATAGATACAAACATCCATGACTCGGGTACAAATATTCATATTCATCATATAAATATTTGTCCCTTACGGGATTCGAACCCGTGACCCTCGGCACAGCAGGCAGGTTCACTACAGACTGTGCTACCGGGCCGTCAAAACCCAAATCTATGGCACAATAGATTTTTTTTCGCGTAAACTGTCATAGCAGTTTCATGAAATAGAAATAGAAATTTCTATAAAATAGAAATTTATACGCATGAAACACGGTAACAATCATCTTAGATTAGTAATTGTTGCATGGTCTGATCATCACGTTAAAAGGAACGATTCATACTACCACCCTTATATTGATTTTGATTCCATGTTCGGAAGGTGCCATAAACGGTGACTTAGCAATTTTAATCGTTCGTCTGAGGCAACAAGGTTATCATATTGGCTTACTTTTCCCATCTAATTTTAAGGGGATATAGGTAATTTGGACCGCGCTCCATACAAACAAAGTCTGGTTTTTTCAATAATAAAAAATTCAAAGATTTTTTCAGAAACAATTCATAAACTAATCTCTTATAATGCTTATAATGAGTCAAATGTATAGTTTAAAAGTTACAGTGCCTCAAAGATTTCAATTGTCATCATCATCTACGCCCACTGCTGGACATAAGCCTCCCCCGCAGATCGCCATAACGACCGGTCCTGCGCTGCCCTCATCCAACGGGTTCCCGCCGCCTTCACCAGGTGGTTGGTCCACCTACGCCACGCTTTCCGGTAAGTTTTCGGCACCATCGACCATCGTCTCTGCGAGCAATGTGCCCATACAAATTGCAAGATTAAATTAATTAAATGCAAGATTTCCATACAAATCTTAAATTAAACCATTTAAACTGTATATTTTAACGAAAATCCGACTCATCAGCCTAAAGATTAGTTTCCAGATTTTTGAAAAAAAATGAAAATTGGTTTATATTGAAACTACGACCATACTTCGTTTGTATGCAGCGCCGCATTACCGCTTTAGGAATAATGAGAACTAACTCTAAGTAGTTTCAGAGCATTATAGCACTTGGAAGGTCTTTTACTGCAAAATTCATAGCCATGTCTTCTTCACTTCAATCTCAAAGTTTCTTGCCCAGGTCGCTCGCTTCAGGTTGCATAAGCTTGAGCTTTATGAATACGAGATTTAATGTCATAGACTAGGTACGTAAATAATGCATATTTCGAGAAATCCAGACTTCTCTAAACTCGAACTTAATATGCTGACAGTTTTTAAGAGGATTATCAGACAGACAGGAGACAGAACATTCTCTATAGGACCAAGGTCGATCACGAAAAAAAAACAGCTGTTCCACACTAAACAGCAATCCTAGACGACTCGATTTTTTTTCGCGATTTCGATGTTGGTTCCATAGAGAAAGTTGTTCAATTTGATGATCTGATCATCCTCTTAAAAACTGTCAGCGTATTACGTTGGACCATGTACACATCTCCTTGTTTTATATCGGGAGTTAAATGAAATGAGTTACATATCGAACAGACCATCAAATTGAACAACTTTCACTACCTACGGAGACAATATCGAAATCGCAAAAAAATAAAGATATATTCTATGGAAAATATCAATAGCTACTCGACCAAAATGTATGAAACAACTGACAAGCCTACGTAGCAAACATCCCACCAACACAGCGTGGGCCCCCACTAGGTGGACAGATGACCTGGTGAAAGCGATGAGAACCCTATGGATAAGGGCAGCGCAGGACCGATCGTTGTGGCGATCCTTGGGGGAGGTCTATGTCCAGTGCCTCTACCCGCACATTCAAAACTTCGCAATTGCGTGAACGTTTTGGTTCCAATGTCTCTCTTACAATGAAGTGCGGACCGAAACTGTGGCGATATATCGAACATTGAAAGTCCAGGTACAAGGCCAGCAGTGGACGTATATCGGTTCAGATGATGATGATGATGATGTTGTACGTATCTCACCCGGTCGTCTAATAAACCTGTCACTCTATAAAAAAAAAGTGTCAGAAACTATATTTCTACCCGTTCCATCCCAATGAACCCAATCTGCCTAGATTTACATATCCATACAAAAACGAATATATATCTCACAGAAAAGGGATTTGCTCCGCGACAAGAAGAACACTAGATTCGTTTTATATCCAATATTCCACAAATCAAGCTATTTTCGTGTTTCCGACGAAGATATAAGAGTCGTCTCCGGAGACATCTTATTTGAAATGAACACTGAAGCAATTTATCTGCCCTACACCTACCGAATTGAATTATACTTGGTCTCAAATGCTTCGTACATTTCATTACTTCAACTACGAATTCGTTGGCAGGGTTGTATTTAGGTTTTTGGGCCCCGTAGAATTTATTTGAACTACTGTTTTCAAATTTTTGTTATAAAAAACTTAAAATTATAGCTGTGCTTCTTTTTATGTCGAGTCGATGGCATATTATTGATCTTATAGCTGTTTCTATGAATAATTAGTTGCAATAAAACCTTTTACCACTCCGAAAAGGATTATAACTATTCTTAGATTCTTTATTGTACACAAAAACATAATTATGAAAAAAATTACAACAAGTCGTGATGTACAAAGGCGAGCTTAACTCTAAAAGAGTTTTCTTCCAGCAAACCGTTGAGTGAGAGGAAAACTAATATGTTTGGGTAAAATAAGTGTGCACACAAATAAAAATCTACTTAATTATGAGATAGTAAAATGAATACCTAGTTCTATATCTATATTCGTTAGATTTTGTATGTTTAAATGTGAGACTGGGTGTGTGTCAGTTTGTGGAAGTAACTAAGTGTATGTAAATGTATGTACGCGACTACAGTATACTTATGGGACCGCATGATGTTTTAATAACAAATATAGGTATACAACGTGTTAATGAATTAACGCAAAACTAGAAAATAGTTTGTTTAGAATCGAGAGCAGAATCGAATTATCATGGTTTCAACATAGGTTTTTTTGTTCAAAATATTAAATAATTAGCTTATAAATTTTTTTATTTACTGAAACCGATGTTAACTAACCGCACGGGCACACTCACCCAATTTACTACCAAAACAAGATTAGTAAAATATATCCATGAGTACGTTAGCGCTTTCATTCATTGCTGAAATGATAACAAATCATTTCTGCCTCAAAACTTAAAATGCGAATAACTTTAAATTTTAAATATCAAAATAATGAAATTGTGGTTTCATTCTAATTATTTTGTTATAAATCAGTTGGGGTGTATGAGGATTTGAGCTAAGTCATTAACACGTTGTATAATTACAACCACAATCAGGAAAACCAAGTAAGATACGAACAGAACTAGATCTAAAACTTTTAGTCACAAACCTATTAAGAAGGCAATTTTTTTATCTGTTTATTTTATCTAGCACAAAAACAACCAAACCTAATACAAAAACCCACCAATTTTACCAAAATCTTCATGAGGCCTCATCATATCAGCCGACAGACGTCCACTGCTGGACATAAGCCTCCCCCAAAATGGGGGGTATTTGCCATAATCGCCACGCTTGGCGCTTTAGCGATCGCAGTTGGATTGAATGTGTGTACTCAGAGGATGCTGCTGCCCATCCTCCGGTAGATCCTTTAGTCGCCTTTTACGACACCGGGTTGAAATAGGATGGTGCTATTCTTAGCCGACACCACACGGAACAAGGCCTCATTCAACATTATTACTAAAGGTGGGCCTCAATATTTCCCCTAAATCCCTTCCAGGCTCGTCAGCAGTCTTCCAAATGCAGGAACAAGGCATGTGGAGAAAGAAAGGAAATAAATCTTAAAGTGGAACTTCGTTTAATTTGTACGTAAACGAGGTTTTGTTCGAAAGAACTTACTCTTCGTAAGAAAGGGATAAACACTGTGAAATGCTTTTTTAACGATAGAAATAAAGTCATATTACGGTTTGAGCCGGGACTAATTAGTAATTGATATTTTTTTTCGGTATAATATTGAAGAGCTAATTTGAGCATAGATATGTAACAAAATTAAAAAAAAATCACGTCCGCATCAGTTCCAATTTTAAAACTTAGCTGTTATATCGTTCTAAAAAACCTAACGGTAAATTTTTTTGCACATATTTAAGGCTTTACCATCATACATACTACAAACATGGTGTGAATATTTTTGTCTACTTAGAAGGTTTTGAAAAATACGTTAGTATTTTCTAATAAATATCTCATTTTTTAAATTTCTTTGCTTATTTTATTGCTCAAAAATAATGTATATTGTTAAATCTATGTCAAATGAGTGCATTGGTAAGTAATAATATTAATAATTTTAAATCCTTCTGGGACACATAATTTTGTGCCTGTTTTTGTGCCTTTTGTATTTCCTGATTGTTTGCTCTCTGTATACTCTGTTTTTTTTTGTGTCAAATAAAGTATAATTGATTGATTGATAATTTTGATTTCTATGTTGCGTAGCGATTTTTTTAAATATGCTTTAAAATAGTCTTTTTGTCACTTAATGGTTCCGCTTACAGTTTAAAAATCCAATTAGTAATTACTAGGGAGTAATTACTAATTGGATTTTGGGGTAGGGACCCCGCCTAACAAAACTCCGTAAAATGACTTGGCTAGCAGTAGGTTTACAGTTTTGTATGAAAGTTTTTTTTGTGATTTTGATGTTAGGTCCTTAGAGAAGTTATTTGGGTCATTATTTTATTCAGGGTACTATAATCCGGTCCTCTTCAAAGGCAACGGAATAAAGGGGATTTTTTAACTAAAATAGGTAAATTCCAAAATAAAACTGTTATCGGTAGCTACCGAATAAGAAACCAAGTCTATACTATACTTTTTTGTAAATTACGGTAACTCAGTTATTTGTGTAAGCAACGCAATATAATTTTGAGGGACGGTAACGCAGTGGTTATTTTGCTGAAAAAACATCAATAAATGTAAGAAGCAAGAAAACATCGCAGCAAATGTCTTTAATGATGATAATGTTGAACAAAAATCGGCACAAATGGTAAAAAAAAATACTTATAAAATTCATACAAGAAAAGAAAATAAAATTTTATCCAAATTGTACCCTGAATAAAATAATGGCCCATTTAGTCTAATGGTCTGATCAGCCCCTTAAAAGAACTGTCATCATGTTCAGAAAAACCCTGTACAGTAGGAACACTGAATCAAATGGAAAAAAAAATGGGACCAAATACAAATATTTCAGTAATTTTTCGGTTTTTGTATAGAGACCGCTACTACTACATCACCATTCTTTCCATACTACATTTTTTTGTATGTACTACAATATTAAACACAGATTTTTCAGAAAGTCATAAAACGCAGACGTAAAAAAATATCTCGTCTAGCAAATTTTAACGGTAATAAAAACTGAACATAATTTTGTTATCCTACAAAATATTCAAATTCATGATTAAACGGGCCACATTCGCAGCTGTAAAAAGCGTTGATGAAAGTTTCACGAGCGTGCGGAACCCTAAAAGAGTGTAATCTGCTTATTCGGAACCCGCAAATGTCACTCGATTACTTTGCCTTAACGCCCAAACCTGCCACTGTAGCGTAAAAAGGCGCTTTTATAAAGGCTGTGGTCTCTTGGGGCCAGAAATTGTTTTGACAATTTTGTGGTGTATATTTTTATCAATGAGATTTTTTTAAATCTTTTTTTGCATGCCCTGTCATTTATTTATTTTTTTGTCATTGCCCTTCTTGGTACAACTAGTAGAACCAATCCGAATATTTGTATGGAAAAGTCATTTCAGCACTTTCTTTTTCATTGTTTTTCTATGAATATTCCCCCCTGAAAATGTATGTCCCCCCCCCCCCCCCCCGAAATAAAAGTCTGGATTCGTGTTTCCGTCTTGAAGTCTGTGATCACGCGGTACGACCACGGGAAAAAAATGACCCTGTCAGCGATAGGGCCCGTAGTAGGTGGTAACTAATTAATGTTCTGACAAATAAATTTGAACTTAGACAGACATTTAGATACTAACTTCGAAAGTCGCGTAGTGCTTTGGCAAACGGTTGTGGACGTCGTGGCACATTATTCTTGGCCACGAGGATCAACCATTTTGTATCAGCTCTATTGTGTTCTTGTTCATAAAAAAATTCTTGAAATTGCTATATTTTCAAAACCCAAATCGACATGTCGAAAGATATGGGCAGGAAATGGAAGCAAAATACCATAAACTAAATTGGAATTATTAGAGACTATTATTAGACTATTATTATTAGAACTACAGAATTGTAATGGAACTTTAAAGAAAAACTCTTATTAAGCATAGATGGCATGATCCGTGTTCTGATTCGAACCCTAACCTTCTTGATAAAAATTACACGCTTATCCATAACGCGCTTAGGAACACTCTATACTAAATAATATAACGTAAAATAAAACTCAAAATGTCAAAAGTGACAAAGTGGAACGCACCGAGCCTCCGCCCGTCCATTCCATGAATGTTCGACGTCCGACATTTGCGGCGGCCGTAGGTACATTTTTATCAACCGACCAATTTATTTTGTTGGCCACATGGGATCCTTGTACATTATGTATGACACTTCAGACAGATTAGTCGGTTAGTTTGACCTTGTTTAAAGGACTTTTGAAGTTTAACTGCCGAACCAAATTGCATAAAACATGTAGTGAGGAAACTCGAAAGAAATATCGATGCCAACCAACGAGGTGGTAACATAGTATGGTTGATAATGTATGGACGAAAAGCTAAGCTAAAGGACATGCAATACATAAAAGATACAATGTCTTTGTGAATGGTCATTGCATGGGTTTTCTATGTTTTACCTCATTGTATGAGGAGAGCATCGTCGGTGACGCGTTGTGGAGAGGTATGGACACTCAATCATGGATCCGGGATCAAATCCACATGGATGACATGCCAATCATGCCATGTACCAATGAGTTTTTTCAATTTATGTACGTAATACAGACTGCTCTCAAAATAGAGAAGGAAAACATCATGAGGAATCGCTGGAGAGGAAATTCTGATGCGTATGTGTATTTATAGTCCACTAATCCACGTTAAGCGTGGTGGACTAACGCCCATACACTCTTCTTGAGAGTAGGAATGTGTCCTGCAGTAGAACGTAGGATATAGGCTGATGATGATGAATAAGTTAAACCATAGACGACAGCTTAGTTTCACAACTTTTACGTTGCTCACTGGGATATAAACTTCCTATTTCCCAGTTTTTTTATTCGTTGTTGTCGAGAAGTTTCTGAGTACTTACCTACCTGAAAAGTGACATTTCGTTTTTTTTTTTCAATTCATCTGGTGCTGTATTAAATACAAATTGTTATTGTAACCCAAACGTAATCGAATCATCATCATCATAACAACCGAAAGCTCGGCCACCCCCAATGATTTCCATAACGAGCGGTTTTGTGCAGCTTTGCATCCGTCAACGGTAAACTCCCCGAATCTAAAGCCTAGTTCAAATTAACAAAAAACTGGTCAAGTGAAAATGGCAACACTAGCAATTTATTCAATCCAACCTTTGAATTATTGTTCATTGATAATTCGAAAATGTCAACAAAATACAAGCAGTCAGTCAGCACACGTTTCGTCAATCAAATACACAATACAACAGCCAGTAATCAGCAACATAAGCAAAAAATATTCCTGCTTTATCTAAACCGAAATCCCTACATACTTATATCATAAACTTAAGTGGAAATCCTATAGATCAAATCATAACTTAAGGGATAGAGGTTATCTTTTCAATCTTCCTGTATATTCTCTTATCAGGACCCAGGGTTGCTTCAAACACGCTGCTTCGAAGACATGGAACGACCTCCCTCCCCCCGTTCGGGAAGCACTGTCGCTATCGCTACCAACCTTCAGGAAAAAATGTTTCCAGTGGCTGTTCATGAGGCAATCGCAGGCTGCTGGTGTCCCTCTTTAGGTGTATTTACCGAAAATTTAGTTATGTATACTGATTGTGTTCACCTATCCATAACAATATATTTGACTACTTCGTATCCTGGAAGTTGTATAGATTCTTTAATATTTGGGTATTGTGTTTCACGCAGTTTATGTCTGGCTATGGCAGAATAACAGAGGCAGCTGATTTATTCAACTGTCGCTGAGCCGTAGACCTTTTAGTCTTATGTAGTTTTATATTAATTGTTATTCTAGTGGTACTTCCCTCGGAGTATATGTACACAACCAAACTTGTTTGTGTATAGGTGCCCTGGGGAGGTATCATTATCATACTAACAACAGAAAACAACACTTTTATTTTTAATGTCCTTTTGTCTCGTATTACTTATACCTACTTCTGTTTGTGTACAATTGTAAAAGACAAATAAACGATATTTAATTTAATTTAATTTAATTTAACATGCTTCGTCAACTTACTTAAACTACATGTCACATCGTCAATAATAAACTCCTTAGAGAGTAAAGAGTTGTCGATGCGTCTCCGCGAGACGACCGGTGACCGTAGAACTGGCAGCTTCGTTGGTCAACGATTCAGCTTGACCATTCAAAGGGGGAACGCTGCCAGCATGCTTGGTACCATGTGTCGCGGGGATGCACCCGACGACCTTTTTTATCCCTGAGACCTCATTTTTATACATTTTTGTTGTTTTCATTTCTAAATTTTTTCACTTCTATTATATTACAAAGCACTTATATCAATAATAATGTTACCTTATATAATAAACTCCCTAAATAAACTACGTCAATCTTAAAAGCCCTTTGCATTACAGAACGCAACCGACTTAAAGGAACCTATCTCGTGACACTAGCACAGCATTCCCACGTTTGATGGCTATATAAATCCTTTGGGCCAGATTCGATCCCGAGCGGGGCTCGTTTCCACTCTGAACTAGCCTCCTGCCCAGCTCCCTCACAAAAGCCTTAACCTCACCATCCCAAGCACTCGACGCTTCTGCAGATAACTGAAGGAAGATGACTCTATATTGGTCTTACCTTGGAAACTTGAAAAAAGTACAAAATGATTATAATAAGCTTTTTTCGGAGTGCAAAATAGAAGCTAGCTATTGAAACATATTACACAAAAGATTTTAAGAATAAAGTATGTTTTAAAAAAAACTGTTTGAACCTCAGAATGGAATCCATTGACTTGAATAAAATGAAAATTCCGATACGCTGGCCCCTTTGATTCCCCATCGGATACACGCGTCACTGAATCCGTGTTAAATTCTAACCTTTTCAAACGGAAAAGTGAAAAGAACAGTTTCAGAAATGCAGGTGTTTTACAAACTAGAAATTTCATGGACATATCGTTACCAGGTGGAATTAAAGTTTCTAGAGTTCTTGTAGTATATCTTGACACTAGGGCATTCGAAATAAGTAATACCTACTTAAATGAGATACTATATGGAGATATTTTATTTTAACATACATAACTGTACGATCAGCCTATACGTCCCACTGCAGGGCACAGGCTTTACCTCTAGGATGGTGTATGGGCGTTAGTCCACCACGCGTGCCCAATGTGGATTGGTAGACTTGACATATCCGTATTGTAAAAATGAAGTTCTTACAGATTCTTCTTGTTTTGGATTTTCTCCATTCTCTACTGGGGTTGGCATTCAGATTCTTATATCTATGCCTGCATTTAACCAGTCAAACTCAAAATAGCTCTTCGACGCTGGTTTTGCAAGGCTTAGTTGTGTAAACTGTAAAAGTGCCAAGATAGACTGCACAATGTTCACCAGATGTCGAGATAGAGGTAAACTTTCTAACAACAAACTACTAACAAAACCCTAATTCCTACGCTTGCTGAATACAAAATTAATGAAAATCCTGTGCTCGGATTCAAAATTACTACTTTTTAAATGCAACCACTATTTTAGTTCCACTTTTTTGCGATCAATTAGCATTTTCCATATAAATTATTATGAAATCTAAATGCAAAATGTTTGTTACATTTCTGCTCCAGAAATGAGTTAGTGTTTTACTGTCATTTTGATATTTACGTTACCTTTGTGCAAAACATTTTCGAAAGATTATACTATCGTATCATATTCTATCGTATACTTTCTGTCGTATCATATTATTGAAAAATTGTTACTATAAAATTTTTAGTTTCACTTAACAAAAATAATGGCTAAGTACTGAGAAAATTTTTATCAAATACATAGTACGAACTTTATAAATCTACGCACAACTTTAACTTCGAATAGTTGATGATTACTGATAATTATAACCCATTTCGCCTGCAACTGCAGTGAGTGCGTTAGAAAAGTAGTCAGTTATGCGATGGTTAGGCTGCTATTCCACCAGAGATGTGCTAGGTAAAGAGGCGGTGAGCGAGGAAACAATCCGCCAATAGCGCGCTCGCTCGATCACATCGTTAGGAAATTGAAGCACACTCATTGGAAGATTTTTTTCCTCGCTCACCGTCTCGCTACCTCGCAGCTCGCACATCTCTAGTGGAAACGCAGCCACACAACAGATAAGTATGTTGACGACGACGCTTGAAGAAATTAGTCGCCCTCTTACGACACCCGTCTGCCAGTTCCATTGGGTGCTGCTCCGCAGTCTAATGGTTATGACCATTGGGCTCTTGACACGGAGGTCGTGGATTCAAAACAAACAACAAAACACCAGGGCTCTGCTCACACGATAAAAGAGAAAGAAATGGGTGCCATGCTATTCTAAGTCTGACGGGTGTTATCGCAGGTTTCATGTCTAATCGATTAAATTGTATGACGACTCAAGACACATGAGCTAAAATGAACTGTCAACGTCAGGGTATGAAAAAACGAGATCAGCATAAACATAATGATATTAATAATAAACGTTACCCAAAGCTTTCTCCATAATAACGCTAATAAATCCAACGTGAGCTGTCAACTGTAAACAACGGGAGATGCATCCGGCTGTAAGCGCGCTTCGTGCGTGAAACAATTTTCAGAAGCGTGAGGTAAGTTTGGGGAATTTATAGGCGTTCGCTTCTGTCGATTGTAAGGGTGGTGAGAGAGATGGGGCGGTAGCGGTTAATTACACTCTCATCTCCCGATTGTATTCCCTTGCGGGATGATCAGGAAGTTATGATGTTGATTTGAAGTGTTCAAGATTGAAGTAAAAGTAATATGCATAGCATAGCATATCCTCAAGTCTATTTTCCCGGAAGAGGTAGTCAGAGATATTCTAAAACCTCAGAACATCCGCGTTTGAGCGCAAGCGTCTGCGTTTCGCGTAAAAGTAAAATGCCGGTCTTATATTATATTAGCTTTATCATCCTTGATTTCTGGATGGGATGAAATTGTAGTGGTTACATTCCAAACTTTTCTTTATCGCGCCTCCTTTGTGCAAGCAAAAAATGTAAAATTTTATCGCGTCTCTCAGAACAGAATAACTAAGTTTATATTTAATTAGTAGTATTCAAACGCTTTTCAGTTTAAAAGGAATTTCTTTTGGTGAACAGACTATTAGTTGGAAGAGCATTAGGTGGAGACCTAATGCTCTTCCAACCTCCTAGTTACACGAGCCGAATCGCGGGAGATGCGCGTGTTACTCGCGCTTCTTGACTTCTTTTTACCCTCTCCTTTTGTCCCATGAATGACTTTTCCCCTTTCTGGGTCATGACTTCCACTAGTATAACCACTTCGTCACTGATCACAGCTGTCCTTTATTTCAGATTCTTCCTGATTTTATGCCATTTATGTGTAAACCTCCAAAAGTGATCGAATTTCTGCATTGATGTCACAAGGTCGCTATAGTAGACGGGGCCTATTTTGGTTCTTATGAGGCCGCTAATACTCTTTCCCGGTTACACCAACACACAAACACCAACACACCAACCAACCAACTGGTTGGCTACACCAACTGGACAGGCTGGCTTCTTTTGGAGGACAACTCCTACCTGGCTTTTCCAATCTTCATGGCTTATCCAACTTTCTTGAGTGCCTGCAAATTATTTCAACGTCCTGCCCTATAGTGCAATTCTCCCCGTTCTAGGGCATGCATCACCACATCAAGAGCATCGTTCACTTCCACGTCGACCATGGCCAAACCGTCGTCCAGCACGTTTAACAACCGGTGCTATGCATACGCGAATTCTCGTAACTTTTGATGGGCAGTGGATACAGCTTATGCCTCTAAATTGAAGACGCTACTCCTCCCACCAAATGCACGCTTGCACGTTTAAGCTACCTCAGGTGACTGCCAAATAATTTATGTTTGCAATTTCCGAGCGTTCACGCACTATCCGTCTCTCTCCCGCCGGGAGACTGTGGTGATTTTTCAGGGTTATCTTTGATAAAGGGTAAAAGAGATAAAGCTTTTTAGTGTTAGTATATAATAGGTAGATAAGGGTAAATTGTTTGAAGAGGGATAAACTGCTGAACTGGTGCTAAAATATATTTTCTAGGTAAATAAAATTTGCAAGCGAATACTGGATTTGATAAGATGATATCGAGCCTTTTTAGGAAGACATGTCTTTAAAACATCCCTTCTTTGTTTGGCATGGCCGTTGAATTGTGCTATAATTCATACCAAATCAAACCTAAACGTAATTATATCTTTGTCCTAATATTACACCGAACTGTAGTGTAGGCACAGATTATTTAATAGTTACTATGTAGGTAGTCCCTTCTTTATAGGTACCGCCGTAAGTCATATAGAGTGTTGCGGGTGGGTACCTACCTACCTGCTGTTGGAAAAGCAAAGCAGCCAGGGCTGCAATCGCGGTAACTATTTGGTGATTAAACCGTTATGGGACTACGTACGAACCATAACTTTTGACACATTTGGTATTGCGCTAATCGCGGTACAGCCATTAGACCCGTTTTGACAGATCGCTCAGACGTTATTGGCTGGCAGTTACATAGAGTTTAGCGGGATGCGGAATTCAGCACAGTTGAATAGTAATTGGATTGCAATGTGATTATAACTGAAATTGGATAAGAATAGAACTTCGATGTTTTAACTTAGCACATAATAGAACATATTTACATAAAAATCGAGTCCATCAAAACCAAAACAATTTTCCCAAAGGACTCAAAACAGACCCTCTGAATAATTCATCGTCAGTTAAAATTTAGAATAGTTATAAATCTAATGGCACACAATATCTTCAGCATTGGAATGATTACATGCAAATTGGGGTTGACGCGGCCGACATGAGTGCTTAAGTCGGCGGGATAAGTTATAAGCTGAGGTGAGAGCGAGGAAATTATATTTAGACTCAAACAGTGAGCCAGACACAATTATAACATTTTTATTCTTATCAGTGCTAGAGACTTTTTTTGTCCACAAATGTGTTTACTCTAATGGCTCGCTGAACCAGGAAAGTATGCCTACCTATAATTAATTACAGGATAGGTCACATTTTCCATAAACTATGCGAGGATAGTCAGTCCCTCAGAGCTCCTTCATTTATACCTACTTAAAATGTTGAAGTAATTTGGAAATTAGAACGTCACGTGGCTTGACGATTAGTAATTAGTCTTTTTCCAAAAATTAGAACGTTTTCATCATACTAAAGCCACCACCGACGACGTTAAGTTCCAAACGGGTAGGTATATAAGAGGATACTAGCATCGGTGGCTCGTTGCGAAGAGGTTTTTTTTTAACCTATTTTTTCCCATTGTTGGGCAAAGGTCTCCCCCAAGCTTTTCCAGCCTTCCCTATCCTGTGCAATCAGTTGCCATTTCGCTTCGTGGGCATCCAGGTTGTCGCGCCATCTCTTTCTTGGTCTGCCCCGGCCCCGGCTTCCATCGTCGGGCTCCCATTGGGTCGCGATAGTTGCCCATCGCTCCGTAGGCATGCGACAAACATGTCCGGCCGAGTCCCACTTCAGTTTGGCGGCCTTAACACCTGCATCAGCTATGTGGGTCTTGGAGCGCAGAGTGGTGTTTTTGACCCTGGTATGGAAACATAATGAGGTCCTTGAGTTAAGTTGGTCCTTGGTTCTAAAGTTCCGGGTTCGAACCCGCACGGACAACATGCTATATGTACTGAGTTTTTCTATAAATAATGTAAATACCGACTGCTCTACAACGGTGAAGGAAAACATCGAAAGGAAAACTACATACGCTGAAGAAGAAATTCCGATTCGTATGTGAAGTCTACCAATCCGCTTTGGGCACGCGTGGTGGACTAACTCCCGCCCATACACCCTTCCTGAGGGTAGGCCCGTGCCCTGCAGTGGGACGTATATGGGCTGATGATGATGATGAATCATTATGAAGATATTGAGTACCTACTCATTATTTTGGGAGTAAAATAATTCCTACAATTATTTTACTCTCTTCAATAATAATTGTTTTAACTCAAGACTCCAATCTATAATAACTTACACCACACACAAACCTGAAGAGTACGAGAACGAAATTCGGTCCGTCCGCTGCGAGATGGCCCAGAGCAATTTGGGTCCGTCATCCATCATGTTGGGTCCACTGGCTCCGGAGTGTTGAGAGATACGCCGCCTGAGCAAATTATAACTAGTAGGATTTTGTAATGAGGCAATGTCTGCGACGGGGATTTTGTTTTAGAACTTTTTTGGGATTTTGTTTTATAGGGTACAGTCAGCTGGACATACAAGGTGCAATTGTGTCCGTTTGTTCGCTTGGGTACAACTTTCTCAGGATTCCAACTTAAGGCTGCTTTTGCACAAGAGATGTGCGAGGTAGCGAGGCGGTGAGCGAGGAAAAAATCCGCCAATAGCGCGCTCGCTCGATCATGTCGGAAACCTGCAATGTCCATACCTACTAGGGAAAAACGCACACAGTGACAGATTACAAGGTGTCACCGTGGGAATCAAACCCAAGACCCCTGTGTCGAGAGCCCAATGCTGCACTGTACTCCATTAGACCACTGAGGCATTTAAACGGGTGGATTAGAGCCTAAACTTTAGACCATCAAACTGAGCAACATGGTGACCGCGTCGAAAAAAATTAAAAGCTATAATAAATATTGTAGCAAGAATATTAAATATTGTAGGGTAGGGTTCGGCGTCAAACGTTATGGCGATCCTTGGGGCCTATGTCCAGCAGTGGACGTCCATCGGCTGAAATGATGATGATGTAAGGTAGGGGTACCTATTGCAAACACCTGTTTATTTTTTTCGACATTGCCGTAGTGCAATTTGTTCAATTTGATAAATCACCCCTTTAAATATTATGGTGTTTTGTTACAGCTTGTATAAAAAAGTAACACTAAAATTAAGTTTGATTATCAAAAATATGCTTATTTTTCATAGCGATGGCGATAAAACAGACATAAAACCTTATTCGGCCATAACTTTCGAATTTAGACGCAGTTTTACGGAGTTTTCTTTTTCAAAATGAATTTAGTTTTAAAACATTTTAATTAGGTTATTTAAATGTTACCTGGCTATAGCCAAATATGTTCTTTCAAATCAAATTATAGATTGAAAAATACTATAGGGGTACCTACTGAACCCCTAGTATTTTTCAACTACCTACCTACTGCATCCTACTGTAGTGATAGAATTTGAAAATGATGACTCTAATACCTACCCGATTATAGCCCAGCAAACAATTTGGTCGTATTAGGCCCCCATTTATACGACTATTTTGACTTATAAAAGTTATATTACTGCCTTCGTGGTCTAATGGTTAAGAGCATTGGCTCTCGACACGGAGGTCGTGGGTTCAAATCCCACGGGGGACACCTAGTGAAATGTCATTTTGTACGTTTTTCCCCAGTTGGTTAGGACATTGCAGGCTGAATCGCCTGATTGTATGAGAAGAGAAATGATTCCGTGATTCGGATGGCACGTTAAGCCGTTGGTCCCGGCTACTATCTCTGGTGGAAGTAGTCGTTACATAAAAACCACGTCAGAGGCCGTAAGGTGGTCTGAAAAAACTCTGACACCAGGGCTCTGCCCACACGATAAGAAAAGACTGTAATTTCATCAAATACTGGTGATTTATGCGGCTAATGTTCGACTATACGACACCTATACGACCAAATTGTTAGTTGGGAGGGTTCGGCCCACGACTTGGCCGAAACGGTCTATGGGTCAAGCATGCCACGCCCGACAAGACGACAAAAAATGAGAATATGTTGCTCTGTCTTTGTTACTTTACGCCTTTACGTACTTAGATCAAAGTAAAATTAATGGATTGGTCTTACGCGAACATTTCAAACCAGAAAAATGAGGCAAAACTAATGACAGTTTCACTTCAAATATGTACTGAGATGACTGATCAAGTGTGCTAGTTTGTATTGACCAAGTGTACTAGTTTTGTGCTTCAACTTAACGCGGATTGGGCCTATCCATTAATTTTACTTTGATCTAAGTTTACGTATGTCAAAAGGAGCGCGCATGACGGTTTTCTCGTTTTGTCGCTCTGCCGTGCATGGCATGCTAGTGTTACTAGAAATTAAAGTGTAAATTCCAAAATTTTACTTTCGTTTAAGATGCCAATTACAAAAGCCAGAGCGGTTGCGGCACGCTCCAGGACTAAATTAACTGGCAATGGAACCTAATATTGCACTACTCCTTACCAATATCATTTTCCGTACCACCGAGAGGGGAGGTCGAAATTGGTGGGGGGACAAGTATCCCTACCACAGTGTAATAAAAACTACTAGTGGTGAAGCTCATCGTTTGCGACAGGTCAATCGAGCTCTTTGTGCGGGTTCGGGGGGAGCGCGTCCCGGTACCGACTTGCCTGCGCGCGGTACCGACTTTGCAAATTCAATGCCGGTACGGCCCGCACGCCGGCGCCGTGCGAATATAGACCCGCCGCGACTGCTGAGCGAGGATAGACGGGTACCGTTTTTTCCATACAAACGTATCCCCCTGTTTCCTTGCTGGATAATGACACTAGAGCAAAAAAAAATTACTATACATTCTATGTTACCTCTGCTATGTCCCTGCGTTTTGCTTTTTTGCATTAAATTAATTACTGTAAGAACTAGGGACCATCTAAGATTAAAAATTTTAACGCCCGTTTTCAGACATCCAAGGAACAAATTTGACGAATATAAACAAAAAAGAAAAGCATACAGACATAGCCAAAGTTTTTTTCATATTATACTTGAAAGAATTATTTAAATCGGTTTAGTTTTGGAGGAGGAAATAGGGGAATACCAAATGCTGATTTCGTCGATTTTTTGTAGATAAACTCGGTCCAAGCTGCATTTGTCTCTTTCGCACTCTAGTCGTTGGTGTGTTTGGATGGGGCGGATCGGTGAAATACGTATACAGTCGGAAAAGTGACCTATTCTCCAAATTACCATTTCAGCCCGCCTATCCTCTTAACCACTAGGTAATAATTTTGTTACCTGTGTTAATATTATTTTCATGATCGAAATTTGACGTGAGCACGAAAATCGGCTTGTCATAAAAACAATTTACATCGCTCATTTAATTTATGATCGCGCCATTTTGTTACCGATTGGGGGTAAGTAATCCCTGACGTTGAATTAATGGGCCTTCAAATTGGGACGTGTGAAAAATAACGTTGTTTTTTCAAGGTTTAGGTACAATGTTCAGTAAACCTATGTAAGCAAATTATGTACATTTCTCTGAACAAGGGGCTTATTTACTTACGTTTGAAAGCAAGCAAAAAAACATTTTATTTTATGGTGTTTTGAGTGACATTTCTGTGTAAATTTTCATTATCTCATTATAAACGTTAATCCTACTTAACTATAATACTTATAGTATGTTTTGAAAGTTTGTGACGATGTATGGATGTTTTTGACTCAAACACGCATAAAAGGCTGAACGAATTTGGATGTTTGGTGTTAGTAGTGGTGATTGTACCTACTCATAACAACTTGAACAGGAACCAAGGGAAATTCACAGAATTTCGAACAACGTTCGATCAGCTGATTGCATTTAGTATGGAAAGTCCAAATTTTTTTTTTGCTAAAATTTCCTATAGCTTTCTTGGGGAAAGTTGTTGAGTATTATGGGTACAATAACCCCTTAAAATAGTAACTGTTTACCCTAACACCATGTAGAATACATTTTTAAAGCAGACGAGGTCGCGGGTATATTATCTAAACTATTATAAAACTGTAGCAGAAAGTTTGTCTGTACATTGAAGATATTAACAAAAAAAAAGTTACGATATGGTTTTTAGGTGTCCCCGATTCCATTTCACCAATTTTTGGATTTTTTGTCTGTGTGTTTGTTTGTTTGGGTGGGTATCACGCAAAAACTACAGAACCGATTTTGATGAAACTTTTTTTGTTTGATAGGTAATGATCTGACTTAAAATCTGGTATATAATTTGTGCGGACGAAGTTGCGGGTTAACGCTCGTAATAAATAAAAATACATGAGAGACGAAAAAACATCACTGAATTCCAGAACTCTCTTTCGAGACGCCTCGAAATGCAAAATGTCATTAAGATTGTAAATGCAATGCTTTATTATTAAACACATGCAAATCTAAGCCTTACTGGTACGGATTTAAGTAAAGTGCTTGTAGTAATAAGATTCAGATAGTCAGATTACATGCAAAGTTGTTAATGTATACTTAAACGTCATTTGAATCTTTTTATTCGCTGCATTTCTTTTTTATAAATAAAAATAATCATTATTGTATGCTCACGACTATATTCCCCGAGATAGCCATGACTGCAGTAGAACCAGGTTTATAAGTCTTACCGATGTACCTGCGCAGTCGACAAATTTTAATAGCGCGCGAAATTATATTGACCATTCAGGATGTGCGACCTTCAATCCATTTACGCTATTGGCTAATTTGTTTTCGCACCCTTTTGCTGCTATCCGACTTTAAACCCTTTGATTACTATTATTTATATAGGTAAGTGTCAGAGTGATATTGAGAGAAGAGTGAAAGCAGGAAATAGGGTAAATGGAGGAAATTCCTTTGTGAAAAGCCAACACGTGTCCAAAAAGTCACGGATGGCAGTTCATAATGGAGTGTTAGTCCCGACATTGATGTATGGAAGTGAATCTTGGGTATGGCAGAAGACGCATGAAAGTAGGATCAACGCAGTGGAAATGCGCTCACTGAGAAGTATGTGTGGTGTGGCTGTGATGGACAAATTGAAAAATAGTTTTATTAGAGAACGTTGTGGTTTGAAAGAGGATGTAGTGACAAAAATAGAGAAAGGTATGTTGAGATGGTTTGGTCATGTGGAAAGAATGGATGAGAGCAGATTGACGAGGGCAATCTATAAGGCAAGCGTAAGTGGAAATGTTGGAAGGGGACGGCCTAGATGTACATATACGAACCAAATAGGCGACGTGCTTAAAAAGGGCCAGGTCAGATCTACCCGTAACCGACGAGCATGCATGAAAGGACTTATGAATGTGGAGGAAGCTAGAGATTTTCCAAAAATGCGAGAGGTATCTTGTTGGTGATTTAGAAAATAACATATTAAACATTCTTATTACAATAGTTGTGTAACTTAGTAATTCTTATTACAAAGTAGTGGCATTTTTATGCCTATGTTCTTTCTTAGGATTCAAGCTAGGTATATCTGTACCAAATTTAATCAAAATCGGTTCCGTGAAAATTTAACAGAGAAACAGAGCGACTTACGCATCATAATTAGTATGGACAAAGGTATGGATATCACCAACTGTAACAGAGAACCAGAGCGACTTGCGCATCTATAATATTAAGTATGGATATCACCACACCGACAGTGCAAACACATAGCAGATGCCCTCTGTGTCGCATAACAACTTCAGGCCTAATTTTGGTAGTCATAAAGTGTTCGGCATACAGTTTTTACGTATGAAAGTATCTTGCCATAATTGTTTCTGAACATATTGCTTTGATTAGCGTAACTATGATAATCAATAACACATTAAACAAAGATTATAAACAATACACGACTTTAAATTATGTCATAGAATTTCATGCAACCCAATGTGGTTGGTCCACAGCTGCTTCGATTTACATTACATAGGGCAAAGTTTGGGCTGCTAGAAAAAAAATCTTTGAAAATTATGTTAGTTAAAACATCTCCGACTGCCCTTTAAGGGAATACAGTCGTGAGCTTATACATGAATGCAATACCACTCTCTTTCTCGCCTGGCTTTTAATCTCATTATGGTGTTGGGGTCAGCCTTCCGCGTCTGTTCTCTCCACCTTGCTCTATTACTGACGTCGTCTTCGGATACATTGCACTCGGTCATATCACTACGAACTGTGTTCATCCATCTATTCTTCGGACGTCCTCTTGGTCTCTGTCCTGGAATCGAAGGCTGCAGTGCCATATTTCCTACATATCCTACATATACAATGCATTACTACTACCTTATAGCAAAATTCGTTAGAATTAGCTCTCGTTGAAGTTTTTCATATGAACGTAGAAAACAGACTCAAAATTAGGTACGTTTTTTGACATTTAAACTACCTTCAAATATTATTGATTTTTAAACATGTTGCAGCCATGTGCCATGTGCCATGTGTTACAGATTGAAAATTTCGTTGTCTGGGTAGTGGGCTCGGTGGCGAAATTGGATAACGCAGTTCCCCGGATAGGAAGAGTGCGGGTTCAAGTCCCGCCCGAGACAAATTTTTCAATCTTTAATTTGATTTGAACTACCTTATTCTATAATGCTGAAGCTACAGAATACAAAGTGAGGAAATAAAATATAATATAGATACATCTATCTCTTAAAACAATTTTATTATCAATTACTATATAAGTAAATAATTTACATGGTCTAATACAAGAATATGGTGCCATCTGAATGGACGGTCTCCACTTTGATTGTGGGCGGCGGTGGGTCCCGTTCCAGAAGATATTTCCTTAACTCTATCAGTCCCACGTTGATCAGTGAACATAGAATCGCTCCTATAAGGATCCTGCAAGTAAAGGCTTTCGGATTAGGTACTTAAAAATAAATATCTTGGGCACATTATGATACAAGTGAGGTATGCACGTCAAAACAGTCGAGGCTGGAGCAAGAGTCGCAGGTGAAGGCTGTAAACGAGCCGAGAGTGTAATAACGCTGACGCGTTTCATATGACGTTTTTCAGCACACTTGTGAGGGAAAAATTAAAACATTTTACAAAAAGGGAAAAATGGCGCCCAGATTTCTTTCTTCCCGCGTTGTGCACCTGTGTTCAAATTAGTTATGCGCGCGCTGGTATTACCGCTCTAGCGCCGTCAAAGTATCATATAATCAGTAGTCTTGCATTCATAAATTGCATCAATGGTCCCCACTGCTGGGATGGACGTTAGTATACCAGCACACTTCCCAAAGCAGATTGCCGGACTCCACGTACGCATCAGAATTTATTCTTCGAAATAATACAAGTTTCCTCACGATGTTTTCCTTCCCTTCAAGAGCTCAGTAGCTTTTGCTTCATCATTATCATCTCAGCCGAAAGTCGTGCAATGCTGAACACAAACCTCCCAAAAGGATCGCCACAACGAGCGGTCTAGCGCTGCCCACCTTCACCAGGTCGTCGGTCCACCTTTTTGGCTAGTATGGTCGCCACTCGAAAACTCTTTGGCCTTTTTCACTCACCAATAAGAATAGCCAAGACCCGGCCCCGGCTCGAACAGATCAGTCGCGATGTATGAGAAAGCCAAGTGACTCTGGAGACCAGACACGGCCCAGTATATGCCGAACATTAGCAGCACGGTAATGCCCAGGATAGCTGTGATTACGTTCGCCCAGAGACAACCTGCCGGTGAAAGGTTATGGTCAAGATTCAGCCTAATTCTTAGTTCAAAATAACGACTAATTTTATATGGAGTGACATGGATTCTATAAACGGCATAGGCCCACCACTAATTCCCACCACAGTAACTCCTGTAAACCAGGATCAACAACGGTGACCAATAGTGATTGGTCACCGTTGTTGATCCTGGTTTACAGTGCAGTGGCACTAGACATAATTAAGTCTAACGAGCCCAGAGGACAACTCTGATCTGTCTTGACACACGTATCTTCTTTTAATCAAGGAAGATAGGAGCGTCAGAAAAAAACAGATATTCTACATCTCTCCATTGTAAACGGTTGACAGCTGTAGGAAAAGCAAGGCTTTTGCAGTTGGGTCCTCATCCCTGCTATAGATAATCCCTGGAGTAGGCTTATTTGGCTTGGCTTTAACATTCAGATATCGGTATAACTTTTGTTGTTTAGTTGGGCAAGACCAAGTAATACAGATTACTAAGTATATCTATGTTACTCACCAGGTAACCCAAAGATAGGTTCAGTAGGATTCTTAGTGGCATTTATTATGGCTAGCCCAGCAGATATGACAGCGAAGCATAACTGGAGAAAGAGCATCAGCAGTTGACACACGTAGAATGCGAATGAGATGACTGCTGGTGATTCTACTGGAAGGAAGAAATGATGGTAAGCGGGTTTGTTAATGATCTCACTAATTAATAATTAGACTCGTACGTGGAGAACACTAAAATGATATTAATCTGAGATATTAAAATGATCCAGAGCTACAGCCATGACCAACCATGACCATTGACACTGTCAATTTAACAGACTAGCGTAAAAAAGCCTGGTGACGGTCCCAGACTAGGTACACCTCAAGTCAATGCTATGTCTATACAGAATAATGTCATGTGGTGTTTGGCCTAGAATAGCTCCAACCAAAACGGGTGTCGTAAGTGGCAACTACCTTTCAGACATCGTTAACATCTCTGATGCCCACACCGGTGACTCCAGCTAGAATAATTGCATCTGACTCTACCTCTGATGATAGCATTGGTTTCCTATTTTATCAGATTCGTGGATATATCCAACTGATTTAGTTATGTGCTCCTGACTGATTTCGGCAACGAGGGCTGTTTTAATTTTCAGTATTAGCCATAGCCATTTAAGCCAATACCACAGTATAGGATAGTAAACCATCTTCATACAATGGTACCAAACGCGGCGTACGCCTCACGCACACACTGACAATATCTCCGCGTAACCTCATCTGGCGCTGCCTTGGCTGTCTTAGATATCTTGAGTGTGGTCGTGCTGCGAGGCGTACGTACTGGCGAGCATACATACAAGCCGCGTTTGGTACCATTGTATAAAGATGGTTTACTGTCTTATACTGTGCCAATACTCGTGAAGATCCTCTCACCTAGCTTACATGTCGTTGAAATTAACTATGCTCATATCATAAGAAAGAAGCCTCAACTGCCGTAGATTTCTAGTCACATGGCAGTCTCTCTGGCCTGAAACATAGAAAACCTACTTACATGGATCACCTTCTACTGTTGTAACAGATATACAGGCTGGGTTCGGACGAAGACCGGCAGCTAATGCTCGCACCTGAACATATAGGAATAATATAATTTTTATTTAATAGTATGTAGTCGAGGCGTCCCCTCTAGAAGTTAAAGTCAAAGTCAACATAATTTATTTAATATAGGAGCTTGAAGCAAACTTATTAAACGTCAAATCTTTCTTTGAAGCTACCACAGAGTTGGAACGTGTTGTCAACAGACATAGCCCAATAAATTAAATGTTAGGTAGGTAAGCATGTTATTCCCTGCATCTTAATTAAATGAATTTACCTCATCTTCCCTGGCTTCCTTTTCGGTTTTGCAACTCACTGCGCATGCGTTAATATCTGATAAACATGTCACTGGAAACGAATAATAAAAACTCAATATCATTAATCATAAAATGTAAGCGATTAATTCATGATGTCATCAATTTTCCAAAAATGCGAGAGATATATGTTTAGGTTTATACCTAAACATATATCTCAATAAAATTCTCAATTCTCATATGTTTCAATTAATTTTGTTAGACCATAAGGTCTAAGGTTTATGGAAAGGGTTAGGGTTTATCGAACCTTGAAGATAGCAGCCCTGAAAATATGAATTAATAATAAAATGTTGAATTATAATAAGATCTAACAAAATTAGCTGAAACTATTTTAAGGGGATGATCAGACCATCAAACTGAACAACTTCCTCTATGGGACCAATACCGAAATGGCGAAAAAGAAATCAGCTGTCCCATACAAAACGGCAAAATTTATATAATATACAGGGTGAAATTGATATCATTAGCATCCTTTTAAACTAACTACCAATCAAACTGATCAACTTTGACTATGGAAGCAAACCGATCGGAGCACAAAAAAAATCAGCTGTCCCATACAAAACGGCAAACATAACTCGACTCAAATTTATAGGGCATCTGTTTTTTTTCGCGATTTAGATATTGGTCCCATGATAAAGGAAGTTGTTCAGTTTGATGGTCTGATCATCCCCTTAAAATAGTTTCAGCTAATTTTGTTAGATGTTATTAAAATTCAACATTTTATTATTTTTGAATTCATATTTTCAGGGCTGCTATCTTCAAGGTTCGATAAACCCCACCCCATCGTCCCCACATTAGAAGCACAGGTAAGATATTCCGTGGCACAGGTCAAGAAGGGTGTAATGCCAGTACGTACCCAATGCTGATTGGTAGATTTTAGCCCAGTCATTTTACGGAGTTTTGTTAGGCGGGGTAGGGAGTAATTACTAATTGGACTTTTAAACTGTAGTCGGAACCATTAAGTGACAAAAGGACTATCTTAAAGCATATTAAAAAAAAATTCGCTAAGCAACATAGAAATCAAAATTGTGTGTCCCAGAAGGATTTTATATTATTAATATCAATACTAAGCACTCATTTGACTTATATTTAACAATATAAATTATTTTTGAGCAATAAAATAGGCAATGAAATTTTAAAAATGAGGTAGGTATTTATTAGAAAATACGAATGTATTTTTCAAAACCTTCTATCATCTAAAAATGTCAATTACTAATTATTCCCGGCTCAAACCGTAAAATGACTGGGCTATTTCGCATTGCGCATCGGAATTTCTTCAGTGAAAGTATTCAGGATTCTTGAATGTTTTCCTTCACCGTTTTAGAGCACTCGATATCAAGTAGAAAAGCTCGAAAAACAAACTGGTACATAGCATATCTTGCATGCTGATTCGAACCTACGATATCCGTCAGGTGTCGTGGTCCAACTGCTCTGTCCAACTATTTGAACCACAGACACGGATAAATGGTACCTACCATTATTTTCGTTGAACCATTACCCCTGTCTATGACCGTGGCCCAACTGGTTTGTTTTGTATTTATTTTACAGGTTACCATCATCATCATCAGCCTATATACGTCCCACAGCAGGGCACAGGCCTACCCTCAGGGAGGGTGTATGGGCATCGCCCAACCACGCGTGTCCAATGCGAATTGGTCGACTAAGCTTTACGGTAGTAATTATAGTAGGTACTCTGTGATACGCTGAAGAAGAAATTCTGATATTATCTACCTACCTATACATCAGAATTTCTTCATTAGAATTCGTATGCATGTTTCCTAATTATGTTTTCCTTCACCATTTGTGAGCAGTCGTACATAAGTTATAAAATCTTGTTGTTATCATGTCGTCCGTGCGTATTCGAACCAACCAAACATGATTAGGTGTCCATACCTCTCCGCAATGCGCCACCGAATGACGACGCTCTCTTTTGTACCAACTTAGATACAGGGTGTTAGGGCAAACAGTTGCAGGTCACAGGGGTGATTGTACCCATGATGCTGAACAACTTTCCCAAAGAAACCTATAGGAAATTCGGAATTTTTTCGGAATTGCATTTGGTTTGGTATTGAAAGACCAACATTTTTTTGCGAATTTGCTATAGGTTTCTTAGGGACAGTTCTTTAGTATCATGGGGACAATCACCCCTTAAAGTAATGCAACTGATTACCCTAACACTTGTGCAGTATATTTTATTTAGGTATAGGTAATTAATAACCTAGTTAATAATGGTGTAATTTGTAATTCATAAGTTAATATGGGTAATTTCCTTGAGTTTTTGGACTTACTTCGCAGCGTGTTGACAGTTGGTGTGGACAGGACATGAAGTTCTAATTCTCCTCTGAACAAACCATATCTGACCACACTGTCCCGCGTCTGAACCTCGGCTGTAGCGGTTGATACTATCTAAAACATTGTTTATGTATTAACACGAGGCTCCGCCATCTCTTCTCAACAGCGTTTTGCTCAAACAATCCCTGAGAGGTAGATCCTAGGGGAGCGTTTTTCACAGCACTGCAACTTTGTTGTAACCTGAATTCTGTCAGTTCCAAACATTTAACTAAAGTCGGAGTTGGAGTGGGAGAATACCTAAGCTCGAAATTTCACGAAGAGAAGAGTAGGTTGTAACAAGCTCTACCGGTTCATAATAAATCAATATAAGCAGGAGCAGGACAGCAGATTTTTTTTATTTTTTCTTGGTTTTGACTCCATAGTGAAAGTTTTTCAGTTTGATGGTTTGAAGCACCCCCTTAAGTATTAAAAGGGGTGTTTTGTTATACCCTGTATAATAATGGTTGGGTAATTTTTAAGTAGGGCATTGGTATTTTATGGTAGGGCATAATAAGGCTACTCGCAACTACCACGAATTCAGGAACGAAATAAAAAAAATTACTCACCCAACTATCACTAGAAACGGCAATAATAATTAACAAAATACATAAAACGCCAGACAAAAATGCACTAAAAATATAACCTCGCCGAGTGACCGCCATCTTGCATTCGTAACAACTAATAATGCATTATCTAAAACTGAATTTTATCTATAATTATCTAGTAGATAATATGAATTAGGCGATAATCTGTCGATAAAATGATAAAAGGAAGACTATCAAACAGTCATTACAATGAAAACTTTACTTTCTAAGCAGTAATGACCCATTTTCGTTGTTAATTTCACGTCATTCTACGGGTTTTTAACTTTAATGATGCCATTAAAATATCGAGACAAATGTAAATTATCATTTGATATCTTTTAGATCTATATTTGCCGAAATGACGAATACAGCGCTGCTCATGGGGCACCCTGCAGATGCTTATTACTCTGAAAAACATGAGCTGTGGATCCAGCTACATTATGTGCGTATGGATTGAGAATAAGCCATATTTGGTTTATGTTCATGTAACTTCTCTATACTTTTGCTACAAATTCGAATATTGGGCCTACAACATCTACTAATTTCTAACAAAATGGGCATGAAATCATTTTTTCAATAGCAAATGTGGCTCCTCAATCCATACGCACATGCTACATTTATTAGGTACTTCTTGGTTAAGCAGCTTGCAGTATAGAAAAACGAAATACAGAAAAAAATACTGCGAATAAGATATTAGGAGAGAGAGTAATCTAAAGGAAAAGGTTGATGTCGTGTCGCATCAAGGCGGAAAAGAGACAGGATTGGCGAATACTCCACTGACAAGAGCGTAGCTCTTAAATAAGATGATGATGATAAAGATATTAGGACCACAGATGTATCCATATATTTGTCACTCTCAGAGAACCCCACTTCCAATGGGCGTAGGTCTTATAGGTTCTTCTTCTTCTTATCGTGGTGTCAGATTTTTTTGCAAACCGCCTTACGGCCTCTGACGTGGTTTTTATGTAACTATACCACCAGAGATAGTAGCGGGGACCAACGGCTAAACGTGCCATCCGAAGCACGGAATCATCTTTCTTTTCAGACAATCAGGTGATTCAGCCCGCAATTCCCTAACCAACTGGGGAAAAACGCACAAAGTGACATTATATCACTAGGTGTCCCCCGTGGGAATCGAACCCACGCGTCAAGAGCCCAATGCTATTAACCATTAGACCACGGAGGCAGTAAAATTATAAAAGATCAATGGTTGCAGTGTTATTTTGCGGGACATACGAACAGGTGCACACACTCAGCCTGGCTATTTACGCGCCTCGTACGTCCCGCAACGCGCATTGTGTGAGTGCACAGACAGCGGCCGCTTGAAGCTTGTATTCTGTACGGATATTTATTCATGTGCTACGGTGAGGTAAACCATAGACAACCCATGCCACCGAATAGATATCCTACCAAAACCCGGCGGCCGGTACGCACCGCTACATGTTATTTTACGATACAACAAATAAAACTCGGATGTTTGCAATTAATTTTATTACCAGCATTAGCATTGCATTAGAAATATAATTTCAATTCATATCATATACAATTGTACAATAATTTTAATACTTAAGTTTAGTTACATAAATTAAAAATGACTGTCATAATAACTAGTAATTAAAATTAAAACTTAAGGCCTTTCACACTAGCCTTTTTTATTCACGCACGCTACGCTATCGCTGGAAAATCGCTAATGTGAAAAGGCTCAAAATAGCATTCCGATCTTTAGCGCCAACTTCAAAACACAAATCAGGACAGCCTTTGATTCCGGCAGCTAAAAGGTTAACACTTTAACTGCTGAAAACCTTGTTTCCGGCAGTTCATAGGTTCACTGCTGAAAAACACACCTAGCGTGTAATTTCCCATGGAACACAGAGAAATTTTCCAAACTCAAAGTGGTCAAAGTGAAAGTATTAAACTGTTTAATAATATAGAAAAGCATGATGCGACCGATAAGGCTATACCACACCTTTTATCTCGTTCGTTTGCGCGCAAATAGAAAGAGAGCAAAGGCGCGATAGCTCTTTATCCACACCTGAAATCCGAATATATATACAGGGTGAAATTGATATCATTAGCATCCTTTTAAACTAAGAGTCTACCCATCAAACTGAAAAACTTTTACTATTGGAGCAAACCGATCGGAGCAAAAAGAAATCATTGCATAAATTTGAGTCGAGTAGGCAGCGGCGGCGGGTGCAATTTAGTATGGAACAGCAATTTTTTTTGCTCCGATCTGTTTGCTCCCATAGTAAAAGTTGTTCAGTTTGATGGGTAGACTCTTAGTTTGAAAGGATGCTAATGATATAAAATTCACCCTGTATATACCTATGTATGTTACAGTGACTACACCGGTTTTTTACATTATTTTTCAATGAATATCTTTACCGCCCTCCGAAAATGAATGCTTGAGTCTAAGATCGGACACTGATTTGCGAGAGAGCTGATTTTGCGTGAGATGAAGTTACAAAGGTATGAAGCTAGGATCGGAATTTCATTGAAAGTTACAGTGAAAAAATACATTTTACACCCCTCCGGGCGGAAAGCGTCAGTTTTCGTCCCGCGGCGCTAAACGAAGGTGTTCGTTTTCTGCCTCCGTCGAGGAGAAAAATATTATACTAACCTCGGGCAGTAAATAAGAAAGCCTAAGATCACATGTTTATTACATGAGATCTGAGACTTTTCTTACTTTCCTGCCCTCGGTGTGTAATCTACTATTACAACATTACTTATAATGACTGCAAATAACATTCGAAACAAGCGTTTTGATTCCGTGAAAAGCACCTAATTTAGTTTTTAACATTAAAAATTTTGTTTTATGTAATTTTCACTTCATGTTATGAATGTCGAAATATACCAATGAGATGTTTTAATATTTATTTTAATAAGTTAATAATTTAGAAATCACAATTTTTTTTATTACGAACGAAATCCGTATTTTAAGTTTGATAAATAACGGTCCTTTTACAATGTTATACTCAAAAAATAATGAGTATGTATTTGTTAATCGACATCGTCTATTTTATCTTTTGCTGTTGTTTTTGTATCTTTATTAAATATAATTATATAGTTTATAGGTCCATGTAGATTTTAACAGTATTATATTGCCCAGAAAAGTAGTCAAAGATTTTGTTTGTTCTCTTTAGAACGAATTATAATGTGTCGTCGCTAAAATTACATTGTTCAAAACTCTAATAATTTCAACTATAAATTTCGACCAGGTTTATAAAAATGTGCTTGCATTGTGTCATGATTTCTATATAAAATGTCAAAGGTGCCCTTATTCGCACCGGCGTAATACTGTCGTGCGATGCAGAATTTCTATTTCGATTGGATAGAAAATAGTCTCATTGCGCGACTGGGCTAAAGATAAGTGAATATTATGACTGGGCGCAACTGGGCGGGCTGTAGCGCAAAAATACAAAATACGTTTATTTTTAAATGCATAATGTTATCAATAAAATTTTCGGGGCTTCCTTTTAAATGTCTAAAAGACATTTGTTCCAGTAAGAAGGCTCCGCTCAAATCCGCTCAATTCTTTACAATTTATATGAACTATCGCATACTACTGCCGCATCAGGCCGGAGCGGGTCGCATATTTGCGCGGCAGATTTCGTCGTTTTGTGTCTTTGACTATTTATTATAAGGACTAGCCTATGCGGTAGCATTTCCCTTCTGCCACGGTATAAGATCAATTAATCATGTGCATTTACATTCAATTTTATACCTTATCACTAAACGAGACAGCCTATAATTGTGAAACAATAATTTCGAACTTAGAACGTTTGGGGTTCACGCAAGACTACTTTTCATGATTTTTAACATTCAAAATTAGAATCTAAAGTTATGGGAATAAAATCCAAAGTTGCGGATTTCATGTTACCTCGCCCCCCGCAAAAAGTGGCAGAAATGTTCAAAGTTTTGTGTGCTATAATTATACCAAATCTTATACCAAAAATTAAAAATTCTTTCAATGGGTTGCGACCCGTTACGGTCTACGAACCTTAGATTAATAACTTTTCGCTTACGCTGAAAGATGTAGCCAAGAAATGTGACAGCGAGATACCCAGTTATGAAAACTTATGTAAACAAAAGACACAGAAATATTATTTTTTGTTTCGGTCACCGTGGCCGGTTTGCTAATGTTGATGACATCTCGCCAAAAAAAATCGGTATCGGTAGCTACCGAATAAGAAACTAGTCTTAGAAAAACGTAAGAATTAAAGTATAATACTATACTTTTTTGCAAATAACGGTAACACAGTTGTTTGTGTAAGCAATATAATATAATTTTGAGGGACGGTAACGCAGTGGTTACTTTGTTGAAAAAACATCAATAAATTTAAGAAGTAGCAAGAAAACATCGCCGCAAATGTCTTTAATGATTACTATAAACAATGATGAACAAAAATCGGCATAAAACGGTAAAAAAAGACATAGAATTGTACCCTGAATAAAATAATTGCCCACGAAGCACTTACGTATTTTTTTCCTATGTGATGCGGCCGCACACGCACAGCCTCGATACAACCCATCATAATATGCACTCACCTTTTCAGTTCTTACTACTTTACACAAGGAGACGTTTTTTCAAACCTGATCACACTTTAAAAACTTAATGACTGACTCAAATCACATTCCTTAAATATTTGAGTTCCATAAATAAGCTCTAGTAATTTCATTATATTTTTTAAAATTATTAATATTTCAGTTAAGATAAACATTAGATGAACACTATTATATTTTTAGACACATTTTGTACTGATTTTTTAAACTATACGTCATTTTGTGGACTATGGGATATCCACTTTTCACGACACGTCATTCCATTTTGAAACACTAAGGGCCTTTTTCACCACTTCTGGATTAGTTCTTAATAGCTTATCTAACAGATTGTTTTATATATTTCGTATGAAAGATATGTCAAACGGTCTGTCAGATAAGGTACTAAGAATTTATCCAGAAGTTGTGAAACAAGCCCTAAATAATCATATCGTAGTATAGTGTGGTATAGTATGAGTTATCACTTATCATATCAATCATAGTCTTAGATCAAAGTAAAATTAATGGATAGGCCCAAAGCGCGTTAAGTTGAAGCACACAACTAGTACACTTGGTCCATACAAACTAGCACACTTGGTGTGTCAAAATCAGCAATGACTACAATGTGACATTCTTGTTGTTTAGAAAAGTTGAATTGTTTAGAAATTAAAAAAATACGATTGAGGGACACAATAGGATCGGTGCCTCATTTACAACGTTTTTAAAAGGCTCACAACGAGACGGACGTTATAATAAAACGAATACATGGATTTGTTGCTGGCACTGGCAGTGTCACTTATTGGCTCCTCATTTATCAGTATGACCGCGGGTCATGTTATCGTAGATACTAGTAGTCTATCGTAGTTACTAGTAGTCTATCGTAGATAATAGTAGTCTATCGTAGATACTAGTAGTCTATCGTAGATACTAGTAGTCTATCGAAGATACTAGTAGTCTATCGTAGATACTAGTAGTCTATCGTAGATACTACTAGTCTGTCGTAGATACTAGTAGTCTATCGTAGATACTAGTAGTCTATCGTAGATACTAGTAGTCTATCGTAGATACTAGTAGTCTATCGTAGATACTAGTAGTCTATCGTAGATACTACTAGTCTGTCGTAGATACTAGTAGTCTATCGTAGATACTAGTAGTCTATCGTAGATACTACTAGTCTGTCGTAGATACTAGTAGTCTATCGTAGATACTAGTAGTCTATCGTAGATACTACTAGTCTGTCGTAGATACTAGTAGTCTATCGTAGATACTAGTAGTCTATCGTAGGTACTAGTAGTCTATCGTAGATACTACTAGTCTGTCGTAGATACTAGTAGTCTATCGTAGATACTAGTAGTCTATCGTAGATACTAGTAGTCTATCGTAGATACTAGTAGTCTATCGTAGATACTAGTAGTCTATCGTAGATACTAGTAGACTATCTTTCTATTACGCCTCCAAGCACTGCAATAAATCTGTCAAACACTCATTACCGCACAATTCCTTCAACCTTTCCATTTGAGATCCACTAAAATTAGAATGCATAGCAACTATACACAGTAGCCTTCTATCAGAAAACTTCATATTAAATCTACCTCCAACGAAATCCTCGTACACACCCCAATTTGAATCTTTCTGCGCGGTATTAAAGCCTGTTTTTAGAATATTATAAGTTATAGGAGATATTTTTCGTATGTGTTCGTTTGAGCTTGCCGATACTAGTAAAGTTAGGAGGCAGTAGGGGAGGAGGTTTGATGATATTTTTCCTTGCAATAAATGGCAGAGTGCTTCAAAGATCCAACCGCTAAGGACTGGCAGTTGATCTTGCGTTACCGCTGTCTCGAATACCTTTAAAAGAAGAAAGTTTTAAATAAGTAAACCCTTATGTCCGCAACATGCTACTGCTAACTGCAGTGAAATACGTAAGCATATACACAACAAATATTTAATTACTAACATAACTATAAGGGTGAATTCAGACCATGAATATTAACAATTTTCCCTAAGGAACATGGGTCGAAAATGAGATTTTTTTTTAACCTTTCATACAAAAGTGCGGATCGAACGATCGATTTTCGCACAAAAAATTCTCGTTTTTAACCCATGTTTTGTTTCTTTGAACGAGACAAAAGAGATACAGACAGAATAGAAGAGAGAATGAGAGAGGGTTAAAACTTAATAATTGAATGAAGGCGAAACTCTGAAGGTTCAAAATCTTTTGATTTGAAGATTTTGAGGTCTTAGCGGACATCATCATCATCATATCAGTCATTAAACGTCCACTGCTGGACATAAGCCTCCCCCAAAATGAGGGGATTTGCCATAATCGCCACGCTTGGCAGGCGGGTTGGCGATCGCAGTTGGACATAGTTGGCTTAGCGGACATATTGCGATAAATTAGGAGAGAGATCGAAACAAAGGTAGATATAGGATAGATAAAAAGAGAGGGGCATAGTATGTAAATGAGCAGTGGTGATATATCTCGATTAAATTACCTAGTTCCTGAAAAACTTAAAATCTTACCTCAAAAACCATTTCAGCATTCAAAACGGCTGAGTGCAACCAACGCCCTCTATCGCTCAAAACGCCCAGTTTCCTCTTCTCTGCCTCCTTACAGCATTCCAGGAACTCTATGACAACTCTACTCAGAGTCGCCGCCGGTGGTAAAGTCTCTCTCAGGAAATATTTGAGGGTAGACGTGATTATTTGTTTGCTCTCTCGGCTTTTAGCTTGTTTCAACACTTTGTAGAGGAGGGTGATTCTTTCCATGGAGTTCATAAGGACGTCTGGATCCATGTTTGAGACATCTGACGTCAGTTTTGGGCTTAGAAGTTTGCTGTCGGCTGTGGAAAAAAAACATATTAAAAAAAATGTATTATACAGAGTCCTTCTTAATATGCTGACACTTCTTAAGGGCATAAAACTGAACAACTTTCTCTATGGGATCAAAATCCAAATCACGAAAAAAAAATCTGCTATCCCATAGGTACGGCTAAAGGTACATTTGGCTCGAGTACGTTTGCAGTTTTGTATGGAACAGCTGATTTCTTTTTCGCGATTTCGATGTTGGTGCGATAGAGAAAGTTGCTCAGTTTGACGGTCTGGTTATCACCTTAAAAAAGTGTCAGCATATTAAGAAGGACCCTATATATAAGCCGTGGTGGTCCAGTGGCGAGTAACCTTGCCTTCCGTGCAGGAGGCGATGGTTCGATATCCGTCCAGGCCGACTCGTACCAATGAGTTTTTCGGAATTTATGTACGATTTGTAACACCACTGGCTTTTCGGTGAAGGAAAACATCGTGAGGAAACCTTGCATGCTTCAATTTCGAGGCATGTATTGTAACCACTGTCCATTACAAGTGGCGACGGGCTCACTCCCCGTCACACTGGACAGAGTTTCGGTACTAGTGAAACGTGGATATTCTGAGGTTTCAGAATATCTCTGACTATCCCCTCGGGGAATATAGTCGTGAGCATATGCTATGCTATGCTATATATCTAAATTGTTCTAATATTCTTCCCATGGGTGTCGTACGAGGCGACTAAGGGATTCGAGGTTTCTTATCCAGTGTTTACGAGGCCGAAAGGCTAGCCACCTCTCACCATTAGACACGCCATTCCATCCTGAAACTTAAATTGCTAAATGTAAGCATTGCTACAACTACATTCTTAAACAGAAAGTTAGTAGTTGTAGCAATGTTTCGGACCACCCCGAAAGGGATTACGGTCGTGGGTTTATGTGTGTATGTATGTAAAAATGTATAAGTTGTACCCTGTATTTATGTCTCTAATAATTGAATGTATTCATCATCATCATCATCTCAGCCGATGGACGTGCACTGCTGGACATAGGCCTCCCCCAAGGATCGCCATAACGACCGGTCCTGCGCTGCCCTCATCCGACAGGTTCCCGCCGCCTTCACCAGCTCGTCGGTCCACCGTGTGGGGGGCCTACCCACGCTGCGCTTTCCGGTAGGTATGCGGTCGCCACTCGAGAACCTTTCGGCCCCATCAGCCACCTGCCACTTTAGTTTAGCAATTCTTTGGGTTATGTCAGCTACTCTGGTTCTTTTGCGGATCTCTTCATTTCCGATTCGATCTCGCAGGGAAACTCCGAGCATAGCCCTTTCCATTGCCCTTTGGGTGACTTTCAGCCTTTTAATGGGGCCTTGAGTGAGCGACCACGTCTCTGTTCCATATTTCATCATACACACTGATCGAAGACTTTCGTTTCAAGACACTGCGGTGTTTGGGACGTGAAGATACTATTTGAATACTGATACTATTTTAATGTATTAATTTTGAGAAATTAATGACTACAACCGAAACAAACCTGAGAACAGATGCACCATAAGGATCTGTATCGCGTGATGTTCGTCGTAGTTCTTCAAGTTCTCCAACAATTTCTCTATAATGGTCTTCTTTAGATCTTTAGGTAGCACTTGCTGGCGAAGAGTTGAAGTTATTCCCTGTGACAAACAATACAAAATAATAAACTACATTCCATACAAAACTCCAGTACTACTCGACCCAAATGTATGGAACGGCAGCTTTTTATGTTGTTCATTTTTGTGATACTATCATCCCGTAAAAACTGCCATGAATAAAATCCACAAACATCTTACCTTAACAACGAGATCGATGCAGTAATGCCTCGGGTTGTTCAACACGAAGTCTACAGCAATGTTGATGAGGTCCGGATGGCCGAGCTCTATGAGAGTGAAGAGAACCGTCCAGTACAGGCTCTGTTCGTAGAGCGATATCCTGGAATTTAATGTTGGCGTCGGAATGAGGAACTCTTAAGAACACAGAAAATGTAATAATAGGCAGAAATGCCTTGTAGACGGATTCCTTCGCAAAAATAACTAGTTTTCTTAAAATGTAAGTAGTTACATTAAGAAATACAGAACGAAATAATTAAATAAAATATTTCAGTGTTAACCCATAGCAAAAAGAAAGAAGAATTAATACGAACCTTAGATTGAATATACAAACTTACCTAGAATTAGGAGCTAGATATTGCCTCACAGCGACATTTAATTGCGTCACAAGTTCCTGGTAAGGGTTGGGAGTGTTCTGGCTGGCTATGTGCTGAGTTTTGCCGGTCAGTTGTAGGAGACAACCCTGGAGGGCCGCTTGACGAAGCGGCGCATAGCTTGAGGATAGAGATTTTAGTAGTTTCTGGTGGACTGATGACAGCTCCTACGGATAATAGGAGGCTTAGAACGGCTGATTGAAAGAGGAAAACAGTTTTTATTGAACAAAGATCTATACAGTCATTACAGGGTCCAAATTAATATGCTGACTGTTTTTAAGGGGATGATCAGACCATCAAACTGAATACCTTCTCTATGAGATTTCTCTTATTGTATGGTGACCCAAAACTCAACTTCAAGCCGAAAACCAGAGATAGGTGAGTTTATAACTGTTCAGGGAAAAATATAAAAAAAATCCAAGTTTGATGGTTTTCGAGATTTTGTCTTTTTTTTAACATTGGAAAAATCACCACCCTGCGCTCAACTTTTAGACGTAGTTACTGCAATTTTGTTCATTTTTTGATCAAAATACTTATTACGCAATCAAGAAAAGTTTTTTTTTTCAGTGGATGCAATTAAAAAAAAGGATTAGTTCCATGCTTTTTACAGAAACCCCTTTTTTCTGTCATACTTCTATGGTAACATTTTTTTCTATGTTAACTTTGAGACTACACCCTGTATAAAGAATGTATGACGCTAACCTGGCAAGTTATTTCAAAAGTTGACCAATTCAATCACGTTTTCAAAATGGTAGCACACTTGGCACTTCTACTTTTCAATAAGTAGTAATAATTTTTTTCTTGCCTAACAACCCCATTTAAAAAACGTGCAACCCTGTTTACGTGGCGTGTACATTAAAGATATTTGCAATCATAATAATTGGAGGCGTTTAGAATACGTAATAGAATGAATTTAAGACCATTTTTAGAATGTTTCTCTGTTTGTCTGTAGTGGATGATGTAGAAGAGTGCTAGGTCGGTCGGTACCTGGAAGGAAGACACGAGGGACACCTGTATAGTAGTATGACATACCTGCAAGCCCTCGAACCCATCCAACACGGAGAGGCACCTCGACAAGGCGTGTAGCAAGGCGCGCCCCGCCGCGTTGTACTGCGTCAGGTGCGCGTGCGTCGGTCCGCACGCGGCTATCAGCGCGTGCGCGCCGTAGCACCACTGGCCCGTTTGTGTGAACAATTCGCTCGAGTGGATGATGCAGGAGAGTAGGGCTACACTGCATGCTAGGCCCGTCGGCGCCTGGAAGGAAAACACGTAGTTTTTGGCGGGGATTCCTTAGCTACGTTTGGAGTCCACATATTTTGTCGAATTCTTATTGTTTATAGTGAGTTTTGGTTCGTAAAATTGTTGACCAGTTTTTAGTATGGAAGTCCCGACTCTTATAACGTAGTGATTTACATTCTCTTTGGTTACGTACGAAAATGAATCTTTCTAAGGAAAATGTTCGTGCAATAATTTTCTACAACTTTAGAAGAGGCCTGACACGGCTTCAGTGTTTTGAAGAGCTAACATCTGTGTTCAGTGATGAAGTCCCATGTCTGCGGACTGTCGAACGCTGGTATTTCGTTTGATAAGGCGTCTAGTACGCTTCTAGAAGACTTATCAAAAAAACGATTTTTTAGCGTTGATATCGCCGCTATTCCGCCGCATCATCGCCGCGATTCCGCTTTGTTCTTGCCATATCATCGGTTAAATGAGCATGTGGGTATCAGTATCCTCACAGCACTAATATTTTACGTTTTGAGCCGGGACTAATAAATAATTGACATTTTTTTTCGGTATAATATTGAAGAACCAATTTGAGCCTAGAAATGTATCAAAATTAAAAAAAATCACGTCAGCAACAGTTCTAATTTTAAAATTTAATATCTCGTTCAAAAAAACCTAATGGTAAATTTTTTTGCACTTATTTAAGGCTTTACCATTATACATACTACAAACATGGTGTGAATATTTTTGTCTACTTAGAAGGTTTTGAAAAATACAATACAATTTTTTAAATTTCAATGCCTATTTTATTGCTCTAAAATAATTAATATTGTTAAATCTAAGTCAAATGAGTGCATTGGTATTAATATTATTAATTAAAAAGCCTTTTGGGACACACAATTTTGATTTCTATGTTGCGAAGCGAATTTTTTTTAAATATGTTTTAAGATAGTCTTTTTGTCACTAAATGGTGCCGGTTACAGTTTTAAAGTCCAATTAATAATTACTACATACTAACCTAACAAAACTCCATAAAACGACTGGGCTATAATACTTATTTTTTTGTGAAAGAAATATATCTTACCTTAGCTTCTAACATCTGAGAAGTGATATCCATAAGGAGTTGTAAACAGCTGGTTATATCTATATCTTGGTTCTTCTTCATTCGTTTCACTTCTTTCCTCACTTTGTACGACGCGTCGTCGATTATATCTAAAAAATGAAATTATAATTATAACAGAAGGTATTTCAATAAATAACTACACGAAATTTAGTGTCAAGATTTTTTAAATTCATTTTATGTTTTTAATGATAGTAGACATCATTTTAAGAAACAAATATTTCATTTTGTTAGTGATTAATCGAGGTTATCAATATAAATTGGATTTTTAAAATATTTTTTACTTGCGACGTCATCTAGAAATCGTATACAACGTGTTAATGAATAAGCGCAAAACCTCATACACCCCAACTGATTTATATCATAGTAATTAGATTGAAACAATAATTTAATTATTTTGATGGTTAAAATTTAAAGTTATTCGCATTTTAAGTTTGGAGGCAAAAATGTTTTGTTATAATTTCAGCAATGAATGAAAGCGCTAATGTACTCATGGGTACATTTTAATAATCTTGTTTTGGTAGTAAGTAAGGTGAGTGTGCCCGTATGCCCCATAATTTTATTTCAAAATATTAAATAATTTTTTTGTAAAATTTAAAATTTACTGAATCCGATGTGAACCCACCCCGGGTTCACATCGGATTCAGTAAATTTTAAATTTTACAAAAAAATTATTTAATATTTTGAAAAAAAATTATCTATTTTGAAACAATGATAAATCGATTCTGCTCTCGATTCTAAAAAAAATACTTTCTAGTTTTGCGTTAATTCATTAACACGTATAAGAAAATATTTCTTTTTAACTCGCATGTAGAAAACCTTAGCTTAGATTCCAGCTCTACACCTGTCGTAAAAAAAATTTCAGCCAATTTTTTTTCTCGAATTATGACTCGAGAAATTTTTGGGTCGTTTTTAGGCTTTTGTTAGGCCATTACGTAAATTAGCCTAAAAATACCGCAATCTTGTCAAAGTAAACGGCGAGGCCATTGTAGTTGCCTAACATACGTTCCAAAGAGATAGAGAGGATCAGAATCATAACTTACCCGAAGCTAATTTCAGATATTCCGTATTGAACTGTGCGTAATGGTATCCATCGAATCCATCGTTCATCAGCGGTATCCTTTCCAAATTCACGTCCTCAAATAGTTTGTACGCTTTCGTACCGACTAGAATGTTTCGCAGACGCTGCATTCTAGAAAAGAAATATTAAGCTTTGGAGTAAAGATTTTTTTTGGTCGGTCGTATAGACCAAAAAATATCTTTGCTTAGGAGTTACGTTTTTATTTTAATTTGAGGGTATTGCAGTGGATTTTTAACGTTTTGTAAAATAGATAAGATAACCTAAAGAAGTATGTATAATATTTTACTTCCGTCGCTCAATTTGTTGTCCAACTCGATTTGTCTCGAACTTTCGCTATAATGACTAAAAATGCCACTGACAAAGTGTGTTACCCTTATTTTGTATGAAAAAATATGTATAAGCTTTCAAGAACTTATTAAGAAATGGTGAAACAGGCACTAAATCTAGCACTAAATTGACTAAATCATGTCTTACCTTAACTAAAACTTGCACCAAAATGACTAAATCTACCGCTAAACTTAAGAAATCATACCTTACCTTGACTTAAAGTCGCAATACGTCGCCAAATACGCATACATCTATCTTAAACTTTAGCTACACTTACCCACAGGTGACATGTAGGCCGGTTCGAGGCACGTGTACTATAGAGCGGGCGGAGCACCGCGAGCGAGGCGCGGCGCTCACTAATAACTGCGCGATACCTCGCACGGCGCAGTGTGGACCGTTGCCTTGTAGCGCGCCTAGTAAACCCACCCACATCTCCTCGAACTGCTTCTTCGATGACCAGCCTATTAGATTTACTCTGAAATACAATATTGTAGGATTTTAGAGCCAGGGTTGGACAGGGCAGGGCATTTTTGTTTATTTGTGTTTTGATGCAACGAATACAGAAGATGTCACAATACGATGCGGCCTTGGATAAGTTATATGTCAAGATTGACAGTCGAAGCTACGAAAACGTAGAAAAAAATTGCACCCAGTACTGGCCGCTAAACCTTATCCATATACACGCACAGAGACATAATTTGTATGACGCCTCACGCACGCCAACCTAAGAAAGTTGGCCACTTTTGTTTTATACGGTAGAAAAGTGATGCTCATTCTAGACATATACTTTTTCTATGTATGCGGCTTCAAATTTTCTATAATTAATTATATTCAATGGACTTCTCTAGTCTTTAGTATCGGCCTAGTTCGACTCGTACAGATTAGTCTTTCGGAGCTAATGTACGATTTGTAAGTCTACCAGCTGGCGGCACAGAATAGGTAATAGTATAGTTCTACATACAGAACGGCCACTCCCCGGCCCCCCTCTGACTTCAGATACCCCTCCTCACCTCACACTTTCTGGGGACACTTTAGGGGAGCCGAGCAAGGGAATGCAGTCAGGCGCGCGCTACCGTTGGATTTGACTACATAATATGTGTTTTTTCAGTGCATAAAAAAACCTTGAAAAATAACGCTAAATTCACATTTTCAGTAATTTAGCTCAAATACTATTTTTAATAGCAGAACGAAGAATAAAAGTATCGAAATGTAGATGACGTTAAATGCAAAGCGCGGCTTTCAACCCTACACGCAATGTCATGAACAGTTTGCACAAAGTGCGCATGTGCAGACACCATTTCGAAATTCAAAAACGTTCTATTGAGTGCCGGACCTGTGGCGTGAGGCAACCTATCGCCACTTGACAAACTTCAAATAGACTAAAATCGATGCAACCTTTGACTATTTATTATAAGGACTAGCCTTGCGGTAGCATTTCCCCATTCACATTCAATTTTATACCTTATCACTAAACGAGACAGCCTATAATTGCGAAACAATAATTTCGAACTTAAAACGTTTGGGGTTCACGCCAGACTACTTTTCATGATTTTAACGTTCGAAATTAGAATCTAAAGTTATGGGAATAAAGTCCAAAGTTGCGGATTTCATGTTACCTCGCCTCATTCCCCGCACAAAGTGGCAGAAATGTTTGTTAGTAGAATTACACGCGTAACTAGTCCCTATATAAGTAGACAAAGGATGCAACATTCGTCCTTATCACCTCAACAATAAGAGCCACATACCTGAACAGAAAAGATTCCAACACATCCAAGTCTTGCAACGCTTGCAAAGGTAGGTCTATCTTGTTAATATGATCTTTCTTAGCGAATACTTCGACAGATGACCATGCTATAGGTGGTATTAGTGCTATGTTGCTTACTATGTCCAATCTGGAATTTTAATTAGAAAAAAAAACATTGTTATTCGAGGTGTAATGTAAACTTAAATGCATTACGTACGTGGGACCGCCTTTGAAATCGGGGAAAAAAATCTGCTGTTTCATACAATTTAGTGGAGAAGCTATTGACATTTTCTATGGAACAGGAGATTTTTTTCGCGATTTCAATATTGACTCAATAGTAAAAGTTATCCAGTTTGATGGTCTCAAGCAGCCTGTTTGATATGTAATGTAACGCATTTAATTTTAAACCCTGTATACAGGGTCCTTCTTAATATGCTGACACTTTTTTAAAAGGCCATTACCAGACCATAATTTCATTGCAATACTTTGCATAAGTTACTACACTGTAAAATACAACGGGTGAATAAACAAACGAACATAGTTCTTTATTATAATTAATCAATCGCTGAGTTTCATCTGCAAAATTTCATACGATAGCATTTCATAAGCTGGAGGCACTGGTAAGTAAACTTTGATTAAAATAAGTAGAGTTTATTCAAATCTATCAGAATTCGATTTACCCACCCATAAACCTCACTTGGCGACAAGTACAGTCCAGCGTTTGCGTTTGACAGCTGCGATAAGTACCTACCATAGAGATCTAGAGAGATGCCAACCAACGCGCTGAGTACGAAACCACGCGATAGAAAGTATTTTGTTAACTTGAATGTGCTCATTATCCATTGCGGTATCAGAACAACGCTCGAAAAATCTTTAGTACTACGCAAGCATTGTAAACTATTTATAAATAATATCTTGACTGGCCTTCAGTCTCATAAAATATTGAATCATTACTGTCGCGTGCAATATGCGCAACATATTGCTGCGACACTGGCCCTGCCCCCTTTTCACATCTCCCTTTAGTTTTTGTGATCTTTGATGTAGCCAGTAGTTTCGGAGCCTATTCAATACAAACGAACAAACGAAAAATATCCTCTTTATAATATTAGTGTAGACATAGCAATTGTGTTTCTGTACATACATGTTTTATTTCCTACGTGTAAAACGGAGACTGCTCTATTAACACGTAAATATGCCTATCAAACACGGCTACTAGTCATTACCTATTATTATATTAGCAGCCAGTACCAAACTAGTACTAGCAGTTATATCAGTAACAGCTGACGTGTCACATCTCTAAAACGATCTGTCATTAATCACGAAGCTATCTTGGAAGGCAAATATCGCGGATGTCCACATCGGAAAGGACGACGCACCAAGACTTACCTTGACAAACTAATGATCAAGCTCTCAATCGGCCCTCTGTAGCACTTAGCTAGGAAATCACTAGATTTCGCGTAGAAGTTCTGTTCCCAGAAGTCTATGAGAGTGACCAGTTTGTCCCCAGTCGTCAAGATGTCAGGCTTCGGACCGGAGTCTTGGGTCTGCATGTACTGTTGTAGTATAAGGGGTTTTGTGTCCTGTGGAGATGGAAATAGAGTATAGTTCAGAAATACAAACATAAATAATTATATTTAAGGTGGTTTCAGTCCATACAAAAGTTTGACGCACAATACGCGTAGACGGAATTAATAAAAGCAATATGTTATATATGGAAAAATAGTTTAGAAAATCTTGTTGCCGCGTCACAAATAACATTTGCAATTTATAATATAATTACGAAGATATAAAGCTTTTAAAATTTTGTTTGAAGAATTTCAAAGCTATATGTCTTCGTAATTATTTTATAAATTGCAAATGTTATTTGTGACGCGGCATCTAGATTTTCTAAACTATTTTTCCATATATACAAAGTTACTTATATTAATACCGTCTACGCGTATTGTGCGTCAAAGTTTTGTATAAAATTGACCCCTCTGCAACCACCTGAAGCCGCAGAGTAGCCTGCTTGTCGGTCTTCTACAGATTGTACTTCGGTGAGTGTGCCCAAGAGCTGTATAAGCTCATCCCGCCTTCCCCTTTCGGACTGCGTGCGTTGGGAGACGCACCGCGGGATACCACCCCTTTTTGGATGATATCCCACATATCCGCACTAAGCGCCTTTCTGATTCTTTTATAATACGCGCAGCCAAGGAGTGGAATGCCCTGCCTGCATCAGTATTTCCGAGCGCTTACAACCCGAATTACTTTAAAGTACGAGTGAATAGGCTTCTTCTGGGTAAGCTCGCTACATCTTTGACCCCATCTTTGTCCCGAGGACTGGATTGAGGTCAAGTGCAAACCCATTTTAAATAATTTAAAAAAAATCAAAAATGTACTATATTTCTTTTGATTTTCCCAGTTGATGGATTTATATTCATAATGAGATCCAATTAAAATGGACAGTCTAACTAAATGGTGGTGCGAAACCGAAATTAAACGATTTATTTCCTAGTTCTTCAGACTATCAAACTGAGCAACTTTCAATATTGCAGCCAACACCAAAGTGGCAAAATTAAATTGTTTGTTCTTTAAAAAAATGCACTTACTGGACCCTAGTCTCTATGGAAGTGCTGGATTTTTTTCACGATTTCAATGTTGGCTCTATGGGGAAAGTTATTCAGGTCGACGGTCTAAAGTTATTCAGTTCGACAGTCTAAAGTTTTAACTTTAGACTCCACATCATTCCCCAAAATACATGGTGTAAGTGACAGCCTAGCAAATACTGAAACGGTGAACTCAGACCATCAAACTGAACAACTATGGAGCCTACCTCAGGAGACGCGAAAAAAAATCAGCTGTCCCATATATTTAAGTCGGGCAGGTACAGCAGTTTTGTATGGGACAGCTGATTTTTTTTCGCGTCTCCTGAGGTAGGCTCCATAGTGAAAGTTGTTCAGTTTGATGGTCCGAGTTCACCGTTTCAGTAGTTGCAAGGCTGTCACTTACACCCTATATGTATCACATTTATGTTTACGTTTTGTGTTTATGTTTTTTATTGTATAGGCAATTTTTAAGTATTGTATTGTTGTTCTCTAATCATTTATTCTACATTCAGATTCTAGTAGGTAGTTGAGTTGATAACAAATATTTCAAAAAATTCAAGATTAACAATACAATTAGACGATATCTAACTTACCTTAACCAAATACTTGACTATAACATACAAGCAACTAATAGCAGATTGCGTTCTATTGACATTGCTATCAACATTCAACTCGGACCAGATTTCTTCAAAATTCAACGCCTTAGCGACATTCTCCAGCGTGACACCAATAACATTATCAACCACTATATTATCAGTAACCACTGCTGTTACCCTGAACGAAACGTCGGAATGAACCGGACTTTCAACTAGCTTCTTATTTTTAATCAAAAATGAAAGGTATTGCAATGAAATTACGGAGAAAATTCCAATGTTCTTAGCTATAGGTGTCGGGAGAATATTTTCTATGCATTTTTCTAATAAATCGCAATCGGTTTCGTCTACAAGGGCGATTATTCTATGTAAGGAATCTAAGAGACCGGTTAAAATTGTTTGGACGGTAATAAATTCTTGATAGAATAATTTATCTTGGAATACTTGGTGGCATCGTCTTGTATATCTGTCTAAAGTTTGTTCTACGTTCAAATCGAAGTTTTCTGATTGACTCAACGGTCGATTTTGCTTTGGAAATAATCTTATTAGCTCTGTTAATGTCTTATCAAAGGTTTGTAAGGATACTTTATGCAGATCGGGTAATTCTGGAGGTACTAATTCAGTCTCTTCATCAGATATTTGTAGATTTCCAAAGTTTTCTTTTAGGTTTTCGTTATCAGATATTGGTATGAAGAATTGTGATTTAGATTCCTTATTATCACCCTTTTTGTGAAGAATTGAAACGTGTAGCGTGTTCACTACATTAAGTTTATTGCTATCAATTGATGACGTCATTCCTTCTTTCGTCTCCCTCCGTTCTTTCATGCTCTCCTTCTCTAACTCTTTAGTTTCATAAAACGAGACCATATTTAGGAATTCTCTCAAATAATTATCGCAGGACACTTTGAAGCAAGAACTGATGAGTTTTCTGTCAAATTCCGGGCATAACATGACAGTTGTCAGATCGACGTATGACAGGTTTGACAGGAGCAGAGCAAGTTCATTTTGTTTTGCTATTTTCGGAGTTGTGCAGTCGGTTTGGCAGCATCTGTAAATATATGGCTACTTTATTGTTTTCGGAAATAAAATATAGGGTGTAACAAAACACTCTAGTAATACTTTAGGCGGTGCTTCGGACCATCAAACTGAACAACATTAACTATTGAGCCTACTTCGAAATGGTGAAAAAAAGAATTAGCTGTCCCATACATTTGAATCGAGGCGTTACTGCAGTTTTGTATGAAACAGCAGTTTTTTTGTGATTTCGATTTTGGCTCCATAGTGATTGTTCAGTTGATGGTCTGAAGTACCCCCTTGAGTATTAAAATTTTTTTGTTATACGCTGTAGCGTGTAGGATAAGGTATGATGGTTACGTTTGGAATAAAACGTTATACCTACTTTATAGCGCATGCATGGATGGGTGCATCCTGAACGAATTAATAGTAGGCGCTGAGTAAAGTAAAGTAAAGTAAAGTAAAGTAAAGTTTATTCGTATAAATTAGTTACACGGTACAAAAAACTTAAACATAATCTGTGGCACATAATATTACTGTTCACTTAAATTAAGTGTTTTCATTCTCCTGGTACTTAAAATAGGAACCCGTTTGGGGCCCGTGGGCTTTAAGCGCCAGTTCCCTTCAGTGACAAAGGTATAGGTAGCTGTAGTTTTATTTAACAATGAATGTGGAGGTGTGTGTGTGTGTGTGTGTGTGTGTGTGTGTGTGTGTGTGTGAGAGAGAGGGAGAGAGAGTGAGAGAGCAAGGGTAGAGATGTATACACGAGTCATCATTCTCTTGCCCATTTCCCATTATTTGGGGTCAGCGCAATATGTCATCCTCTTCCATTCACCTCTCTTATCCGTTGTTTCAACACTCACCCCTCTTTTACACATATCATCCTTCACACAATCCATCCATCTTTTCTTCGGCCTGCCTCTCCTACCACAACCATCCACATTCATACTTAACACTTGTCTCCTAACATGACACTCGTCTTTCCACATTACATGCCCATACTACGATAATCTATTATCCTGCAATTTTTCCGTCATAGTTGCTACTTTCAAACTTCCTCTAATATACTCATTCCTGATCTTGTCCATTCTAGCTACGCCACATATCCATCTCAACATTCGAGTAGGCGCTGAGTGAAAATTTGAAATGGGAGGGGGGGGGGGGGGCTCGAATGTGTTACTTAGCGCACACCTGGCAAACCTCAGTGCAGAGCATTTTTCATTGCCAAACCATTATAGACTTTCTTGCGTTGAAATAACATCGTACCTTTCGCCTTAAGTCACTTTGATGCTCTCGAGGACTTTTCAATGTTATTCCAACGCGACGCGAGCAGTCTATAATGATTTGGCAGGGCTTTCCCAGGCGTACGCCGGCCCTACAGAAACGTACCTGCTTTTAACCTGATTGACAAGCCACTTATCATCGACATTGGTAGTGACGATGTATTGAGGGTTGATAGCTCTGTCCTGAGATAGATCTAGAGGTGAGAGGTCGAAAACACTCGAGGCTAGGGAGTTCAGTTCCATTACCAGGGCCGGGTATCTACGGACCAAGAAATTGCTCACTGTATTATCCAAAGTTCGACAGGTAGGAACTACGGCTTATGTACACCGGAGTACATAAGCCGTAGTATGCTCCCATAGCAAAATTTGTTCAGTTTGATAGGTAGATTCTTAGTTTAAAAGGATGCTAATGATATCAAGTTCACCTTCATCATCATCTCAGCCGATGGACGTCCACTGCTGGACATAGGCCTCCCCCAAGGATCGCCATAACGACCGGTCCAAGTTCACCTTGTAGAGTAGAAATTATTAGGTGGGCAGGTTGTATTGCATAACGTTCTACTAGGTATTTCGAAGCTGAGGTTTCGGTACAATCTTGTTATCTACCTATTTGTCATGGATTTCAGCGAAATAACGCCTGATTCAATTAATTTCAAATGTATGAAGCAGCCGTTTTTTTTCTATTTCAGATTTGCTCCCATTGTAAAAGTTCGGTTTGATCACCTGAACGATACCAAAAAATTTTTCTATAAATTTTATTATCACCCAGTGTTAGTCGGGGGCATTATGCTTATGCCATTATTGTACACCGGTTCATATAAAACACCTTTTATATTGCATCTATACAAGGTGTATGTGACAGCCTAGCAAATACTAAAACGGTGAACTCATACCACAGATTACCCCCAATAGATACCGCATACAAGGCTGCCGACGCGCGCCACACATCTATGATTTTATCAGTGTTGCTTATATCCATGATATAAGCAACGCGAGTGAATGACCAATCATATTGCATGGTTTCGTGCCCCGCTACCCGCACCTACCGCCAAAAATGGTGACTTCGGGCCTGTACAAAATTTTCATCGTTTCATATCTATTGGGGGTAATCTGTGACTCATACAATCAAACTGAACAACTTTCACTATGGAGCCTACCCTAGAAAACGTGAAAAAAAAATCAGCTGTCTCATACAAAACTGCTGTACCTACCCGACTAAAATGTATGGGAGAGCAGATATTTTTCGCGTTTTCTGAGGTAGGCTCCATAGTGAAAGTTGTTCAGTTTGATGGTCTGAGTTCACCGTTTCAGTATTTGCTAGGCTTTTTTTTTCGCGCATAGGCCCACCACACATTCCCACCGCTGTAACTCCTGTAAGCCAGGATCAACTGCGGCGACCATTCACAACACTGGACAATGAAGTCCAGCGAGCCCGGGGGATGACTCTAATCTTTCTTGGAACCCGCAATGAATTAATCAAAGAAGATAGGAGGAGTAGGAAAACGAAATATCCGACTTCCCTCCATTGCAAACGGGAGACAGCAAAAAGAAGGAAAAGGCATGGCATGGTTCAGATGATTTTGCCATACTTATTACTGGAAGCAAAATAGGTCATAGTTTCAGTACAATGTTAGGTTCCTATTGTTTTATTTTGTATTTTTTGGTGCTTTTGCGGTCGTGTCTTCAACACTGCCATAAATGATCTCTTGAATTGGCTCTCTAATAGTATTTGCTAGGCTGTCACTTACACACTGTATAGTGCCAATAGTCTTCGAGTAAAATTGCTGACATACGAGCAGACGCGCAGGAAATTATAAGGTTTCCGTTTTTCCTATTTGGCTACGGAACCGAAAAAATCAAGAACCCTTACTAACCTCAAATGCACCTTATCCCTTTGCAACAACTCCAAAGCAACCTGCACGTCTTCCTTCGACAGCTGCACTTGTATCTGCTCGACGTCCATCTCTTTGAGCACCCGACACCTTTCTATAGCCAACTTAGCGAAGCGAACGGCTATAGCGGGCTCTAACTTGCCCATTATTCGGCATATGAGAAAGATTAGAGGTCCTGATTGACTTTCGTGGCAGGTGGAAAGGATTTTGTGCGTGTTTAGAGCGAATTCGTCCTGGAAGAGGGATTAAACAATTGGCATTTTTATACAGCCCTTCTTATTTCTTAATATGCTGACACTTTTTAAGGGGATGATGACGTCAAACTAAACACTTTTCTCTATGGCACCATCATCTAAATCGTGAAAGAAAAAACAGATGTCTCATACAAAACTGCAAACCTACTCAAGCAAAAGTATGGAACAGCTGATTTTTTTTGCGATTTTGATTTTGGTCCCATAGAGAAAGTTATTCAGTTTGATGGTCTAATCATTCTCTTAAAAAAACTGTCAACATATTAATTTGGACGCTGTATTTTAAATTTTTTGAGAAAATTAAATTGTAATAGAAAATTTTGGGTAGTTCAATATTAGAATTAAACTTAAGTTACTCAATAAAACGATTTCACGACACTTGAATAGTACCTACCACAGAACATTATAAGAGGGGTTAGAATTAGAAATGCAACGTAGCGTTTATGCTTCGGAGAAGACTGTCGCCACTTTTCTTCCCACTCACGCTGCCACTAATACGTATGCCCTCTTGCTCGCACCACGCCGCGCGCCTTACGATGCCAAATTATTGGATAACCCTGTGGCACGCGTTCTACGCCTACTTTGCACTTCTAACCCCTCTTATAATGTTCTGTGGTGTTGTCACACGCGCCTGCTGTAATATGTGCTTGTTGCCATGCCAGCGCGTTTTATATTCCTATAAAATATCCCCAGAAAGGGGGTGATGAGGTGCAATATCTAAAGCAGGGACCGAAACCGGTATCGATAATACCGGTACTTTTTGGTTACAAACTTTATTTTTTTTACCTTAATATTATTTAGTAGAATAATATTAAGGTAAAAAAAATTAAGGTCCGCGTATACAGAGATATGTTTAAATAAAAAATTGTTTCTTCATAAATATAGTAAGATTCAATATTTTTAAGTAAGTACCTCATTAGTTAGCTCGTTAGTCGTTACTAAATACAAATTAAATCAATTATAATAACAAACTTAAACTCAAATGTGAACATAAAATTAAACCATTCTATGATTAAGGTTCAATAAAATGTAAATAATCATCAACTTTATTATATCGACCTGACAAATGCTGTAGCAACACTGATAATAGTGCGCGCGTCCCTCGTCGGGTGCTCCAAAATTTGCGTCCACCCGCTACAACAACGACGTTGTTCAATCAATTTTGTACTTTTGATTAGTAGAATTAAAGTTAATTTTTCAGTGTTATTAAAAAACACGCGCGCTTTTTGTCGCTCTGTCTACACTGACCCTTACCCGCACTCACTCGCTTTCTATTGAAGGTCATATTTAGGTTACCGGTATTAAAATCGGTTGTTACCTGGATAAAGATAACATTTAAATAAGGTAACCGAAAATTTTCGGTCCCTGATCTTAAGTTATAGACGGACAGGGAGTGCTTATTTTGTATGTAGTACTGCCATAATTCTGCCCCAGAGCTGTGCAAGGTGAATTTAACGATATCAAAATCGATTAGGTACCTTCAGGCAATGCTGACACCTAGCGGCGATAGCCTGCAGCAGCAACCCGGACGCGCTGGATGTCGTCTGTACGGCGTTAGTAAGAGCACGTACTATATACTCGTTGTATTCGCTCACTAGTATGTGCACGCGGTTTACTAGCAACCACGTCAGGTGCATCACTTCTGATAGACCGTTTTCTACCTGCGAGAGAATTACAAATTTGTAGTTGCCAATGTAATTTGTAACAACACTGGCTTTTCGGTGAAGGAAAATATCGAAAGGAAACATGCATACATTAATTTTGAGGCATGTTTTTGTATTGTACACACAGTCCGTTGTAAGTGGCGACGGGATCACTACCCTTCAAATTGGACAAAGTTTCGGTACGATTAGTGAAACGTGGATGTTCTGAGTTTCCAGTTACCCCTACAGACTCCCTCTGGGAATATAGTCGTGAGCGTATGCTACGCATGGCAAATTTTTTGTGATAAAAAAGTTTAAGGGTACGTCCAGATAATTAAACTGAAAAACTATCACTATGGAGCCAGAATAGAAAACGTGAAAACAATTTTGTTGTTTCATAGAAAATTTCAATAGCATGTGGGTAGCTAAATTTTTCCGCAATTTCGATATTGGTTTTATAGGCATGAAGCAGCTTCGAAAATAATTTTGACGCATTTAAATTTACACCTGTATAAAGCTTCAAATTACACGTTTTTCGACCTCTATAAAATGGGGTACTGTCCTTAAAATAATCAGCTAATTACTTGTTTAAAGAACTTATCACTCATTAGGTTAATCATCATCATCATCAGCCTATAAATGTCCCACTGCAGGGCACAGGCCTACCCTCAGGGAGGGTGTATGGGCATTAGTCCACCACGCGTGCCCAATGCGGATTGGTAGACTTCACATACACATCAGAATTTCTTCTTCAGCGTATGCAGGTTTCCTCACGATGTTTTCCTTCACCGTTTGAGAGCAGTCGGTATTACGTACAAAAGTTAGAAAAACTCATTGGTACATGGCATGTCATCCGTGCGGATTTGAACCCGGACCCCCATAATTGGGTGTCCTCTCCGTAACGCGCCACCAGCGCTCATTTTCTTCAACCTTTCAGGTTAACAAATACAAAATGAAAACTTACAAAATACTCGCAGTAGGCCATAGCGCATGCGGTCTGCAGCATCAGACCGCGCAGTAAGTGCGCGTCGTTTACTGAACTGAGCGGCAGGTTACGAGCGAAACCGACCAGCTTCTGCAAGTACTTGTGCGATATGAAGTTTAATCTGAAACAATTGCACATACTTCATACAAATGGACTCGCTCTGACAAGACGAGGTAAGCACGTGTGATTCTGCTGAGTGCGAGTGGGAGAGGATTTGACATTGCCATTGCTAAACAATATTATAATGGAAGCTAGTGTTTATGTTTTTTATTTGGAAGAAATAAATGACATACGTAAACAATAGATCTAGTTCTTTGTAACCGTAGAATGAGAAGGTACTAGAAGGAAGCACGTGTCTTGTCATATTCACTCAATAAGAGATGCACATAGCAAATTCGCTTTAGTTAAAAAGAAGATCAGTACCTTATTGCTGTCTCTATCGGTGTTACCACTTTTTTGTACTACGGCCACCTGACTTCGAAATGTCACTTCATATAAATTTGACCATCTGCATGCAAGCCTCGTGCGAGACCCGACTGTCAAACCGGCTGGTTTTGATAAGGACCGGAAGACCTGGGCAAAGCTAAACCGGTTCAAAACTAACCATGGAAGGACCAACCTCCATCTCTACAAGTGGGGCCTGAGGGAGTCACCGATGTGCGACTGCAGGGCACCTGAGCAAACTCTCACCCATGTGGTAAATGAGTGCACCTTGCGCCGTTTCCCCGGTGGAATTAAAGAACTCCATAGATTAACCCCGGCAGCGGAAGACAGGCTCAAACACCTTAACCTTGAAATTTAGACCTCCCCGGATCCAAGCAGGAAAATAAAAAAAAATGCCATACGATATGACGATGATATAAATTGTATAGGATTGTATGACTATCAGTATCTCATACCCGGTTACACTGACATTCCGTCTACTAGCGTAAGCGAAAAATTTTCTCGCGACTTCGTCCGCACGGGTTCCCGTCATAGTAACGAGATAAATGATGTGCCAGATTTTAAGACTAATCATAAACATAAATACGCTGATGATTATGGCAAAACAATTTAATCGACTTACCGTATCAACAAATGAGACCAATGTACAGTCAACAGCGGAAGTCGATGCGCGGACCTCAAACATATTAAATTTAGCAAGCCCAGAGGTATATTCTCTTCAGGACTGTACAGTCCAGTATTTAGACCGCTCTGCTCGTTGTTCAGGATGTTTTGTGCTGTTTTAGAGGTTAATGGGAACAGGCAGCCGTCTGAAATTATATGTTTTTGGTGCTTAATAATGTGTTCTTTCATCTAAATTGGGGCAAAAGAAAATACTGCTAGATTAAAAAAATCCCAACGTAATCCCATGTAAGTCATGTTGGACAGTTAGGGTTCCGTGATCGAACGCAAAGCAGATAGAAGTAATTTATAATTGTAGATACATTTGAGGTCAGTTTGAAAGGAAATATTCGCTGTCTATTTGACCAATGAGCGTTTTTCCTGTGATTTTCTAGAGGATTGCTAGATGGGACCACGGTTTTCGGGAGTTGGTCAACATTTCAAAAAAATTCTTTATTATTTTTTAAGTAATAAAGAGGGGAAAGATGATAAAAAAGAAGCCAATAACGCATCTTTTGATGGAATATGTCATTATTTACGAATTATTTTAATCGAAAATTTGAAATAGTTTAAGTCTGTATGGGCTCGTTTCCTTGGCCTTTGAAAAAAGGCAGGCAGTATTGACATGAATTTGAATCACATCTCTTTGGATTATTTTTTAGTTTATTAGGAAATAAATTAAAAAAAAGAAAAAGGACGCTCATTCCAAAATATCGGAGAAAAAAACTGTTTCGTAGAAAACTACAATGCCTCTATTTTTATTGGACATTTCGACCAGGTCCCTTTATTACTATTTATTTATTTTTATTATAGTTATTTTTGATTGTATTTCTTTTCTTTATCTCGGGACATAATTGACCCGGACCTTTGGGAGGCGTGCGTGGGGCCGAAGCCAACACGTAGAGGCCCTATTATTAAGTTATTCAGTTCGATCGTCGAACACTCAATTGCAGAAACGCTCATTAAACCTAATCCCCCATTAAGTCTCTTGCTGTCACTTTTTGTCTTGTTGACGTAGTAAAAGCTAGCAAGAGATTTAATGGAGGATGAACTCTAATGAGCGTTTCTGCAACTGAGTGTAAACCTCAAAATGGAGACCACGTTAACAAAAAAAAATCTGATATCACTTACTTGTCAAATGCAGCATATGTTTAACGTGAACGATAATATTGACGCACACAGAGTATAGCAATTTATGATTATCTCCCTTATCGCACGTCTCCTCAAAGTCCAAATTCACACCGTGACAATTATCCATTTCTGTGATCGCGTACGTTAGAGTTTTAAACAAAAATCGGACCAAAATGACGTCAGACGACAAATTGGCACAGTTTTCGTTAACATTCTGTACGTTTAGAGGATCTACGTCGGTTTTGACGTTGAAAAATATTGATTGTGGTGATACACAGGTGGATTTTAGGTAGTTTATTGTTAGTAGTATTTCGCTTTCTGGTATTAGGATGAGAACTTTGCGAAGAAGAACCATTATTATGGAGAGGTATCTGAGTTTCAGTTTGAATGATGTTGTGGCCTGAAAACAGAAGAAAAATTTAATAAAATTATTTTAAAATGTTGCATCCCCACTCGACCTCATGCGGAGGTCTAATGGAGGAGGAGGTCATAGGACTTTATCTATTGGACCAACATCGAGAACGCGTAAAATAAATTTAGCTTTCAGTTCAGTTTGACAGTCTGATCTGCCTATTAAAATAGTTTTAGGTCAAAAATTCAAAATTCAAAAATTTTTTATTCAAAATAATATCACATAGATAGCTTTTTGACGTCATTTTTTGAGTCTACCACCGCGTCGGAAGGTGTTTCGTTGAGAGAAGAAGAGGCCAGAAACTCTACAACACACATCTATTAAACAAAACAAAATATACAAAGTACAATTAAAATACAATATTGCATTACATAGAGTAACATTGTCAAGAGCAGACATTTTGGTCATTCAAATAGTCATCGAGTTTATAGTAGCCTTTTTTACAGAGAACTTGTTTAACATGGGACTTAAACTTTTTGTCTGGCAAGATTAGAATATCCTCTGGTATCTTATTATAATAGCGTATACAGTGCCCCATGAAAGATGTGTTGACCTTACTGAGTCGAAAATGTGGGGATACTAATTTATTTTTATTTCTTGTATTGTAATTTTGACAGACTTCAAAAAACAGGGTTTCACATCAAACTGAAAAACATTCAGAACGGAGTTCAACGTCGAAAAAAAAAACCATCAAATTACCTAGTCAGAAATAAACTATCTTTTCTCTGACCCAATTTTCTTACCATACAAAATGGGGCACTGTATACGCTATTATAATAAGATACCAGAGGATATTCTAAACTTGCCAGACAAAAAGTTTAAGTCCCATGTTAAACAAGTCCTCTGTAAAAAAGGCTACTATAAACTCGATGACTATTTGAATGACCAAAATGTCTGGTCTTGACAATGTTACTCTATGTAATGCAATATTGTATTTTAATTGTACTTTGTATATTTTGTTTTGTTAAAAAGATGTGTGTTGTAGAGTTTCTGGCCGCATCTTCTCTCAACGGAACACCTTCCGACGCGGTGGTAGATTCAAAAAATGACGTCAAAAAGCTATCTATGTGATATTATTTTGAATAAAAAATTTTGAATTTTGAATTTTGAATTTTGAAAACTAAATACCAGGTTATAAGTAGCCGAAATCTATGAGAAAGTTTGGCAAGACGTATGGATCTAGAGAAAGTGACAGAGGTTCATACGGCAGGTGTTAACATCCATAGGGTCCGCCTACCCTCTCTGGGAAAAGGTATTAGTTTATTTATGTATGTATTAAAAACTCACCTGATCAGGAGGAGCTTTGAACAATATCTTCAACAGCACCTCAACTCTGCTCTGTTCTAACAGTACATCTTTATACACCGAGTCTAACAATCTCTCCAAGCACGATATAGCAACATCGCTGTCTATTTCTATGGTCCTCTGGGAGAGCAGGTTGAGGAGCGTGTCGCATGCTAGCTCCGACCATCTGTAGTAACTCTCCGGGTGCTCTTGTGATAGCGATAGCACGCACGATACTAGTTCTAGCACCTGTGTAAGGAGATAGTAATTTAGAAAAGAGATTCATTTATGATGACGTTTTCTTTTAAAAGGTGCTGAAAACGTCTTTGCGCTTCGGTTTTTGGATGGGCCCAGTCCACCCCAGAATCCTTCTAGCCCACCCCAGAAATCAAATGAATCACTTACTAAAAATAAGAGACATCTATAATAATAAATAAACACAATATTATTTTCCTGTGTTTCGTTTCTCGTGTCCACGTTCTTGAAAAGTCAATGTGGTTAGAATGTACTTCGAAAATTCGAGCTCACTTCGCTCGCTCGGCTTTTTTGACAGCATTCTGGGCATTGAGACTGAGTTCTTGCTACAACATAGTTATAATCTTGCTAGGTTTATATTTAAGAACTATTCGTTTGCTCCGGTTTTATTTTATACACAAATATAATCACCTATTTCAAATATTATTGATTTTTAAACATGTTACAGCCAAATTGGATAACGCAGTTCCCCGATTTGGAAAAGTGCGGGTTCAAGTCCCTCCCGAGACAAATTTTTCAATCTTTAATTTGATTATAATCACCTACTCTATTTTAAGATGTGCTCTACAATCAAGTTATCATGTAGCGAAATCATAAGCATAAGCTTGTTTCAGCTATTTGTTTAATACATGAAACGCCTAGATTTAGGCATGAGCTGGAAAAATAGAGTTATAATGAAGCAACATTTCAAAAATATTGATTGATTTACTGCAAAAACTTACTGCATTGATCTTATTTTTATTTCTGTAAAATCTCGAGCTCGCTTCGCTCGCTCCTAGCTAGACACACTGCAGTAAAATCTCCAGCTCACTTCCCTCGCTCCAGAATACGGTGAGATCTCGAGACCGCTTCGCTTGCTTTAGATTTTGGATCGCATATCTTTAGCTACTAAGCTATACAGACCTTATGTTGATGCATGGTTTTCTGTAGCATGTAAAACAGAACTTCTCTAGTCGCTTGCGCTTCTTGCTGCTGCGCTCGTCCTAATATACTGCCACCTAGTGACAACATTTGTAAAATGTATTACTATAGTCCAAAAACCAGCCTCTCCGGGACATACACTAATTAGGCTACCAACACTTCTACCGACAAAAACTGACGAAAAATTTGAATTTTTACCCGACTGCACCAGGAGGGTTATTTATTAGCAAGCAAATTAGACGAATACAAACAATAAAAGGAAAACATACAGACATAAACAGTCTTTCTAATATCATTATTGAAGGAATCAACATCAAATACGAAACCGTGATTTCATCTGTTTTATGTAGGCAAAATCAGTCCGAGCTTGTTGTCACTTTTGCACTGGTAACTCGTTTTTTCGGGACCAGTGCGATAGCAATAGATCTGTTAAATACCTGAATTTCTTGCAGAAATCCTTCCCAGCAAACAATTTGGTCGTATTAGGCCCCCATTTATATGACTATTTTGACTTATAAAAGTTATATTACGGTAATTTCGTCATATACTGGTGCTTTATGCGTCGAATGTTCGACTATACGACACCTATACGACCAAATTGTTAGTTGGGTTTGCTCTTAAAAACAGGCATCATATTATTAAGTCTATGCAAACTTACCTCCCATATTACTGAAGACCCTGACAGCGACAGGTTCCAAGCCAGCCGTACATTCAGCGTGCGCACCCGAAGCCATAAGACCGTCGCATAGTTGTATCAACTGCAAGAGACATACTAGATGTGCCTTAACTTATTCACAATAAAGTCGAAATTGCTTGAGCAGTTCTAATATCAAAATCAAATGTTGTAATTTCAATTACCTTTGGAATCTCAATGATTTGTTTTGAATGATGTTTCGAAGACGATAACTGCACCAAAAACATGAGAATACTATTCACAAGCTCGCAACAGTTTCTGTAACAAGAATTGAAAACCTTGAGAATGACGATCGGGTCAGACGGACACTGTTTGTCTGTACGTGCACGTGTGTGGGTTTGTGTATGTGGCGGGTGTGTGTATGGGTGTAAGGGACTACCCCCCGCAAACTGAAACGGTGAACTCAGACCATCAAACTGACCAACTTTCACTATGGAGCCTACCTCAGGAATCGTGAAAAAAATGTGTTTCATAATAAACTGCTGTACCTATCGGACTCAAATGTATGGGACAGCTGTTTTTTCACGTTTCCTGAGTTAGGCTCCATACTAAAAGTGTTTCTGCAGGCTGTCCCTTACACCCTGTATTTGTGCGAGATACAATTAATCAATCAATCAATTATACTTTACTTTATTGGACACCAAAACAGAACATACATTTGCATACATAAAGAATTACAAGTAGGTAAAAATAAGGCGGTCTTATCGCTAAAAAGCGATGTCTTCCAGACAACCTTAGTGTAAAGGAGTTAACAAACGAGAATAGGTAGGCGGTGTAGCTCAAAAGAAGACAACAAACAGTACAATTCTTGGCAACATTTACGGTATCTCGTGCTGCTCGACCAACTCTAGCTGCTTCATCAGGAAGCCGATGAAGATCTGCTCGCTGTCTAGCATGCAGTAGTAGACTCTCAACCTGAACTCTGTGTATGTCTGTATGTATGTGAGATAGTTCTTGGCAACACTCACGGTATCTCGTGCTGCTCGACCAACTCTAGCTGCTTCATCAGGAAGCCGATGAAGATCTGCTCGCTGTCCAGCATGCAGTAGTAGACTCTCAACCTGAACTCTGTGTATGTCTGTATGTATGTGAGATAGTTCTTGGCAACACTCACGGTATCTCGTGCTGCTCGACCAACTCGAGTTGCTTCATCAGGAAGCCGATGAAGATCTGCTCGCTGTCCAGCATGCAGTAGTTTACCCTCAACGTTAGCAATTGATTCAGAAGGGACAACACTTTGCATTGAAGCGGAATATCGTTTTGCATCGTGTAGCTCTGCAAGAAATTTATTAAAGAAACGCAATATAAATTTTGTTTACTTGAACATCAATCAAAATGGGACAAAATAAATTAAAAAATAAAGATTATTGGGTACATAATGATAATCATAGCTCATTGATATGGGTTTGAACATACAAATAAATTATCCGCTATCGACGCCAAAAATATTTTTTTTACCAAAAAAACAAACATACAAATATTTGATATAAAGGTTGTCTATGATTTACCGATCGCCGCGATTCACAATTGTATGGATACATAAACTACAGTATTTAAACTAGACAGGGAAGGCTAAAAATTTATTTAAAAAAGTTAATAAAACTCACCTTCAAAGCCTGAATAACAACCGGCTCAAACAACCTTATATACCTCTCCAACTCTTTCTTATTAGTACTCCACTTTCTATCAGTCCTGTTCTTTGCAAAATTCTCCATCGTTATCAACAACTGCCTTTCAACGACCATCCTCGGATTCTTACTGTCCAAAGACAACTTCTGACTTGCATTAGAACTTATACTGCTTCGCCTAGAATCTTCATTTAGAGGCGTCAACGAATTAATCAGTAGGACATCTTGGAAGAAACTCGTCTTGTCTTTCGTATCAGTTTTATCGCTGATACTCATGAAATCGTTGTACTGATTGATCATGTTTGTACCGAAAAGACATTTTAGTAGTTGGGTGACGCAGTAGACAGTTAGGTCTGGACATAAAGGCATGATTACACGGAGGTAGTAAAGGACTTCTTCGGTAACGGAGCCGAATTCTCGTTCGGTCGCCATTTCTAGTTGAATGGCGAGGCAGTTCAGAACTGTTGAGAGGAAGTTGTGGAACATACTGCTTGTTGGATCTAGGTTTATCTGTGAAGTTAAGGTTTATGAAATTGTAGTTTGGTACCTATACATTCTTAACATTTTCAAAATGTTTAGTTATGTTATGTGTGCTGTCTCAAATCAAATTATTTTTGTATTTGACTTGAAACGTACTACGTCTCTTAGCAAAAGATTTAAAAAAATTGGACATAATTATTATTGTTCATATTCATTGAACATATGGAGGTGCTACTTGGGAATGTTCCTCCATTGAAAAGGGAAGATCTTCCACCAGGCTATGTGTGAAGCCTGGGGACCGGCCGTGGTCCAACAGTTCTTTGTTGGACCTTGTATATGTATCGAAACTCTGTGATAATTTCTCTTGCGCGATGTATGTCTTGCATTCGATTGTGAACCTTATTTGTAGTAAGTTACGAGTTACGTATTCACGGTGAACGTTGTCTATGTATGGAGCATATTTCCGAGAGCGACGGTATCGCCATCTGTTGGCATCTTTGCTATAACTTGTGGGTGCTGACATCAGTAGCAAGTCCCCACAAACACTATATTTGATTTTAGTTTCAAAAGTTTCTTGTCTAATTCTAGTCAAGTCACTAAATCCAATTAAATCATAATTTGATGACTCAACTAAGAATGATGGAGGATATTGACCATTGTGAGAATTTAAAGTGTGATCAAGTGCGATAAAAAAGTAAAAATCATAAAGTAACTTTCAAAAAGTATTATAATGTATAAGTCTTCTTCTTCTTCCTGTCCCTATCTCGTTATTTGGGGTCGGCGCAATATGTCGTCCTCCTCCATTCATCTCTTTTAGCCGTAATTTCTGCGAACACTCTCTTTTTACACGTGCCATCTTTCACACAATCCATCCATCTTTTCTTTGGTCGTCCTCTCTTCATGCAGCCATCCACATTCATATTGTAAGTATTATTAATAATTTGATATTTACATTTAATCTACTCTGACCTGCAAAACTAAGAACTAGACTTTTAAAATTTCAATTTTTTCTGAAATATAGAAATTAGAGATTTAAAATAAAACACGTTTTATAGCAAATGCTATAATTAAACTCTTTCTCGAGTCCTTTTTATTTCGAAAGTATATTTTGTGTACTGAAAAAGTTATTGCAATTTTAAAAGTGTGATACTTAGTTTTGCAGGCCAGTGTAGTTTATTGCATGCTTCTCTTAGTTAACTATTAGTATAACTATATAAGACATATCGTTTATATTATGTCGTATTGCTCTATTCTGAAACAGTAGGCACGCAGTAATCATCAAGTTTTATTATAATATTTTGTCCCGTTTTCCATTGTTCTTGTTTTCAATAAATTTTTGAAATGTGTGACTTCGAATTAATTGAAGTCTGTAACGTCAGGCCCATAGAATAAATCTAAAACCAACCTTATGATTAGAATACGTAGCTCTCAGATTCTCGTAAAGCTTCATGTAGAAGGGTTCGTTGAAGAAGTGTCCGGCTAGGTTTCCCTTCAAACTGGCGCCGGGCGCTGCAGGCTTCTTTCTTAGGGAACCTTTCTCGTCTAACGTCTCTGATGGTATACTGCCTTTTCTTGGTATTGCATCTATAGAAAAAAATATAAAAACATGTAATAAAGTTATGTATTAGCATTGATTAATGAATTGCTAGCAGAACCGATGGCCGATTGGGTAAAAGAGTTCTCGAGTGGCAACTGCGTACCGGAAAGCGCAGCGTGGGTAAGCCCCCCACACGGTGGACTAACGACCTGGTGAGGGCGGCGGAAACGTGTTGGATGAGGGCAGCGCAGGACCGGTCGTTATGGAGATCCTTGGGCGCGGCCTATGTCCAGCACTAGACGTCCATCGGCTGAGATGATGATGATGAGATGTTTGTATCACACGTCTTTACTATTTGTATTAAAATACGAGGTTAAGACCTCACTTGTTTTATATCTACCTCTAACTCTAACCGTAAATTTTAAACACTTATATTTCGGTTATTTTTAAAGATATAAAAAAATGAATTTCACTTTAGGGTTTAAGATACTTATCAAACATTTTTAAAAAAACAAAAGGAAAAAATGTGTCGTCATCCCTATTTTGTTCACTTACCCTGAGTTTTTCTCCTAACAGGACTACCCGGCAAAGCAATCCCACCTTTATTCAAATGCACATTAGGATTAACTTCTTCTATCAAATGCACCAATAGATTCAACATCTTCAGAGTGACTTGTAGGAACTTCTCAGCCAAATTACCCACTTTTTCGTTTTCTAAATGTTGCCATTTATCTTTTGTGTTTGCTGTGTCTCGTTCAAATATGTCCCGATTTGCTGTTTTGTGACGCATTATGTTGTGGATTTCAACTGTAAAAAAAATATTGTTTTTTATATAAGTATTTCTTTTATTTTTCTTACTTTAATTAGGTTAGGTTATTTTGATTATTTGTAATGTACCTATATTATAAATATTGTAAAAAAAAACTAAACACTTATTACAGGGCCCTTCTTAATATGTTGATACTTTTTTAAGGGGATGATCAGACCGTAAAAAAAAAATACAAAAATATTTATTTTCAATGAGCACTTACTTTACGTTTAAAATAAGTTCACAACAATCTGGGTATAGGCTTGCACATTGACAACTCTGAACTCTTTATCAGGTAACTACAATTTAACACTAGGCTAAGCCTGGCGCCTGGCCATGCGGAGGGCAGGAATACGCTTACCAGTATGAGATAACGATACGACACTACAGTTGCAATGAGAGTGCAACAAAAACTAAACAACAACAAACGACAACGACAACAACTTCAAACTGAACAACTTTCTCTATAGGACCAACATCGAAATGGCGAAAAAAAATCAGCTGTCCCATACATTTGGCTCGAGTAGGTTTGCAGTTTTGTATGGGACAGCTGATTTTTTTTCCGTTATTTCGATGTTGGTCCCATAGAGAAAGTTGTTCAGTTTGATGGTCTAATCATGTCTTTAAAAAGTGTCAGCATATTAAGAAGGACCCTATTATAATACACAAATTAATTTATCAATTATCACCTTAATTATTTAATTAATTACCAAATACTTCTTACTTGTAACTTGAAATATACAAGTTGTAAAAAAACATACTAGTAATATAATAATAATAAGCCCGCAGGGCAGCTTGTAGCGAGCTATTGGTGATTGGCGACACCACGGACCCGATTCTCCAGAGGGCCCGGATTGATTTGGCCCTCACGTCCTGTCTTGCCTTAACCGGCCGGCCAGGAGTGGAGTCGCAAGAGCGGAACCTATGCTCAGGTGGGAAGTGTAAAATGTCATAACGCCGGGACCTGCTGACTGGTGCGCTTAGCACCGGGAACCGGCGCCCGCAGACTCACCTCTCTACAACCTTAGCCGCTCACTAGATGTTGCTCCTTGCGAGCGGCCTTGTTGGGGGCCCATCAAATGAGTTGGCAAGTCACCGTCTGCCATTTTTGACAAACCAGAGACATTTGTTACGGCAGGCGTCCCGAGTCTCTCCGCAATAACCCAGATTTCCCGGCCCACCCAGTTCACCCCCCAGAACCCTAGTAGTTTTTTGTCCTTTCTACAATAGTCTCTGCACCGAATGTGGTCTTCTGGTGCATTTCCATAATGCATTTAGAGATAGACCACGGTTGGTGCATCCCATCGCATTTAGATAAAAGTGTCTCAAAGGGGCCTCTACGTGTTGGACCTGTGTCCTCACGCAAGCCTTCCAAAGGTCCGGGCTACGGCCCGTGAGTAAGCCTTTTACAGAGATACATAATAATAATAAATAAATATCCTGGACATTGTCACACAAATTATCTAGTCACACTTAAAGGGGTAGTTTAGAAGGTTTAGTTTAGACCATCAAAATGAACAACTTTTATTATGGAGCCAACATGAAGAAATTATAAAAATCATGTTTCATACAAAACTGCAGTACCTACTCGACTCCAATTTATGGGGCAACTGATATTTTTCTTTCTTTCGACTTTGTCTCCGTAGTGAAAGTTGTTCAGTTACGTGGTCTAAAGTTTACACTCTAAACTACCCCTCTAAAAATTAATAGGGTTACATCTTGTATAGGGTTCTTCTTAATATGTTGATGGTTTGTTAAGGTGGTTTCAGTCCATACAAAACTTTGACGTACAATACGCGTAGACGGAATTAATAAAAGTAATATTTTATATATGGATAAATAGTTTACAAAATCTAGTTGCCGCGTCACAAACAACTTTTGTATGAAACATTTCAAAGCTTTATATCTTCGTAATTATATTATAAATTGCAAATGTTGTTTGTGACGCGGCACCTAGATTTTCTAAACTATTTTTCCATATATACAAAGTTACTTATATTAATACCGTCTACGCGTATTGTGCGTCAACGTTTTGTATAAAATTGTCCCCTCTGCAACCACCTTAAGGGGATGATCAGACTACTATTGTATGTGTATATCTATGTATAGCGCCAACATCGAAATCAAGAAAAAAAAACTTTTCCACAAAAAATTGCAAACTTAGGGACGATTCGGACCTACCGGCTCGCATCGGCCCGGCACGGAACGGTACCGATACGGTACCGAACCAACGCAAGGGCAGTACGTCAACGGAGCCGGTTATATGTCGCGGAATCCGTCGGCAGCCGTACGGAGTCGCGACGCCTCGTGGAATGCGAACGGAGACAATATGCATAAGTTGCATGCAAATATGAACTGTAATTCCTGTTTACACATTTCAATATCCTTTGCCGCATTAAAAAATGCCGTCCGGGCCGGGCCAATGCGAAACGGTAGATCTGAATCGTACCTAACTTAATCTGACCTGAATATACGGGACAGCGTATATTTTTTTCGCGATCTCGATGATAATCCTATAGATAAAGTTGTTTAGTTTGATTATCCCCTGAAAAAAACCATCAGTATAATAATAAGGACCCTGTATCACACATAACAAAACTTACCAGGATAAGTCAAGGCACACAAATCCAACAATATAGTCCTAGCGGCAACCGTGCCGTTGCAATAGTCCAGGTTATCTAAACAATAGCCCAGTATTCCCTGCTCGTTGTACGCCTCGAAGTGTTTCCACGGAGACCACTTGTGGCAGATAGCCTGTAGTGCTTCTAGCAAACCTTGCTGAGGAAAAATACGCCTTTATGATATACCAAAGCATACGAAGTAGCGACGGTGGCGCGTTGCAGAGAGGTATGGACAAAACAATCATGCGGGTACGGGTTCGAATCCGCACGGACGACATGCCATGTACGAGGGGCCAACTTTCTTAGATTGGTGTGCGTGAGGCGTCATACAAATTATGTTTGGGTGCGTGTATATGGATAGGGTGTAGCGGCCTTAACAGTTGCAATTTTTTTCGACGCATTCGTAGCTTCGACTGTCTATCTTGACATATAAATATAAATTAACACAGAGTTTTACCAACATCGGCTATTTTAGTTTTGGAGCACTGAGAAGTGTCTAGTAATAATGTGCGCAAAGTTCATTACATTACGCAATGAACTGTGAGTGTAATGTGTGTGTATGTAATGAACTTCAAATACTAGTAATAATATCAATACATACCGAATAATATTTGCAGCTAGAACTCATAAGCTTCCCCATCAGCTCGGCCACGATGATTGACAAACTGTCCCCGCTAACCACGGAGCCCCTCTTCAGTTGTTCAGGCAGGTCGTTGTAGAAGTACATGCTTCTAACCAGATCTAGTGACACTCCTTTATGATCGAACGTGAATAGAGAGCTTTGTTGTTTGGCTATTTCTGCTACCATTGACGTTGGCGTGTGGCGTTTGGATGGATATATTTTTGGTATTATGCTGTGGACAAGATTAGTTCATAAGTAATGGTTGCCGTAGTGGTGTAGTGGTTAGTAACCACGTCTTTCTTTCAGGGGGCTGTGGTTACATTCCAAACCGAATGAAAATTGTTCCAATTTGTTTTTCAAACTTTTTTTAAAGTGCATCTCGCCTGTTTGAGGCCTGTTTGCCCAAAGGGTAAGTTTGGCCATTCAAAGAGGCAATGTGGCTAGCCTCCTAGGTACCTGCTTTGCCTCGGGTGGGCGTTTATTTGTGATTTGTGTGTAAAGTTTGTTATGGTTTTTTCTCTGGTGTTCTGTATTTTTCAAACTTTTTTTAATGTGCATCTCGCCTGTTTGAGGCCTGTTTGCCTAAAGGGTAAGTTTGGCCATTCAAAGAGGCAATGCGGCTAGCCTCTTTGGTACCTGCTTTGCCTCGGGTGGGCGTTTATTTGTGATTTGTGTGTAAAGTTTATTATGGTTGTTTTTTGTGTTTTTGTGTTTAATAAATAATTAGTTTACTTTAATAATTACATTTTAAATTAGTTTTAAGGAACGATTACGGTATGATTTATAACTGCACTGGCTTTTAGTTAAGGCTCAACCTGGACGCTTCATACAAACGGGCTCGCATTGACAAGAAATAGCACGTGCATGCTGAGTGAGTGCGAGAGAGGAATACGCTACTGCTTATTGTCATCCACTTCCAGTACAGAGGTGAGGTGAGGCAATTGGTCGGGGGCAGAGTGTCCGTACTGTACTGGTGAAGGATAACATCGTGAGGAAACATGAGTACAGTAGTGCCAGGTTTATAAGTCTTACCGATGTACCTGCGCAGTTGACAAATTTTAAAAGCGCGCGATTCTCCGGTAACCCCTCGAGAAATGTGAGCATACGTATCTACGGTCAGCATACGGAAATGTTGATTTAAAATTTTCAACTTTATCTCATAAAATTTTTTGTTGACGATACAAGCAAAGTAGGTATAAGAAAGAGTATCTAGTACTACATACAGTATGGACACTCCCTGCCTCCCACCAAATTTTTACCTCATCCCCTCTGGTTAGTTCGGGTAACAGTAGCATAAATTGACACGCTAGAATTGATGTTTTCGAAACAAAAAGAATATAATCTCAGGACGAAAAAACTCTTTTATTTGAATAGACGGGTTTTAATGCGTTTTATTTACGGAAAAGTCATGTACCGCACGCAGCTAAAGTTGTTGCAGCCCTAGACTCCGTTTTGCATGTGGTGACGTCATCTTGTCAATTTCAGTTTTTTGAAGAGTGTCCGGGGTGTGGTACAAGTAAGATTGGTAATCGTCATAATGCACTTTAGTAATATTGTATAAATAACTTACTTGGCAATCGCCTGCGCTGCTGCGTTGCGGACCTTCTGATCTTGATCAGCTAACAAATGGAACAGCGTGTCAAGTATCAATTTACTTTTTACGTGATATCCCGGGTATAAGATGAATAACCTGTAATAGAGAACTTATTAGATGACAAGCCAATAAGCAGAGCTAAGTTATACCCAACCCGGAGACTCCACAGAACAAACGATAACACAATTTTTGAATAGTACTTCTACAGAAACAAGATGGCGTCGGCACATGCGCCGTCCCACTTCACATACCGCAGGGAGCACTGAGGGATCATTCCGCATTCAGGGATGATTTTAGGGGATCCGAGTAACCAGCATAGCAGGCCTCTTGTTTCTGTAGCAGTACTATTAAAGCATCGTGAGATCGTTCTATGGCGTGCTCGGGACGCGTCTGTGTCCCTGTAATGATGACGATGGAGGCTGATGATGATCAGACTCCCATAGTATATAAGGCGTTGATTTGCAGCTAGGAAAACTGTAAAGGGTTGATTGGATCTACTCTATTGAGTCTACTCTATTCAAATTTATGACCTAGCAGATTTATTTTTTACCGTGATTTATTTATTATTGAGCCGTGGTGGTCCAGTGGCGAGTAACCTTGCCTGCCGTGCAAGAGGCGATGGTTCGATCCCCGTCCAGGCCGACTCGTACCTGAGATTTTCGGAATTTATGTACGATTTGTAAGACCACTGGCTTTTCGGTGAAGGAAAACATCGTGAGGAAACCTGCATGCTTCAATTTCGAAGCATATATTGTAACCACTGTCCATTAAAAGTGGCGACGGGCTCACTACCTGTCACACTGGACAGAGTTTCGTTACTTCTAGTGAACGTGGATGTTCTGAAGTTTCAGAATATCTCTGACTACCCCCTCGGGGAATATAGTCGTGAGCATATGCTAATAAGATTAATTTTTTCGCAATTTTGAAGTTGGCTCCGATGTGAAAGTTGTTAAGTTAGATGGTCTAGTACACCTTCAAACATTTCGCAAAGCTGCAAATCAACAGCTTCTAATTTCACACTTACTTCTGATAAGGCAGTTTCTCATAAAGCTTGCACAGATTGACTCTGCACAACCAATAGTTGTTGTTCTCGACGTTGACCAAAGCGTTCATCGCGTTGATCAGGAGCGACCAATGAGCGCTGTTGCACAGTTGCGTGGATAAAGTTGTTAGAGATGAGAGAGTGTGGTTCACTGTTGAATGGATTTCGTCTGAGAGACCCTGGGGAAAGAGAAATCAATAAATATAATTAAATGGACCAATTTTCTTTTTAAGAAAGGTAACAGAATTCGACAATTTTGAGATTATGTGATTCAAGCTTAAGGCGGTTGCAGAGGGGTCAATTTTATACAAAACTTTGACGCACAATACGCGTAGACGGTATTAATATAAGTAACTTTGTATATATGGAAAAATAGTTTAGAAAATCTAGATGCCGCGTAACACATAAAATTTGCAATTTATAATATAATTACGAAGATATAAAGCTTTTAAAATTTTGTATGAAAAATGTCAAAGCTTTATATCTCCGTTATTATTTTATAAATTGCAAATGTTTTTTGTTACGCGGCAACTAGATTTTCTAAACTATTTTTCCATATATAAAATATTACTTTTATTAATTCCATCTACGCGTATTGTGCGTCAAACTTTTGTATGGACTGAAACCACCTTAAATATAAAAATTATCAGATTTTTCAATCCATTATTTCTTTAGATATTTGAAAAATACAGAAAAATGCTAGGTATATATGAGATTGATTCCTTTGCCTGCCTTTTCTATTTGACTTCGAAAGATTTTTTTTTAATTTCAAGAGAAATGAATCCTAAATTATAAGTTAAATTAAAAATAGTAATATTAATCAAAAATTATATCGGAAAAATACTTTAGTATTTATATTTTTAAATTAAAACATATGTAAAAAAATATTATTTCGGTTTCAATGTTTTTTTCCCTTTAGTGAATTCGATATTTAATAAGAACACTGAGTCTCGGGAAGACCACAGAGTGCTGTAGATAAGACCAAAGACATTCAAAATTGCCAAACTAATAATTTTTACTTCAGAATAGAATAGAAAACTTTATTTTCGACCAACTGAGATCACAATATTGTTAGTAACACACTTAGCCTATCGTTAGTTTATACAAAGCGACATGTTTCTTTTTAATTATGATTTTTTGTTTGTCAGCAAGTGAATCATACAGCAATGGTTCACGTACTGACAGTCAAACCTACTTGCAAACACGGTCAGGATGCTGTTGGTGCTAGCGCTTATCCTACGCACGAGGGATGTACACCTTTTGCGCATAGTAGTGTAAAAACAATCTACTCGCGCTTACTTTGACTACGGAACCCTAAAAAGGTAAAAATTAACATAAAAGCTTACCTTCAAAACTATTTCAACCAATCTCTCCGTGCAAATACCATCACTAACATCTTTAGGCAGCATACTAAAATTCCTCCACCTATGATAATCTCCATGTGACAACTCCAGCGAAGAATTCAAATAGCTCCCAATACAGACCCTCACTAACCCCCTAATTTGGGGGTCACTATGGCCCTCTAGCAACACAAAAATATCCGACATGTGCTGAAACTCAAAATCTTTCTCAAACTCCATTTTATCATCTTCGCTTTTCGAACTCTTTTCCTCAGGAGCATCTTTGCTATGAACTTCATCCGTCCTTTTCAATTTCTTCTTCTCTTTTTGCTCTAAATCTTTCAAATTGTCAAGATTGGTCGTAGATTCGCCGAAATGATCGAATTTCATGTCCAAATCTATGCTTGATGATAAAACGTCGCCGCTGCTCGACATTGGATATCCAGTTTGGTCATTACTGGTTGTCATATTTGAGTTTGTTGTGAAATTGCTGTTTGTCATATTTGGGTTTGTACTGTCGGTCATACCGCTTGCCATCAAGTCTTTTGTTCTATCAAGTATGTTGCTTTGTACGTCTTTTGATGAGCTTTTTTGTTCGACACTGTCTTGGCTTTTTTCTAAGGATTTGCTGTCTTTTTTGGATATTTGTTGGGAGTGAGTCGTTTGTTGGCTATCGATGCTTCGGTTTAATAGTTCTTGGCTCAAGGAGTCTGTTAGGGAATCTTGGTAGCAGACGTTTCGTTCGAGAATGAAGTCGTTTATGTGATCGTGATTTGAATCGGTACCTTCTGATGATGCTGAAATGACATAATTCGTGTTAAGGTACATTAATAAAATCGCTCAAGTGCGAGTCAGGCTACTCGCGCACCGATGGTTCCGTACCACACCACCACATCAAATTTCAACTATCTAGCTCTTATGGTTCAAAAGTTACAGCCCTAAATAGGTAGGACAGACGGACGGACGGACGGACAACGTAGGCTAAGTAATAGGGTCCCGTTTTCACCCTTTGGGTACGGAACCCTAAAAAACTATCTTACAGTTCGAAAAAAAGCAACAAGTACAAGGATTTTCCATAGAACATTTGTTGTTTGTATTAACTTTATAGCCATAGATTTCTGTAAGATATATCTGGGGACGAAATTTTACAAAATACGGACTCCTTGCAACTTTTCACACTCCTCACACTCCTTGCAATTTTTCACTTCGATAATTAGAAAAAAAAATCTTAGATATAACGTGCAAAGTATAACGTACCAGATATATTACGGGATTTAATATCTGCATCTTTATCGAGATACATCGTCATTGCTTGTGGGTATAATTGGAGGATTTCTGACAAACAGTTTAATGCTGAAGCTTTTACTGACACTCTTACAGATCTGCAATAAAATAGTTCCTTATATTATTGTATTATAAAGTTCAAAATGGAAAGGATTGTGCAGGGTGAAATTGATATCATTAGCATCCTTTTAAACTAAGAGTATCGAACTGATCAACTTTCACTATGGCAGCAAACCGAACGGAGCAAAAAAAAATCTGCTGTTACATACATTTGAGTCGCGAACTCGCGCGTCAACATTGCAGTACAATGAAAAATGTTACTTGCTTTTGCCCACGACTCGTCTGAGTCTTTAAAAGAATCCTGTGTTACCCCAGAATAAAGAAAATCCGCTGAAACTATTATTATTCAATATTGAAATCGCGACAAAAAAATCTGCTGTCCCATATAAAACCACAGAATAAATACTAGTACTACCCCGTAACAAAACTGCAAACATAACTCGACACAAATGTATAGGACAGCAGAATTTTTTTCGTGTTTTCAATATTGGTCCCATAGAGAAAGTTGTTTGACAAAAGGTACTGCAAGCAATCATTGGTTTGAATAATACGTACCTATCAGAAATAAGATCTCCTTTATTGCCAGTCAAGAGGAATTTAGAAGCGAGCAATCTTGCGCAGTACTTGAGCGGGATATCATCGTCTGTCGATGAACCGATGTTTATCTGAAATTAAGCATTTCCTTACTATGCAGGAGGTACCAAAACATCATAGTAATATTTAAAGATATTACTTTATATATATTATGAAACAGCTGATATCTACTCGACTCAAATGTATGTCTCCATATTCATACATTTTTATTTGCCAGCTCTTGTAATATTAAGTTCTTTCAATGAAAATTTTAACGGATGCTGTAGCGCAAACAGTGTCGGTAAAATAAATATTAAAACCGGACAAAATTATAACCCTCCTTTTTACTTCGCCGTAGTAGGGTAAACATTTTCACGATTGTAACTAGAGAGCGCTGACCCGATTTAATTGCGCTATTATAACCGCTTTCCAATTTCGTTTATTATTATTTGTGGTTGGGCTATTGCAAGCAAGGGTCGTTATGTAACACGGAGACCAGCGCTGGTCCTTTGTGTTCGCCCCAAGCTCACCCATATTTTACGCATACCTCCGAACTTATGGTATTTTCTTTTCATCCTCGGGAATGCAGGTTTCCTCACGATGTTTTCCTTCACCGCCGAGCTAGTAAATGATAAATACAACCGTACATAAATTCCGAAGAACTTAGTGGTACAGGCCAGGAATCGAACCGCGTCCTCAGGATTGAGGCGCTAGCTCTCTTCTGTATGGGCTATCATCGCTCTCTTCCAATTTCCTACGAGTAGAATGGCTACGGAACCCTATCATGGGCGATTCCGTCACGTTCTTGGCCGGTTTTAACAGTGTCAACTCGTGGTAGGCCTAGCTAGATAATACAGTATCCAACCCTACCTTCAAAACACAATCTTCATGATCAACCTGGTCGATTAGTTCTTCCTTCTTCTCCACCTCCTCGATCTCTTGCAGTTTTTCAGACAGGTCTTTAGTAAGTTGCTCTGCGCTCGGTATCGGGATCTCTGTGTCGCTCGCCGGTGAGTCTGGAGTCTGTTGGGAGAACATATCATGTTAATGGGAGCTCCCGAGAATGCATCACCAAATCATCATTCTCTCGCCCTTATATTATTTGGGGTCGGCGCAATATGCCATTTAGCATTGCAGCCAGCATTTATTTTATTTATAACGAGCGTTAACCCGCGACTTCGTCCGCACAAATTATATACCAGATTTTAAGTCAGATCATAAGCTATCAAACAAAAAAAGTTTCATCAAAATCGGTTCAGTAGTTTTTGCGTGATACTCGTTCAAACAAACAAACAAACAAACACACAAACAAACAGACAGACAAAAAATCCAAAAATTGGTGAAATGGAATCAGGGACACCTAAAAACCATATCGTAACTTTTTTTTTGTTAATATCTTCAATGTACAGACAAACTTCCTGTTACAGTTTTATAATAGTATAGATATAAAATCAAGACATCAAACACGACTTGCATCATGGCTATGTCAATATGGGTTAACCGTTACTTTTAGCCAATGCAAGGGATTTTTGATGTCTTGATTTTGGACTTTCTATGGTAATGCTAATGATATAGCCCTGTAACGGAAAATTTGTTTGTTGTCGTGCTTATTTAAATGATATAAGCTTCATGGGAAAAGATAATATTATTGTAACTTTGAAAACGCTCTCCATCGCTACACATGAATTTCCAAGAACTTCCAAGAAGAAGGGGCTACTTTTCTCCACCTCTCACGTATTGCTCTCGCATACCGTTTCAACGCAATTGTGTTTTTAAAATCGTAAGTCTTTCTGGCCCATCCTGTAGTATTGTTGCTTATATATATCAAATAATATCGACATTATAGATAATTTACTATATAAGGTCTAACAAAATTAGCTGAAACTATTTTAAGGATATGCTCAGACCATCAAACTGAACAACTTTCTCTATGGGACCAATATCGAAATCACGAAAAAAAAATCAGTCTCATACATTCGAGTCTGTTTGTTTGTTTGCAGTTTTGTATGGGACACAGATTTTTTTTTTCGCGATTTCGATATTGGTCCCATAGAGAAAGTTGTTCAATTTGATGGTCTGATCATGCCCTTAAAATAGTTTCAGCTAATTTTGTTAGACCTTATATTTCTATAGTAGCAGTCCTCCAATCAGAACAATACTATTGATAGAAGAGTCGCTAGTGGCGGCCTATACTATTTTGTCACTGTGCTGAGACCTTCCAGACTTCCTGCTGCTGTGCTGAGACTGTGACCTTCCAGTGCAGAGGCTGCCAAAACTAAAAGTCCCGATAGTGTCTAAATTTGTATTTTATTTTTAGGATTTTGGTTTTTTCATATTGGACTGGATTTACACGTTTTGGAAAAAAAAAATTTCGATATGGCAATAAATTAAATATCTACGAAAAGTAAATAAGATGCCCTATCATTCTAAACACATATTTTTCTATACTTATATACTAGGACTTACCTAATAAAATATTCCGAAATATTCCGTGATCTATGCCGCCATTTTTACACAAAAATTTCACATCACAACCACCGGTGCAACTTTATTTCAATTTTTCACATAATTGCACTTCACAACGCACAAAACTTATATGATAATAGAAAAGCTCATAATATTACGAGCTATTTATAAACAACACTTTGTTTCAAAACAATTGAATCACACCACAAACATTAAAATAGTTACGGCGAAAAAAACAAACGAACGTCGCAAAAATGGCGGCCGCACTGACTCGCTCCAGATTTTTTTTTTTTTTGAGATGGAAGTTGCGTTCTGTTGTCCACAGAATTGTGCTCAAAAACACCCAAGGATACCAATAAATCTAATAAAAATATAAAAAGTATGGTGAAACGAAACGCCACACCATAAATCGTCAGCCAATAGGAGCGAGCGGCTTACGAACCACCGTAGGTGCACTAAACGCGCTAGACCAAAAAAATTAGTGCACCACCGGTGGTGCACGAATAAGGTGAGTTATTCAGTTCGATGTTCTAATCTACAATCACACCTGTATAGTAAGATCGTCGACGCTCAGACTTGGTGTGTTCAGCTGCAGCAGGCTGCCAAGCTGTAGGGCTCCGCTGAAGGTTAGCTCGGGCTCGCGGGGCTCCGTTAGAGGACTCGGCACGTAGCGGGATGATATCGCACTCGCTGAGCCTGCAACAATCATCATTACAAAATATAGCAATACGGTATTTGACTACATAAAATACAAATACAGGGTCCTTCTTAATATGTTGACGACTTTTTAAGGGGATGATCAGAACATTAAACTGAACAACTTTCTCTATTGGACCAACATCCAAATCGCGAGAAAAAAATCATGTTCCATATAAAACTGCAATCCTGCTCGACCAAAATGTATGGGACAGCAGGATTTTTTTTCGCTCTTTCGATGTTGGTCACATAGAGAAAGTTGTTCAGTTTGATCCTCATCTTAAAAACCGACAGCATATTAAGTTGGGCCCTGAATGTTATTTTTATCCTTTTACAAAAAAAAGTTTGAAAATAACGCGAAACTCACATTTTCATTCATTCTTTAGGCGGAATGACTATTTTGAATAACAAGATAAACAGTAATAAAATGTAGATGACATCACAAGTCTGTACTCTGTATTTAATGCATTTGTTCATACAAAACGCGCGTTTTCACGTTCGATAAAGAGTTGCTGATTTGAGCTTTTGTGGCGCATTGCGAAGAGGTATCAACACTCAATCGGAAGGAATCCGGGTTCGAATCGGCACGAACGACATACCAACGAGTTTTTCTAACTCATCTGTGTAATATCGGCTGCCCTCAAACGACGAAGGAAAACATTTCTGATTCTGATGTGTGAAGCTATCGACCTGCATTGGACACGCGTGGTGGACTCAGAGCATCGTTAATAGAACAGTTAGACATTCCATTATCTACTAGATTATACACTATTAGGAGGAACATTATTATACACTAATGTTCCTCCGATGCCATCCAAACAGACTTGTACGGGATGCGTGTCTTACAAGGCGACCCGGTATAAACCCGGAGCGTTGTTTGATAGAACTGTTAGACATTCTATTATCTACTCTATATTTTAAGTTTATAACTCACTAATATTCCTCCGGTGCCCTTTAACGAAGCTCTCATCCAAACACACTTGTACAGGATGTGTGTCTAACAAGGCGACCCGGTATAAACCCGGAGCGCTGTTCAATAGAACTGTTAGACATTCCATTATTTACTCTATATTATAAGTTTATAACTCACTAATGTTCCTCCGATGCCCTTTAACGAATCTCTCATCCAAACACACTTGTACAGGATGTGTGTCTAACAAGGCGACCCGGTATAAACCCGGAGCGTTGTTCAATAGAACTGTTACACATTCCATTATCTACTCTATATTTTAAGTTTATAACTCACTAATGTTCCTCCGATGCCCTTTAACGAAGCTCTCATCCAAACACACTTGTACGGGATGCGTGTCTAACAAGGCGACCCGGTATAAACCCGGAGCGTTGTTCAATAGAACTGTTACACATTCCATTATCTACTCTATATTATAAGTTTATAACTCACTAATATTCCTCCGGTGCCCTTTAACGAAGCTCTCATCCAAACACACTTGTACAGGATGTGTGTCTAACAATGCGACCCGGTATAAGCCCGGAACGTTGTTCAATAGAACTGTTAGACATTCCATTATCTACTCTATATTATAAGTTTATAACTCACTAATGTTCCTCCGGTGCTCTTTAACGAAGCGTTCATCCAAACAGACTTATGGGATGCGTGTCTAACAAGGCGACCCGGTATAAACCCGGAGCGTTGTTCAATAGAAATGTTAGAAATTCCATTATCTACTCTATATTTTAAGTTTATAACTCACTAATATTCCTCCGATGCCCTTTAACGAAGCTCTCATCCAAACACACTTGTACGGGATGCGTGTCTAACAAGGCGACCCGGTATAAACCCGGAGCGTTGTTTAATAGAACTGTTAGACATTCCATTATCTACTCTATATTTTAAGTTTATAACTCACTAATATTCCTCCGATGCCCTTTAACGAAGCTCTCATCCAAACACACTTGTACGGGATGCGTGTCTAACAAGGCGACCCGGTATAAACCCGGAGCGTTGTTCAATAGAACTGTTAGACATTCCATTATCGAGTTTTGTATGTTGTGTTCTATCGATTGTTCTATGTAGCTTATGCAGAGGTGGTAGAGCTGAAAAAAAATACGAAAGTTTTATTTCTTGGGGTGATAGGATCTGTGGTTTAAAGTTTGCAGTTGTAGCTAATTTCTCTGATAGTTGATTTAGGATTTCAGTATAGAATAACGTGTGAAATAGAAATTTAAGGCGGCAACCTATTCTTCAGTTGAGTTTTACAATTTAAATATCTTATCAAATCATTTAAAGAACAAATCAATTATCTTTTCCGAAAAGGGCAAGTGCGTATCACCCTCAATCGACGGAAGTGCGGAAAAGATGTATGAATGTCAATAAGGCTAAAGAGGTGTTGCAGAGTCGTAGCTTGTGGCGGTCCGTGGTCACTGCCTACCCCCATGGGACAATGGCGTGAGCTTATGTATGTACGTCATTTAAAGAACCAACATTTCTACGAGTACATATTACAATGTATTTTATAGTCTAAAATCTGCTGTTTCCTTTAAATTGTGTTTCTACCAGTATAGACATATCTAGGCCTAGGCTTACTAGGGTTCGAATCCGCACGGACAACATGCCATGTACCAATGAGTTTTTCTAACTTATGTACGTAATACCGACTGCTCTCAAACGGTGAAGGAAAACATCGTGAGGAAACCTGCATACACTGAAGAAGAAATTCTGACGTGAATGTGAAGTCTACCAATCCGCATTGGGCACGCGTGGCGTACTAATACCCATACACCTTGAGGGTAGGCCTGTGCCCTGCAGTGGGACGTTTATAGGCTGATGATGATGATGATGAGGCTTACTCTGAGGTACTTATCAAAACTTATCATTATGTAAAGTATACCAACAGCTGTCGGTTTTCTAAACAAAATAAATAAATAATATGTAGATAACACAATTGTATCGGGACCTTCACATCTAAATACCTAGAAGACAAAGTTGTATTACGTTATGCAATACAACCTGCCACCAAATAACATTGTTCATCGTTCGTCGGTCTTATTCCTGAGGATGCTCCTTTGTGGAGCGAAACACGTGTAGAGTAGAAATTATTTGGTGGGCAGGTTGTATTGCATAACGTAATACAACTTTGTCTACTAGGTATTTCGAAGCTGAAGTCTCGGTACAATCTTGTTAATGTACCTATTAGTCATCGATTTCCGCAAAGTAAAGCATGATTCAATTAATAAAATAAATAATAAAATAAACGGGAATAGTAGATTACGCACAGAGGGCAGGAAAGTAAGAAAGGTCTCAGACCTCATGTAATCTGAAAAAGTAAGAAAACATGTGATCTGAGGCTTTTTTATTTACTGCCCGAGGTTAGTATACTATTTTTCTCCCGACGGAGGCGGAAAGTGGCAACTTCGTTTAGCGCAGCGGGACGAAAGTTGACGCTTTCCGCCCGGAGGGGTGAAAAAGATACTTTATGTAACACGTTTCACGCTCAATACAATAAACATACCTCTAAGTAATGATGAACAGTAAACGCATCGTTTTCAGTCAATTTCGAAATATCGTTTATTTGAAACATCGATTTTATGACGGAGAACCATCCCAATATAACTGTGCTGTCCGTCGTGATCGGCCATAAGTTATCTGTGACAATCATAAAAGAAAAACGTCACATAAATCCATATATACCAACAATCATTTTTATTGCATCCATGCGTCGGTGGCGCTTTGCGAGAGGTATGGACACTTAATCATGAGAGCCCGGGTTCGAATCCACAATGCCCAGCAATAGAACAAAATCTGGTAATGTCGATAAGGACCTCCATTTTCAACTAAAATAAAAATTTGCTATGGTATGCATCTCTGACGTCGCGTCGGGAAGAAAACAGCTAGACTAAAGTGGGAATGAGCCGGCAATGTCTGTCGAATGCACCAGGAAAGGTAGGCAAGAATTGTTACGCCCTGGATCCCAGAAAATGGTCGTCGCCGCCTGGGTCATCGTCCTAAGAGGTGGCGAGATGATTTGGATGTTTTTGACGACAAGTGGCCAGAGCTTGCCCAGGATAGAGATGGAATAAAGGGGGTCTTTGCCCAGTAGTGGAATGAATCAGGCTAGCAAAAGAAATTCATCTCTTAATAGGACAAAACACATACTGACGTCTACACAACTGTCTTTAATTACCTACTAGAACAATTTTAAGGGTTTATTTCATACAAGCGACCCGCCCCGGCTTCGCACGGGTGCAATGCTGATACCTATTAAAAAAACGGCATCAAAATCCGTTGCGTAGTTTTAAAGATCTAAGCATACATAGGGACAGACAGACAGACAGACAGCGGGAAGCGTCTTTGTTTTATAACTTTTGATGAAAAAATTGCAGATCAGTTTCATTTCCTGAACAGCCTAAAAAATTTTCTAGTAATAGATACTGGTGTATTCTTCTTTCTCTACTATGTGACAATAATGAGGCCCTGGGGACAATGCACGTAACACATACATACCTATAACGTTAGCCAGCACGGCTCGCAGGGCCTGGTCCCTGTGCGCAATAAGGTGCGCGACACAGGAGCTGACCGCGCGACGAACTGCGGGCGACTGTGACGTCACGTGACACAGCAACGCTTTCGACAACTCTGTTCAAAGGAAAGGAAAAATTAAATAAACATGCTTCGATATCGATGCGATGCGTGCGACAACTCGGCTCTGAATCAATATAAGTCGCACATTCACACAGTTCATCATCCTTACCTTCATTTCGTTCAGAAAAAGGTCATAAAGTCACTATGACCATTTTATGAAGATTCAGTTATAATTATAACATAAGACTTATGAAAATTATGGTTGACTTCAATATGATTTGATTTTTTGTTTTGTTTTTGGTTACAAAATAAAATATAGTCGTCATGCTATTGTTACTGGTTCTCTTTTCTGTGGATGCGTGTATAGTGGTATCACAGAATAAATACTTGTACTAGTGGTATTAATGAGAGATCAAAAAACATTCACAGAATTAAAAAAAGAAAAACACCTCAAGATCTTCTTCAAAATTAGCATAAGGGTGAAACGGTGGTTATATTTTTTGTATGACTTTATAGAGAAATAAGTACAAAGATACAAATTATTGCTAAATGTGCGAAGATTACAATATATATTTATTTCAACTATTTTTTTAAAGTGACTTTTATACAAAATGTTATGTACATGTCAGTACCATCTTACCTTGTCTAGATTTTACCTACTCTAACTTAGTTATTCTTTATTTACTTAACGAGACACTGATGAGTTTACAAAGGCGAACACTTTTCTAGCAGCATCAGAACTTGGTTAAAATATTTCAAATAAACAAAATAAACATACCAGTAATCTCTTCATCAGTAGTATATTCAGCCAGAGCATTCAGCAACCTCGGCAGATTACTCTCCAGAGCTTCCACAATCAGCTGTATCTCGTTCGTCTGCCGGATGATTTGACTTAGCTTCGGGAACAGCGTTTGTGCTTGATTGCGTATCTTGCTGACCCCGGGACGGAGCCAGCACTCACCGAGGCAGATACGGGTGAGTGCTGCTCGGATCCATCTGTAAAATGAGTTGAAAAATGGACATAAATTCCAGACATAACAGATTTTCAATTGTCTGGATTTTATGTCCATTTGAGATAGCAAACAACTAAAATGTTACATTGTTAAGAAACATAGCAACTAAGGTTTTGTTCTAGTGTTCCCGAGAATACAGGCTTTTCCCTACCCGAGAAAGATTTGACAGATTATTATAAGGATCCCGGGAATTTTGTGAAATTTTACAATTTTCTGTGAAAGATCTTAATAAACACTCAGTTAATTTAGATCTTGTTTAAAAACACAAATTTTCAAATCAAATCTGTTAAAGATTCCTGGAAAAGAAATTATTCCCAATTCCAGGAAAACGAAAAAGTCCGGGAATCGGGTATTATTTTCTTTTATGTCCCTTCCACTGGATCAAATTGAAATCGCAATCAGAAGATACAAAACAATTACGCATTCAATAGATAGCCTCCTTCTTTTTAAAAGCTAAAAAGAACATTAGTCATTTCACTGAAGATGCAAAAGTGATTTCCGCAGCCACCACAACCATGATAGGCCGGTGAATCAGAAGTGAGAATAACTTACCTAGCGTTCCTTGTATGGTCTATCTGATTCTGCAGAATAATGTTAGTCTTGTAAGAATGGAACGCGAACCCTCCCACAACGGCTCTGTTGAGTGCTTCATCACCAAGAAGACGTACTTCTGCCTGCAATTATATAAATTACGAGCGTTAACCCGCGACTTTGTCCGCACAAATTATAGATTATAAGTCAGATAATAAGCTATCAAACAAAAAAGTTTCATCAAAATCGGTTCAGTAGTTTTTGCGTGATGCTCGTTCAAACAAACACACAAAGACACAAACAAACAAACAAACAAACAGACAGACAGACAAAAAAATCCAAAATTTGGTGAAATGGAATCAGGGATATCTAAAAACCATATCGTAACTTTTGTTTTGTTAATATCTTCAATGTACAAACACACTTCTGTTACAGTTTTATTAGTAAACATAGATTAAAAATGTGTAAACATATTCTCTTCTGGGGTGATAAGAAAAGGAGGATGACTAAAAAAACCCAAGCTCGGTGCAAAAGTAATGTATCTCAGATTTTTGAGTAAAAATAGTAATAAAATTCTAAACCATTGCCACAGTATAGGAAAGAGTATCTAGTACTAGATACAGTACGGACACTCCCTGCCTCCCGCCAACTTTTTACCTCACCCTCTCTGGTTACTTCGTGGTACAGATTACCCCCTGAATAGATACCACATGATGAAAATTTTGGACGGGCCCAAAGTCACCATTTTTGGTGGCAGGTGCGGGTAGCGGGACACGAAACAATGCAACATGATTGGGCATTTCAAGGTCGCACTACTTTGAGCTCGCTCACTCGCGTTACCTATATCAGTACAAAATCATAGATGGAGATATGGATAGAGTGGCACACGTCGGCGGACTTGTATGCGATATCTATTGAGGGTAATCTGTGTTTCATGGTTACCTTTTAAGGAAATGCATATTCCTGTCTCGCTCGCACTCCTCAGTATCGCACATGATTAACTCTTCTTTTAAATTTTTCCCCATTTTTATGAAATGACAGCTCTCAGCCGACAGTGTCTAAGGTGTCTAACATAGTTTTATGCCTGTCAACGATTTGTAGGCATGCATGCGCATGCATGAGAGTCAGAGGGAGTCTGAAACCTCAGAACACCACATAAGGCCAAGTTTTGTAGGCATTCATGTTATAAATTTCATTTTTACACCTAAATATTTTGCATGAGTTCTTCACCCAAAAGACCACTAACAATGGAAGTGATTATATAATTTTTTTTTTTTTTTTACTTATATTTAATGGACTCTTGCTTGTGCGTTAGCACTGCATTTCCGCCAGTGTCACGTGTTTATGGGAGAATCTATCCCAATCTCAGGGATTGCTTTTGGTCAAGAACAAGAAGAGATTGAGGATTACGGAGCCTCGTGGCAGGCAAAAACGCGACGCGCGAAATCCACGCGAGACGTGTGTCAGAACCTGCAACGTGACTCCTGATTATAGAATAATTAGCATAAAAAGCCAATCCAGTAATTTAAAAATCATGCCCCTTTTATCAATGTGTGACCAAACAAGTCTCATTATATTACCATTACTGATAACTACACAGTTTATGAAAGTACTTTAAAACAATACTGTTTACATACTTACACTTTCATTACTGGCCAAAGCTAACAGTGTTGGTATCGCAGAATGCAGCAAATTGGCATAATGTCTGGCGCAATTTGATCTGCTTCCCAACACCCCTAAACACCTTCCCAAAGTCCCAGCAGCAGCCTGAAGCTCATGACTCCTATAACACACACGCACATAATAAATAAAAAGCACAGGAAGCGAAACCGTGACCAAAATATTCAAAAACCCACTTTGCGGAACCTTCGACGTTTTTAAGATATTCTAACGCTTTTTCCGCCTTCTCCAACACGTTCATGGCTGCAAGAGTTTCAGCCAGATGATGGAGAACGAGTTTTTAGCATAATTCGATTAGTAAACACTTGAGAAAATAAGAAATTTCGTCGCGGAAAAAGCAAACAAACGGACCGAAAATCAATGGAGTTGACGTTTGCGTTTTAAATTCTCTTTGGTCTGAAGTTCAAGTACGATTAGAAAAAAATATTGTTTTGTCTCGTTTTCTCTAGTGCCGAAGTGAAGGATAGCAATAGCATTTATTTCCGAACGAAAATGTAACCGTCAAATATATTTTTTTTCAGAGCGCATTCGTTTTATTGCTCATGTAAATTAGTGACCACCAATAACTCATTTTTAATATAATAATTAACGAGCACAAGAGAACAAACTAATGTACAAAAAAACGTACTTAAAATATTACCTTAAAATTGAAAGAAAACGTTAATTTCTTAACTGCATCAGACTTAAAAATATAGCTCCTATATCAAGCCCATATCGCTCCTCAAATTACCTCATTGGCGACACGAACATACATCGAACTGACGATTAGATAAAGAAGTGACATTTGTTATCATTATCAATTCTGGAGACAAAAATAAATAATCGGGAATTTTCACGTAATTACTACGATATGTCCGGTGGTAGTGATCAAGAAGTGGACGTAATGTACGGCCTGAAAACTGTGCTTACTCAGATCGAGGCCGCTGTGGCCAAAAGGGCCAAAGTAAGTCGTTTTATGTTGACTTCGGACTTACGATGTCTTGGTGGAATTATCAAATGAATTCATTATTGATAACGTTTATTATTTATGCTAATTTACCAATTCAATCATAACCTACACTAACTAGTTCATTACGACATACCTATAATTTATATTTTCTTTCTAGAAACTTCGCTTTTATATATTTTGCATAGAGGGTACAATTTTGTGGTTATTATCACAGAATAGGTATTAGTATATAGTTGTACATACAGAACGACCACTCCCCGCCCCCCTCTGACTTCAGATACCCCACCTCACCTCACACTTTCTGGTGACACTTTAGGAGAGCCGAGCAAGGGAATGCAGTCAGCGCTCGCACCCGTTGGATGTGACTACAAAAAATTGTGTCTTTTCAGCACATAAAAAGTTGAAAAATAACGCTAAATTCACAATTGTCATTCATTCTTTATCTCAAATACTATTTTTAATAACAGAACGAATAATAAAAAGTATCTAAATGTAGATGACGTTAAATGCAAAGCGCGGCTTTCAACCCTACACGCAATGTCATGGACAGTTTGCACAAAGTGCGCATGTGCAGATGCCATTTCGAAAATCAAAAACATTCTATTGAGTGCCGGACCTGTGTTCCTGTGTCCCTGTGTGTATTATCCCACATTATTTAACCCTTTAACATCTACAGATGTGATGTTATTTAACCACAACCATGCATTGTTTTTCTATCGTTATCTTAAGACTGGGTTAATAGTTGTTAGCATTGTTGTTTCTATTCAAAATTCTTAATTCAATGCGAAAGGACCAAATTAGGTATTTGAATGCTATAACCCTATTATGAACTCTGGTCTGAAATGTAGATTATATTATTATTATGTATCTCTGTAAAAGACATCCTGGCATCACCAAGTTCAGATGCTGCTAGAAAAGTGTTCGCCTTTGCAAACTCATTAGTGTCTCGTTAAGTAAATTAGAGTAACTAAGTTAGAGTAGGTAAAATCTAGACATAAGGTACGATGGGACTGACATGTACATAACATTTTGTATAAAAGTCCCTTTAAAAAAATAGAATAAAAAAAAATCACTGTAAAAGGTTTACTCACGGGCCGTAGCCCGAACCTTTGGAAGGCTTGCGTGGGGACACAGGTCCAACATGTAGAGGCCCCTTTGAGACACTTTTATCTTAATGTGAGGGGATGCACCAAGCGTGGTCTATATCTGACTACATTATGTAAATGCACCAGAAGACAAACCACGTTTGATGCAGAGACTATTGCAGAAAGGGCAGAATATTACTCGGGTTATGGGGGTGAACTCAGTGGACCAGGAAATCTGGGTTATTGCGGAGAGACTCAGGACGCCTGCCGTAAGAAATGTCTTTGGTTCGTCAAAAATGTCAGGCGATGACTCGCCAACTCATTTAGAAGGCCCCCAAAACGCTCGCGCACAACTTAAGGAGCGACAAGGAGGCAACATCTACTGAGCAGCTAAGGTTGTAGAGAGATGAGTTCGCGGGCACCGGTTCCCGGTGCTAAACGCACCAGTCAGCAGGTCCCAGCGTTATGACATTTTACACTTCCAACCTGGAGCATAGGTTCCGCTCTTGCAACTCAACTCCTGGCCGGCCGGTTAAGGCAAGACAGGAGGTGAGGGCCAAATCAATCCAGGCCCTCTGGAGAATTGGGTCCGTGGTGTCGCCACTCACCAACAGGTCGCCACAAGCTGCCCTGCGGGTTTATTATTATCTATAAATGTTTGGCCTTATAAATTAGGGTGTTCCATTGCATTATTTATTTTTTTATTTTACTACCTACCTCGTTTTTTGTTTATCACTTAAAAAAAATCATAAGAAAAATTTCTTTTTTCCAGGATCTACCACAGATAGCACCAAGACTAGTAGCTGTATCCAAAATAAAACCAGTACCTCTAATAGTCGAAGCTTACAACGCCGGTCAAAGACACTTCGGAGAAAACTACGTCAACGAACTGGCAGAAAAAGCCAGCAATCCTGAAATACTTGAAAAATGCCAAGAAATCAAATGGCATTTTATCGGGCACTTGCAGACAAATAAAATTAACAAATTGCTGGGTTCTCCGGGCTTGTTTATGGTGGAGACCGTTGATTCTGATAAGCTGGCTGATAATTTGAATAAGCAGTGGCTGAAATATAGGCAGGATGAGGAGAAGCTGAAGGTTATGGTGCAGGTTAATACCAGTGGAGAAGAAGGTATTGAACCTCTTTCATGAATACAAAACCTAAATTTTTTATCAATGAACACATTCATGACTCGAACACATTCATGACTCGAACACATTCATGACTCGTAGGCGTTGACTATTTATTATAAGGCCTAGCCGGTAGCATTTCCCCCCTGCCACGGTATAAGATTAATTGATCATGTGCATTTACATTCAATTTTATACCGTATCACTAAACGAGACAGCCTATAATTGCGAAACAATAATTTCGAACTTAGAACGTTTGGGGTTCACCCGAGACTACTTGTCATGATTTTTAACGTTCAAAATTAGAATTTAAAGTTATGGGGAATAAAATCCAAAGTTGCGGATTTCGTGTTACCTCGCCCCCAGCAAAAAGTGACAGAAATGTTTGTTCGTAGAATTACACGCGTAACTAGTCCCTATATAAGTAGTCAAAGCTCCTAGGGCAGGTTTTGCCGACTTTGGCGCCCAGATCTCATATAATCTGCTTATCGGCATATCATGAACTTATAAAAAATGGGCACTTATCAGAGGGGGATTTTCCAAAAGCCATTCAAAACTAAAAACATCAAAATATTATAAATGGCGTTGATGCGAGATAGGTGTCCAACCTGTTAATGAAATACCAATAAAATTCTAGGAACTAGGTAGTAAAATTAGATTCTTAACATTCTTGTTATTCAAAAATGTGACTAGTTTCTACTCAATGACATAGGTATATTTTTGTATTTTTAGCCCTTATTATTCTATTCGGACCCATGTCACGTCAATGCCTAATTAATAAATGTTATTTAAGTATTTCTTTTTCCAGCAAAAAATGGAATTGAGCCACCAGAAACAACAAAGTTAGTGGACCATGTATTGAAAAGCTGTCCAAACCTACAGTTCATGGGTCTCATGACGATCGGGCAATATGATTACGACACTTCAAGGGGACCTAACCCAGACTTCATTACCCTCGTTAAGTGCAGGCAAGAAGTTTGTGAGAATCTGAAACTGGACATCAATAATGTTGAGCTGTCTATGGGAATGTCAACCGATTTTGAACATGCTGTAAGTAGGGTTTAAGGTTTTGTTTTCTTTGTCAAATAATCTGGATATTCATCCTTTTAAAGTAAAACTCTAACATCAAACTGAACAACTTTAAAAGTTTTGCGCGGGAAACAAGAAGAAAATGACGGGCTTTGTTTCCTAATTTTCTAAATTCGTTTTTCGCGGCTATTATTATGCTAATGTGGTGGAATTAAAATAATAATTTGCCAATAGTCATCATCATCGTCATCAGCCTGGTAAACCCCCTACTGCTGGGTATAGGCCCTCTTCATTTACACGCCAAGTTGAACAATCCCACGCTAGACTCATCCACTCAACAATATAGTAAAAGTGAGAAATAATGAAAGGGGCTCATATTAGATTGATATCCTTGCGTGAAACTCTCTTGAACATTGGAATGTGTGAGTGTGAACCACCCATGAACCGGGCATTTCAATGGGATAGGTTAGAGAAAAAACGAAAAACTACTTAAGATCACGGCTGTAAAGGCTAGATCCCATTGCCTTTCTGAAAGGAAGAACTAAACAACAATAAAGGAACAATTTTAACTATGGGAGCCAACCAGTGTGTAAGTTTCCGAATAGATCGTTTACAAGATTTATAAGTTGATAACATATTATGACTAAATAAAATAAAAAAATAATTTGAATCGAATCCTTTAATGTTTTTATAATGATAGTGTAGATAGAGTGATACTAAAATTAGTTCCTATCATTGTCCGCAACATGGCGGTATTTTTTTCTTAGACTTTCAATCTATGGTGGATCCTATTAGCTATTGAAATTCATCATGGTTCTCTATTTTTTCAGATTGAACTGGGAGCAACTACGGTTCGCGTTGGTTCAGTAATTTTTGGAGCTAGACCACCCAAAAAAACATAACGTTAAGCTATTTTAAGGAAAAAGAATAAAATGCTAAAAGTTTTACAATCTCATCTAAAGATAATTATATAATTTAACTAGAGAATTATATAATAAAACGTATTAAATAAACGTTGTTAAAATAAAATTGAATATCTTAGTTTTCCTGCTCAAGGTAAGAGGATAGTGGTCCATACTGTCCATACTCGCCACCCACCACGCGATTAACAGAATTTTCGTAGCATAGAATAACATATGCTCACGACTATATGTCTGAACTGAAACTGTCCAGTGTGACGGAGAGTGAGCCCGTCGCGTCTCCACTTGAAGTGGACAGTGGGTACAATACATATCTCGAAATTGAGGCATGCGGGTTTTCTAACGATATTTTCCTTTACCGAAAAGCCAGTGGTGTTACAAATCGTTTATTTAGGTATATACAAATTCCGACAAACTCATTGGTACGAATCGGGATGGACGGGCATCGAACCATCGCCTCTTGCAAGGCAGGCAAGGTTGCTTACCAGTACCACCACGGCTTCTACTGAAAACCGCATGAATAGAATAAGGTTTTCTGGCTTATATTCATTGATATCTTATCCATGGCTATTTTTCCTATATAATATTGCATCGCCATAAAATTAGAAAACTAAATAATTTTCTTTTCTTTTATTTATCTGGCTATTCTTGACAACTTTCAGCATTCACAGCCAGAGTTAATTTTTACTGCTTTTTTGTAATGAAATGATTATCATCTGCAAAGTGCGACAAGGACAAAAAATTCTAACCGTCGTACGAATCGATGGTTATGTCTCTTTTTCTCACAGACTTAAAACCGCGTCGTTTGACAAGCGAAGCGATTAGTAAAAAAAATTGTAAGTTTCCGAACGTTGCCGAAGGTTGACGCACGCATCGCGACCACGAAAGTTTTTTATTTTCTTCTATATTTTTAGTAAGAAATTGAGTGAAAACTAAAACATTTTACTTATATTCCCGTTTCGTATCAAATTAGCAACCAGATTTATAAAAAATTATTGTGAAACAAAACGAACGTAAAGTGAGTGTTCCCGATTTTAAATTGTGTCATCAAATCTGTTCCCAAGTTGAAAAGTTGCGTTGAAAGTTAGCAAGGTCGTTTTAAACAGGTAAGAATTTAAGGATAACTACTTTTTGTTTAATTAACTTCACTTTCTACCGCCATTGTAATTAGTTCCGTTTCATTAATTTCCCACTAACACCTCGCGTTCTACCATGACTATTATTTTAAGATGTGGCAAATGTAGGATATTTTTAGCGTATTTTAATTTTTAATACCGGGTTCTGAAGGTCAGATGTTTGATTCTAAATGTTGTAGGTATATTTAACGATGATTTCATTGATTAGACATGTTGAAAAGACATGCTAAACAGTATTGCCTTACTAGATGTCCTTTTAAGGAGTTGATTATACCAACAAACTGGACAACTTTCAATATGAAGCCAAAATAGAAATAGCAAAAAAAATTTGCTGCTCATTTTCATACAATACTGCAATACCTACTCGACTCAAATGTATGGGATACTTTTTTTTCGCATTTTCGATGTTGGCTCCGATATGAATGTTGTTAAGTTTGATGGTCTGATCATCCCCTTCAAATGAACGCATCTAAATAAGAAACACCCTATTGCCATTGTGCAATCAAAATTAGCTATGTAGTTGATCCGGTTGGGGTAATGGTTACCACGCCGGACTGCCAAGCTAAGGTCCTGGGTTCGAATCCCGGTTCGGTCATGGATGTTATATGTGTGTGCCGTTGTTGTATATGGTTCCCATAACAAAAAGCCTTAGGCTTAATTTGGGATCAGTACAATGTATGTGCCTGTGAGCATCATTTAATTTTAATTTAATTAATGTAATCTTCCATACCTATAAAAGAGGTCAGTGACTGACTGCAGTCAGTCAGTACTAACAGACAAATGCACAGCCTAAACCGCTGAAGAGAAAAACATGAAAAAAAAATGTAGGGTTGCACTCGGAAAGAATTTTCCGAAATCGACCCCGAAAGGGGTAATCCATGCAGAGGAAGTTGCGGGTCGAATGCTCGTAAAATTTTATAGGAGCCAAATGCACTAATAATAACAGTTATTGTTATAGACTAAGAGATAAGTGTACTTTTTGCAACCATCAGCAGCAAGGCTGATTCAGTGTTTATTGGGTGTAGAGCATGTCTGTGATGGGGATGGACCAGGTCTGCCTGCATAACTCCAGTCGGTTAAGGAGTTACTGATGTTTAAGGGTCAGTAAAAAATTGACGATCAGCTGCATGGCTGATTGTATAATATTATTGTAGTATGCACTGTAGCTATGTGTTGTAGCAGCGTGAGCAGGAAGACAAGTGACGACAGCCATCTTCGAAGCAAAAGGGCTACTTTGCATTTCTAACCCTTCTTATAATTTATTATTGATATCAGCCGTCGCTATCCCACTTACAACTTACTAAGTAAATAAAAAAACATGAGATTCTTATCACAAAATAATTCATTTAATTCCCACATTAGATAGTCATCAATTGACTGTAATTATTCAAACTTGTATACTTTATTGCACACTACAAACATACAGTTAAAATAATAACAAATAGAAATAAAACCTACCTACTAAGAAATAATTCCTAGTTATCATAGTAGAATTTATGCTACATGGCAATGTGTTGTTTACTTGATAAATATCATAATATCCTGAGACATTTAAGTATTTGACAGGGTTCCAAATTATCAAGATACCTAATTATTTTCTTTGAAATTACAATGACATATACAATAATTATGTCAATATGTCAGTGTATAATTAACAAGGAATATGCTACTGCGCAGTTTATATACAAGAGACGTAGCGCGGGGTCGTGGCACGGGCGGGGTGCGGCAATATGAACTTATAGTACGTATATAGCGTCGTTTAGAGAATTACGCCCGCGGGATGCGATTTTCCTTTTCGACAAAAACGACACTATGCTACGTACTATAAGTATACGTAATATTGGTGTTACTTTGGCAATCCACCACCGCCACACGTCTCTTCTGTATAAACAGCACCTACCGAGAGATAATGACCCTTAGTGTTAAGTGATATTTGTACCTAACTAAAAGTTCTAAAACTGCTCTTTTCACTTTAATGCACATGTATCCATACCAAACAGCACCTGGTCTTCGAAATTTTCGTTTTTGTATCACAACCAAAACAAAAAAAAATAGAAAAAAAACAGAAAACAGTGAGTAAATATTATTTCGTGTTTGTGAGGTTCTTTTTTCGTGAATCATGAAGGGATACACATAGTGTGATATTGCTAGCGCTTTTAGTTTTTCTAATTAATTTTATAATTATTTATTAAGATAATTATCATGATAATTATCCTTTCAAACCCTGGTATTTGATATTGGGTCATCATCATTAACTGGTGCTGTTTCAGGAGATATGTTCCCACATTTTCACATGGGAATGCAAGATCTGTTTTTTAAGCGATGATAGCTTATACAAATAAAGATTACTTACTTACGGATATTGATGGGCCCCCAAAACGGCCGCTCGCAAGGAGCGACAAGGCGGCAATATCAAGTGAGCGGCTAAGGTTGTAGACAGGTGAGTCTGCGGGCGCCGGTTCCCGGTGCTAAGCGCACCAGTCAGCAGGTCCTGGCGTTATGACATTTTACACTCCCAACCTGGAGCATAGGTTCCGCTCTTGCGACTCCACTTCTGGCCGGCCGGTTAAGGCAAGACAGGAGGTAAGGGCCAAATCAATCCGGGCCCTCTGGAGAATCGGGTCCGTGGTGTTTTCATAATTATGTTTTTGTGTAATTTTTTTCATCGCGTTTTTTTCAAGCGTCGGTGGCGCGTTGTGGAGAGGTATGGACACCCAATTATGGGGGTCTGGGTTCGAATCCGCACTGACGAAATGCCATGTACCAATGAGTTTTTCTAACTTATGTACGTAATACTGACTGCTCTCAAACGGTGAAGGAAAACATCGTGAGGAAACTTGCATACACTGAAGAAGAAATTCTGATGTGTATGTGAAGTCTACCAATCCGCATTGGGCACGTGTGGTAGACTAATGCCCATACACCCTGAGGGTAGGCCTGTGCCCTGCAGTGGGACGTTTATAGGCTGATGATGATGATGACTTTCAGAAATACGGAAGAGAGCTTTGAGACTCAATCGTGAGACTGTGCTTATAAAATAAAATATCAATCACAGGCACACATTGTAATGATCTCTCACATAAAAGCTACTAGGCTCTTTTTTAATTATGGAAATCACCATTAACCCAAATATACAGGGTGTTAGGGTAAACAATTGCATCACTTTAAGGGGTGACATTGTGACGAAACCAGCATGCCTTAATTTCGGGACATGCATTGTACCAACTGTCCATTATAAGTGGCGATGGACTTTCTACTTTTCACACTGGCCAAGTTACTATTAAGTTTTGGCTTTTGGTACTATTTGTGAAACATGGATTTCTATGTTTTCATAATATCTCTGACTGCCCGGGGAATATATAGGAGTGAGTATTTGCATTCAAATCATAAAGAAGCAGTAAACTATGTACCTTCAGGTATCTCAAATGTTTGAAATTAATACATTGTTGCATAACATTCATTCTCAGGGTCTATTCTCCCATGATGTGATGTGCTAAATGACCTCCTGCTAATCAGCTGCGTTACTACGTTAATTCACATGATTCTCACTCTTGGGAAAGTTGTTGGTTGTATTTGTTATGATACTTACATTGTTTTTATGAAAGCATTTAAGGTTTGTTATAGTCACTGCAACCATTTTCTGTGAAACACACTCAGGTGTGTTCTTATAATTAAATATTGAATACCTACGCAAATATGAAAAAACATTTAAACTGACTTGAAAACTGAAAAGTTGCAAGTAATATTACAATTGCAATACAACCAATATCTTTTATATTTTGCATTTACAAGATCAACTGTAATTTGTTTTACTTCACAATTTGAGAAAGTGAATTTATTCCATTGGAATCAAATTAAAGATTGAAATATTTGTCTCGGGCGGGACTTGAACCCGCACTTTTCCAAACCGGGGAACTGCGTTATCCAATTTCGCCACCGAGCCCACTACCCAGAGAACGAAATTATGCATGGCAAGCATGGTGTGCTTGGTGTAAAACTCCAATGGAATAAATTATAGAATAACATGCTTACACTTGCCTATTGCGAATCCAAAAGGATTCAATAAAGGTATTATTATCATTTTAGTAAATCTAAGAGGACAAAACAGGGTGTAAGCAAAAGAATCATCTAAACTTTAAACCACATACTCTGCCCATCTAACTGAACCAGTCACTCGAACCCAATAGTTCACACACTCGTTGGGCTAGCGCTGATACCACACTACCTACAGAAACCACACACACACAACACAATCTCTTCCTAACACATACACAATAAAAATAAAACTCAAATTAACACTACCTTATAATGTAACTCATTAATATTATTCTATAGGTATCTGTACTTAATGTTTGTAATAGTTACTTCAACATAAATGGATACTCCAAATCGAGCTCTGAGGGGTGAGAGCCTGGTGACTTGGTACCACAGGTTTTAACTAACCAGCCATAGGCAACAGTCTTTCACACATCAGTTAGTGGAACACGATAATTTTATTTTGTTCTCTATGCCATAGCAATTCCATGTTATAACTTGTATAGTTTAAGTGCCTACTAAATTGTTTTCTTGTGTGGAAGAAGAATAAATAAAGTAAAGTTTAACTAAACAACTTTTACTATGGGAGTTGGAAGCAAATCTGTCAGCGCAAAACCTTTCTGTATAAGCTATCTATGTACTCATCCCAAACATATATCTCACTGTTGTAAAGTGAGAATCTAATGAGTAAACAAATGAAACTTCACTTCATCACAAAACTCCTCTTACGTAACCCTTCTAACTGCGTAATAAGTACGAAAACAGCTTAATTTGAGAGACTAAGCATAAGTACATCAAATGAACTGTAAGACGAAACTCAACTCATAGCTCATTGTTTGTTCAAGTGATTATCTCTTTTGCTGTGGAAAGTAGAGTTGTTTCACTTTACATTTTGCGTAGGTGTAGTACAAGCTACTTGTTGTTGTTGGCAAAATATGGAAACAAAGGACCTACTGAGAATGTAGTAGGGTAATGTCTTCTGCTCTGCTCGTGTCAATGGTTCGCCAGGGAATCGGCGAGCTTGGTAGCGTTAGTTTTAGCTGTGCTTAAGTCTTCTTGTGCAGGTGTTCGGGCACAACGGACATTCTAGCAGATGACCCATTGACTGGATAGGTTCGCCGCAATCACACTGTGTTAGGCCAGTATCTCTATGCATCTCTATATGCCCCCAATTCCACAAATTAAGTCTGCAACGATCGACCTGCAAAGCCTATTTAAAGATTTCCACACTTGCCATTGCTAATTATGTCCTGGAGGTTGGGAGGAGGAGGAGTTGTTCCTGTGGGGAAATGAACTCAACTGGTGGAAGTATCCCTTCTCACCACAGAGTGCATCTTATAGAAGACTGGTGAACATTTTATAGCCTTCGTGCAGCGTTGGAAACTGACGATGACGAATGACTGTTGGATGCAGACGGCAGGATACACTTCGAGCAGGTTGACAATAGGGTCACTATAGTCTACCATGTTTATATTATAAGAGATAAGTGTACTTTTTGCAACCATCAGCAGCAAGGCTGATTCAATGTTTATGGGGTGAAGAGCATCTCTGTGATGGGGATGGACTAGGTCTGCCTGCATAACTCCAGTCGGTTTAGAAGTTACTGATGTTTAAAGGTCCGTAAAAAATTAACGTTTAGCTGCAAGCCTGATCGACCAGCCTTGCAGCTGATAGTTAATTTTTTACTGATTACGTTACTATTACCTACCCCTACTTCACTACTACAAAACATTTCATATCAAATTAAATTCATAATCTCAACATCCCGATCTTGTAAACGCAATTATATCAAGCACAATCAAGCCGTAACTATCATAATTTCTTTCCACGTGTCTCATTTAATGTGGTCATTTTTACTTTCAACTTTCTAACACTTTGCCCGCCACTTGTGAGTGTAGGGCTGCATTATAATGGTATTTAATGACACAATAATAGTGTGTGCAATGCACTATTAGTACCAGTTAAATTGTTAACCTAATATAATCCTCTATCTATCTACAGGGTGAAATTGATATCATTAGCATCCTTTTAAACTAAGAGTCTACCCATCAAAATGAACAACTTTTACTATGGGAGCAAACCGATCGGAGCGAAAAAAATCAGCTGTTGCATACATATTTTGAATCGCGAACTCGAGCGTCGACATTGCAGTTTAGCATGGAACAGCAGATTTTTTATTTGCTCCGATCGGTTTGCTCCCATAGTAAAAGTTGTTCAGTAATATAATTAGAAAAATTTTAAAAGCTTTATATCTTCGTAATTATATTATAAATTGCAGATGTTATTTGTGACGCGGCAACTAGATTGTCTAAACTATTTTTTCATATATAAAATATTCCTTTAATTAATTCCGTCTACGCGTATTGTGCGTCAAACGTTTGTATGGACTGAAACCACCTTAAGTAACATGCAGGTGTCTCTTCTAGTCCTATCAATTTCTACGAACAAGATTAATTATTGCAATAGAGTAAGGAGAACATGTTGCATCGTTATAATATCTTCTACTTCTTCTTTTCGTGTCAGCAAGAGCTATATCGCACGACTATCACTCATGCTGTTGTGCAAAGATTAGCCAGTCAGCAATAGTAGTATCCAGGCTGACTTCCCAGGGTGCGCCAGACGAACTCGGGCTTCGTCACCCGGGGAGTATCTTTTCTTGTACCCCGGATTATAAATATACGGTTCTAATGTCGGTCGCCCAGGTCAATCTTTTATACAATCTACAGTTACTGTTTCAAAGAAATTAATGCAATTTGCAACGGAGATAACAGCGACAAAGTCAGGAAAAACAAACTGTGTACATTGCTATGTAATTGTGTTCGCAAGGACGAGCGTCACGGTTCTTGGGCAAAACCTAGTACATTACACACACAGTCATACCTACATATTTATTATGTGTCGCATTTACTCTCTCGTGCAAATAAGTTACGCATGAAATCGTTTAGGAGCCATTCTACATACATAAGCTCACGCCATTGTCCCACAGGGGTAGGCAGAGACCACGGACCGCCACACGCTACGACTCTGACACACCTCTTTAGCCTCATTGACATTCATATATCTTTTCATGCACTTCCGTTGAATGAGGGTGCTACGCACTTGTTAGAAAAGATCATTGATTTGATCATGGTATGTTTTCCTCGGACGGCCTCTCCCAACACTTCCGCTCACCTTTGCTTGATAAATTTCATTCGTAAGTCTTCTTTCATTCATTCTCTCTACGTGACCGAACCATCTAAGAATACCCCTCTCAATCCTTGTTACAATATCATCCTTCAAATTACACCAATCTCTTATCACACTGTTCTTGATTCGATCAACCAAAGTAATACCATACATACTTCGTAAGGAGCGCATTTGAACTGCATTCTACAAAAGCAATAATCCCCATTGTGAACCTTAATCTTGGGCATTTTGAAGTTTTCTGTCTATCGACAGATCAGGGTTCACTCAGGGAGATTTGATTCATGTTTATTCTCTCTCACTCGAACGTAAATATTTGTTTCGTATATTATATTCGGTACTTCGTCTGATACCGGTACCAATAGTACCAGTACCCGTCTGGAACCGGTATCACACCAAGTTCGTAATACATAGGGGCTGTTGAAATGTACAGTAATTATGTTAATCCCAGTTCTGACATAATAATTCCAGTTATCAGTATCAAAGGTTTTGTGTTACAATTCGATTGTGTATTAATCTGAAATGCTTAGTGCATTCGTTAGCTAGAAATAATTGCAATTAGTCTTTCTCTTAGTGTGCAATAGATATTTAATGGGATCAGTATAGCTCTTCAAAGGACGCTGCTAATTGAAGACTGCGCAAAGCGAAGTATTTTGTGTGGGAATGTTCAACATATTTAATCTAATACTCAGAGTTTGAAAGGATAATTATCAGTGATAATTATCACGATGACTATTATGATAATTATCCTGATAAATATACGACTTAATTATCTTGATAATTAAGTATTAAAATGTTAATTGTAAAAACAAAAAGCTTGCGCTAACAATGTAGCCAATCATGATTCACTAAAAATGATGCTCACAAATACTAAAATAATTTCCCTACTGAGTTTTTCTACATCTAAGCTATGTTCTTCAGTTCTTTTAACCCTTTGCGCAAAAAGAGGAGTGTTTTAGTTTTAAGTTTAAAGATTTCGAAGCCTTTGCGTTTGTGTCCACCTAGCGACAAAACGAAAAGACCTATTTCGACGCAGCTTTTTAATCGGAAGCTAGATTCGATGTGAAAACATTGTGTTTAGTTGTATACACTTGTTGATTAAAACATAATTATAAACATTTTATTGTCAATTCAATAATTTTGAACACAATAAATAACCGACTTACTTCACGTAAGCTAGCCCAGCTTAGCTGAAGAAACAAATCGTACCGGCTTGAAACTGACTAAAATGATGACGGGTACTAAAATAGATAACATAACATAACATAAATATTCTTTATTTGCACACCAAAATATACAGTAACAAAAACGAATAAAAAGAACGTAAGGGTACAAATGGCGGTCTTATCACTAAAAGCGATTTCTTCCAGACAACCATGGGATGGACGAACTCTTAAGTAAGAAAACTTGCTATGGCGGTGTAATAAGATATAAAATATATAGCTTACAATACATTTCAGGTATATATATATAAAATATCCAACAATAAATAATAAATATATTATATAATAGTAGTAGTCTAATGGATCAAAGTGTCATATTAATAATTTAATAACAATGAGTCAAAGGCCGAGATAGTGATCCCTTACTCGTTTTTTAAAAACGGACAGGGAGGGAGCTTGTCTTATAGTAAGAGGCAGGTCATTCCATAATCGAACAGATTGCACTGTAAACGAATTATCATATATAGATGCCCAAGAACGTCGTGTCTTTCAGATTTTGGGAATTATTGGCCACTAAAAAAGTAGTCAAAACTGTGACTGAACCTATATCAGAATTCTATGAGTACCTTGACTAGAAGTAGAATACACGTATCAACGAACGAAGATCAAAGCTCTACAAAGTTAATTTACTTGTCAATCATTGTCTGATTTCCTTCCTACAGCTCTTAAATCCGTCACACGGTACCACAAAGTGAATTTTGTCAACAAACCGACTGACACCCGTCACTTTTCCTCTTCCGATGTCATAACTTTACGTTTACCGTTGTATTGTTCATGTAATACGTAAAGATTCTTTCTTTCTTTGAAATTGTATTTTTCGGCCGAAATCGTCCAATTAGAATTTTAATCTATTCTATTAAAAAATATTGTTGAAATACATTGTCCTTTGTCGTTGCTCTATAGCGACTCTAGATATCTGTAGGACTCCAGCGGGTGGGTCCTGAAACTACGGATATATAGGGTCCTTCTTAAATGCTGATACTTTCTTAAGAGGATGATCAGACCGTCAAACTGAACAACATCGAATAGCAAAAAAAAATTCAGCTCTTCCATACAAAACTGAAAACCTAGTCGAGCCAAATGTATGGGACAGCTGATTTTATTTTCGTGATTTCGATATTGCTTCGATAGAGAAAGTTGTTCAGTTTGATGGTCTGATCATCCCCTTAAAAAAGTTTTAGCATATTAAGAAGAACCCTTTATGAGGAAGAACGATAATAGATTACCGTGGCGCGCCTTGTGGGAAGCCTATGTTCAGCAGTGGACGATGTCACCGGATACAATCGGTCTTTATTTATTCATAGCCTATCTAAGTATCTAATTATGACAGAATTGAATTTAAAAAAGAACAAAACAGTCATTTGAACAGTTTATTGACAAGTGCACGCTTTTCACTTCACAGTAGGTAGTTTTTTCGTACGTTGAACAGTATTATTTTTATTTATTTTAGTACAATTACCATTAAATCTACCGTTTCCCCGACATCTATGACTGACGGTGACGGACGACCGACCGTCCAACTTGCCTACTATACTGAGCGTAGTTTATGGACAACACTTTCAAAGTTACAAAGCGTTATAAATCCAACACAGAACGAAGTACTTTTGCTCTTTGTTCCTCTCTGAGTAAATTGTGTATTTAGTCACGCTGTTGCTATGGTTTTACTTTTAGTTTTCACGTTTTTACTGTTTAATCAGTTATAGTGGCACAATCATAATTATGGTCAAAATCTGTAAAATTCCGACTCCGTGGGGTGCTGGGGTGAGAGCCTGGTGACCCGTCACCCAGCTCTATAAACATTGTGTTTATAAATCTATGGCAGGAACCAGTCTCTCACATAATATTATACTTAAGAGGATATGTGAAAAAAAATAGGATTCTTCAAAGCGTCATATATCATGAAGTACTAACAGTAGGAGTATAAATTGTGGATATGTGTAAATTGAACATATAATTGAAGTTTTGATTAGAGCCAAAACACGATTAAGACACATTTTCTCGATAGAATAACAAGCCAAAGTAGCCTCCGTTTTTATTTATAAACGCTTGGAACTGCTAAACGGTGAATAATAGAAACACGAGACTTGATTTAAAAAAAAAGAGATTGATATTTTTAAAATTTTGATTACAGCAGAATTGAACTTACATAAATAGTACAATCACAATTAAATAAAGTGTGTTTTACGCTTGGGTCGTTTCAGTCGCGCGCGCGCCCCATCTGTTTCTCTCGCATCAGGCAGTACAGGTCAGTTAACTAAAGCTGGCGGCTTCACAGTACTCACACTTATGCAATTTCACTATACAGGTTGTTTAAAAATAAATGATTTTCAAATAATTGATTCATAAGTGTAGACTAGAGTTGGTTTTTTAGTAAAATGGGTGCGTTGTAGATAAATAAATACAAATATATGTGTTACTTGTTTTTATTATGATTATTACATTCGCGTCGATCACACGTGACTGACTGACGCTAACATTTAACATCACGCTGTATTTATAAACAGTAGCAAAAGAAAAACAATAACTGTCCCCTTCACGGTCATAAGATAGACCGCGCGCGAGAGAGACGGGCAGACTTTTCATGATGCGTATGCAGTACGACGTCACGCCGCGCGCTTATTCACAGACACTACACAAGCGCAATGTGTAAATGTGTTGAACGCGCCAGCTTTAGTTAACAGACCTGTAATATAAGCTATCACACGCCCATTTGGCTTCAATTATTCAATTATTTATTATTATTACATAGGCCCTTAAGCCTATTGTCCCACATTGTCATCTTGTGATCTAATATTGTGTGTGAGAAGAAATAAATAAATATTTATTATTATTATTATTATTATACTAGCGGCGACTGCATACGCGCAGACCACTGACTTTAAATACCTACACATAACTTTTGATTGAGCGAACCGATTGCGATGAAACAAAGCCTAAATGTTTATCCAGGCTAAGCCCTATGCTGAAAACCCCATCCAAATCGGTTCAAAAATTGAAAAAAAAAATGGAGACAAAATAAACATCGTTCGAACCGCAGAACCGCTGAGATAGCCAGACAAATTGCTAAAGTGGAAATGGGCGAGGCACATTGCTCGCAGAATAGATAGCTGATGGAGCTGAAGCTTCTTGAGTAGCGACCGCGTACCGAAAGGCGTAGCGTGGGCACATCGCATAGTATAAGAAATAGTATCTATTACGCGTGGGTCCCCCACAAGATGGACCGATGATTTGGTGAAGGTGGCAGGAACCCGTTGGATGAAGGTAGCACAGGACCGGTCGTTGTGGCAAACCTTGGGGAGGCCTATGTCCAACAGTGGACATCTATCAGCTGAAATGTTGATGATGGTGACTCAGCTCGTTAGTCAATCTTGTGAGGGGCCTACCATCGCTGCGCCTTCCATTGAACAATGTGCCCTGCCCATTGACTCTTTAGTATATAACAATTCTTTGGGCTGTTTTTTTTTTAAATATATTTATCAAATACATAAACAAACATCTTATGAACTAAAATCATTGATAAACCTGATATTAGGTTTGTCCCAATGCAGAAACATCAGTCATAATAACATCGATAGCAAAAGTAGGCAAACAGGTAGATAGGTACATAACTGCAGTACACTCGTACATCGCACCGGCCAGTTACAAGTTCTTATCGCGTACTTGCATCGAAAAAAACCTGTGTCATCTACCCCTCTGTGTTCAATGGTTGGAAGAGGGTTATACCCTGGAATCGGTAAACGGGCTGATGATGATGTAGAACATAAGTCAAAAGTTGCATAAAATTGTTAAATTCGCCTTGACTAGTTGCATAGTTTTAAAAACAATAACTTAGTATTTATGAGTAACAGGTACAATACTTTGTTAATTATGCACGGATAACAGTTCTGTAACAGTTAACAATTATCGTTAACAGTAAAATTTAACCGTTCGATTGTTTGTGCGTATGTAACTTTTGCGGTAAATGGACTGAATACAGTTTGTTGACGTAATTTGTATCTTTTTTGTTGCGGCCGTATTTCATATTGACTGTTTCCATGTTCGGTAGGTGACAGAAACGGTGATCTATTAATTTGGATTTATCTTGGCACTGGAAGAATAGAAAATCTTTAAGTATCCAAAACAACCGCCATCAATTTATTTAGAAACTTCACCGTTCTGGTCAAAGAGCACAAAATGTTGACGCCGAAATAAGGCGAAATTAGTTTTCTCTAGCAATTTTCTTTTGCCGCTGAGCTTTCGGTTTAGAAACCTTTTATCTTGGGTGTACTGGGTAAGGTTTCTTTTGAAATTGTTTTGTGAACAAAAAGTTACCAATCTAACCACCTCTTGACAAGTCTGCCTGAAGCCTTGATTTCCTGAGGGTGAAATCACCAGCTGGGAGAGGCTGGTAGAAGCTAGGGTGCGATCTCCCTGGAGTAAACCAGGCCCTAAACCACCGATTAATGTGCCTAAACTAGGATTTTCAATATTTTCGTTTTTGTCGGAACTTCATAAGAATACTCGTAGAAACAGCCGAAATTTGAACGAAAACCTTTCAAAATGTTACATCAAAAATATAAAGTTGGTGTAACCCCCTGTTCGTTTCTGGGAGATCATTTTAAGAAGTCTACATCTTTAGAGTTTTCTGCAGTGGGATCGTTACGTTATTGCTATGTTGTTACGCTTGCTATTAAGCTAACACAATATCATAGTATAGAGATTTGCCAATCAAAATTAGAATTTAAATGCCCAGGTCCGCTGGATGTATCAGATGTTTAGTACTTACCTACTAAGACAATAGCCCAGTCATTTCACGGAGATTTATTAGGAGGGGTGGGGCGCAATTATGAATTGGATTTTTAATCTGTAACCGGCACCATTTAGTGACAAAAACACTATCTGAAACGCTACATAGAAATCAAAATTGTATCTCCCTGAAGGTTTTTAAATTAATAATATTAAACCAATGCACTCATTTTAATTAGATTTAACATTATAAATTATTTTTGAGCAATAAAATAGGCATTGAATTTTAAAAAATGAGATATTTAATAGAATATACTAACTTTTTTTTTAAAGCCTTCTAGAGTAGACAAAAATATTAACACCATGTTTGAAGAATGTATAATGGTAAAGCCTTAAAAGCTTGCAAAAAACCACTAACTAACCTTGAAACCTGAATTAGTCTGTTTAAGTCTTCAGGATGGAGTCACTTAATGATAGGATGGCTAGTCCACAAAACACTATAATAAATTAAGAATCCTTACCCCATTCCCCTAGACGCCTCGTGTATGGGACTAGATGGAGTAGTCTATCAATCCTAAGCCGTGAAATACTAATCTAGTAACCGTGTCGATTACAAACTATAACCTTTCCCAAGACAGGCAGTCACGCAATCAGGTCATCACGCAATTGTGTCAATAAATCCATCAAGTGAATATTAACAAACATAAAACAATAGTTGACCAGAAACTACAAAAGTGTGTTTCGCAACAGAGAAACACGTAAAACAAATGAACCGTTTGGTTAAAACAAACCAAATAACTAGGCTAATATCCCAGTAGGTACATTAGTCAAGCAGTACCGTCAGTAAGTTCACTAATTTGGCCAAGATAATTATCAGCGTACGATCGAGCTCTGCTCAACAGCGATTATAATGTTAATCAGTTCTCCCTTGTCGTTAACAAGGGGTCTTGGCGCATTAAAGCTGATGACCCACAAATTCTTTTCTTTTTTTTTACGTTTTTTGCCAATTAGATTTGTCCCCAGCATTACAACATGATATAAATTGATTTCGGGAACACTATGGTTCAATATTTGCAGTCTGCATAGTATTGAAGTTGCTATTCTGACAGGAAGTGGACCACTATCTTGTCTCCACCAAACCGCACTGAGCAAGCGTGGCACATTTTGTGTGAGGTATATAGGGATAAAAATGCTGATATCGACGGTCACAAACTCCCGGTAAGTAAGAAACAACCGCAACCGAAATAGCGCGATCCTGCGTGTCAGATTCGATCAGACAGTACGACTATAGTCCCTACTGTTTGAATTCTGTAATGTGTTAATTTGTGTGTAACAGTTGTTTTCGATATTAGTTCAAATAACTATAAACCAAACTGTTATTGCTAACTATTCAGTTTTGTGAGGTCTATTCACTTGTAAATGCACTTTTGACAATGTTTGCAAATGATGCAAATCTTCTGTAGGTAAGAACCTAGTTTTCATCATCTATCAATAGTTTAATAATTATATTGTTATCTGAAATGTAGTATAGACTAGCTAGAGCAAATTAATGGCTATAAGTACCTATGTTGAAATGTATCCCATGAGAAATATCAAGAAATCTCTCAACCTCGTCACATTCCAACCATCGATATATGGAAGTAGTTTCTACTTACACGTTTCTTCTGCATTGCAGGTTGAGGAAATGCGCTAAATTATTCTATTTCTTATTCTATAGCTAGTTAGGTTAGGTTAGGGGCTCGGCATCAACATAAACGGCGAGTACATCAGTCACCTTCGGTTTGCCGATGATATAGTCAATTAGTCATCATGGCGGAGACTATGGAGGAGCTCAGTCGAATGCTCGATGATCTTAGCAGAGCCTCCGAACGAGTTGGTCTGAAGATGAACATGGACAAGACGAAGATCATGACAAATGCCCATGTTGTACCCACTCCTTTTATGATCGGAAACTCTGCGCTCGAAGTTGTTGACGATTATATTTACCTGGGACAAACTATTCAGTTAGGTAGGACCAACTTCCAGAAAGAGGTCAACCGTCGAATCCAACTCGGCTGGTCAGCGTTCGGGAAACTGTATCTTCAAGTCCCAAATACCGCAGTGTCTCAAGACGAAAGTCTTTGCCAGTATGTACTGCCAGTTAATGACATACGGAACAGAGACATGGTCGCTCACTCAAGGCCTCATAAAAATGCAGAAAGATTTTGCAGATAATATTTACCTAGTACTTTAGTGTAGTTGACAAAAATATAGTTATTAGCACTTTTAAAATGAAATCTACAAGATTCGTAACCTCGTTTTTGCAATATCTAGCTGACATGTTGTTTACCTTTTACAAGGATTTTACAAACTTTAAAATATTTGTAACCTGCATGTCTAGTACCTATGATTTCTATACAAGCGCGCGACGCGCCTTCGCTGCATACAAAATAACCTGTTCCCGCGCTTTTCGGAGAGCTAAAGCCGCGTTTGCGGCGACTTGTACTATGGAAAAAAGCCGAGTCGCGCGCAAGTTGAGAAATCATGCTAGAGGGTCTGGCCTGCTTCATATGTCCCGGCACACTCAAACTTAAATAAAATTATTCAACTGAGGGTTGTACCTTACTGACGTTATTTATTTATAAGCCTACTCAACAAACTTCTTCACTTGAGTAAACGTATGTATTCCCTCTTTAGTTTAAGAGCCTACCGAGCGAATTGTGCTGCTCTTTATCGTATTTTTTTATTTCTAAACAATTAAACAACATTTCCAAAAAACAAGAATGTCACATTGTAGTCCTGATTGGCTTTCAATTTATCTAAACATTACGGATTATTATGTTTTATGCTTATAGCTATTATCGTTAAAACCGCCAAAAGTGGCCACTTTATATAAATACCTCTGTATTTGCGCAATTCGTATGTATCTGTACAAGCGTACAAACGCTTGTGTAAGTTGTCATCGGTCGCTTACAATGTTTACATACTGAAAGTGCTAATTTAATTACTATAGGCCAACGTGTATCAGAGAGGAAGCGTGTATTTGAAACGTGATCATCATCATCAGCCTGTCATCACAGGCCTCTCCCAAGGCGCACTGCCAAACTCGCGTCCTTCCTCATCAATCGCTATCCGCTACTCTTATCAGGTCGTCGGTCCAGCGCCAGAAGGCGTCTTACAGGCCTGTCATAGAAGGGAACGTGAAGGCGGACGAGCTGGCCAGGAGGGGCACTGAGAACGAACTCTTTCTCGGAATCCCTAGAAGTCTAAAGCGTGATTCTTCGAATAGGGCCAGCTTTGGAGAGGCAATAAAGCTGTGGTGCAACACCCCAGGCATGAGCCACTCTAAAGCACTTGTAAAATAAATAAATAAAGCTTACAAGGACCATACATTATTCTAATGATCCCAAGTAAGCACTATGGGCTTTTTGTTATGAAAACCATACAACACTCGCACGAACATATAACATCCATGACTGAACCGGGATTCGAACCCAGTACCCTGGTTTGGCAGTCCGGTATATCCAGTCCGGTCCGGTCCGGTTATCAAAGGCTATAATAGCAAACTTGCGAACAGTCTCCTTGCCCTTAGAAAGGATCAAATTTGTACAATAGCAATGTCACTCACAGGCCACTGCAAATTAAACAAGCACATATGCACACACGGAAATTAAGTGATACGACCGGCTGTATATTCTACAAGGAGGAGATGGAAACTCCTCTGCACCTCCTATGTGACTGTGGCCCCCTAATGTACAAACGCAGTACTCATCTAGGTAGGCAGGTATTGACACCAGGTGAGATGCAAACCTTCCCGATCAAAAACCTACTACGATTTCTGGCCGCAGCTAGGGATTGGTATGAAACTTTAAAAAGGGGCGTTCACAAAGGACCAGCGAGGTCTAAGTGGAAAAGGCGTAGTAAGCCTGTCAAGGCCCGATACCCTCTCAAATAATAATAATAAATACGGACCTGTTAATTATTAGTAGTCTTCATTCTAGAACTCGTACCCATCGGCTTGATTTCAGTTCTGAATTTGTGGCGTATTGTTTATAAATCTCCGTGTAGCAACTTCATAATAGTTCTATACTTCGTATGTTAATGAAACAATAACAACAACGCATGTCCGGTGCTGCTTACCCTGCCGTGACGTCCATCGTCGGTTAGCAGATGGTACATTGCCAAGGTTAAACCTTTTTGGGACCGTTTTGATGATATTAGTATAAAATGTTTATAGTAATGATGGCTTAAGGGTAGGTCAAGTAAGGAGACGAAGTAGTCCAATCATCGAGGAGTTTCCTTCTATGGACACCCTAACAATAATTCATCGATCGCTGAAACTTTGCAGTGTGATAAAGTGAAGTATAAAGATCACTGTTGACAAAATATCTATGATTTTTTTTATTTGGAAATTAGGTATTTGTACCTAAACTTAAAAATCACTCGTAACTCGCGGTGTAGTTCCAGAGGCAGCCCCAACTCCAGCAATGGACTTGAGGCTATTGAGGTATCAAAATGTCTGACGTTTGCGTTCACTCACAGATTTTAATAAGGTCTATTTACAATAGACGACGATAGGTACTTTGTCCATGATAGCAATTATATTTTGAGGCTGTTTTAAATTACAGAAACATACTAACTTTTATTCTTATAAGATAATGTCTGATACTATATTTATCTTTGTTAATTCCTGGAGACCTTACGCACAAACCGCATTTAGTAATAAACAGGATGAAGATTTTTGTTTACAGAACATCTGTGAGTAATAATTAGCTAATATTAGTAGTTCGGTCACAGAATAAATACTGTTCGGTCAACAGAACTACTGGGAATAAACGGCCATTGAATTGACAAGAAATCTTATCTATTATGTGTTTAATATCTTTTTATCCTTTTAATGGAACGAAGTCTAGGCAGAGTGTATTTTCATTGAAAAAGGCAAATTAAACTCGATGGCATGCATCAACTCGAAAGAAGAATGAACGAACGCATTTCCTGCATTATATCCTATTACCTATTCTGTGATAATGGTCGAACAACGCTGTATTCTTGTACATTTATTTTTTCCTACAAAATAACAGCGAAGATTTCTCAAATCTTCTAATTGACAGCACAGATGAACATCATGCTAACGACACAGCTCGTTACCACTTTCTACGTCACTTTTCCGCTATTAGAGCACATTTTCTACATTCTCCAATTTTGCAATCTATTTGCAATTTAACAAGTTCCATTATCGATCGATCTTGCTTTCCCACGCGAGCTCAGTATGAATTAAACATGATCACGCGCATCCATGGGGTGAAATCTATGCGCGCACCGTACTGCATTTTTATTATGGCTTTTTATACTTTCGTATGTTGTATGTTTAGAAATCAGTCCATAATTTAGATTCCATTAAAAGTAATCCATACTAATAGCCCAGTCATTTTACGGAGTTTTGTTAGGAGAGGTGGGAAGTGATTATTAATTGGACTTTTAAACTGTAACCGGCACCATTTAGTGACAAAAAGAATATCTGAAAACATATTTAAAAAAAATACAACACTGCAACGTAGAAATCAAAATGGTGAGTCCCAGAAGGCGTTTAAATTAATAATATTAATACCAAATAATAAATCATTTTTGCATGATAATTTAAAATGCAAATAACTCCAAATTTTAATAAAATAATGAAATTGTTGTTTTAAAGCCATTATTTCGTTATAAATCAGTTGGAGCGTATGAGGTTTTGCGCATAACGAATAATCGTTGTATTCGTTTTACTGGAGATTCGAAAAATCATCGACACCACGATGATATGTAGCTAGATAGCTACAATTTTAAGATTAGAATAGAATAAACAGTAAGACAGTCGATAACCGTTTGAATTCCTTATAAGGAGGGCATGGGGTTTTGGATGAATTCCAAGGATTTCAAAGCCTTCCGCGTGTGTGATCGCGTGATGCCTTCAGGGCTGCTTCCTAATGTAAGGATTGTTTCACATGTACCAGAACCACACTACATCGCAGCGACAAAAGGTGGTCAATCAGTGAATAGTGAATAGTGTTGTTGTAGCTTTTTGCAGTTGCGACTCGAACTAAATCTAGATACCAAATGGGTTCAAACGTTACAGACAAACAGTTAGACTTTTTCATTTATTATATTAGTAGATATTATAGCCCAGTCATTTTACGGTTTGAGTTGGGACTAATTAGCCTTTCGCCTTTCTGAATCTTTTATAATGCGCACAGCCAAGGAGTGGAACGCCCTACCTGCGTCAGTATTTCCGAGTGCTTACAACCAGAATTCCTTTAAAGTACGAGTGAATAGGCTTCTTCTGGGTGAGCTCGCTACATCTTCGACCCCATCGTCGTCCTGAGGACTAGATTGAGGTCTAGAGCAAATCCATACGTAATAAAAAATAAAAAATATTTAAGAGTCAATTTGACCTTAGAAATGTACCAAAATAAAAAAAAATCCCGTCAGCAACAGACCCAAATTTAAAATTTAGATATTATCGTTATAAAAAACCTGGTGGAAATTTTTTTTTGTAAATATTTAGGGCATTACCATTATACATACTTCAAACATGGTGTAAATATTTTTGTCTACTTACAAGGTTTTGAAAAATACATTCGTATTTTCTATAAAAAAACTCATTTTTTAAATTTCAATGTGTATTTTATTGCTCAAAAATTATTTATATTTTTAGGTTACAGTTTAAAAGCCCCATTGATAATTACTCCGCTGCCCTCCTAACAAAACTCCGTAAAATGACTGGGCTACTCGCCGCGTTACAACGTGACCTGACATTGTTGTGTAGATTTGTAGTTATCGTCAATCAAGCTATTCTTTACGACCTTGAATACTAATGTTTAGAAATAAATGTGATCATCAGTTAGGTACCTATTCTGTTGTAAGTGTATTTTTTGAAGTTTATTCCGAGAGCGTAAATGCGCGCTGCATACAAGTTTGTTGATATTTTCAATACTATCCAATTAAATTAAATGAAATTCAGAAACAATCAAGAAACTAATCTCTATGTTTGTATGAAGTACGATTTTCGTTGAGATATACAGTTTCAATGGATTAATTTAAGATTTGTATGAAAATCTTTGAGGCACTGTAACTTTAAAACTTTTAATGATATTTATATTTGCAGCTGTAAAGAACATAAAAATAAAACTAAAACAAAATGTACACCTATCCAATCAAGTATTCAAACCATCCTGCGATATTAAAATGAACATTATGTCTTTACAATAAGGACGGTTTTATTCGACCATTTAGAGAATCAATTATGGCATGTAATTACCTGCGTTCCAGTTTGTTATGTTCCCATCCTATACGAGTAAAGGTAGTTACACACTAGAGTCAAATCGGCATGTTTTTTTCGCTTAATTATTGCATAAAGGAAAACCAACCCCTCACAGCGAACATTGTAGTTGTTAATTGAAATTGGACAGGTAAACATAATTTAAAAAAAAATACAACCATCATCAGCATTGCACTAATCCAATGCTTAAACAATGATACTTTTCTTTTTTTAAATTCCCTAAAAAACATGGCGTGTTCATTGCTCTACTGAGTTGTGTGCCAAATCATGTCTGGACTAGACTGACCCTGCCTTTTTAAGGGCAAAGGGATCGATCCCATACTACCATGTCGTAAACTATTTAAAAATTTCGATTTAAATGATTCGTAAACTCCTAATGAAATAATAATAATTCCATCAAAAGATGTGTTGGCATCTTTTTAATCATCGTTGCCCTCTTCTTTATTTTAAAGAAACTGGCCTTTATTCTCAAAGACCGTGGCGCCATCAACCGATCCCCTATAAAACAACTGGAAAAACGGTCACTATAGACTTCTTCCAATAATAAAAACGTTAAATAATTAGCTTGGTTCTGTCATTCTTGCATCTATGAACATTAATTTGTGTTCTTGCAGAACATCATTGATTATCTTTTTGAGATGCTCTTAATACTTCACTAAAGTAATGATGTAAGTATTTACCTTTTTTTTGTCGCGCTTATTGCCGATTTAAGCCGATTAGACGACGTTATGCACCAACCCTTACAATCAAATATCGGGTCAGTAATACTAGTCTACGAAGTGTGCGTGTTACCTTACTAATCCACGATCTAAACAAGATTACACCGTATCTAAACCGATTAGAGTCCAATTTCGTGACAAATTGATTTGATATGATTGTTATTGGGTCTGTCTTAGAACTTTCGCCGATCGAGAATGGATACGGTAATTTTAATTTTGTATTGTCGTAACTAGCGTAACTTATAACTTTCTGTTTAAAGAAATTGCTCTGTTTATTTAATTTTCTGTTAAGTTATTTAGTGGTCTTCAGAAAAGATGTATACACAATACACATTCACATTAATTAGGTAGGTATTACGTACTAGATTTTGCCCGCGACTTCGGCTTCGTCCGCGCTGAGTCCCGTCATCGTAACGTGATAACATGTATAATAACGTGATATAAGTACCAATTTTTAAGTATATGCATTCGCTTTTAAACCCCAAAAATATCATTAAAATCGGTTGTTTGATGCTCAGACAAACAAAGAGACGGATAAAAAAACAAAAATCCGGCCCTGTAGGTATATACCCGGACTTTCGATTTTCGATATATCGCGACAGTTTCGGTCCAATCTTCATTGTAATACAGTTGAAATTGGAACGAAAACGTTCACGCAATTGCAAGGTCATATGTTCGGGTAGAGGCCCTGAGATTTGTTTGCCGATCTATCTCTCCCTGCACAATCAACCCAGCCTTGTATTCATGTACGTTGCCGTGGCGCGGCCTACTGGATTTTCGCGACGCGACTCCAGTATCTAAATCCGCACACCCACGCCTATGTCCCACTGGGGTAGGCAGAGACAATGCAGCTATGATTTTGACGCACATCTCTTGCCTCTTCAACATCCATAAGTCTTCGTCTTGTAGGTTTTTCGGTTCTGGGTACTTTAAGTCGACTCTTTAGTACGCAACTGATTTGATCATCGTACGGGAAATCCCTTTCGACTATTCCATTTACACTTGCCCTTGTTTCATGTGTAAACCTACTTTGCCTCATTCTATCTCCAATATTCTATTCCTTCACCAAATAACTCTATCTGGGTCTTCATCTATTCTATGTTATTGTAAATTGGCTATAAATACCTTCACATTATGTCTACAAGTGGCGACGGGCTCACTCCCCGTCAAACTGGGCAGAGTTTCGGTACTATAGTGAATCGTGGATGTTCTGAGGTTTCAGAATATCTCTGACTACCCCCTTGGGGAATATAATCGTGAGCATATGCTTATGCTATACAGGGTGCTTACACCCTGTATATGACAGCCTAGCAAATACTGAAACGGTGTACTCAGACCATCAAACTAAACAACTTTCATGATGACTATGGAGCCTACCTCAGGAGACGCGAAAAAAAATCAGCTGTCCCATACAAAACTGCTGTACCTACCCGACTTAAATGTATGGGAGAGCTGATTTTTTTTTCGCGTCTCCTGAGGTAGGCTCCATAGTGAAAGTTGTTCAGTTTGATGGTTTGAGTTCACCGTTTCAGTATTTGCTAGGCTGTCACTTACACCCTGTATATGTCTTTTCTGTAATTTCCATAGTCATAAACTCTTCGTCTATGAGTCACAATAACATTTATTATGAACTGCGGTCTTCACTCACTGGCCAATAATCTTAACAATTAAACCCAATCTTCATTGTTTCAGATTTTCTTTCGACGTGCGAAAGAAAAGCTCCTGTGAACAATGGACTAAAACAATGCATTAGAAAACGACAAATACCCGCAAAACAATCAATTTCACTAAGATGTGACGTAACGCCATCTAGCGGTTACTAGAAGAACTAAGTAAAAATGAAGTTGAATTTGTTTAAAAGGTCTATGATATTTGCGACGTTTTTCGGGTCTTGTCTGTGCATAGCGCTGATAGTGGCGTCTCTTGGGACGACGCATTGGATCGATGCGAGAGCGAGGAGGACGTCGAATCCCCTGGAGTCTGAAGGCAGGATCAGTTTTGGACTCTTTGAGGGAAGGAAGGACCTGAATTTCGGGTACGGATTGAGGAATCATGATTTTAGTGGTAAGTCCAGTTTTAGCTAAGCTAGCTATATACGAAGTTAACAGAAAACATAAAGGTCAAGACTATATTCCCGACTTACGAGGGGTTAGTCAGAAATTACTTAGTGATCATGCTATGTTATCTTAGTACAAACTAAGTGGAACGCTGACTTTTCATAGACAGCTTCCGACATCTATCGGTGATGTATCGAAGTCGAAGCACTATGTGTTGAATTTGGGTTCGTATCTATGATTTCGCTCAGATTAATCACTGTCTTATTGCTCTAGTGGTCTAGCTAGACAACCGGCTCACGATTCGGGTAGCTATGGTTCGATCCTCTTGTCGGCCGATTGTCTTTTTTCAATTTATTTCACAATAGCCTAGTCATTTTACGGTTTGAGCAGGGACTAATTAATAATTGATTTTTTTTTCGGTATAATATTGAAGAACCAATTTGAGCCTAGAAATGTACCAAATTTAAAAAAAAAATAACGTCAGCAACAGTTCTAATTTTAAAATTTAGCTATTATCTCGTTCTAAAAAACCTGATGGTAATTTTTTTTTGCTCATATTTAAGGCTATACATACTTCAAACACGGTGTACATATTTTTGTCTACTTAGAAGGTTTTGAAAAATACATTCGTATTTTCTAATGAATACCTCATTTTTTTAATTTCAATGCCTATTTTATTGCTCAAAAATAATTTACATTGTTAAATCTAAGTCAAATGAGTGCATTGGTATTAATTTAAAAGTCTTCTGGGACAAACAATATCGATTTCTATGTTGCGTAGCGATTTTTTTTAATAAGTTTTAAGATAGCCTTTTGTCACTAAATGGTGCCGGTTACATTTTAAAAGTCCAATTAGTAATTACTCCCTACCCCGCCTAACAAAACTCCGTAAAATGACTGGGCTACAATGTGCCTAGTGCTGATAACGTTAATAATTAAACGTGTCCTAAAATCCCAGTTCTACAGGGTTTTAGGGTAAACAGTTGCATTACTTTAAGGGGTGATTGTACCCATGATACTGAACATCTTTCCCTAAGAAACCTATAGGAAATTCGCAATTTTATTTTCTACTTTTCATACAAACGTTTGATCAGCTGATTGCATTTAGTATGGGAAGTCCTATAAATTTTTTGCGAATTTCCTATAGGTTTCTTAGAGAAAGTTGTTCAGTCTCATAGGTACAATCACCCCTTAAATTAATGCAACTGTTTACCCTAACACCCTGTATAACTAATATAACATAACTTATTATTATATGTTAGTGATTAATGGACAGTCAACACAATACACATGAAGCATTTTTTAAATAATCACTAAATTTTCACTTTGTATTGATTAAATTTTATAGTACCTACCTACTGATTTCATTCAACATAAATGTGATTGCATTGATTTTTTTGTTAGTATAGTTTTACAATATTTTTTAAAGCTGAAATTAGCAAGTTGCTTACCTGTAATTAAGCAATAAATATATTTGATCAATATACAGGGTGTCCCGTAAACCGACGTCAACCCGGCGGATGTTGATAGGTTAGGTCATGAATAAGCAGAATATCAAAATTTGACTTTAGTAAAAGTGTCTTAGTTTTCGAGACAGTTTGACAGTTTTAACACAGATACTGCATAGAAAATTTTTTGCCGTGGCACTCAAAATAGTGACTAAGGTAAAGAGTTATACGAATTTCATAAAACTGTCCTTATCTCGAAAACTAAGAACCTTATCCTAAAGTAAAATGTTGACAGATTGATTGACAGATTTTTTTTTTCGATTTTTTTTTATTTGATTATGTTCTGGTTAGGCATGAACTGACCTATCAGCATCCACCAGGTGGACGTCGGTTTACGGGACACCCTGTATATAGGATTATAGCAGGTGTCAGATTTTACAGAGTCCTTCATATTTAGCTTTTTAGCGTTTAGCCAAAACACATTCCTATTTTTTTTTTTTTTTTTTTTTTATTTAATTAAGTTTCGTTCTCTGGGTAGTGGGCTCGGTGGCGAAATTGGATAACGCAGTTCCCCGGTTTGGAAAAGTGCGGGTTCAAATCCCGCCCGAGACAAATTTTTCTAACATCTAGATGTTTATAGACTGAAACCTTGGTAAACATTACCACATTAGTCGCTAAGAGATACGATCGAGCTTGTCGCAAGATGCAACGTGAAGCAACAGTTTTACACTAGCTGCACTCTCGTAACGATATCTGCAATCAAACAGAACCTGTCCGTGTCGGCAATTTGCTAATTGTAGATGACATTGAGGTTCATAATTAAGTAATTAGACGTTTGTTGAAAAGCTCCATAGCTTGCAAATGACGGAGGCAATAACACTGACACCGTCCGTCCATGTGAATTAATGTTCAATCTATACTTATAAAACAGTTGCGTACTGACTGACTGACTTACTAACACAACGCACAGCCTAAACCGCTGAGGATAGAAACATTCTATTCTAAATTTGGAATACATATTCTAAAGACACTATAGTTAGAGGATGTGTACAAAGAGAGGATTTTTTGAAAAAGCGAATCCCTAAAGGGGTCCACAAGAATGTTGGTTTCCTAAATCCACGCTGATGAAGTCACTGGCAAAAGCTAGTCAATTATAATTTACTAGCAGGCACAGAATACTCGTGCTTCTCCATGAATACCCGTGCTACTCTACGGATTCCCATGGATTCCTGAGCTTCTCAAATGGCTTCCTTTAAATACGCGTCTATCTCTCCATGTTCCCATGAATACCCATGCTTCGGGTATGCTTTTCTACATCTAAAATCTACAAGAACCATGACCACCTACTTAGTTGCGAGTTGCGAAATGAACGGAATGAAATTGTGTCTCCGCGTTACAATCCATCAGTGATAACCCATCAGTGATACGCACCGCCAATATTATTAATATAGATAGCCTAAAGTCATATTTCTAGGGCTTCATTTTTTCGATATCTCATTTCCGTTACGAGAAATGATTATTTTCTGACCGAAACTGGGCGAAAAACGAACGCATTTTCTTCGATTTAAAAAAAAAGCTTTTCTATTTTTTTTCTTAAAGTAGCCCTCGTTGAGATGCGGCTTTTGATACCCCAATGAGCCACGTAGTCCCAAAACCCACAACACCAGGGCGATGTCCACTTTCGCTGAAAATCGGGCATGAAATACCGAAGCGACAAAAAAACATGTTTAATGTAAAAGTGCAACAATTCAAATGTTAAATGAACAAGAAGGGTACAAACGGCGACCATATCTCTAAAAGTGATTTCTCAAGACAACCAAGCTTACACGCCTTTTTGATCACATTCCTCTCACTCGCAAACCTAAAACCCAGTCTATTCTAAAACTCGAGTGACTCTTGTGGATCTCTAGGTCTGTTTGTTACAGTGTTTGTTTATTCATATGTGACTGTTTGTAATCCCTATAAATAAAAAAAATATACATGTTAAATGTGATACTCTTTCTTATACTGTATCGGACTGTAGGTATATTTGCATTGCAGTAAAAGCTGGTACGCACCCAGCGCGTCGATGGGCTTGGTGCGGCTGCGCGGCGCAACTCGGCGCAGCTCTGGCGGCGGCCGGCGGCGCCTGCGTGCTCGCTGCACTTGCGTCCGCTGCCAGGCTACGTGCACAACCGCGGCCGCTGCTCGTCACCAACTCCCTAGCTGGTAAGCACAGACACACATTAAAAGCTGGTACACACCCAACGCGTCGTTGGGCGTGGTGCGGCGCAGCTTGGAGCGGCGCTGGCGGCGGCCGGCGGCGCCTGCGTCCTCTCTGCGCTCCCGTCCGCTGCCAGGCTACGCGCACAGCCGCGGCCACTTTTCGTCACCAACTCCCTAGCTGGTAAGAATAAGAGATCTTTCACATACATACATATTCTCACGCCTGTTTCCAACTGGGTTAGGCAGAGACAACGGAACGCCACCTGCAACGATCTTGACAAACCTCTGTAGCTTCCTGCACATACGTTAGTAGTTCTCTGGCCCTTTTAAAGCAAGTGTACCCTTATAGGCCGTCCCCTTCCATCATTTCCGCTTACGCTTGCTTTGGATTGCACTCGTCAATCTGCTCTTATCCCATGCATTCTTTCCATATGACCAGAGAGTTCTTTCTACAATCCTTAATCATGTAATCTTGCATTGGAAATCTGAAAGAGACTCAGGGGGAGTCCGGCTGAATTAGATTCGGGATCCTCGGTGCTGAAGCTCTAAGAATTGATGTTTTAACGGAAATATGCGACACCGTCTAGAATATATGACATTGAGGAATCTTTAGACGGAAAGAGATGCTCTCTTTTCTTTCCATCAATAGATCGCACACGGCGACAGATCAACCTAAGAACTCTATCTTCATCCATATAGAGTTCAAGATGGTTGAACTCTTGTTGATGTTGATTTGTCGCCGTCGTGTGTAAATTAATTTTTAACAGGGTGACAGGGAGAGAGAGATAGAAACAGAGAAATCTCACACTAACTAAAAGCTGAGATAGCTTGTCCTAAAAATGAGGCAACGGCCAAGAATGAAAATAGTTCTAATTGTGATGTGACAGTTAACCAGCATCCCTCAGACGCTGATTGATAGATCTCTCCAACACGGTGTCAAGTCTAAATCCAATGAATCTCCAATACCAAATTAAAATTGTTGACTGTATTTAAAGTGAATCTGCCAATGCCTTTAAGATGGAAAATAAAACGGTGGAGCCTCGTGGCCATCCAGAAAGCGCACGACCTACACGACCGTCTTTGAACCCATTCGACTCGTCAATCATCAATTTGTAAATCATATCTTGTTATAATTACAGTGCTTTTCACGCTGGGAGCGATATCGGTGTGGCTGACGGAGTACTTCCTGCGACTGCAGCACAACGTGATGTCTGACGAAGACCTGGCGAACACCTGGTCATCAGACGGTACTGCTGACCTGGGGCTCTCCTTCTGGTGAGTTGATATCAGTGTGGCTGTCGGAGTACTTCTTGCTACTGACGAATGTCTGACGAAGACTTGGCGAACACCTGGTCATCTGACGGTACTGCTGAGCTAGGACTCCTCCTGGAGATTCAATAGCAGTGTGGCTGACGGAGCACTTCCTGCGACTGAGGAATAATGTCATCAATGTCAAAATTTCATTGACTTTAATTGGTTGGTATTGAAAATATCACCAGACATCGTTTGTATGGAGCGCGCTCCGAATTATATTTTAATTAAGAGCATTGGGCTCTTGACGGAGGTCGTGGCTTTGAATCCCACGGGGGGCACCTAGTGAAATGTTGCTTAGTGCGTTTGTCCCTAGTTGGTTAGAACGTTGCAGGCTGAATCACCCAATTGTCTAAAAAGAAAGATGTTTCCGTGCTTCGGAAAGCAAGTTAAGCCGTTGGTCCCAGCTACTATCTCTTTTGGTAGTAGTCGTTAAATTAAAAAACCACGCCAGATGCCGTAAGGCGGTTTGTGACACCAGGGCTTGCTGCCCACACGATAAGAAGAAGAAACTAATGAACCCTTTTTCTTTCCAGGTTGGTGGTAGCAGCCTCCGTGACGGCTTTAGTAAACAACGTATGTATACTTGTGGCCATGGCGGACGCGCGAGACGACAATGTATCCGCGCCCGCCCTCGAGGAGAAGGTCAATGGAGCCATCATGCTGTATTGACCAACCTTATTGCTAGTTGATAAGGTACAGACTGGGTTGATGAAAGCTGAGTTTAATACTAAGGAATATGATCGTGATAGAAATGCTAATAGCGAGTGTCAGAAAAATCTGCTTTAAAAATAATTGACCTTATTTACCATGATACTTCAAAAAGATCGTTTTGCAGCGTAGTCGAAATCTGATATAAGAATTCATCGTCAGCATAGCGACATGACGCATACGTTAACATACCCGCTTCTGATCAAACGAGAACATGGTATGGTCGGTAAAGAAAGTTGATTAAATAAACAAAAACTAATACTTATTAATTAAATATTATTATATTATTATTATATTAATTAATTAATTATATAATACTTCTGAACCTTATTTCATAGACATAAAGATGACAATTTGTTCAACTTTTTTGCCGACTGTACAGATATAATTATTTGGCAACTACTAAGTATATGCAAAATTCACACACTTTTTAGTCCTTGAATAATGCAATATAGAATATAGAACAAAGAAGTGTGTATTGCTTCATTTTTCAACAAAAATGCCATCAATGAGAGCGCTGAGCTTTTTTGAGCGAAGATAAGAAATTAAGCGAAATATTGGTTGAAATTTTTCTTTGCTGTCCTCACCCAGTTTTGGTGAATAACCACCCTCGTACCTTAAAGTGTATGATACAAAATATCCTAACTAAATGACTCCAAGACAAAACCTGATTGGAATGTTATAATAGACATTGTTAATTTTTTTTAATATCTTGGACATAGTCACACTTTTTTAATTTAATTTTAAATACTTGAACAAAGATTGATATCAAAATATATTACCTACCTATATGTTTCGGCCATGATAAGAGGTATAACACGGCTGAAACAACGCAGTACTGTTCAGAATGATTAAGTTCATCTTCGATACCATTCGAAGTGGACGCAGTATAGTAGTACCCGGTTTATAAGAGCGGTTGCGCACTACGAATCCGATCCGAACCCGGTCCGGAGTACTCTTAGAACTATTTCTATGGTAGTTTAGCACTAGATCCAGCTTTCATCATCCGATTTTATGCACACAATTATTTTCTCAGATTCGGAACGTATGTAGTGTGAAACCGCTCTAAAGGCTGAGCCTCATCTGGAAGCACCGCATCGCATTTTTTCACGCTCTATACTTTTCTGTCGCTCAGGAACGTCATTAGCCAGAGCGGGAAAGGACACAGCACTGCCGGTGCGGTCGCATTCCCGCTATCTTATTTGCTCTAGCAAATGACGTTCCGTTCCTGAATGAAAGAAAAGGATGACGTTCCTGAGCGACGGAAAATGCGATGCGGTGCTGGCAGATGAGGTTCAATCCTATGTCTTACCGATGTACAGTACAACCAGGAAAATAATTCTGCTCGGCAATCTTCGTTTGCGCAGAGCAGACCCGATTCCCTGTCAAAATCTGAAGTCATTAATCAAAGGGTGCAAAGTCGGATAGCAGCGAAAAGGGCGGGAAAACAATTAGCCAATAGCGGCACGGATTGATGGTGGTGCCTGCCTGGTTGTGGCAAATATTGCCAGAACGGTTCCCAAACTGAAACTTCAATGAACAGTACTTATATATTCCGTGACAGTACTGTATTTAATTTTAACTCGAAACTAATTTGTAACGATAAATAATCACCTGTAGCTTAAGCAAACAAAGTTGAGATCAAAATATCACTTGTTATGTGAGAACTGTAGTTAGTACTTAATTGTCAATAGTAACGAAGGCTGAACGTTTAGTTTTAGCGTGTTATTTAATTAATTTAGTAACTTTGTACTTAACTTTATTGAATTAGATAATAATCGACTCGTCTTCAGCCTATACAGGGTCCTTCTTAATATGCTAACACTTTTTTAAGGGGATAATCAGACCATCAAACTGAACAACGTTTTCTATGGGACCAACATCGAAGTCGCGAAAAAAAACCGGCTCTCCCATACAGTTCTCTCAGTTTTGTATGGAACAGCTGATTTTTTTCCTATTTCGATGTTGGTGCCATAGAGAAAGTTGTTCAGTTTGACGTTCTGATCATCCCCATCCCCTCAAAAAGTGTCAGCATATTAAGAAGAACCCTATATACGTCCCACCGCAGGGCACAGGCCTACCCTCAGGGAGGGTGTATGGGCGTTATTCCACCACGCGTCCCTAATGCGGATTGGTAGACTTCAAATACGACTCAGAATATTTTCTTCAGCGTATGCAGGTTTCCTCTCGATATTTTTCTTTACCGTTTGAGAGCAGTCGATATTACGTACATTAGTTAGAAAAACTCATTGGTACATGGCATGTCATCCGTGAAGATTCGAACCCGGATCCTCATGATCGAGTCATAATGATGATTTCATGATATTTGTTGAAATGAGTTTAACTGTATAACTTTTCACAATAAGACGAGGTTATTTCAAGACCTGGTCGAGCTTTAAATAATTATTCTTAACTAAATATCGCAGTTATAAATTAATCCGTCCATTTTTAGTATTGTGTAGAATCTTTTATGTATTTTTAAGGAGTTTTAAACACTACTGTTTTAAATAAATCCGTCCATTTTTGATACCGTGTAGAATCTCTTTTAAGTAGTTTTGAACACTAGTGTTATAAACAAATCCGTTCATTTTTTATAATATATTGTGTAGAATCTTTATTTATATTTTTTTACGGAGTTTTAAACACTAGTGTTATAAACAAATCCGTCTTTTTTAACCGACTTCAAAGCAGGAGGAGGTTTCTCAATTTGTCGATATTTTTTTTATTTTTTATGGAGTTTTGAACACGCTGTTATAAATAAACCCGTCCATTTTCAATATTGTGCACATTCTCTACGCATTTTTTTGTAAGTTATTATGGAGTTTTAAACACTGTTGTTTTAAATAAATCCATCCATTTTTTATATTGTGTAGAATCTCTCTATATTTTATTTTTAAGGTGTATTGCCTTTGTTATTAAATTATTCTATTACCTCAATATGTACATTAAGTAAACTGTTAGATGCAGGAAAGGTGTTAAATATTTAAGTTATTGCAGCAATTACAATATCGTTGTAATGTTTATGTCCCTTTAAGTGGATAACCCTGTGGTGCCTTTTTAACATGGATTTGTGGACAATGAAATCCAGCAAACAAGCCGGGGATGACTCTAATCATCTTGGAACCCACAAAAAATCAAAGAAGGTTGTAGTAAGAAACACAAAAATTATATTTCCCACCACTTAAAACGATACAGCGAGATAAAAAATGATCATATACAAGGTTTAAATGACAGCCTAGCAAATACTGAAACTGTGAACTCAAACTGAACAACTTTCACTATGGAGCCTACCTCAGAAAACACGAAAAAAATGCAGCTGTCCCATATATTTTAGCCGGGTAGGTACAGCAGTTTTGTATGGGACAGCAGATTTTTTTTTGCTTTACCTGAGGTAGGCTCCATAGTGAAAGTTGTTCAGTTTAATGGTCTGAGTTCACCATTTTAGTATTTGCTAGGCTGTCACTTACACCCAGTATAAAGGATCATTTCATATGAACAACTATCTATTTACTAGTTGTAGTTGCTACAATAATTTTAATGTTTAAAAATAAAGAAGTGTTCTTTACATTAAGGCTTGCCTTGCATCTGATTTTATAAATTAATTTCTCCGTCCAAAGGTTAAATAAATTTATTTACAAAGCCAAGTATTTAGTGCCTTACTAAAACTTAGTTTAAGCTAGTGATTTAATTGCAAAAATCAAAGACATATTTTTATTTTGAGTGGCATTGGTTTGGATCACTTTCTGTTGATAAAAAAACGTGTAAGAACCGAGATTATTAATCTTGATACTTAATGACTGACCATAATTATGTCTCTTTGTAGACGTTTTTGAAGAATTTACCAAGCATGTTTTTAAGTTCACGCCTTTTACCGATTTTTCTAAGTTTGGATGGTAAAAGAAGGGTATGCATCAGTCCTTATAGCCTTTACTAAAAATATACATATGAATATACAAACTTACGGATCCTCGCGGCTCATTTCTGACAGTTTTGAGTAACTACAGGGTGAAATTGATATATATTTATACTTTGTAAGCGCTATTAACATATCTGCTTCTTATAGCATTTCTCCGATTGGTTTGCTCCCATAGTAAAAGTAGTTCAGTTTGACGGGTAGACTCTTAGTTTAAAAGGATTCTAATGATATCTATTTAACCCTGTATACAACTTAAGTCAGAATATTATGTTGATAGCAATGATATTGTATACCTATACCTAAAAGTAGCAGATATGTTATCAGCGCTCACAAAGTAAAGACTCGAAAAAGACCTAATTGGGTCTGCTTTCAATAGGCCGCGTCAAGCAATGCTACTTGTAAGACGGCTGTAGCGTAACACAATTTTGCGAGCAATTCTATATGAAGGTAACAATCTTGTTTAAATATATAACTGGTTGATAGCATTAGAATGAGATAAACATTTTTGTCACCTGTCAGTAATTTAAATCCAGATTTAAGAATATAGACTTTTTTTGTGGTAATCTGGTAATGCAATGTGACTTTTACCTAATCACTCGTTTAAACTTAGTTTTGGTAAGGTTTTTAATAATTAATTTGTTTATATTAGTCGTGCCATTAGATTAAGTCTATTTTTGTACTTTTTCGATTTTTCTCTTGTATTTATGAATCTTTTTTTGTACCTTTATGAAATAATTTTCTTGATTAAATACTAATTTAATGTCATAATCTGGATTTTTATTACTTCAGTATGGAGTCGCGTTACAATTATAAGTAATGTTATTATGGGTAGAAGCGTGACTATTGTCTATTTCCCGGCTTGTAGCGTAACTCCACCGTAAGTGTGTTTTGTGTATAACACAATCCTTGAAGTCGCCAAATATGTAGGTACAACGTCAAGCATTTTTGCTATTTAAACTAGATATTGGCAAAATCATCGGTATTATCATAGCATATTGATAGTATCTTATTATAGTAACAAGTAGGGACCGAAACCGGTATCGATAATACCGGTACTTTTTGGTTACAACCTTTATTTTTTACAGGTATTTTAGAGGTAAACTAACAGTCCGCGTACACAGAGATATATTTAAATAAAAATTGTTTCTTCATAAATATAGTAGGTATTCAATTTTTAAGTAAGTTCCTCGTTAGTCGTTTCTAAATACATGTGAAATCAATTATAATAACAAACTTAAACTCAAACGTGAACATAAACTTAAAACCATTCTACGCTTTTGGGTTCAATAAAATGTAAATAATCATCTCCGTTTTTATCTCGACCTGTCCAATGCTGTAGCAACACCGAAAAAATAGTGCGCACATCCCTCGTTGGGTGCTCCACAATTTACCACGCGCGCTCTTTTCCGCTCCGTTTACTCGTCTCACTACTGACTCTTACCCGCACTCACTCGCATTCTCTTTAAGGTCATATTTAGGATACCGGTAATACAGTCGGTTGTTACCTGGATAAAGGTAACATTTAAATAAAGGTAATCGAAAATTTTCGGTCCCTGGTAACAATTGCGTAAAGAGATTATGTAATCATGTCTTACCTAAAATAATTCACAGTATTCCAGTTGACATACAAAGTACGTACATTTCAAATCCAAAGTTTAAATCCATTGTAAAATAACATTACTTATCACTTACCGACATAGACTATATTCTTTAACTCTGCAGTTATGTGTATGCATTGTGTGTATGGATAGGTGCAGACATACATAAATCATGACCGTAATATTTGGGGAGGTCACAGGCATTGCAACAAGCACCAACTCACTGCTAGGGTGGTGATTGTGGCAATGCTCATAATAGTCATCTTTTGTCTGTCTCATACCTACCTAAAAAGTTAAGAATATAAAATTAACTTACCTAAAATTCATAACTAAATGTAATGAGAATAGGAATGAGATATACCTATGTAAAAATATAATACCTATTTGGTCCGCGAACGTGAACGCCCCTTCCCCACATAAACCCATATAGGTTTTCGTGGGACGGGGTTCATAATTGTATTGTGTTATTGTAAATCTCTTTATTAAAAAAAAAAAAACCTGGATAACTGAGTTGGAGCCACAATTTTAAGATTAGAATAGGTTTCAATTCTAGTCAATCTCATCGATTCAATTAAGGCGGCTTGAAAATACATAGTACCTACTTCTCTCCACCTATCCGAACCACATACACAATAAAGTACCTATACAGGGTGTTACAGAAGTAAACATACAAATTGAAAACTTTTAAGGGATGGTTTAGACTAACAAACTGAACAACTTTCACTATGGGACCAACATCGAAATCGCGAAAAGCAAAATCTTTTTGTCCCATACATTTAGCTCGAGTAGATCTGTAGTTTAGTATGGAACATCGCGTCATGGCGATTATGGCAAAACTCCTCATTTTGGGGGAGGCCTAGGTCCCATAGTGAAAAATGTTCAGTTTTATGGTCTTAACCCCACCCCCTTAAATGTTTATTTCTATTTTTGTAACACCCTGTATTCGTGTCGTATCGTATAATATAACCCTTATTCGTGATTGTGGCTGACTTCAACTTTACACGATGACAATTTTGCGGCGCCAATTTTCAAGCGCCAGCAGTGTTAGGGTCAGCGCACACCTAGCGGAGAACTGTTCGAGCAATTTTCATTAGTTAATTGATAATTAAGAGGCTATGTGAAAAAAATAGGATTCTTCAAAGCCTCATGTATCATGAAGTACTAAAAGTAGTATGATTAGCGGATATGTGTAAATTGAACATATAATTGAAGTTATGATTAGAGCCAAAACACGATTAAGACACATTTTCTCGATAGAAAAACAAGCCAAAGTAGCCTCCGTCAAACGCTTGGAACTGCTAAACGGTGAATAATAGAAACACGAGACTTGATTTAAAAAAAAGAGATTGATATTTCACAAATTGATTAGATTTGATTAGAGCTGAATTGAACTTACATAAATAGTTAGTACAATCACAATTAAATAAGTTTGTTTTACACTTGCGTGGTTTCAGGCGCGCGCGCCGCCCCATTCTCTTTCTCTCGCATTAGGCAGTACAGTAATATAAGCTATCACATGCCCATTTCGCTTCAATTATTTTTCGACAGGCCCTTTAACTCAATGACTATTGAAATGGATTAAATAATAGCGTGCAAGAATTAATGCGAACACGCCACAGGGTCAGAGATCTCTTGCACGCTATTTTCAATTACTATTGAGTTCATTATCAATTCATTAATGAAAACGGCTCGAACAGTTCTCCGCTAGGTGTGCGGTGACCCTTATTCGTGAGTGTGGCTGACAACCGCCTTATTTCTTAAAATAAGTACTTAACATTTCTTTGCCGTGTTAAGAATAAGAATAAGAATAAATTTATTGAAAAATAATAACATAACTTAGCCAAAGTGTACAATAGATCAGTAACAAACAGTTGGGTCTTAAGGTTAAGTTTAATATAATACATATTGAGCCCCTGGGTCTAAACAAAGTAACCTCAGTTAAAAGGCACCTGTAATTCAGGCCTCAGGTTCCTTCCCTCATGGGTAGCTACATGAGCTTTACTTTTTGCATAACAATGTGGTGTTTGTTGGAATATAGTGAAAATCATATATTTGTTGTATTGTATACATATACCGTGTTCTGTGGCATAAATGGCTTGTGGGGCAAACCCCACAAGCAGATAGCCCCCACAACACTACTTTGTATAGTAGCTGTAGAAATGTTACTGCCCACGCTAAAAGAGGACACGGTCGTAAATGAATCCTCGTGAATACCTTGTTTGTATGAGTGAAGAACAGTGCAGAAAATATTGTACAGGTGTAAACATAAGTGCGTTACATAGGGTAAAGGATAAGGGTACTTCAGACTATCAAAGAAAACCTTTACCATGGGACGAATACAGAAAAAAAAATCGGGTCGAGTAGCTATTGACATTTTCTATGGAATGATAACTTTTCTTTCGCATGCGCGCTCTAAACATAATTTTAGGATACTCGAGGCGCGGATCCACAGTTGCGTTGTGGGCAAGGTGCATGCCCACAACCCTAATTGAAGTCGATAGGCTTTCACTCTGTAAAAGTTTCATCATAATCGGTTCAGTAGTTTTCATTTCATTTTTCATTTTCATTTATTCATAAACAATAATAATTATCGTGTGCGAATATAACAGGCGTTAAAGACAATAAGGACGATATACATTTCACAAGATAGATAGATATTATCAAAAACAATATTCAATACAATTAAAATGATGTCATAAGCAAGACAAAAATACAGAATTATTATTTATGTCACACAAAAACAAAACAAACAAAAAATCATTCAGTAATGTCAAAAGATATCGATGTCAATTTATAGGTAGAGAAAATATAATTAAACGAGCGTTAACCCGCGACTTCGTCCGCACAAATTATATACCAGATTTTAAGTCAGATCATAAGCTATCAAACAAAAAAAGTTTCATCAAAATCGGTTCAGTAGTTTTTGCGTGATACTCGTTCAAACAAACAAACAGACAGACAAAAAATCCAAAAATTGGTGAAATGGAATCAGGGACACCTAAAAACCATATCGTAACTTTTTTTCTTTGTTAATATCTTTAATGTACAGACAAACTTCCTGTTACAGTTTTATAATAGTACGAGCGTTAACCCGCGACTTCGTCCGCACAAATTATATACCAGATTTTAAGTCAGATCATAAGCTATCAAACAAAAAAAGTTTCATCAAAATCGGTTTAGTAGTTTTTGCGTGATACTCGTTCAACCAAACAAACACCCAAACAAACACACAAACAAACACACAAACAAACAGACAGACAAAAAATCCAAAAATTGGTGAAATGGAATCAGGGATACCTAAAAACCATATCGTAACTTTTTTTTTGTTAATATCTTCAATGTACAGACAAACTTCCTGTTACAGTTTTATAATAGTATAGATAGATAGATAAGTCAAAGATAAACAATTTTCACTGAAGTTGTTTAGAGTACTTTTGTAATTCGCGAGTTTCCAACTAAGTCAAATCAGCAACTCTTTATCAAACGTCAAAACAAAGGTCAAAACACGAGCTTTGTATGAAAAGTTGTACTAAATCGTGAATAGTGACGTCATTGTTTTTCGTCACCGTTGCGATACTTTTTAAAGTTTCTCCTTTTATTAAAAAAGGATATTCTGTATTCAAGCTACAGAATTACTGAAAATGTAAATTTAGCATTATTTTCAAAAGTATTTTTTTACTGAGAAGATAAAACTAAAATAGATAAGATAAGACAAGATAAGATAAGATTTATTTATTTGCAAGATCTTAACTTAAGGATATAGCACAAGACATAATCTGCCACACAGGATGGCGTGCAAATTTTAAAAACAGAAGACAAACACACAAAATAAAATTTACATCAAATCTGTTAGGTTAATCGACCATATATTCGTTTACAGAGTAATAACATTTATTTATTCAAAATTTATGTAAATGATTTTTAAAAGAACTTGTATTCAATGTTTTAAGCATATTTGGCTACCTGTTATATATTAAGCTATACAGTATGAGCCTTTGTTATACACCTGGACGTTTTGTGGCGGAAGTACAAGCTTATTACGATACGCTTTTCTCAATTTTCTTTCTGTGACTTCTCCGCACTTATGAAAGGATTTGATGCAGTCACCTCCCCAATTTTCGTAAGCAAACATAATAACATATAACATGTTTTTTAATTTACTAGTGTTCGCCCCGCGGCTTTGCCGGCGTGGACATAGATCCAAGGCTCAACGTCTCCTTTGTAGAAATGCAATGTTTGATCGAGCGCGAGTCCGCAGTCCAACTCGGACATGGCCGTGCCCACAACCGTTTTTGAGGACTGGATCCGCCCCTGGGATACTCTTACACCCAAAATATTATTTGCCCGGGTCGCAGAAGCTGTAAATACCTACGTCACTGTTTACATTACTTCCTACCCAGTCAATGTAAACCACAATAGCATAATTCAGTTTCATCTTGAGATTGGAAACGAGGACGCGATGACAGCGGTCGCTACCAAACAGCGAATCCCGTGAAATTTAGTTATAAACTCCGATACTAATACTGCGATGCTGTGACGGGAGGAGCGGTTAGCGATTTGCGTAAAAAGATGAGAGAACCCGTTGCCACGTTTAAACGCTCGTATAGTGTCAACATACAATGGAAATTGGAATGGTCAATGTCAATGGACTGAAATGGTTTTCTTGGGATCGGACCCGTGACAAACTCAGTTCTCCTCTGTGTTTGTCACAAAATTGGCCCGAAATTAAGGCATGTAAGTTTCCTCACGATCTTTCCCGAGGAATATAGTCGAGAGTATATTAACCTAGGCTGTGCTGTAGAAGATGGAGTAGGTAGAGACCACGAACCATTTGGGATGCCCTCCGGCCCGCTAGATCGACGACAACGGACATAGCTAACGGTAGCAATAACATAATAATCATTCATTCATTCATCAAATCATTCATTCATTCATCAAATCATTGGCTGGTAGCAACTGAGTCGCTGTGGGTGGACAAAACGTTGTCGCAATGAAGTTGAATTTGTTATTATCACTTACATCGGGTTACGTAACCTACCTATGTCAAAATTTTGGTCTTCTATTTCATGTGGTGTCCGGCCTACGAATAACAACCAGCTCCCGCGGCATGATGCCCAGATAAACGTTTTATCGCGACTGCTAACTCGTTCGTTCGCGCGCAAAAAGAAAGAGAGAGAGGGCGCGACAGCGCTTTATCGCTCCGCCATGCAGCAATCCATGACGTCATATATGCGACTAATTCCTGCATAGGTATTCGTACTTGGCTGCTTATCGGTAACCCACCCAGGCAATTAAAGTCACTAACTAATATAGACACAATCGAATCAAAAATCTGCTTAAAGTATAACAAAATCGTCATGCCTAGGTATAGGTACGCCTCAAAATACAAATGATAGTTGGACCTATGAGTTCCTAGCTTACATGTTCAAATTGTGATTTTAAATATTTTCACATTTTTGATACAATAGCGTTAGTTCGTTGTAACAATCAACCCCCTCTGTTATCCTACTTTCATCAAAATCCCTTACAATCCTCGAACGAATCCAAACAAAAGGCAGACTCAACAAACCGTTCAAAAAATCCTTCTATATCGAATTGTTTCTCATTCGGCTCCTCCATTACTGAGCGCCCATTCTAAATCTACTAGCAATGCCTTGATTCTGGGACGCCTTTAGGTTCGACAGGGATGTAGTCAGTCAGACCGCTTGTTTAGGAGAGGCCTCATGGCCCATGGGCCCATGAGCCCTATGGTTCATGGCATAGCATTTTGTTGTTGTATTAGTTTAGTAATTTAAATTTATTTTATTTGACTGTGCCTTTAGCTTTTAATTATTAGTTCTATTGTATTGCATGCTGAGATCAGCAAGTTGCAGAGATCCATACCATATTTTTATTATATTATACACCTTTTTAACACCTGTGATTGTGCAATAAATATATTTGATTGATTGATTGATTGAGTAGATAGATAGATATAACTCATTCAGAGGGTTTCATTTTTCACTCATTTTACTCATTTATTTTCACTCTCGGGTAAAGTCAAAGTCAAAAGCATTTATTGTAAAACTATAGGTGCGACAAGGTGTTACATCAATTACATAAGAACGCTACAGTTGACCGGTAAAGGTGTTCAATACTTAAAATAAATAAATACATTCGGAATGTCAATTATAAATTAATTAAATTACTAGTTACATTACAGCCAATTTCACATGTCAACAAACTAAATACACTTACAATTTCATATACCCAATATACAACAAGTTTACAATGTTCGAATAATACTTTCATTACTACACTTTTCCTCAATTTTCAATAAACTCATTTACACTATTATAGAATAATTTCCTCAGAAGCCAATTATTAACAGCTTTCTTAAAACTTAAATCATCAATGTAGGGTAGCTTCTGCTCTTGAAATATGTAGTATGAAGTCAATCCTGACTTTGAGGTGTCCCTGAACACTAGGATCTTGTTGAATGTACGTTGATCTGCTCTTCAAGTATGAACCTTTTTTTTCATACTAAATGCCGCGGAAAACACGGTTTTATCTGTATTAAATAGATCGTAGTATGGCAGCGTAATATAGCGCTATCGTGCCTAACCAGGCACTCAGCTCGAGCTAAACTTAGCTCTCTTAACGAGATAAAATACGTGATATGCTGTAGGTAATATATTATATCAGTACCTTTCAAAAAATTCAAAATTCAAAATTTTTTTATTCAAAATAATATCACATAGATAGCTTTTTGACGTCATTTTTTGAGTCTACCACCGCGTCGGAAGGTGTTTCGTTGAGAGAAGATGCGGCCAGATACTCTACAACACACATCTTTTAAACAAAACAAAATATACAAAGTACAATTAAAATACGATATTGCATTACATAGAGTAACATTGTCTACAATCTACTTTTGTAGCTAAGTTTGCTTACCTAGTTACTGTGTCTACCTAGGTACCTATTAAGTATGTAGTTAGGTATTCAATTTACATAGGCACGTATCACTTGGTAGGAAGGTATATAATTATTGATCGATTATTGGATAACTGTTTGCCCTAGGCCTTAGCGTATTTGGGTCGTTCAATTTAAGTAGCCTGTAACCTACGTAACTACTCATCTACCTACAATACATACAAAACAAGAGCAGAAAACCGTTTGTAGGTACCTATCTAGTTAATCGTAAAAAAGCCATATTCGATACTTTTTAAAATTTTGTATATAAGGTCTAACAAAATTAGGTGAAACTATTTTAAGGGGATGATCAGACGATCAAACTGAACAACTTTCTCTATGGGACCAATATAGAAATCGCGAAAAAAAATCTGCTCTCCCATACATTTAGGTCGAGTAGTATGGAACAGCTGATTTTTTTTCGCGATTACGATATTGGTCCCATAGAGAAAGTTGTTCAGTTCGATGGTCTGATCATCCCCTTAAAATAGTTTCACCTACTTTTGTTAGACCTTATATAGGTACACTAGTAAGTACCTAACTTTCAACATAAAAAGTAGTTACCATGAAATATGTTTTTTAGTATTCATACAAATCGACTTGTTGTATAAATCGCAATCGCAATGATTTTTTCAGCATTACAAATTCTTGATTTTCAGTTATGACCTTATACCCCACTAGTATTTAATTACTAACATAACTTTAAGGGTTTATCCAGACAATGAAATTAAAACAACTTTCACTAATGAACATATGGGTCGAAAAACGAGCATTATTTTGGGACTTTCCATATAAAATCAATCGACTAACCCGTTCATTTCTATGGAAAGTCCAACATTTAAAAAAAAAAAAAAAAAAAAGATAAAGCTATCGACCCATGTTCCTAAAGGAAAGTTGTTTATTTTTATTGTCTTAAATACACCCATAAAGTTATGTTAGTAATTAAAAACTATAGTAATGTCTAAGTTTTTACGTTCATAGGTCAACACCGTGTATATGGGCAACCAGTCACATTATACCGACATCAACGTATCTACGCCCCGTCCAATTTCCGTTCGGGAGACCTAGTTGCCAGCACGGAATATCTAATGTGTTTCAGTCATTAGCTAAATGACAGATTAATCTCGCCATGAATCGGATTCTAGGCCGTCTTGTGTGTGAAATGCGTTACACGCTTGGCCAGTTACTGCTTAATATTTTAGCTGTTATTGGATTGAGATTAGAAGCAAGGTTGCTGGCGAAGTTTGTTATACTTAGGTACTTATGTAACTATCTATTTATCTTATACTATTATAAAACTGAAACAGAAGTGTGTCTGTACATTGAAGATATTAACAAAACTAAAGGTTACGATATGGTTTTTGGGTGTCCTTGATTCCATATCACCAATTTTTTGTCTGTCTGTTTGTTTGAACGATCGAGCATCACGCGAAAACTACTGGACCGATATTGATGAAACTTTTTTGTTTGATAGCTTATGATCTGACTTAAAATCTGGTATATAATTTGTGCGGACGAAGTCGCGGGTTAACGCTCGTACTATTATAAAACTGTAACAGAAGTGTGTCTGTACATTGAATATATTGAAAAAAAAAGGTTACGATATGGTTTTTAGGTGTCCTTGATTCCATATCACCAATTTTTTGTCTGTCTGTTTGTTTGTGCGTTTGTTTGAACGATCGAACATCACGCGAAAACTACTGAACCGATTTTGAAGAAACTTTTTTTGTGTGATAGCTTATGATCTGACTATCTGACTTAAAATCTGGCATATAATTTGTGCGGACGAAGTCGCGGGTTAACGCCAGTATTTTATAACATCAAGGGTATTTCTTCATAATGGAGTGTTAGTCCCGACATTGATGTATGGAAGTGAATCTTGGGTATGGCAGAAGACGCATGAAAGTAGGATTAACGCAGTGGAAATGCGCTCACTGAGAAGTATGTGTGGTGTGACTGTGATGGACAAATTGAAAAATAGTTTTATTAGAGAACGTTGTGGTTTGAAAGAGGATGTAGTGACAAAAATAGAGAAAGGTATGTTGAGATGGTTTGGTCATGTGGAAAGAATGGATGAGAGCAGATTGACGAGGGCAATCTATAAGGCAAGCGTAAGTGGAAATGTTGGAAGGGGACGGCCTAGACGCCAATTTGGTTCGTATATGTAATATACGAACCAAATTGGCGACGTGCTTAAAAAGGGCCAGGTCAGATCTACCCGTAACCGACGAGCATGCATGAAAGGACTTATGAATGTGGAGGAAGCTAGAGAGGTATGTCAGGATCGTAGCAGGTGGCGTTCCGTTGTCTCTGCCTACCCCAGTGGGAGACAGGCGTGAGAATATGTATGTATGTATGGTATTTCTTAACATGCTGACTTGCGTTTTTAGTCTATGGGACTAACATTTTTTTCATCACTTGCCCAATTTTCAGGGGTAGTTCGGGTGATTAAACTTTTATTTTACGTAGTACATAAAACACGATCTTACGTCCTTTTAAAGAGAGAAGAGATCAGGAGTGCGATTTTTAAATCTCATTCGCTGAGCTCAGCAGTTGAAAATGTCAAAATTACTATGGAGATATGCATCTTTCTACTGCTGATTTGACTTTCAAAAATCGCACTCCTGGAGTATGATTTTCGAAAGTTAAATCGGCAGTAGAAAGATGCGTATCTCTATACATTTTCAACTGCTAAATTCAACGTATGAGATTCAAAAATCGCACTCCAGAAAGTTTTGGCTCTGATTATTCCAACTAGGTTTTTATTTCAAACAGAGAGAGAGAGGCCTAGGAGGACGTAACTAAACTAGATTACGGACGTCATTAAAAATGACAGGTTAAAAAGAAATTTATTGAAGACATCATCGGTTGTATGGGATACCTTTACCTTGAACTGAACCAAAAAAAATAATAAAAGTAGTTGAAATCGACGGCAATGTATATATGACAAGATGTATGGACTTAGAGGAAACGAGAGAGGTGTGTCAGATCAGAACCGCCCCAAAGTGAAGATCCATAGTCTCAGCCTGCCATTCTGGGAAAAAGGCGTGATTTTATGTTTGTATGTACGAGTTTTGAACATAATATAGCAGGTAATATCGTAAATCATAACGTAAACTTATCGTTTCGCGTCACGTGCTACGAAATCGTCGGGCGCTCGATTGAATCCCGACTGACCCTAGTCCCTCACTATAATGCATAGTTTATTGCAAACGTCCCGAAAATATGAGAAGTATTTTCTATAAAAATCCGAAAGTCGAACGATTGTTTATAGGTATCAATATTCGATGGAAAGGGAAATGATTTTGTTTAAGGTAATGGTGCGTTAAAGATTGTTGGAAAGTTTTGGGCTGATAAGGAATTAAACGCTTAAGGTGGTTCCAGTCCATACAAAAGTTTGACGCACAATACACGTAGACGGAATTAATAAAAGTAATATTTTATATATGGAAAAATAGTTTAGAAAATCTAGTTGCCGCATCCCAAATAACATTTGGCATTTATAATATAATTACGAAGATATGAAGCTTTTAAAATATTGTATGAAAAATTTCAAATCTTTATATCTTCGTAATTATTTTCTAAATTGCAAATGTTATTTGTGACGCGGCATCTAGATTTTCTAATCTATTTTTCGATATATACAAAGTAACTTATATTAACCGCCTACGCGTATTGTGCGCCAAAGTTTTGTATAAAATTGACCCCTCTGCAACCACCTGAACCTCCTCAACAAAATAGGTGGAATCTAGTTTAACTAAAGATGGTGTGAGTCTTTAGGTATTATTATAGGAAAGTACGTACATCATCAACGGCATCCCCTTATTACCCCATCAATCTGATGACAGTAGGTATGGTTGTCTTTCAGAGTATTTTCAAACAGGGTTCGGAGTGATAATCATACGTTGACAATTAAATAAATAAATAACCTAATGATCCTACAGGCACATACATTGTAATGATCCCACAGAAACATACATTGTAATGATCCCAAGTAAACCTCAGGCTTCTTGTTATGGGAACCATATAACAACGCCGCAAACATTATAACATCCATGACCAAACCGGGATTTGAACCCAGGACCCTGGTTTGGCAGTCCGGCGTGGTAACCATCCTAGGAGAGCGCGTAATTTCTCTATGGTAACCATTACACCAACCGGGTCGTCAGTCGTCGCCAGTCGTCAAAAAGAAAAAGCTTGTATTATTGCGTCACGCCATGTGTAGGTATAGTAGGTATACATTCCCGATGTGCGAAAAAAGAAGCTCACAAACACGAAATAGTTTTTCTCATTGTTTTCTCTTGTTTTTCTCAATAGTTTGTTATTCATTGTGATACAACACGAAAATGCCGAAGACTAGGTGCTGGTTGGGCTGAATACGAGTGCATTAAAGCAAAAACACAAATTTTAGAACGCTAAGTTAGAAACTTTACTCAAAACTAAGAATCAGCTTGGATAATTATCAAAGAAAATAATTATGTTATCCGACAATTATCATGATAATTATCCAAGAAAATAATTAGGTATCTTGATAATTTCGAATCCTGTTTTCAAACTGCCTCAATAGTAGATATTAATGTGTGTCAGGATCGCGGGTGTATGTTTCTCGTAAGTTTGCGCATAATGAGAAAAAATATCAAATGTAAAAAAAGTTTGTTGTTTTAGGAGTTTAAAGTTTTTTAAAGGGGTCCCAATACCATTGTCTGAATACGTCCCTGTTGTAACAGAAACACGGATACATTGGATCTTTGATTCTATTCTGTGATTGTGTACCCAGAAAATGGCATCGGTACACGTTAAATTTACAAATGTAAACAGAAATGTACAGTAGGCTTCCATACAAAAGTTTGACGCACAATACGCGTAGAAGGAATTAATAAAAGTTATATTTTATATATGGAAAAATAGTTTAGAAAACTTAGTTGCCGCGTCACAAACAACATTTGCAATTTATAATATAATTACGAAGATATAAAGCTTTTCAAATGTTGTATGATAAATTTCAAAGCTTTATATCTTCGTAATCTAAACTATTATAAAACTGTAGCATGAAGTTTGTCTGTACATTGAAGATATTAACAAACAAAAAGTTACGATATGGTTTTTAGGTGTCCCTGATTCCATATCACCAATTTTTGGATTTTTTGTCCGTCTATTTGTTTGTGTGTTTGTGTGGGTGTTTGTTTGTGTGTTTGTTTGTTTGAACGAGTATCACGCAAAAACTACTGAACCGATTTTGATGAAACTTTTTTGTTTGATAGCTTATGATCGGACTTAAAATCTGGTATATAATTTGTGCGGACAAAGTTGCGGGTTAACGCTCGTTATTTTATAAATTGCAAGTGGCCAGAGCTTGCCCAGGATAGAGATGGTTGGAAGATTAAAGGGGAGGCCTTTGCTCAGCAGTGGGATGAAATAGGATAGGAAAAAAAAAATTGCAAATGTTATTTGTGACACGGCATCTAGGTTTTCTAAACTATTTTTCCATATATAAAAAGTTACTTATATTAATACCGTCTACGCGTATTGTGCGGCAAAGTTACAGGATTTCGATCAAAGTAGGTACAATTAAAATTAATTCATACTTAATATGAGATTCATACACACCTACTCATAGTTACCTCCGTATATTACGAGAGATAGACGTACTTTTTGTTATCATCAGCTGCAAGGCTGATTCAGTATTCATAGGGTGAAGAGCATCTCTTACTCTGTGATGGGGATGGACCAGGTCTGCCTGCATAACTCCAGTCGGTTTGGGAGATACAGCCGTTCAAAATAGGATAGGAATAGGAACACTATCATAAAACTGTAACAGAAGTGTGTCTGTACATTTTGAAGATATTGACAAACAAAGGTCACTGTCAAGGTGTCCCTGACCTGACTCCAAAACATAGATTTTTTTTAGTTTTTGTCTACCTTTTTTTTCGACCATCACGCAAAAAGTACTGAACCGATTTTTATGAAACTTTTTGTGCTTGAAAGCCTTTGACTATTTATTATAGGGACTGGCCTTGCGGTAGCATTTCCCCTCTGCCACGGTATAAGAACAATTGATCATGTGCATTTACATTCAATTTTATAACTTATCACTAAACGAGACAGCCTATAATTGCGAAACAATAACTACGAACTTATGACGTTTGGGGTTCACACGAGACTACTTTTCATGATTTTTAACATTAAAAATTAGAATCTAAAGTTATGGGGAATAAAATCCAAAGCTGCGGATTTCATGTTTCCTCGCCCCCCGCTAAAAATGGTAGAAATGTTTGTTAGTAGAATATCACGCGTAACTAGTCCCTATATAAGTAGTCAAAGAGCTAAATGTATGGGGCAGATGATTTTTTTCCCGATTTAAATGTTAGTCTCATTGAGAAAGTTGTTCAGTTTGATCATCCCCTTAAAAAACCGTCAGTAAATATTGAGTTACACGCTGTATGAAGCAGGTATTCAGTTCATCGCTTCACTCAGTGCGCATTTAAGCCTAACAAATCGATTTCACTGTACATTACACTTCGATAAAAACGTATTTTTATATTCTAACTCGAAAACTTATAATCTAGGCATTACTTATGAGCCATGGAAACGAACCATTTTTCATAGTTTTTCAATGAATATCCCCCCCGAAAATTAAATCCCCCCCCCCCCCCCCCCCGAATATATATACTATATATACCACCCTGTATATTTGTAGCAAGGTTCCTGGTTTCTGAATGCTACGATTGTGAGGTATCGCGTATAGCACTGGCATCTTTTTTCTCAATTTCCCAAGAGGAAATAAATGTCAAGATTTCGATGTCGAACGATATTTCAATTCGTACGAACAAAGAATTGTAGTATTGTACGATTTGTGCGTAGTATATTTCAGTAGGCACGTAAAACAGTCATTGTTTATTCACAATACGTACAGAATTTATTGTTCAATAGTGATTTTGACTTTACCTGCCTCTTATAACGTAAGTACAATCAACAGCAAAAGTCAATGATCTTTAGCAAAATTAGTAATGAAATTAATCTTGAACAAATCGATATTTTACGATGTTATAGATGTTACGCGAAAGTGTGTTAAATTAACTTCACTTTAACTAAACGTAAAAAGTTAATACAGTTAATAACTATAACAGCCGCGGCCATAGTAAGGCAGCGTGATATCATCATCATCATCATATCAGCCATTAAACGTCCACTGCTGGACATAAGCCTCCACCAAAATGGGGGGATTTGCCATAATCGCCACGCTTGGCAGGCGGTGCAGTTGGATCGAATCAATGTGTGTATTCAGAGGATGCTGCTGCCCATCCTACAGTAGATCCCTTAGTCGCCTTTTACGACCCCCATGGGAGGAAATGGGATGGTGCTATTCTTAGCCGACATCACACAGCGTGATATACAGGGTGAAATCTATATCAATAGCATCCTTTTAAACTAAGAGTCTACCCATCAAACTGAACAACTATTACTAAAAAAATATCAGCTGTTCCATACTAAACTGCAACGCCTACTCGACTCAAATGTATGCAACAGCTGATTTTTTTGTGCTACGACCGGTTTGGTCCCATAGTAAAAGTTGTTCAGTTTGATGGGTAGACTCTTAGTTTAAAAGGATACTAATGATATCAATTTCACCCTGTATATAGAGCTATCGCGCCTTAGCTGTGTATCACGCGCATCATGCTACGGTTTCTGCAGCCGTAGTATCATGCGCGTGATAAGGCTATATCGCCTTTTATCTCGTTGTTCGCGCGCAAACAGAAAGAGAGCTCTTGCGCGATAGCGCTATATCACACTGCCATACTACGGCCGCTGATGATCATTTTGAAAGTAACTTTCCTCATCATTTACTTGTTGACTGTACCTACCGGTACATACTAGGTTTTGTTTCCGGGTTCACTCGCGTGGAATTCGCTTTGTTTTCGAGATAGTGAAAACAGGACTGTATTTTATTTAGCCGGCCTCGGCATATGCTCGATGTGCTAAATCTCGAAGCCGTTGCGCCGAAAGTCAAATTTGTCAAATGCTTGGCACGTCGAAAACATTACTTTACCTAGCCAATAATATAATAGATAAAACGTTTTTTTTTTCTAGCTAGCGTAAGTAGGTCTCTAGTTCTAGTCTAGTCTACACTCTACACATAGGTACAGAGAAATGGGTACAGAAAAATACCTTTTGGGAATCGAAATAGACGAGAACATTAACTGGAAAGCGCACGTCAACAAAATTGTAAGTAAGTTATCGAGATTCACGTATGCCCTCTATGAACTCAAAAAGGCAACAAATCAAAAAATTGCTACACAAGCATATTATGCGTATGCCCACGCATGGCTACAATACGGTGTTATTTTGTGGGGCAATAGCACACACGCTGACGATCTTTTCTTATTGCAAAAAAAATTCAGCCGAATATTAGTAAATATCAAGCGAATAGAAAGCTGTAGGCCACATTTCATTGAACTCCAAATATTGACGCTTACCTCAATCTACATAATGGAAATATGTAAATTTGTTCGCAACAACAACCATCTTTTTCAAAAAGCGAATTATGAAAGCACTCGGATAGCCAACCAGCCCCAGAACAAAGATAGATTGGCCCCACCAAACATTAAAAGAATTGAAATGTACAATAAAGGCACCTATTTAATGGCCATCAAAATTTACAATAATATTCCCTCAAAAATAAAAGAAATTCAAAAGAACACAATTTTTTTATCCAATTTAAAACAATATCTGATTGGAAAATGTTTTTATAGTTTAAAGGAGTTTTTTGATGAGCATTAATAAATAATAATAAATCTAGGTAGGTACTGCACTATACTATAATACTTGTTACATAATTATTATAGACGACATAAAGCATAGGTATACTTGGGGATTCTTTTTGTTATTGTATTATTATTTTTGTATGTATAATGTAAATTCTTACTTATAATTATAAGGAAATAATTTGTATATATAAGGTCTAACAAAATTAGGTGAAACTATTTAAAGGGGATGATCAGACCATCAAACTGAACAACTTTCTCTATGGGACCAATATCGAAATCGCGAAAAAAATCTTCTATCCCATACATTTAGGTGGAGTAAGTTTGTATGGAACAGTTGATTTTTTTTCGCGATTTCGATATTGATCCCATAGAGAAAGTTGTTCAGTTTGATGGTCTGATCATCCCCTTTGAATAGTTTCAGCTAATTTTGTTAAACCTTATATACAGGGCGTCCCACGGCGATGCCACACGGAGGGAAAGTACCTTAAATATTAAAGATAGGATATTTTACTGAAAGAAGACATCGTTTAATTTTTAATAATAAGTAGAACTGCATTCACAGATTTTTTTAAAAACGCCTACCTCAACCGGGAATCAAACCCGCCAAATGTGATAGTAAAATTATTTTGGTACGCCATGGTAAGTAAATTAACACAAAAATTGCTAATAAACGAAAATGAAACTCACAATAAACAAAAGAACAGACGCTTGAAAATTTACGTGTTCCATTTTCGAATTATTTATTTTTACTAATATCAGCCAGTTGCATGGTAATTGTGAGCTCATGAAGAAATGCATACAAGTACCTACTAAACTTTATGTATCGCTTTATTATTATCATGTACGTATACCACGGAAATCTCGTATCTCAAGTGGGTAGGAAATGATAATGTTAATTGTTGGAAGCATGGCCAAGTCAGAGGAAATTTCTCTGAACAAAATTTTAAATAAAGTGTAAAATTTTATGATCTTAGTTTCATTTAATAAGCTAGGTTATTTAGGAAAAAATAATGCTTATGAGTAGCCCTTTCAAACGCTATTATAAAATACATTTAATTTTACTATCACATTTGGCGGGTTTGATTCCCGGTTGAGGTAGGCGATTTTTAAAAAAATCTGTGAATGCAGTTCTACTTATTATTAAAAATTAAACGATGTCTTCTTTCAGTAAAATATCCTATCTTTAATATTTAAGGTACTTTCCCTCCGTGTGGCATCGCCGTGAGACGCCCTGTATATATTTGTCAAAGAGTTTTTTGCAGTGCCCGTTCAGGGTTTCACATAGGACCATAACTGTTATAACATCTGTAAGACATGTGAAAGCAATAAATAAATGATTATAATTATTAAATATGACCAGCGCAGACCTTTACCACTTCAGCAGCTTGCTACACATGGGCAATGAGCTGGTCATAATATCTGTCGAATCGACAGTGTCGAACAACTGATGGGGAAACCGAGTTTTAGAATCAACATCATCATCTCATTTCAATTATTATTGATTTTAAACATGTTACAGCCATGTTGTGCTATTTCGAATCAAATTAAAGATTGAAAAATTTGTCTCAGGCGGGACTTGAACCCGCACTCTTCCAAACTGGGGAACTGCGTTATCCAATTTCGCCACCGAGCCCACTACCCAGAGAACGAAATTTTCTATCTGTATCGTCTTAAGGGGACGTGAGCGCCATCTACTGGAAGTTATTACACACTAACCAACCCGCAAGTCCAGCATTACAACTGGAATTCATACGATATAGATTACACACCCTGTTCCAATTTCAAATATTATTGATTTTAAACATGTTACAGCCATGTTGTGCTATTTCGAATCAAATTAAAGATTGAAAAATTTGTCTCGGGCGGGACTTGAACCCGCACTCAGTCCCCCGGTTTGGAAGAGTGCGGGTTCAAGTCCCGCCTGAGACAAATTTTTCAATCTTTAATTTGATCATCATCTCAGCCGATCGAGGTTCACTGCTGGGCATAGACCTCCCAAGGATCGCCACAACGACCAGCCCTGCGCCTCTGCCACTTTAGTTTAGCAATTCTTTGGGCTATGTCAGCTACTCTGGTTCTTTTGCGAATCTCTTCCATATCTGATTCGATCTCGCAGGCAAGCTCCGAGCATAGCCCGCTCCATTGTCCTTTACGTGACTTTCAGTCTTTTTATAAGGCCTTGTGTGAGCGACCACGTATCTGTTCCATATATGTCATAACTGGCAAAACTATACAGGCTGTTACAGAAGCAAACATAAAAATTGAAAACTTTTAAGAGGTAATTTAGACCAACAAACTGAACAACTTTCACTATGGGACCAACATCGAATTCGCGAAAAAAAAATCTTTTGTCCCATTCATTTAGCTCGAGTAGATCTGTAGTTTAGTATGGAACATCGCAAACGCATCGCATCATGACGATTACGGCAAATCTCCTCATTTTGGTGGATGCCTATGTCCAGAAGTAGACGTCTATCGGCTGATATGATGATGATGATGGAACATCAAATTTTTTTTTTCGAGATTTCGATATTGGTCCCATAGTGAAAGTTGTTCAGTTTGATGGTCTTAACCACCCCCTTAAATGTTTATTTGTATTTTTGTAACACCCTTTATACTCTGGAATGAAGACCACGAACTGGCAGGAGTGATGTTGGGACGCCCTATCGATGCACCGACGTCCTTGGAAATGTTGCGGGGTGCGATTGGATGAGGAAGAACGAGGATAGAGTTTTGTGGCGCGCCTTTGGAGAGGCTTATGTTCAGCAGTGGACGATGACAGGGAGATGATGATGATGTATATATCCTAAAAAGACGCATGTGTTTAACCGATTTATGATGGCGTGGCGGAAGGGATTTGCACTCACGGGCAGGGCTGTGAATCATTTCGAAATTCAAGATGGATGACACGATGGTACAGTGATATTTTATTCACGCTCTGTTGACGCAGGTGCTGTTTGGCGCCAAAATGTATGTTGATTGTGTTCTGAAAAAATACAAAAGGTATTGTTATTATTTATTTCTTTATCATTCCGCTCCTTCCTGCTTTCGTCTCCGAGGAGATAACTTTATAAATATTTATGATTGTTACTCATAGAGAAGTTACGCGCTCCCCTGTTACTGTTCGGTGTTGTCTGAATACACCCTTAAAGTATGATCTTCAACATCTCGGCTTTATTTGCTATAAAGTACTCTACATTTAATAAAAAAGTAAAATTTGTAATTAAAAACGTTTGGTGTAATTATACAGTTTTATAAACTGAAAAACAAATAAAATAAAGAGTAGTAGGTGAATTTTGTGAATAAATTATACAGGGTGAAATTGATATCATTAGCATCCTTTTAAACTAAGAGTCTACCCATCAAACTGAACAACTTTCACTATGGGAGCAAACCGATCGCAGCAAAAAAACAGTCACCTGCTCCATACTAAACTGGAAAGCCTACTCGAATCAAATGTATGCAACAGCAGATTTTTTTTTGCTCCGATCGATTTGCTCCCATAGTGAAAGTTGTTCAGTTTGATGGGTAGACTCTTAGTTTAAAAGGATGCTAATAATATCAATTTCACCCTGTATATTAAAGTGCACCACATCGAAGTAAGGTTCCGAATTTATGGGCTGGCAGCGTTCCCTCTTTGAATTATCAATTTATCAGACTGATTCTTTTGGGAAAAGTAGCTTCCAGCCCTTCGGTCACCGGTGGCCTCGATGAAGCGAATTTTAGGATTCTATAATTATTCTTCCTCCTTTTGCACAAATTGCATCGTTGCAAGGATTGCTATGGGAAAAAGAGCTTTCAACGACAAAAAACACCTTCTGAAAGCAAAAATATCGAGCAAAATCCGAAAACGCCTAATTTAAGTGTACATCTGGAGCATTGCATTGTACGGTAGCGAGACGTGGACATTGACTAAACGAGATCGAGATAGGCTGGAAGCTTTTGAGATGTGGTGTTGGGAGGCGAATGGAGGGGATAAGTTGGACGGAACGCATAACAAATGAAGAGGTGCTAAGAATGGTTAAAGAAAAGAGAAACATTTTAATACCAATCGAAAACCGGAGGGGAAAAATGATCGGACACTTGATACGAAACGACAATTTCTTTAAAACCATACTGGAAGGGAAGATAGAGGGGAAGAGAGGCAGAGGAAGACCTAGACAGAGTTATCTGGCCCAAGTGAAGGAAAAGGTTGATGTCGTATCGTATCAAGAACTCAAGAGACTAGCGGAAAGGAGACAGGATTGGCGAAAACTCCACCGACAAGAGCGTAGCTCTTAAATAAGATGATGATTTGCACAAATCTGCAACACTATCCGACCTACACGTATAGGACAGCTCATTTTTTACGAGATTCGATTTTGGTCCCATAGAGAAAATTGTTCAGTTTGATAGTCTGATCATCCCCTTCAAAATTGTCAGAGTTTTAAGTTGAACCTCTTGGTCTGCGCGAAAAAGATTGATATCTGAAGAGCTTTGACTACTTATTATATGGACTAGACACGCGTGTAATTCTACTAACAAACATTTCTGCCACTTTTTGCGGGGGGCGAGGTAACATGAAATCTGCAACTTTGGATTTTATTCCCCATAACTTTAGATTCTAATTTTGAACGTTAAAAATCATGAAAAGAAGTCTCGTGTGAACCCCAAACGTTCTAAGTTCGAAATTATTGTTTCGCAATTATAGGCTGTGTCGTTTAGTGATAAGGTATAAAATTGAATGTAAATGCACATGATTAATTGATCTTATACCGTGGCAGAGGGGAAATGCTACCGCAAGGCTAGTCCTCATAATAAATAGTCAAAGCTGAAGAGTGAAGATATTCAATATCTTATTGAAGAAAATACAGCATCACTAAAGCTTATCCTACTAGAAAACCACTCAACTATCGACACGTAAACATAATTTTCGAGTTTCTTATCAATATTTACATTGATTTGAATAGAAATTCATTCCGGTAAAATATCTGTGATATCCTCAGGGATCCGCCGCGACCCTCCGACTGATTGAGTGGAATAATACGATTTACCTGAAAATATCAGTTACCGATTTCTGACCGTTTCCGAAACTTTTGCTTCATCAGTTTTTGTAATCTATTTTTAAACGTTGAAGGAAAATCAGATCTGATAAAAAAATTTACTGCTAATTCAGTTATTGAGATATTATATATATAAACCGGCCAAGTGTGAACCTTCCATACTCGCGCATGGAAGTACATGGAATACACCATCATCACCATACATCATTCTCTTGCACATTTTTAATTTCTTGGGGTCGGCGCAATATGTTACCGTCTTCCATCACTCTTAGCCGTCGTTTCAGCACTCACTCCTTTCTTACACATTATTATCCTTCACTCTGACACCAGGGCTCTGCCCACAAGATAAGAAGAGAAGATCCTTCACAGAATCCATCCATCTTTTCTTCGGCCATCCAGCTCTCCTACCACAGTGATGATACAATTTAAAAAAAAAATCTCCAGGGTCCTTTGTGGAAGCCCGACACAAATGCTTTTTTAATATTTTACTGTATAATATAACCTCACACCAAGTTTGACGCGTGTACCTATGTATTGGCATTTTTACTATATATAGAGCAAAAACACGTTTATTTTAGGGGAATCCCTCTAATTTTTTTTGTTTATATTATATCAGAAAATCCGCCATAATAATGCATATTCTGTGAAATTTTCAGTCTTTTCCTAGCTATTACGGTTCAAAAGGTACCTACAGCCTTTTATACAGGTTGTTAGGGTAAACAGTTGCATTACTTTAAGGGCTGATTGTACCCATGATACTGAACAACTTTCCCTAAGAAACATATAAAAAAATCATAATTCATTTATTAATTGTTGCTTGCACACGTTAGATGCATAAGATGCATAAGATGGTATGATTAATTTGTGGTACAGCAATCTGCCTCTTCAAGGCATTCAATCTATCAATCTATCTATATCTATACTCTATCTATTCTATCTAAACTATTATAAAACTGTAGCAGGAAGTTTGTCTGTACATTGAAGATATTAGCAAAAAAAAAGTTACGATATGGTTTTTAGGTGTCCCTGATTCCATATCACCAATTTTTGGATTTTTTGTCTGTCTGTTTGTTTGTGTGTTTGTTTGTTTGTTTATTTGTTTGTTTGTTTGTTTGTTTGAACGAGTATCACGCAAAAACTACTGAACCGATTTTGATGAAACTTTTTTTGTTTGATTGCTTATGATCTGACTTAAAATCTGGTATATAATTTATCTCGCTACATTGACGGGAACCGGATAAACATATAACCGCAAGTGCAACCAATGTACGGTGCCATTTCAATTTCAAGTAAGTAACACTAATTAAAATTAAAAGACTTGTAATAAAGTAAGCTAATTCTGAAGACTGTTTCATTTATAAATAACGAAAATAACAACAAATTACAAAATAAATACCAATAATTATAAATTTTATCATTGTCCAGTGCATTGTTGGTATAACATTGTTTTTCTTTTTGGCTATAAAATCTTTCAAACTCCATGGAGAAAACCTTTGCATAACAAAAAAAACCTTAGTACTGGCCACAAGAAAAAAAGATTCAAACTACAAATTTCTTGATATTTTGTAGAATTACAGTGCAATCAAAGCAGGAGCATAGAGATAGTAAGTACTACGTACACGTACATGAGCAGGAGTAATTATAAAAAAAAAACTGCACGCCAATTTCAAACAAAGAGAATATAATCATGATTTCAAATCAGCAGGCGAAAGATGTCTAAAACTCGATTTTTAATTCGGAATGTTTTTATTTACGGTGTAATCACACAGTGTGATGTAATACACATTTTACGCAAGACTGGATAATAGCTAATATTTTAAAGCAATTATAAGACAGGTAAGAAACTATTTTGAAATACCGTAAATTATTACTAAAATACAAACGAACGAACTCTAACAAATTAATAAGGGTCGGTTTTTTATGCCGCCGATGCGATGTGCCGCCGTGCATTTTGCGCCCGATTCGATTAAGGGGATAATATATTTTTCTACGGCGCTCCATACAAAACGAAGCTTAGTTTAAACATTTAGTAATTAAAGTAAAAAATGAATGGTTTTAAAACAATCTAGAAGCCAATATCTGTGATTTCCTTTTAAATGTTTAGTTCTAAAGTTATCTTAACTCAAAGTTTGTAGTCTGTGCTGCGGTCCGTCCGTTTCATGTGTCGTCCACCATTTGGGCTCTCTCTGAGGAACCTTCCACAGCCCTACGGACTGTCGCTTGATATGAGCTTTACATTAATTAGTGTAACATTCGGCAATAGCCGACTGCGTCCTTCCGTACGAAATTATTCGCTGGAATCCAGGCGCATACGTGCGCCTCAGCCGTTGTTTCAAATTGAAAGAGCAAAACTCGAGGTTGATCCATGGCATCCTATGTTCAGATACTCCACAGTACCTCAAAGGCTCAAGAGCCGCAAAAACATTCTGAAGTGTGTCCACCCTATACAAGGTATTGGTAATGGTCCTCGAGCTAGATATGACCTCTGGCGAAGAAAGAGCACGCTACCCGACCCGCTTGTCCCTCCCCCTCGGAAAGCCTTCCCCCAGGACATGAACTACCCAGGCCGATTTGGAGGTCTTTAAACAGGCTCCGAACTCAAGTCGGCCAGAGTAAGGAGAACGCAAACTTGCACGCGAATGGAGCGTATGGACGCTGCTGGTAGTGCTATCCGCGTGGCAAAATACTGGGCTGGAAAAATATAACATGACATGCCATCGAGTGGATAGAAGAAAATGCACGCAAATTGACAGCGAGTGCTGACCAGGCCATGTACCCGGACTTTAGATTTTCGATATAACGCGACCGTTTCGGTTCCGGTCCGAACTTCATTGTAATAGAGTTGACATTGGAACGATAACTTTCATGCAATTTCGACGTTCGAATGTCCGGGTCAAGAACAAAGAACATTGTATATAGTATTCGTCCGGGTAGACCCCTGCTGTCAAACGTCAAACGGTGACGTTGCAGTAGAATGCGGCCGTCACCGATTTCGCGCGCATCTGACCGGATTGCAAGATGTATAGGGTCCTTCTTATATGCAGACAGTTTTTTAAGGGGGTGATCAGACCATCATACTGAACAACTTTCTTTATGGGACCAAAGTCGAAACCACGAAAACAAATCAACTGTTCCATACAAAACTGCAATCCTACTCTACAAAAATGTATGGGGCAGAAGATTTTTTTTCGCGATTTCGATGTTAGTCCCATAGAGAAAGCTGTTTGAGGGTCTGATCATCCTCTTAAAAAAGTGTCAGCATATTAAGTTAAATATATAAAAAATAAAGTAATATATTATATATAATGCGCCCCGACGCGTTCCGTTCAGTGATAATCATACTTAAAAAATCATTTTGTATCTGCCAGTACACTTGATTGTTTTCAGAAATGAAAAATGCCATCACGAAGAAGAACTAATAATCTCACTAATATTATAAACGTGAAAGTTTGGGACGATGTTTGTAAGGTTGTAATGTTGTATGTTTGTGGCACGCATAAACGGCTGAATGGATTTTGATGAAATTTGGCACGCAGATAGAATGTGTTCTGGATTAACATATAGGATACTTTTTATCCCAGTAATGAGTTCCTGTGGGATAAATTACAATGTTTTATCATGCTGAAACATGTACTACGTTTTTATTCTATGCTCACTAGCGCTAATTTGACGCTGAAAGATGCATTTGTGTAGATTTCAGTGATTTTTTTTTTAATTCTTTTTTTTTTTTTTTGAGCTTTTAACCCTGAGGTTATGTCAGCCCATTTCAGTGATAAAAATAGTATTTGCTTTTTTCAACAGTTTTGACAACAGCTGTGTAGTATATTTGGTATATGGTTAGATTTTCGTGCATGAGGTGGAGGTTCGATTCTTGGTCGAGAATACTTTTTTTTTATTTTTTTTTAAATACATTCAACAACTATATCCATTTTTCACCGGATTAGACAGAGGCAGTTAGGCTTGATATGTTAAGGGCCTGACCTTAATCGTAATAATATCCTGAGATCATATCAGATCTAATATTAGCGCAGGATGTTTTCTTTTGGCTTTTTTCTAATTTTAATCCTACCATCCTACTAGGTATCTCACTAATATTAATTGTATGTTTGTGGTTCAATCATCAACACGGCTCAGAAATTCGGTTTTACAGATTTGATTGTATAGGTACTGGGCGAATTGGAAAAATATTTTTTTTTTATCGTGTCGACTTCAAATTCTGAACAAAGTCTCTAAATAGTAGGTTGCCAGAATCGGGCAACCGATACTGCACCGTTGCTAGCGGTCATGAGCTCCTCCTGCGTGCAGATGTTAGGACACGCAGGGCACGATGTGAGATGGGCCATCGTTTGTGGAGTTCCACACAAGCAAGTCACATTTTGCGCATCCGAGTATCCCCACCTGACCATGTTGTCCTTACTGCGACCGACCTGGGTTCGAAGTCGGTTTAAAGACTTCCAGGTCGCCCAAGGCAAGTCATGTCTAGGCTCTCAGACGGCGACACAAATGGAGTTGGGAGGGACACTTTTTGTCGCCATAGAGTACACCTTGCTTGCGCTGGGCCAGTGTTCAGGGGCATTTTGCGGCGCAGGAATAAAGCCATGCATAGTGTGTAGTCCGCCATTTGGGCTCTCTCTGAGGAACCTGCCACAGCCCTACTTACATCTGGGGGCGCTATGCCAGCGAGTGGGTAAAGCAACTGTACCAGTTTCAAGCAACCAGTTATAATCCGAAACGCTTCGTTCTGTGCCGGTATCCACCAGCTTGGCGTGGGCAGATCGGCCCCACACCGGGCAAGCGTATTCTCCAGCGGAGAACGCGAGAAAAATAAATAAATAACGCTCACAGGCACAAACATTATTTTAATTATCCCAAGCAAGCATTATAGGCTTTTTATTGTGGAAACCATACAACAACGGCATAAACATATAACATCCAAGACCGAACCGGGACTCGAACCCAGGACTCTGGTTTGGCAGTCTGGCGTGGTAACCATTACACCAACCGGGTCGGCAAATACTAAAAATCCTCTTTCTTTTAACCTTTTCTAAAGTTAGTGTTCATAATTTTATCGTAGTATTGTTTTCATCTTAATAGATGGCGTTGGGTGTTTTTTTGAAGCAAGTACCATACTTAATTCACGCTCAAGACATTTCAGATATTCGATCTTACAGATTTGATTGTAAAGTTACTTACCGGCTGAATAATTAAATAAATAAATAACGCTTACAGGAACATTGTTATGATTCCAAGCAAGCACTATAGGCTTTTTATTATAGAAACCATACAACAACGGCACAAACATTTATAACATCCATGACCGAACCAGGTTTCGAACCCAGGACCCTGATATCGACATAAATAAAAAACTAATAAACGACGAACAGTAGAAAAATTAAAGTGATGGATCCAGTGAATGACTTTTATCTGATACCTACAGACTTACTTGGGGTACTTTCTGATTTTGATTTATCTTAAGTTCATGATTTTCTTATCTTATTATGGGAAATGGCAAGCCAGCAACACTTCGACCCAATGGTATCTTTTGTATTGACCCCTACATATTATTTTCTTCATCCTTGAAAAACTTGGAAAATGAGGGAGGCAATAGCGTTCAGGGTAAGAAACCTGTAATGAATAACCATCTCTCAGGAGTCACATACGTTTACCCACCAAGACATCGCAGTCACACAGTACAAATGTTCCATGGTTTCCTCCTCCTCTCCACACGCTCGGCAACCGGGATCTAAGATTGAGCTTTATCGTGCCTGTTGCGTAGTGCCCGGTGAGGGCTCCGACGATGGCACGAGCTTTGCTCCTGCTGTTGTTCAGTATGAACTGTGAGATTCGTGTTGTTATATTTGTTATACTCTGACACCAGGGCTTTGCCCACACGATAACAAGAAGATTGCTGATGAATTTCCTGCAGTGTTGCAGACCCGAGAGGCCAGAGCATTCTAGCCTGTGTCTTTTATCAGCCCATTCCTTAATCTATCCATTCTAACGTTACATGCCAGGATTCCTAGCCTTGGTTCGGACCATGACCTTCATGACCTTAGACGAGACATTAGACAAAATTACATGTCCACGCAGACGAAGTCGCGGGCAAAAGCTAGTACTATTATAAAGCTGTAACAGAAGTTTGTCTGTACATTGAAGATATTAACAAAAAATAAGTTACGATATGGTTTTTAAGAGTTCCTGATTCCATTTCACCAATTTTTGGATTTTTTGTCTGTCTGTTTGTTTGTGTGTTTGTTTGTTTGTTTGTTTGTTTGTTTGAACGAGTATCACGCAAGAACTACTGAACCGATTTTGATGAAACTTTTTTTGTTTGATAGCTTATGATCTGACTTAAAATCTGGTATATAATTTATTTCGCTACGTTGACGGGAGCCGGAGATATAAACATATAACCGCAAGTGCAACCAATGTACGGTACCATTTCAATTTCAACTAAGTAACACTTATTAAAATTAAAAGACTTGTAATAAAGTAAGCTAATTCTGAAGACTGTTTGATTTATAAATAACGAAAATAACAATAAAATACAAAATAAATACCAATAATTATAAATTTTATCATTGTCCAGTGCTGATGACAGCACCGGTATAACATTGTTTTTCTTTTTGGCTATAAAATCTTTCAAACTCCATGGAGAAAACCTTTGCATAACAAAAAAAACCTTAGTACTGGCCACAAGAAAACAAGATTCGAACTACAAATTTCTTGACATTTTGTAGAATTACAGTGCAACCAAAGCAGAGCAATTATTTAAAAAAAACTGCACGCCAATTTCGAACAAAGAGAATATAATCATGATTTCAAATCGGCAGCCGAAAGATGTCTAAAACTCGATTTTTAATTCGGAATGTTTTTATTTACGGTGTAATCACACAGTTACGCAAGACTGGATAATAGCTAATATTTTAAAGCAATTATAAGACAGGTAAGGAACTATTTTGAAATACCGTAAATTATTACTAAAATACAAACGAACAACTCTAACAAATTAATGAGGGTCGGTTTTTTATGCCGCCGATGCGATGTGCCGCCGTGCATTTTGCGCATTTTTCTACGGCGCTCCATACAAAACGAAGCTTAGTTTGAACATTTAGTAATTAAAGTAAAAAATGAATGGTTTTAAAACGATCTAGAAACCAATATCTGTGATTTCCTTTTAAATGTTTAGTTCTAAAGTTATCTTGACTCAAAGTTTGTAGTTCGTGCTGCGGTCCGTCCGTGTCGTGTGTCGTCCACCATTTGGGCTCTCTCTGAGGAACCTGCCACAGCCCTACGGACTGTCGCTTGATATGAGCTTTACATAAATTAATGTAACATTCGGCAATAGCCGACTGCGTCGATCCGGACGAAATTATTCGCTGGAATCCAGGCGCATACGTGCGCCTCAGCCGTTGTTTCAAATGCACGCAAATTGACAGCGAGTGCTGACCAGGCGACGTTGCAGTGCAATGCGGCCGTCACCGATTTCGCGCGCATCTGACCGGATTGCAAGATGTATATGGTCCTTCTTATATGCAGACAGTTTTTTAATGGTACGATCAGACCATCATACTGAACAACTTTCTGTATGGGAACAAAGTCAAAATCACGAAAAAAAAATCAACTGTTCCATACAAAACTGCAATCCTACTCTACAAAAATGTTTGGGGCAGAAGATTTGTTTTCGCGATATCGATGACAGTCCCATAGAGAAAGCTGTTTGATGGTCTGATCATCCTCTTAAAAAAGTGTTAGCATATTAAATTAAATATTATAAAAAATAAAGTAATATATATATAATGCGCCCCGACGCGTTCCGTTCAGTGATAACCATACTTAAAAAATAATTTTGTATCTGCCAGCACACTTGATTGTTTTCAATAATGAAAAATGCCATCACGAAGAAGAACTAATAATCTCACTAATATTATAAACGTGAAAGTTTGTGACGATGTTTGTAAAGTTGTAATGTTGTATGTTTGTGGCGCAATCACGCATAAACGGCTGAATGGCTTTTGATGAAATTTGGCACGCAGATAGAATGTGTTCTGGATTAAGATATAGGATACTTTTTATCCTAGCAATGGGTTCCTGTGGGATAAATTACAATGTTTTATCATGCTGAAACATGTACCACGTTTTTATTCTATGCTCACTAGCGCCAATTTGACGCTGACAGATGCATTTGTGTAGATTGCAGTGATATAAATAGTATTTGCTGTTTTCAACAGTTTTGACAACAGCTGTGTAGTATATTTGATATATGGTTAGATTTTCATGCATGAGGTGGAGGTTCGATTCTTGGTCGAGAATGTTTTTTTTTATTTTTTTTTAAATACATTCATCGACTATATCCATTTTTCACCGGATTAGACAGAAGCAGTTAGGCTTGATATGTTAAGGGCCTGACCTTCAATCATAATAATATCCTGAGATCATATCAGATCTAAAATTAGCGCAGGATGTTTTATTTTGGCTTTTTTCTAATTTTAATCCTACCATCCTACCAGGTATCTCACTGATATTAATATTATGTTTGTGGTTCTATCATCAACACGTCTCAGAAATTCGGTTTTACAGATTTGATTGTATAGGTACTGGGAAAATTGGAAAAATAATCTTCTTCTTATCGTGTCGACTTCAAATTCTGAACAAAGTCGCTAAATAGTAGCTTGCCAGAATCGGGCAACCGATACTGCACCATCACTAGCAGTCATGAGCTCCTCCTGCGTGCAGATGTTAGGTCACGCAGGGCACGATGTGAGATGGGCCATCGTTTGTGGAGTTCCACACAAGCAAGTCACATTTTGCGCATCCGAGTATCCCCACCTGACCATGTTGTCCTTACTGTGACCGACCTGGGTTCGAAGTCGGTTTAAAGACTTCCAGGTCGCCCAAGGCAAGTCATGTCTAGGCGTGAGGCTCTCAGACGGCGACACAAATGGAGTTGGGAGGGACACTTTTTGTCGCCATAGAGTACACCTTGCTTGCGCTGGGCCAGTATTCAGGGGGTCGACACACTTCATAAAGCTGCGTCGGCTTGGCAGCCTTTGCGGCGCAGGAATAAAGTAATGCATGGGATGTCGTGTGTCGTCCACCATTTGGGCTCTCTCTGAGGAACCTGCCACAGCCCTACTTACATCTGGGGGCGCTATGCCAGCCAGTGGGTAAAGCAACTGTACTGGAGTCGTTTTCAAGCAACCAGTTATAATCCGACACGTTTTGTTTAGTGCCGGTATCCACCAGCTTGGCGTGGGCAGATCGGCCCCACACCGGGCAAGCGTATTATCCAGCGGAGAACGCGAGAAAAATAAATAAATAACGCTCACAGGCACAAACATTATTTTAATTATTCCAAGCAAGCATTATAGGCTTTTTATTGTGGAAACCGTACAACAACGGCATAAACATATAACATCCAAGACCGAACCGGGACTCGAACCCAGGACTCTGGTTTGGCAGTCTGGCGTGGTAACCATTACACCAACCGGGTCGGCAAATACTAAAAATCCTCTTTCTTTTAACCTTTTCTAAAGTTAGTGTTCGTAATTTTATCGTAGTATTGTTTTCATCTTAATAGATGGCGTTGCGTGTTTTTTTGAAGCAAGTACCATACTCAATTCACGCTCAAGACATCGCAGATATTCGATCTTACAGATTTGATTGTATAGTTACTTACCGGCTGAATTAGGAAAATAATTAAATAAATAAATAACGCTTACAGGAACGTTGTTATGATTCCAAGCAAGCACTATAGGATTTTTATTATAGAAACCATACAACAACGGCACAAACATTTATAACATCCATGACCGAACCTGGTTTCGAACCCAGGACCCTGGTTTGGCAGTCCGGCGAGGTAACCATTACACCAACCGGTTCGTCAAATATTAAAAATCAAGTGTTCAAAAATTTAATCGTAGTATTGTTTTCATCTTAATAGATGGCGTTGGGAGTTTTTTTAAAGCAAGTGTGCTACAATTATTAATTCAAAAACCTAGCTATAGCTACAAATTTAGTTGATTATATTATCGTTGTAATACATCGTTGTAAGTATATTGATTGTTTGAGTCCAATCTGAGCCAATGCTACGGAATGATAACCTTATTTTACAGAAAGGACGAATTTTGTTGCAGTAATTCTTGCCAAATTTTTGTTTTGTTTGATTTTCGGTCTCAATTATGATTTTTGAGGGCTTGTGCAACTTAACTATAGAACATCATTCTACCACAACGTATAAAAAGATACCTACGTATCTAAAAGGTCCTTATAATATAACACCACAGGTCGGTAATGTAGCTACTTACATAATTGAAAAATCTTTTTTAGCAAATTGACCATTAGCTTCCTAGAATATTATCGTTTTAGCTCTTGCCTTCACCATTTTACAGTAGCCCGCGTGGTAGAGTATCCTCTAACGTTTATACGTGAGTGGAGGTCTGTGACCCGCAGTGGGTTGTAAGATGATTATTATGCTGCTCGACATAAATAAAAAACTAATAAACGACGAACAGTAGAAAAATTAAAGTGATGGATCCAGTGAATGACTTTTAAATCTGATACCTACAGAATTACTTGGGGTACTTTCTGATTTTGATTTAGCTTAAGTTCATGACTTTCTTATCTTATTATGGGAAATGGCAAGCCAGCAACACTTCGACCCAATGGTATCTTTTGTATTGAACCCTACATATTATTTTCTTCATCCTCGAAAAACTTGGAAAATGAGGGAGGCAATAGCGTTCAGGGTAAGAAACCTGTAATGAATAACCATCTCTCAGGAGTCACATACGTTTACCCACCAAGACATCGCAGTCACACAGTACAAATGTTCCATGGTTTCCTCCTCCTCTCCACACGCTCGGCAACCGGGATCTAGAGTGAGCTTTATGAGCCTGTTGCGTAGTGCCCGGTGAGGGCTCCGACGATGGCACGAGCTTTGGTCCTGCTGTTGTTCAGTATGAACTGTGGGATTCGTGGTGTTATATTGCTGTTATACTCTGACACCAGGGCTTTGCCCACACGATAATAACAAGATTGCTGATGAATTTCCTGCAGTGTTGCAGACCCGAGAGGCCAGAGCATTCTAGCCTGTGTCTTTTATCAGCCCATTCCTTAATCGCCATTCTAATGTTGCATGCCAGGATTCCTAGACTTGGTTCGGACCATGACCTTCATGACCTTAGACGAGACATTAGACAAAATTACATGTCTACGCAGACGAAGTCGCGGGCAAAAGCTAGTACTATTATAAAACTGTAATAGGAAGTTTGTCTGTACATTGAAGATATTAACAAAAAAAAAGTTACGATATGGTTTTTAGGTATCCCTGATTCCATTTCACCAATTTTTGGATTTTTTGTCTGTCTGTTTGTTTGTGTGTTTGTTTGTTTGTTTGAACGAGTATCACGCAAAAACTACTGAACCGATTTTGATGAAACTTTTTTTGTTTGATAGCTTAAGATCTGACTTAAAATCTGGTATATAATTTGTGCGGAAGAAGTCGCGGGTTAATGCTCGTAATTAATATAGTTTAAAGACTGTGTGTGTTAGGATAGGGTACATACATTAATAATTTTTAAATCTGATAACATTACAATAGAATTTATACATGCTCAATTGATAAAGATTTGTCTTCTAAAATAATAATAGGACGGACTGACGGACGAACAACGTAGACTTAGTAAACGACCCCGTTGGCCCTTTTGGCACGAAACACTAAATACAAAAAAAAATTGGTCCAAGCCACCTCTAGTTTTCAGTTAATAGGTAAGAGCAGTAAAACAAGCTAATATCGGTTTTAATTAAAACCAACACAGTATATTATAAAACTTTAAACAAAAACTGGTGCAAGTTAACAATACTCTCGTAGTCCACAGTTAAGAGGCAACACAAAAACCCAGTTTCAACAGAGCCGCTGTTTTTCGCTTTGCAAGTGCATAATTATACGGCGGCCGGATAGGACGTTTTACATTGTTCCGACGCAAAATATTGTCGACACGGTTTATGTACCAGAACATTTTAAGCAGGCACGTATCCAGGGGAAGGAATAGGTGGGTTTTATCCCCCAACCGAATATTTGTATGGAAAAGTGATTTCAGCACCTACTTTTTCATTGTTTTTCTATGAATATCCCCCCCCCCCCCTCGAAACTTAAGAGGAATAAGGTCCCTTTTCCGACATATTTGTCCGATCCGCCCCTCCCACACACCCCGCCGACTAGAAAGCGAAAGACAACTGCATCTCGGACTAATTTTATCTACATAAAATGAACAAAACCAGCATTTCGGGTTCCCTTGTTAACTTAACCGATTGTAATAATTCTTTCAAGAATAATATATGAGAAAGACTTTGGGTATGTCTGTATGTTTTGCTTTTTTTGTTTTTAAAAACCGACTTTTAAAAAGGAGGTTTCTCAATTCAACCGCATATATTTTTTGTCGTCATATTCGTGGTAAAATTAAACGGGGTAAAATTGGTCATTTTTGAAGGTTACATTACAGTAATTAATTTAAACAAAAAAGCAAAACATAGAGACGCAGAGGTAGCATAGATTGTATGGTAAAAATTTTTTTGCTCTAGTGTCATTATCCAGGGAGGAAACGGGGGAATACGTTTGTATGGACAAAACGGTAATTAATCAATCCTCTTAAGGTGGTTTCAGTCCATACAAAAGTTTGACGCACAATACGCGAAGACGGAATTAATAAAAGTAATATTTTATATATGGAAAAATAGTTTAGAAAATCTAGTTGCCGCGTAACAAATAACATTTGCAATTTATAATATAATTACGAAGATATAAAGCTTTTAAAATTTTGTATGATTTCAAAGCTTTATATCTTCGTAGTTAGTTTATAAATTGCAAATGTTATTTGTTACGCGGCATTTAGTTTTTCTAAACTATTTTTCCATATATACAAAGTTACTTATATTAATACCGTCTACGCGTATTGTGCGTCAAAGTTTTGTATAAAATTGATCCCTCTGCAACCGCCTTAAGGGTGCAGGTATACACAGTTTAAACTTAAATGCCTTACATTTTAGATAGATAGATAGATAAACAATGTTTCATACCTAAAAGGGTGCTTCAGACCATCAAACTAAAAAACTTTCCCTTAAGGAACATGTACCCTACAACCCTAGGAACGTACTAGGTAGTATCGTTTTTTAAGTTATTATTATCTCATCTAATAAGATACAAAGACTTGGTCTGATATAAATGAATGAATAGAAAATCTATTAGCACTTTTGACTATTCAATTCAATTCATATAATTTATTTCAGACTATATGTCCATATAGTGTTAGAATACATTTATCTTAAAGCTAGTGTTAGTAACAAAAAACATTTTATTTAAAAACCCTGTGGAGCTTCACCCAGTGATGCAACAGTGGAGAGTCCCACCGGTCTTTGAACACATTCAGGAGACCGTTAGTGCTGGCTCGGAGCCTGTCCAACATGGAGGCGCACCGTTTTCTCAATATAGCATAGAAGTCGTCCGTGTGCGCCTCCGCAAACATTCCCGACGCACTACAATGCCGCGCCAGCCCCATCAGTGTCCTGAATGCGTTATTATACTGTACGCGTAGATCGCTGTATGCCCGCTGCGTTTACCGGGTCCAAAGGCTGCACGTGTAGAAAGACTGACAAAATGCTTTAAAAAGTGTGATTTTTACTGGTTCCGTACATCGTGCAAACCTTCGTGCCAGCATATTGAAATGTAAAAAGATAGTGACAAACTGACAGACTGAAATGTAAAAAGATAGTGACAAACTGGCTACTCACTCTGAGTTATGAAGAAACCGAAAAGCTCTTGGTCATAGTATCATAATCGACTGAGGCAATTTAGTAACACACATATACCCCCCTACACACATATACGCCCCTACACACACTCCTCACCCCCTCCCCCTCCACCCCCCACCCGCACACGTATACAAACACACAAACATTGCACCTCTAGATTAATAATATAATTTTCTAATACCTACTATAGTTGGGGGCCTGGTGCCTGTCTAACAGGTTTTACAGCCGTTAAAGCCTTTTTCAGTCACCAGTCTCCACAAACATTATTCACTGTATAATGTATACTTAGAATGTATAATTAGACCTGAGACCTGTATAATTAGAATGTTTGCTTGTATGTTTGTGGTGATAATAATTTTTTTTTTTATTTTTTTTTATTTATTTATTTTATTTATATTCCAACGTACAGTCAGCGACCTACGCTCCCTTTCAATATCGCAATTATCCCTGAGATCATCAGTGACCCAATGGCCCAAGTACTTAAACTTTGTCACCCATCCTAGGGGAGTGCCACTGAGTGAGACTCCAGGTACATTGGAGTAGTTGATCGTATTCGTCTCAAACATCATCAGCTCACTATTATTAACCCTCCTTCTCTGCCCCAAAAGTCGGCGCAATCAGGTAAAACTTAATCTGTGACTTTAGTATGAAAGGTCCATACATTTTTAGAATATAGTTATAAGGTCGGCTGAAAAAATAAAGCTGTCCCATACACCTTATCTTATCTTATCTTGTTGTGGGGGCTGGCAAGCCAGCAACTCTTCGACCCAATGGGATCTTTTGTGTTAGCCCCAATACTATTTGTTGTCTTCACCCTTCAAATACATGGTCAATGAAGGAGGCAACACCATTGAGGGGAAGAAACCTAAGATCTCCCGGTTTCGGGTATCCATCTCCGAGGAGGCACATGCGTTTTACCGCCAGGACATCACAGTCGCAAAGAACATGCTCCATAGTCTCTTCATCCTCTCCCATCCTGTCCCATACACGTGGGTCGAGTATGTTTGCAGTTTTGTACTAAAGAATAGCTGAGTTGTTTAGTTTGATGCCCTTTATAAATGGCCGCCCTTGGCATTATACTAAATCAATGACCATGAGTTAAGATAAGATAAGATAAGATAAATGTTTATTTTTAACTTTTGCTTAAAACTATTACATTAAACGGTAGACCAAAAACGAGGCAAGCCTGATACGCGAGGTCTACGATTGGGAATCCTTAACAATAAACAATAATTTAGTTACGAACTAGTACAATTGAAACAAAGTGAGAGGGTGTGAGTGGGGGGGAGGGGAAAGGGGGGGGGGGGTTTGTGTAGGTGTGTGTCTGTTTGCGTGTGTATATGCCTTGTATGTTAAGATATATCCTTGATTAAGTCTTCAGTTCCATCGTAAGTCAAAGTCTGCAACCAGTTCTTAGTTAAGTAGATAACTAATTATGTAAGGTTGTCTGGAAGAAATAGCTTTTTAGCGATAAGACCGCTTATTTGTACCATATTCAGTTTATGTTTCCTATTGTGCATTGTATTTTCTTTTGGTGTAAATAAAGTATATTTCATTCATTCATAATTTTTTTGTATTATCTATGCAAATGACAAAATTGCAAGTATTCTCGTGAGGATATCGTGTCGGGACAATGTAAAACACTCACAGCCAGAGCGTCGCACTCGCACTTATAAATATGTTGATTTATACGCCTATTTTTGAATAAATAGTCGCTTTTCAACTCGATATCATTTGTTTTTATAATTTTACTGTGACAATATACGAAGTAATCGTCGGGGCGTCCGTGGCAAGTTGCCGAGATGTATGGACATTCAATCAGTTTGTAATTTACCAATGAGTTTTTCTAACTTATGTACGTAATACCGACTGCTCTTAAACGGTTAAGGAAAACATCGTGCTGCATAGGTACGCTGAAGAAGAAATTCTGATTCGTCTGTGAAGTCGACCAATCAGCGCGCGTGGTGGATTAATGTCCATCCTCCATGAGGGTATAGACCTGTGCCCTGCAGTGGGACGTATATAAGGTCTAACAAAACTAGCTGAAACTATTTTAAGGGGATGATCAGACCATCAAACTGAACAACTTTCTCTATGGGACCAATATTGAAATCACGAAAAAAAAATCTGCTGTCCCATACATTGAGGTCGAGTACATTTGTATGAAACAGCAGATTTTTTTTCGATATTGGTCCCGTAGAGAAAGTTGTTCAGTTTGATGGTCTGATCATCCCCTTAAAATAGTTTCACCTAATTTTGTTAGACCTTATATAGGCTGATGATGATGAATTTGAAAAGTTTTAAAAAATCTTTCAAAAAAAATAGATAACTGAGCAACTTTGATTAAGTTTGCAGCAAGTTGACACCAATAATCAACATTGAGCCCGGGAACGTGGACTATTCTGACCTATTTCAAATAATTATGTTTTTAATTAGGTACTAACAACACTTTTAAGGTCTAAATACAGACACTGAAACTAAACAACGAGTTGGTTATTTTTTTTACCTTCCATACAAAAGTGCGGATCAGCCGATCGATTTTCGGATCCGTATCAAAAATACTTCTATAACAGCAACAAGGTATTACAAAATTGAAAATAAGCATTATTTAAAACTTTTTAGGAGGTTGTTTAGAGTCTAAACATTAGACCATCAAACTGAAGAACTTTCACTCCGGGGCCAACATCGAAATCACGAAAAAACGTTCAAACGTTCACGTTCCAATTTTATTTATCATTTTTCGGAAAAAAAAATGTTTGTGTCACACGATCACTTTTAAAAAACCAAAAAAACTTGATATGTAATACGATTGTCTAACATAATATAGGTACTAATATGTATTAATTACTTTAAGATACTACATTTCTAAATATAGTATGTTAACTTCACGTCAAAACTTATCTCGTATAATACACAAGCGGCAAACCTAAACAATGAAAACTCTTCAATTAAAGAGGACCTATTCTTGGAAACGTTCGACGCAATTACAAAATTATTAAATTAGCACAAAATCCCAGACAATCGAATCTAGCATACTTATAAACAAAGATCATTGTACAAACGATCTTTATGCTATTAAAATTAATCATCAGATTCTTTCAAAAGCCACTACTGGAGCACAGAATAGATAATAGGAGATACCGCTGTAGGCCTCGTATGCCACCCTCGAGAAAACGACAAAAATCGAGATGTGCCTCCATCTTTATTATTTTACGTATGCTACTTAGAAAGAGCGCGCATGACGTTTTTCTCGTTTTAACGCTTTGTCGTGGGTGGCATGCTAGCCGTTCTGGAACGATAGGTACGTTGGTGAAGGCTGACCTATGCGAGGTTCAAGCGAGAGATTGCGCAGGTTCGGGAAAAAAGGAAACTTGTCGAGCATTTTCCCGCTAGATGTGCGCTGACCCTTAGCCACCAAGACTTTAATGAGCGTTTTATTTAGTTCCTAAAAAACTCGACAGATGACATGCTTATCGTAGGCGAGATCCTGTCAAAATCATGTCAAGACTGTGTCTGACTTTTTTTTAAAGGATAAGGGATCGAGCTCATACAAACATGTCAGACGTAAACAGTTTCATATTTTCGATTAATATGATTCGTAAATAATGAAATATTCAATCAAAAGATGCGTTGGCATCTTTTTGATCATCTTCTCCATCTTTATTATTTTAAAGAAATACTTTGAAATTTTGACCTTTATTCGCACAGACCGTACCGCCATCTATCGATCCACTAAAAAACCAAAAGAAATACGCTCATTGAATCAGACTGGTAGATAACACGATTGTATCGAGACGATACCTCCGCTTAGATACGATACCTCCTAGACAAATTTATATTAGGTACGTTATGCAATACAAGCTGCCCACCAATTAATTTCTACTCTATACGTGTTTCGCTCCATCAAGGAGCATCCTCAGGAGCCCGATTGCGCTAAGTTAAAACATCGAAGTTCTATCCTTATCCAATTTCTGTTCTATTGACATTGTAATCCAATTACTATTCAACTGTGCTGAATTCCGCATCCCGCTAAACTCTATATAACTGACAGCCATTAACGTCTGAGCGATCTGTCAAAACGGCTCAAACAGCTGTCAGGAGCAGTACCGCGATTAACGCAATACCATATGTGTCAAAAGTTATGGTTCGTACGTAGTCGAATAACAGTTCAATTACAGACAGACAGACCCACATAGGCAGCAAACTTATAACACCCCTCTCTTTGCGTCGGGGTTTAACAAACTTATAACATCCCTATTTTTGCGTCGGGGGTTAAAAAAAAAGAAAAGTGTAACGAAAGATAAACACTAAACAATGAATTTGAGAATAGGTCACCACACCTTTTCAGTTCCGCCCTCACGTCACCAGAGGGCGCCAACAGCATTGTTCTAAATTCAAACGACTCAACCGGAAGCGGTATCCAATATCCGTTGTGCGAGCGAGACGGAACACGTATTGGGAATATGGGCTTGTTTGAAAGGTATTGTAAAAGTTGAACTTTTGTGTTGGAAATTCGATGCCGCGCATTCGGAGTATTTAATTTGTTAAATGGAATTTAATAGTTATGTTTTGGATGTTGAGTTGCTCTTGTAGAGCTTCGGTATTGGAAAAAACCGGCCAAGTGCGAGTCTCGCGCACTGAAGGTTCCGTAACACCAAATTTGATAACAACAAAAAAATCCATATGGATGGGATGGTTTTTAGGGTTCGTACCTAGTTCGTACCCAAGGGGTGAAAACGGGACCCAATTATAATTATTTGTTGTTTTACAAGTGTTGTATGCAGTAGATAAGCACTAACAGGGTGTTAGGGTAAACAGTTGCATTACTTTAAGGGGTGATTGTACCCATGATACTGAACAACTTTCCCTAAGAAACCTATAATTCAGAAAAAAAAACTCGAGATTTTACTAAAATATGAATAGGTTTGCACGTGATAATATTATGAACTAAACACTGGAGCGAGCAAAGCGAGCTCGAGATTTTACTAAAATATGAATAGGTGGGCACGTGAGAATGAAATCCAAAACATGGAGCGAGCAAGGCGAGCTCGAGATTATACTAAAATATGAATAGGTCCGCACGCGATAATACGAACCAAAACCTGGAGCGAGCGAAGTGACCTCGAGATTTTTCTCAAATACGAATGGGTCGGCACGTGACAATACGTACGATCCAAAACTATAAGCGAGCGAAGCGAGCTCGAGATTTTACTGCAGTTGGACTAGGTCGTTGCAAAAGGAAAGAACAATACAACCAAAAACGAGGAACGACCTATTTTATTTATTTACTTCTATTACATGCTATTGCTCGGCACTCGCTAGCGTGCAAAGTTGTGTTTTTTCTCGCTCAAGATAAAAAGAATGAAAACACAAACAAATACTTATAATTATTTAATTATTTCTCGAATACTTTAGATTTTTCTGAGCCAGGCAACGGACTTTCTGAGGTGGGTGCCGCCTCTTCAGTGACATTTACAAAGATGTGGTAAACGATGACATGGTGGAAATATGTTCGTGTAGGACGTAGTGTTATCTCGCTTCACACCCTAGTAAGTTCGTTTACACAAACAAATGAGGTCACACGATTATGCATGACTTGTAAGCATGTTTTAATAGCTAATAATTTAACATCGCTTTGGAGCGTTTTTGACAACTGTCGCACTTCCCCTACAACAACTGAACGGCATCGGCAAAAAGTAGGTAGATACAAAAATGTATTTAAAATTAAAGCTCTCGACATTCTTTTACGTCTCTCAGTAAGGTTCTCTTCGTGCACATCGGTAACTTTCTAATTACTAATATACAGGGTGCAAAATAAAATGGGACAGTCACTTCAGACCATCAAACTGAGCAACTTTCTCTATGGGACCAATATCGAAATCGCGAAATAAAAACTTTCTAATTACTAATATACAGGGTGTAAAAATAAAATGGGAGAGTCACTTAAAGGGGTGATTTGATAAGGTCTAACAAAATTAGCTGAAACTATTTTAAGGGGATGATCATACCATCAAACCGACCAACTTTCTCTTTGGGACCAATATCGAAATCACGAAAAAAAATCTGTTGTCCTGCAAACACAACTCGCCTGAAATGTATGGGACAGCCGATTTTTTTTCGCGATTTCGATATTGGTTCCATAAAGAAAGTTGTTCAGTTTGATGGTCTGAAGCACCCCTTTAAGTAACTGTCCCATTTTATGTTACACCCTGTATACAATACTACAGTTTCGTCACGGATACATTCGAACGCCCGCACCTTCCAAAACAGAGACGTTCGCGATGGAATACCAGTGAAACTGTCATTTACCTGTTATCATCAGCATCTCAGCCGAAAAACGTCCTCTGCTGGACATAGGCTTCCCCCAAGGATCACCATAACAAAACGACTGGTTCTGCGTTGCCCTCATCCGGCTACAGGTCGTCTGTCCACCTTGAGGGGCCATCCCACTCTATTACCTGTTAGACCCCTAATAATCATAATCAGATTAAAATGAAACTCTATCTTCTCTATAACACCAAAAACAAATTTTCATAATCTATTAACAAAATAAATTTGATCAAACAGCTCTCAAAAGCCTCATTCAAATTCCAATAGTAGGTATTGAAAATTCTTCAGCAAATTGAAATTGAAATCCTCGTATAATATCGTCTTTATTGACGTAATTTAATATCACTTAGATATTGATAAGAGCTTCTTGTTTATTTTATAAGTAGCTATCTGAGGTATTTGTGCTGTAAATTATTAATTTAGGTATGCTTGAGCCCAATTGCGCTAAGTTAAAACATCGAAGTTCTATTCTTATCCAATTTCAGTTCTAATCACATTGCAATCCAATTACTATTCAACTGTGCTGAATTCCCCATCGCGCTAAACTCTATGTAACTGACAGCCAATAACGTCTGAGCGATTTGTCAAAACGGCTCTAACGGCTGTCAAAAGCAGTACCGCGATTAGCGCAATACCAAATGTGTCTAAAGTTATGGTTCGAACGTAGTCCAATAACAGTTCAATCACCGAATATTTACCGCGATTGCAGCCCTTATCATGCGGGCACAGAATCGTCTAGTAAATAATAAGAAATAACGTTCATAAGTAATTTTAAAACGCGTACCTATGAGTGCATTGATACTCTGAAGAATGCGCTATCACAGATTGCATAGCTATAGCTATATACTAGAGTAGTATGCTGTATGAAGAGAGGACGACCAAAAAAAAAAAAAAGATGGATGGATTGTGTGAAAGATGACATGTGTAAAAAGGGAGTGTGCGCAGAGATGACGGCTAAAAGAGATGTATGGAGTCAGGAAGTCCTTATCTAACTCTAATCGTAAATAAAACCGCCTTCAAAAAAAACAAATTAATGTTCTTATGATGCGAACGAAAAAGTCATCTGCTGCAATATTATTTTTTAACTTTTTAGTTTTTTTGAAGGCGGTTTTAATTTTTTGTTATAATTTTGTTTCTTTCACAATTTTCAGTGGTGAATTCATTAGTTCAATTTAATAGCATAGCATATGCACAACACATAGCGTATAACAAACGCACTAGCCGGCACTACGATTTTCAAAGGTTCCCCTCGATTTGTCTGGGATGCCATCATCAGATCCTGGTTTGCTTATCATGGCACTAAAAAGAATCATCAAAATCGTTCTAAAAAACCTGATGGTAAATTTTTTTCACATATTTAAGGCTTTACCATCATTACATACTTCAAACATGGTGTAAATATTTTTGGCTACTTAAAAGGTTTTGAAAAATCCATTCGTATTTTCTAATAAATACCTCATTTTTTAAATTTCAATGCCTATTTTATTGCTAAAAAATAATTTATATTGTTATCTAAGTGAAATGAGTGCATTGGTTTTAATATTATTAATTAAAATGCATTCTGGGAAACACAATTTTGATTTCTATGTTGCGTAGCGATTTTTATTTTAATATGTTTAAGATAGTCTTTTTGTCACTAAATGGTGACGGTTACAGTTTAAAAGTCCAATTAATAATTACTCCCTACCCCGCCTAACAAAACTCCGTAAAATGACTGGGCTAAGACAAAAAATCCTGTGCTGGCTTTACGAACATGTTCACTACATATTGTGAAAAGAAAATAGCATAGTTCAGTAAAAATAGAAAGTGAATATAAATAAAAAGAAGATAATATACACACGGCCATAATCTTTGGCAAAAGCTACTATTTTGAGAGAAAGTAAACATAGATAAAACATTTTTTCTGAAGCACTGTTCTAGACGTGACAAACCGACAGATTGAGGGATCATTATTTTTGATAACACAATACATGAGGCAATGCGAGGGATTTAACGAGGTAACTGAAGTGGTGGTTATTATTATAGGTAGCTATTGCAGCTTGACTATTAAGTACCACAGAATATTTAAGATTAGGTGCCTGTGCCAGGGTGTTATGGTAAACAGTTGCATTACTTTAAGGGGTGATTGTATCCATGATACTGAACAACTTTCCCTGAAACCTGTTTGTAGCAAATTCACAAAAAAAAAATAGTCTTTTCAGACAAACGTTCGATAAGCTGATGGCATTTAGTATGTAAAGCCTGTGCATCTATTTGATGCGCGTTGTATGGAAGAGAAACTTTTTTTTTTTTTCAATCTTTATTGAAGAGCTTGGCCTGAGGCTATGTCGCTCTGTGGGATTTTCTATTGGGTAAGTTCACAGACATAATGATAACAATAAAAAACTAGTAACTACACAGTGAAGAAATAGAAAGATAAATAACTACAAATTTAAGGTTTTTTTGTAGATGGAGTACAGTGCCTTGGCAGCAACCGACGTAGGTGCAGCCAAGGCACAATTACAACGCCCGATATTAAGAGACGGCAAGCCGTCAAACACCTGTCTCCTCAAGGCCTCGCCCCGCACACACTCCATCAGGACATGGTAGACGTCCTCAACAACCCCACAGTCTTCACAATTGGGGGATGCCGTAATCCCCATCAGGTGTGTGAACTTTTTGGATGGGATGTGACCGGAGCGAAGCCTAAGAGCTGTTACAATATCAGGTCTGGCCATTGGGCAGTTGTCAATCCAGGGAATTGTAAGCGGTTCCGGTTGAATGGTCTTGAACCAGATACCCTTTTCTAAAGATCTTTGATCAAAGTGCTCTTTGAAAGCTAGGTTAGACTTTCCTTTGACAATGTATAGGCATTCACTGTGGAATGGCAGAGGAGAAGAAGGGATCCCTTCGTATACCGCCTGCTTAGCGAGGGTATCGACCCTTTCGTTGCCAGCGATGCCGATGTGAGAAGGTATCCACTGCAGTCTGATAGTTTTTTTATTTTGCTGTAAGTTAAGAATTTGGTTAAGGATTGTATAGGCTATTGGGTAGCAGCGAGAAGAGGATGTACACCGTGTAATATGTTGAAGTGAGCTTTTAGAATCTGACAGGATGACAAACTTATCGTAGTCAACAGAGCCGATATACGATAGTCCCTCGGCAATCGCGGTTAGTTCCGCAGACATGACCGAAACATTGGTGTTTATTCTAAGCTTGGTGGAGATTTCGGTCTGAGGGTCATAAAAGGCACTTCCGATTCCGTCTTTATCTTTTGACCCATCAGTATAAATAACATAGTTGTCTAAGAAGTGTTCAGTCAGATATTTAAAACATAGTTCTTTTAGATTGTCTGAGTTGTATTGGTTTTTACGCTTAATCAAAGTTTTAATTTTAGGAATTATAATTTGGGAAAGATCTATGTAGCTGGTCCATGAAGCGTTAGTAAACATTTCTAAGTTATGAGAGCAATGTACCTCCGTATCTTTGAGATACTCGTGCGTAGAGATTAATATTGGCTTGCTTCTTCTGCTCCAAGCGCTAATGGCCTGTAAGAGCTCATCAAGTAATCCGATCAATATATAACTGCTCTGCAGAGACTTACATTTCAAGAAGAACTTTCCTGCCAGATAGCACCTACGGACGTGTAATGGCTGCAGGCATAGGTCGCATTCCATAACGTGTATCGGGGTGCTTTTGATATAGCCACCTATAATTCTTAAAGCTTGATTTTGCACTTTATCGAGCTTGTATAAATGCGACCGACAGCTATCACCGAATAAAAAGCTGGCGTAGTCCATGCGGCTTCTTAATATTGAAATGTACAATCTCCTCAAATGTTTGGGGTGAACACCCCACCCTGGGCCTGCTAAGACTTTGAAGACGTTAAGAAATCTTGTAGTTTTTTCAGATAATTCATTTATGTGTTTTCCCCACCTAAGGGATCGATCCAGCCACAAACCTAGATACTTAACATTGTTAACAACCTCTAAGCAAGAATTATTAATTTTGACGGTTAAACACTGTCGGAAAGGACCTTTTTTAAACACACACAATTTTTTTAGCGGGAGATATTTCTAAACCTAACTTAGCCAGTAAAACTATAGTTTTGTTTAGAGAACCCTGCAGCAGGTGGGCGGCATCGTTAGCATTTTTACTAATTGTATATATAACAAAATCGTCTGCGTATTGGGAGATAAATATGGAGTTGCTACTTATCTCTTTACATACATCTACCGTAGAGACGTTAAAGAGGAGCGGGGACAGCGGGTCACCTTGTGCGAGGCCCAATCCTGTACTGCGAATAAGGGATTCGGGAAGAGAAACTTCTGCGTAATAAAGGATGTAAGGAAAAGTGTCATTAACCTTTAAACCACATACTCTACCCATCAAATTGAACAACTTTTACTATGGGAGCAAACATGTAAAAAAAAAAAATTGCTGTTCCATATTAAACTGCAATACCTACCTACTTGATTCAAACTCATCGATTTTTTTTGTTCTGACAGTTTTGCTCTTATAGTAAAAGTTGTTCAGTTTGATGGGTAGAGTATGTGGTTTAAACACAGAACATTATAAGAGGGGTTAGAAATGCAAAGTAGCCCTTTGGCTTCGGAGTCGGCTGTCGCCATTTGTTTTCCTGCTCACGTTGCTACAATTACTCATTCAAAAATTTTTTATTCAAAATAATTTCACATAGATAGCTTTTTGACGTCATTTTTTGAGTCTACCACCGCGTCGGAAGGTGTTTCGTTGAGAGAAGATGCGGCCAGAAACTCTACAACACACATCTTTTAAACAAAACAAAATATACAAAGTACAATTAAAATACAATATTGCATTACACAGAGTAACATTGTCAAGACCAGACATTTTGGTCATTCAAATAGTCATCGAGTTTATAGTAGCCTTTTTTACAGAGGACTTGTTTAACATGGGACTTAAACTTTTTGTCTGGTAAGTTTAGAATATCCTCTGGTATCTTATTATAATAGCGTATACAGTGCCCCATGAAAGATGTGTTGACCTTACTGAGTCGAAAATAGTAATACTAATTTATTTTTATTTCTTGTATTGTAATTATGAACGTCACTGTTTTTGGGAAAGAGATACAAATTTTTCCGAACGTATAAAATATTTTCGTAAATATATTGACTGTAGAAAGTCAAGATACTGATCATGCCCTCTCGCTCGCAACACGCCGCGCGCCTTATGGTGTTATGCAAATCATTGCATAGCCTGTGGCGACACGTTCTACGCCTACTTTGCACTTCTAACCCCTCTTATAATGTTCTGTGGGTTTAAAGGTTAATGACACTTTTCCTTACATCCTGTATAGTAGTACTATTATTTATTCTGTGCCAATCTATCTATCTATCTATACTATTATAAAGCTGTAACAGAAGTTTGTCTGTACATTGAAGATATTAACAAAAAATAAGTTACGATATGGTTTTTAAGTGTCCCTGATTCCATTTCACCAATTTTTGGATTTTTTGTCTGTCTGCTTGTTTGTGTGTTTGTTTGTTTGTTTGTTTGTTTGTTTGTTTGAACGAGTATCACGCAAGAACTACTGAACCGATTTTGATGAAACTTTTTTTGTTTGATAGCTTATGATCTGACTTAAAATCTGGTATATAATTTATTTCGCTACGTTGACGGGAGCCGGAGATATAAACATATAACCGCAAGTGCAACCAATGTACGGTACCATTTCAATTTCAACTAAGTAACACTTATTAAAATTAAAAGACTTGTAATAAAGTAAGCTAATTCTGAAGACTGTTTGATTTATAAATAACGAAAATAACAATAAAATACAAAATAAATACCAATAATTATAAATTTTATCATTGTCCAGTGCTGATGACTGCACCGGTATAACATTGTTTTTCTTTTTGGCTATAAAATCTTTCAAACTCCAGGGAGAAAACCTTTGCATAACAAAAAAAACCTTAGTACTGGCCACAAGAAAACAAGATTCGAACTACAAATTTCTTGACATTTTGTAGAATTACAGCAACCAAAGCAGAGCAATTATTTAAAAAAAAACTGCACGCCAATTTCAAACAAAGAGAATATAATCATGATTTCAAATCGGCAGCCGAAAGATGTCTAAAACTCGATTTTTAATTCGGAATGTTTTTATTTACGGTGTAATCACACAGTTACGCAAGACTGGATAATAGCTAATATTTTAAAGCAATTATAAGACAGGTAAGGAACTATTTTGAAATACCGTAAATTATTACTAAAATACAAACGAACAACTCTAACAAATTAATAAGGGTCGGTTTTTTATGCCGCCGATGCGATGTGCCGCCGTGCATTTTGCGCATTTTTCTACGGCGCTCCATACAAAACGAAGCTTAGTTTGAACATTTAGTAATTAAAGTAAAAAATGAATGGTTTTAAAACAATCTAGAAACCAATATCTGTGATTTCCTTTTAAATGTTTAGTTCTAAAGTTATCTTGACTCAAAGTTTGTAGTTCGTGCTGCGGTCCGTCCGTGTCGTGTGTCGTCCACCATTTGGGCTCTCTCTGAGGAACCTGCCACAGCCCTACGGAATGTCGCTTGATATGAGCTTTACATAAATTAATGTAACATTCGGCAATAGCCGACTGCGTCCTTTCGGACGAAATTATTCGCTGGAATCCAGGCGCATACGTGCGCCTCAGCCGTTGTTTCAAATGCACGCAAATTGACAGCGAGTTGCAGTGGAATGCGGCCGTCACCGATTTCGCGCGCATCTGACCGGATTGCAAGATGTATATGGTCCTTCTTATATGCAGATAGTTTTTTAAGGGTACGATCAGACTGAACAACTTTCTGTATGGGAACAAAGTCAAAATCACGAAAAAAAATCAACTGTTCCATACAAAACTGCAATCCTACTCTACAAAAATGTATGGGGCAGAAGATTTTTTTTCGCGATATCGATGACAGTCCCATAGAGAAAGCTGTTTGATGGTCTGATCATCCTCTTAAAAAAGTGTCAGCATATTAAATTAAATATATAAAAAATAAAGTAATATATATATAATGCGCCCCGACGCGTTCCGTTCAGTGATAATCATACTTAAAAAATAATTTTGTATCTGCCAGCACACTTGATTGTTTTCAATAATGAAAAATGCCATCACGAAGAAGAACTAATAATCTCACTAATATTATAAAGGTGAAAGTTTGAGACGATGTTTGTAAAGTTGTAATGTTGTATGTTTGTGGCGCAATCACGCATAAACGGCTGAATGGCTTTTGATGAAATTTGGCACGCAGATAGAATGTGTTCTGGATTAAGATATAGGATACTTTTTATCCTAGCAATGGGTTCCTGTGGGATAAATTACAATGTTTTATCATGCTGAAACATGTACCACGTTTTTATTCCATGCTCACTAGCGCCAATTTGACGCTGACAGATGAATTTGTGTAGATTGCAGTGATATAAATAGTATTTGCTGTTTTCAACAGTTTTGACAACAGCTGTGTATATTATTTTTATATATTTGGTATATGGTTAGATTTTCATGCATGAGGTGGAGGTTCGATTCTTGGTCGAGAATGTTTTTTTTTATTTTTTTTTAAATACATTCATCGACTATATCCATTTTTCACCGGATTAGACAGAAGCAGTTAGGCTTGATATGTTAAGGGCCTGACCTTCAATCATAATAATATCCTGAGATCATATCAGATCTAAAATTAGCGCAGGATGTTTTATTTTGACTTTTTTCTAATTTTAATCCTACCATCCTACCAGGTATCTCACTAATATTAATATTATGTTTGTGGTTCTATCATCAACACGTCTCAGAAATTCGGTTTTACAGATTTGATTGTATAGGTACTGGGCAAATTGGAAAAATAATCTTCTTCTTATCGTGTCGACTTCAAATTCTGAACAAAGTCGCTAAATAGTAGCTTGCCAGAATCGGGCAACCGATACTGCACCATCACTAGCAGTCATGAGCTCCTCCTGCGTGCAGATGTTAGGTCACGCAGGGCACGATGTGAGATGGGCCATCGTTTGTGGAGTTCCACACAAGCAAGTCACATTTTGCGCATCCGAGTATCCCCACCTGACCATGTTGTCCTTACTGCGACCGACCTGGGTTCGAAGTCGGTTTAAAGACTTCCAGGTCGCCCAAGGCAAGTCATGTCTAGGCGTGAGGCTCTCAGACGGCGACACAAATGGAGTTGGGAGGGACACTTTTTGTCGCCATAGAGTACACCTTGCTTGCGCTGGGCCAGTGTTCAGGGGGTCGACACACTTCATAAAGCTGCGTCGGCTTGGCAGCCTTTGCGGCGCAGGAATAAAGTAATGCATGGCATGTCGTGTGTCGTCCACCATTTGGGCTCTCTCTGAGGATCCTGCCACAGCCCTACTTACATCTGGGGGCGCTATGCCAGCCAGTGGGTAAAGCAACTGTACTGGAGTCGGTTTCAAGCAACCAGTTATAATCCGACACGTTTTGTTTAGTGCCGGTATCCACCAGCTTGGCGTGGGCAGATCGGCCCCACACCGGGCAAGCGTATTATCCAGCGGAGAACGCGAGAAAAATAAATAAATAACGCTCACAGGCACAAACATTATTTTAATTATTCCAAGCAAGCATTATAGGCTTTTTATTGTGGAAACCGTACAACAACGGCATAAACATATAACATCCAAGACCGAACCGGGACTCGAACCCAGGACTCTGGTTTGGCAGTCTGGCGTGGTAACCATTACACCAACCGGGTCGGCAAATACTAAAAATCCTCTTTCTTTTAACCTTTTCTAAAGTTAGAGTTCGTAATTTTATCCTAGTATTGTTTTCATCTTAATAGATAGCGTTGCGTGTTTTTTTGAAGCAAGTACCATACTCAATTCACGCTCAAGACATCGCAGATATTCGGTCTTACAGATTTGATTGTATAGTTACTTACCGGCTGAATTAGGAAAATAATTAAATAAATAAATAACGCTTACAGGAACGTTGTTATGATTCCAAGCAAGCACTATTGGATTTTTATTATAGAAACTATACAACAACGGCACAAACATTTATAACATCCATGACCGAACCGGGTTTCGAACCCAGGACCCTGGTTTGGCAGTCCGGCGAGGTAACCATTACACCAACCGGTTCGTCAAATATTAAAAATCAAGTGTTCAAAAATTTTATCGTAGTATTGTTTTCATCTTAATAGATGGCGTTGGGAGTTTTTTTAAAGCAAGTGTGCTACAATTATTAATTCAAAAACCTAGCTATAGCTACAAATTTAGTTGGTTATATTATCGTTGTAATACATCGTTGTAAGTATATTGATTGTTTGAGTCCAATCTGAGCCAATGCTACGGAATGATAACCTTATTTTACAGAAAGGACGAATTTTGTTGCAGTAATTCTTGCCAAATTTTTGTTTTGTTTGATTTTCGGTCTCAATTATGATTTTTTGAGGGCTTGTGCAACTTAACTATAGAACATCATTCTACCACAACGTATAAAAAGATACCTACGTATCTAAAAGGTCCTTATAATATAACACCACAGGTCGGTAATGTAGCTACTTACATAATTGAAAATCTTTTTTAGCAAATTAACCATTAGCTTCCTAGAATATTATCGTTTTAGCTCTTGCCTTCACCATTTTACAGTAGCCCGCGTGGTAGAGTATCCTCTAACGTTTATACGTGAGTGGAGGTCTGTGACCCGCAGTGGGTTGTAAGATGATTATTATGCTGCTCGACATAAATAAAAAACTAATAAACGACGAACAGTAGAAAAATTAAAGTGATGGATCCAGTGAATGACTTTTAAATCTGATACCTACAGAATTACTTGGGGTACTTTCTGATTTTGATTTAGCTTAAGTTCATGACTTTCTTATCTTATTATGGGAAATGGCAAGCCAGCAACACTTCGACCCAATGGTATCTTTTGTATTGAACCCTACATATTATTTTCTTCATCCTCGAAAAACTTGGAAAATGAGGGAGGCAATAGCGTTCAGGGTAAGAAACCTGTAATGAATAACCATCTCTCAGGAGTCACATACGTTTACCCACCAAGACATCGCAGTCACACAGTACAAATGTTCCATGGTTTCCTCCTTCTCTCCACACGCTCGGCAACCGGGATCTAGAGTGAGCTTTATGAGCCTGTTGCGTAGTGCCCGGTGAGGGCTCCGACGATGGCACGAGCTTTGGTCCTGCTGTTGTTCAGTATGAACTGTGGGATTCGTGGTGTTATATTGCTGTTATACTCTGACACCAGGGCTTTGCCCACACGATAATAAGAAGATTGCTGATGAATTTCCAGCAGTGTTGCAGACCCGAGAGGCCAGAGCATTCTAGCCTGTGTCTTTTATCAGCCCATTCCTTAATCGCCATTCTAATGTTGCATGCCAGGATTCCTAGACTTGGTTCGGACCATGACCTTCATGACCTTAGACGAGACATAAGACAAAATTACATGTCTACGCAGACGAAGTCGCGGGCAAAAGCTAGTACTATTATAAAACTGTAACAGGAAGTTTGTCTGTACATTGAAGATATTAACAAAAAAAAAGTTACGATATGGTTTTTAGGTGTCCCTGATTCCATTTCACCAATTTTTGGATTTTTTGTCTGTCTGTTTGTTTGTGTGTTTGTTTGGGTGTCTGTTTGTTTGTTTGAACGAGTATCACGCAAAAACTACTGAACCGATTTTGATGAAACTTTTTTTGTTTGATAGCTTATTATCTGACTTAAAATCTGGTATATAATTTGTGCGGACAAAGTCGCGGGTTAACGCTCGTAAATAATACAATTATACCTGTTTTATGAAATTGTACCGAAGTACATTCTGTGAAATTAACAGACTTATATTTCATAGTTATTTACAACATCCTTAAGAACCACTAATAGTACGTACTAATAACAAATAATGTGAACCTAAATAAATAATAGTTAACAATGTTTACAGTTCGTTTTTACAAGTCTCATAGTTCAGGCAATTCTCACTCTTTTAGCATCGACATTAGAATTATTTCAAGTCTTTTTAGTAGGTTGAACTTTAGTCAACGTGCCCAGCGTTTACAACTACAAACCAATAAATTATCATTAATCACTTGAAATAGATGCACTTACCGACAACAGGGTGTAGCAATAAAGGGTGTAGTGAAGATGAAACAAAATAGAAATAAATAACAATACAGTTTACCTTTGACTTCGTCCGCACAAGTTAAATACCAGATTTTAAGTCAAATAATAAGCTATCAAACAAAAAAAGTTTCATCAAAATTGGTAAGGTAATTTTTGCGCGATGCTCGAGCAAACAAACAAACAAACAGACAAACAAAAAATCTAAAAAAGTTTGATTTGGAGTCAAGGACACCAAAAAACCTTATCGTTCTCTTGTAAATATCTTCAATGTACAGACACACTTCTATTACAGTTATTATAATAATCGAGCTTTTACCCGCAACTTCGTCCGCAGAGTAAGTCAAATCACTAGCTTTCATTTCAAACAAAGAAAGTTTCAACAAAATTGGTTCAGTGGTTTTTGCGCGATACTCGGACAAACAAAAAAACACACAAACATACAGATAAATAATTTTAAAATGTTTGATGAGGAGTCATAGACACCTAAAAACCATATCGTAATCTTTGAATCTTGTATCTTTGTATTGTATATTGTAATTTGTATTGTAATCTTTGTATCTTGTAAATATCTGTTACAGTTTTATAATAGTTTGGATAGTTTGGATAGTACGGACTAGCCTTGCGGTAGCATTTCCCCTCTGCCACGGTATAAGATTAATTGATCATGTGCATTTACATTCAATTTTATGCGTTATCACTAAACGAGACAGCCTATAATTGCGAAACAATAATTTCGAACTTAGAACGTTTGGGGTTCACACGAGACTTCTTTTCATGATTATTAACGTTCAAAATTAGAATCTAAAGTGTTGGGGAATAAAATCCAAAGTTGCGGATTTTGTGTTACCTCGCCCCCCGCAAAAAGTGGAAGAAATTTTTGTTCGTAGAATTACACGCGTAACAAGTCCCTATATAAGTAGTCAAAGAGAGGCACAGAATAGCCGAGGTAGGTCCAGTGGCGAGTAACCATATGCCTACCATGCAGGAGACGATGGTTCGATCCCGACCAGGCCGACTCGTACCAATGAGTTTTTCGGAATTCATGTAGGTACGATTTGTAACAAATTATTTTGAATTCGGTATATAAAGTAATACTTAAGCTATGCTGATTCCAAAACCATTTCGAGAATTTATATTTAGAAACCTTATTTTCTTATTTAAAACTCTTAAAATTATAAGATGGTGGATATTTTAACAAGAATACAAAAAAATACTAGACATTCACTCGATCTCCAAAGGACGTTATATCAGAGGCTGAATGGGCTTAAATACGTTGTTTTTGGTAAAAAAAAGAAACGCCATATAATCGTCAATTTCAACGAAAGGGTTGTCAGATTTGAAATTTTTCCGCGATTATGGGGATAAATTTGGTCTCTAGGGAAATGGAATCGTAGGGAAAAAATGATCAAAGTGGAGAATATCGAGTGTTTCCTTAATCAATTTATCATCGTAAAAACCACATATAAGGTGCTCTGTTATTAAAATTGCTGGTAGTAGTCGTTACATAAAAACGACGTCAGAGGCCGTAAGGCGGTCTGAAAAAACTCTGACACCAGGGCTCTGCTCACACGATGAGAAGATTAAAATTTATAGCTTAACTGACTATCATAGTTCGATACCTGTGCCTGTGTGATGTAGGTAAGCAAAGTGATGTCTATGGTTTTGTGGAGATTTGGGAAAACAGTCAAAACCAAACAGTCAATATTGGGGGATAAAAATATGAATCTGGGGAAATTTCCGAAATCACATCTCGCAGCACTGGTTTCAAATGTCAATGTCAATAGAGTAACTTTTTTTTTTACGTAAAGCAAAGGGTTTGAACTATTCAGCCTCTGATATGACGTCATCACTAGAAAACTTTCAAAAATTAACTAAAGCTTGAATATCGTAAATATTGAAATGTGTTGTTCAAAATAGCCTAACCTACGAAACTAAAATGTAAAAAAATACCTGAATAAAACTTTACATACCGAATGAGAACAGTTTGTATTACGTAAGTAAATAAGTTAGAATAATTGGTAGGTATCGCACTTTTGGATCCGAAGCTCATGATTGAGTTTCCATACTTCACCGTATCGCGACATCGACGTTTTTAAAACGTATTAAAGATATAGCGTCCGCAAATACCAATCAGCAAAGTTTACAAAGCAGTTGGCGGCTTGTTAATTATATTTCTAGTACATTCATTTTCTTTTCATCGGAACTCGTTACTTCTTCAAACTTAAGAACCCTGTGTCGTGGAGATGAGTACTTGTTATTGGACATAACTGCCCAACTAACAATTTGGTCGTATAGGTGTCGTATAGTCGAACATTAGACGCATAAAGCACCACTATATGACGAAATTACCGTAATATAACTTTTATTAGTCAAAATAGTCATTATACGACCTTATACGACCAAATTGTTTCCAACTGTTTCTAATGAAGGTATTCAATAATTTGTCCAATATTTTAATGGGTTAATAAAGATGTATCATGTGACTGATTATCACAGGATTATCGTCCTGTGATAATCAGTCACATGATACATCTTTATGAAATCTTATAGATGATAAAAATTAATCTTTATACAAATGCATGGCTTAGTCCACAGAACATTTATAAGAGGGGTTAAAATTTAAAAAATAATCCGGACCAGAGGCCCGGGCCTCGAACTCCAAACTCTTTTTTACTGAACTTATTATTTTGGCTTTGTTTTGGATTTGATTAAATTCTCAAGATTTGCAGGCTTTGTGACTTTCTTCTCAAGATTTGGAGGCACCCCAGGACCGGCCCCCTCCGCCCCACGCTTAGTCCGCTCGCGCTCAGATGATATAAAGAAAATGCAGCGGACTCGGCAAAAATATTCGATGGGAAAAACGTGTGCGTCCGGTTGTCGGTCTCTCGGTGCGTTCGGTTGGTACCACACATGCTAGTGTTGTCGTAGATCCTAGGCACTATGCTCCGTTCAATAAGACAATATTGCCAGTTCCATATAAACTGCAACTAAGTAGCGTCTCTGAGACAAAGTTTGTTTCAAACTGTTATTTCTTTCGAGTGCACTGGTATGTTACGAGAAATATATTTTAATCTATATTTCTTTCATACAAGTTTCTTGATATTCAAGTTATTCCTGGAAGTATCAATAATATAAAGTTACTCAATATTGACTGAAATACCAGTCATTTTACGGAGTTTTGTTAGGAGGGGTAGGGAGTAATTACAAATTGGACTTTTGAACTGTAACCGGCACCATTTAGTGACAAAAAGACAATCTGAAGACATATTAAAAACAAATTCGCTACGGAACATAGAAATCAAAATTGTATCTCCCAGATAATAGCCGGATATAATCTTAATTTATCATTTTCATCTAAATTTCACCATTCGTATACGAATTTGAAAGTGCACGGAAAAAAATATCTAGCTAATAGTAGGTATATAAAGCTCTACAATTTAATTGCCGAATCGACTGACGTAGGCATTTATACCCTCGAAATATTGCCAAAGACGTAAGAACCATTTCTTTTCGAGTACCTATTGTAGTGGAGTAAGTAATTATAAGTATCAATGTACTCAATATTATTAGATTATTATTAAAGCATACGTATAGCTTACCACACGTCTCTGTTTATTAACTCCCATCCTTACATGGCGACCTTGACATGCGACGCGGTTCTACCGAAAGTGTGCGCGTGGCTACCAAATAAGGACTAAAATGTGCTTTTGTGACCGAACGATTTAAATAAACAATTAGATTCGTCAGAAAATAACGTGTCAAAATTGCTAAGAGAAAGAAGAAGAAGAAAAAAAAGACTTTTTTTTTATTTATTGTTCAATAGTCAATACACACATTTTTTCAAAATTTTTACGTAATTATTACATCTTCAGCGCCGTGTAACTGTAAAGCGCTAAAAGTGAAAATGGACTTATAGGGGAGCAAGGGGGAAATTGGAGCCAACTGAGGAAAAAGTTCAATAAAAGGCAAATTAATGGATACTTTAGGAACTTTTTATTAGAAACTAAATCCTTACTTCTTTGACTATCATTTAATCACAGCATCAACGTTACATTATTAGGCATTTGGCAACAAATAAACTTTTTTCAAAAAAACAGAATCGCTCCCATTACCCGACTCTGCGAGAAATGAGAGCCTATAAATTCCCATATGTGTAATGGGAGCTACTTAATTATTAAATCAGCCTCAAAAATTTCTACAAGTCAGTATGAAATCTCACTTATTAATTTAAATATTAATATAAACGTAACCGCATAATAATTAACTTTATGGTAATTGGAGCTACAAGGGGTAATCAGAGCCTAATAAGCTCCAATCACCCGAATACCACCATCTTGAAATTGAATAAAATGATATCCTGAATCTAACTTGTAATGAAATTTTATGCACATATACTCAAAATTTATAGCATTAGCTATAAAATAAAACATGTTTGATTGTAACAAACATATAACTTCAAACTTACCTGGCCGTTGAAATTTCGTATTTTTTATAAGCGAGGAGCAAAAAATCGACAAGCGTCCGTAGTAGAATGAAGCACGTGTCTTGTCATATTCATCAATAAGAGATGCACATAGAAAATTCGTTCTAGTTAAAAAAGGAGATCGCTACTTATTCCTGTACTTATCGACGTAACCACTTTTTTGTACTAAGGCCACCTGACTCAAAAACACCACTTCATATAAATTGTAGATATAGGATTTTATAGGTTTAGTCCTTTTTCTCCGGATTCCTTATTGGACGGATAAACTTTTTACTCGCCTAACTGATGGTATAATTTAATTGATTGATATGTATCATGAGTACAAACCAAATACCTTTGCCAGCTTCCTGATATGTATACATTTCCGATGAAAAATAAATTTATCAAATGAAATCACTAGCGTTTCCAAACAAGAATCTGGCCAAAACGGAATCCGTTCAATAAGGAATCCCTCGAAAAAGGACTAAACCATTTTATAACTATCGCTATGTCATACCCGTTTAAACTGATATTCCGCCTACCAGCGTATACGAAAAATTCTTCGTCTATGGTTGAGGTTTGATTCCGTAGAAAGAGAAGGTAGGTACTAGTATGAAGCACGTGTCTTGACATATTCATCAATAAGAGATGCACAAAGCAAATTCATTCTAGTTAAAAAAGGTAGGTAGCCTCCATTCTATTTTATGCATCATCGCATTCGACGGAACCTCTTTGAGAAGCAGGACCCCTCTGCTTTACTATGGAATCATTTTTTTACATCACACCCTGGGCACTTCATACAAAGAGTTTGTATTTGTATTTGTATTTGTAAAGAAATACTTAGCTTCTATTTTTTATCTTCTTCTTATCGTGTGGGCAGAGCCCTGGTGACAAGAGTTTTTTCAGACCGCCTTACGGCCTCTGACGTGGTTTTTATGTAACAACTACTACCACCAAAGAAGGTAACCGGGACCAACGGCTTAACGTGCCATCCGAAGCACGGAATCATCTTTCTTTTCAGACAATCAGGTGATTCAGCCTGCAATGTCCTAATCCTAACCAACTGGGGAAAAACGCACAAAGTGACATATCACTAGGTGTCCCCCGTGGGAATCGAACCCACGACCTCCGTGTCGAGAGCTCGATGCTCTTAACCATAAGACCACGGAGGCAGTTATTTTTTATGTTCATTACTTTATGCAGGTGTAAAAGCTAAAATAGCCTACAAGTTTACATTTTTTGTAAAAACTGTACGACCTTAAAAAGCTGACTTTTTAGTACTTAACTTAAATACCTCTAAGCACCTGATGTTAACAGTTTGCTCAGTTTAAAATAAAGTTAATTCCCGTTAGAAAATTGCCTCGGAAGTAGAAAGTTTTGTCATAAAACGTGATTTATGATAATTTGGTGATTAATGCTTATAAAAGTGGAATTAGTGTTAAAGTTTGATCATGATTTAATTGACCAAATTGGTTTTTTTAATACAGTTACACGCCTGTATAAATTATTACTTGTGGTCTTAGATGTTTTTATATGTAGATGCGTTGCCCGCGCTTTAAAATGGCAACAAAAAAGCAAGGTAATTGCCCGGCTTCCTCATAGTCACACGCCGTCTAGTGTACGGGCTACACGTCACTATATTGCGCCATGTTTAAGTGCAGTGATGTTAGCGTATGACGCGTCTATTTTTAAAACGTCATTGATTGTGGTACCCTTTATTTTCTACTACATTCAATAGACTAAGAGATAAGTGTACTTTTTGCAACCATCAGCAGCAAGGCTGATTCAGTGTTTATGGGGTGTAGAGCATCTCTGCGATGGGGATGAACTAGGTCTGCCTGCATAACTTCAGTCGGTTTAGAAGTTACTGATGTTTAAAGGTCAGTAAAAAATGTACGATCAGCTGCAAGGCTGATTGCAGTATGTATTGTAGTATGCACTGTAGCTATGTAAAAAGTACAAAAACTGGCATGAACCATGTCAGTTACCTATTCACATAGCTACAGTGCATACTATAATAATATGATACGATCAGCCTTGCAGCTGATCGTTAATTTTTTACTGACCTTTAAACATCAGTAACTTCTAAACCGACTGGAGTTATGCAGGCAGACCAGGTCCATCCCCATCACAAAAATGCTCTACACCTCATTAACACTGAATCAGCTTTGCAGCTGATGGTTGCAAAAAGTGCACTTATCTCTTAGTCTACAATGTTTTAAGTGCATAATAGGTAATTTTACCTATTTAATTTTTTTGTCGTAAGCATTATGCATGCCAAATTATGAGGGTTTAGGATATTAAGCACCTAAATAAAATACTTCATCATCATCATCACAGCCTATACAGGGTGTTACAAAAATACTAATAATCATTTAAGGCCATCAAACTGAACAACTTTCACTATGGGACCAATGCCGATAGACGTCCACTGCTGGACATAGGCCTCCCTCAAAATGAGGAGATTTACCATAATCGCCATGATGCGATGAGTTTGCAATGTTCCATAATAAACTACAGATCTACTCGAGCTAAATGTATGGGACACAAGTTTTTTTTTTTCGCTTTAAACTTCTAAACCGCCCCTTTAAATAGTTATTTGTATTTTTGTAACACCCTGTATGTAACCACGCAGCTGCTAAAGCTTTATGAATATTTGGAGAGTAAGTACTTAATTTTACATTACCTATCTACGAGATTTAAAATCAATGTAAAAAAATAAAATGGAAGTAACAAAGAAAACCCACACATCTCCGGTTCAAAAGAAAACTAAATAAAGTTCTTAGTTTGCACCAGTTTTATCTCAAGTAGCACTTTCCTTTTAAATCGGAACAAGGAAAAAAACTGTAGAGCTTTACATTCGAAATATTTAAATGGGTTCCGTAGCTTTACAAAAAAATTACTCGAAATGAGTCTGGAATATAAGGTCTAACAAAATTAGGTGAAACTATTTTAAGGGGATGATCAGACCATCGAACTGAAGAACTTTTTCTATGGGACCAATATCGAAATCGCGAACAAAAATCAGCTGTCCCATACATTTAGGTCGAGTACGTTTGTATGGAACAGCTGATTTTTTTTTCGCGATTTCGATATTGGTCCCATAGAGAAAGTTGTTCAGTTTGATGGTCTGATCATCCCCTTAAAATAGTTTCAGTTAGTTTTGTTAGACCTTATATATTTCATATATTAAAAATAAAATAAAAAAGTTATTTATTGACCAAAAAAAAAAACAATATTTAGGAGGGACTTAAGGCTAATTGGTACATTATTGGTTACTTAATCAAGGGACCTCTGGCTTACCAAAAATAAATTGGTAATTTGTCGTTTGGAGTACAGGTGGTAATACGTAAATAAGACGTAATGCAACTCTTTGATGTTGTCAAAAGAAAATGTCTGTTGAATTCTTTGATTAAATTAAAATAGCGGAAGATAAGTGACGTTCTTCCAATGCGCACTCGAAAAATGGACCTGCTTTTCATGTACTTACGAGTCAAAAGTTAATGCTGTGTGTTATGTTTTTTCTTTTAGAATAACCTGTAAAACGAGTTTTAAGCTTTACCTTTGGTACCTTTATCCCGCCTAAAATCAAATAGTATCTCAATCACGCAATGCCGTTCTAAGTAAATTATGCGACGGGGCCTAATTTATGCGGTCAAAACTCTTTACCATAATATGGGAGTCGCACTCGCGTTGTAAGTTTGGTTACGCGCGGTTAGGTCGCGAGAGTTTGCTACGGGCTCCGTCATCTTCTTTTGTAAATAAAGAAATCCTTACGATACAAACTACTTGACATTGACAGAATTGCACTGCTAAGAATAATATTCTGACAGCCTTCCAAACCACAATTATTTTAAAAATTAGGTACCAGTATTGATAACGTAATATACCAAAATGCATAAAATAATATAGTTAAATTGAAAAACTCTTTTTTGAAAAATCTGAAAAAATGTGTTTACGTTTTGTGTCGAGTAGGTTTTCAGTTTTGTATGGAACAACTGATTTGGTTTTCGGGATCTCTTGTTGGTCCCATAGAGAAAGTTGTTCAGTTTGATAATCTAATCATCCCCATAAAGAAGGACCCTGAAGTGCGATTTTTGAATGTCACCGGTGAGCTTGAACGGTTTTTGAATCTCATACAAAAGCCCTCATACCCATGAGTTCAATACGAGTGGGAAGGGGCACTCGTATTGAACTCATGGGTATGAGAATTCAGTCACCGGTGAGATTCAAAAGTGCGAACTTTGGGAAATCCTTGACTATCGGCTATTTTACTCACCCGGTGACTTTCAAAAATCGCACTCCTGTATAGCATACGATACTAGATATAAAGATTTTTTTTTCTATCAGCCCATGGAACCCTGAAAAAAAGAATTCCATTACTAGTTTCCTATAAACTAGTCTGGAAAACTCCCTTTGAAGTTCTTCCAGTTAATAAATGTTTATTTTTAATTGAAGTGCCGTCAAGCAAAATAATACCTATAGCCCGTATATTTTACGGAGTTCTGTTAGGAGGGGTGGGGAGTAACTATGAATTGCACTTTTAAACTGTAACCGGCACCATTTAGTGACAAAAAGACTATCTGAAGGCATATTAAAAAAAATCGCTACGCAACATAGAAATCAAAATTGCATCCTCCAGAAGGCTTTTGTATTAATAATATTAATACCAATGCACTCATTTTAATTAGATTTAACAATATACATTATTTTTGAGGAATAAAATAGGCATTGAAATTTAAAAAATAAGATAGTTAAATGAAAATACTTATGTTTTTTTCAAAGCCTTGTAAGTAGACAATAATATTAACACCATGTTTGATATATTATGTATAATGGTAAAGCCTTAAAAGCTTGCAAAAAAAATTTGTTGTTGGTTTTTTTAGAACGAGATAAATGCTAAATTCAACATTTGGGACCGTTGCTGATGTGATATTTTTTTAATGTTGGTACATTTCTAAGCTCAAATTAGCTCTTAAATAATATACCGAAAAAAATATCAATTATTAATTATTTCCGGCTCAAATCGTAAAATGACTGGACTACTCAAGTAGATGTCGTTTTATATTAGTTTTTTATAAAAAAAACTGCGTTCTAGGTCTTCACCTTTCCTTGTTAATTTACTAATTGGATTCTGAAACTTCGAAATCAATACCTTCTTCTCAATTTTTTGGGTTCCGTAATCAGACAAGGAACCCTTATACTTTCGTCCATTCTGTCTGTATGCCTCCGCCTTAATTCCTCTCTCATTTTTTTTTAACTCTTTATTGTACACACGGAAATAGACAATTGCAAAGGGCGAGCTTATCTCTGAAGAGATTTCTTGCGGCAAACCCGTTTTTGCACCTATTGAATCGAAATTTCGCTTGGAGACTAATAACAGTAACCCAAAACAGAAATGTGATTGTAGGAAACAAATTGTATTCCCATACAACGAAGACGGGGCTGAAAAATTTTTTTTTTTAAATAAATAGTGAGGTGTCGTTGGATAGGTCTTGAAAAAAAAGGAATAAAACCACTACTGTGAGCGCTTTGTTTAATTTTATTTCTATAAATTAAATCTTTATAATGCTCGAATCCTAAGATATTTGCGCTGAAAGTCAAAAATAAGGCGTAAACAACATGGATACGCTGAAGATGAAATTCTGCGTATGTAAAGTCTACCAATCCGCTATGGGCACGCGTGGGTAAGCCGATATACGATGTAGGCTGTTGATGAAGTAAATAGTTGTTCCTATTCACTATTAAGAGGCTATGTGAAAAAAATAGGATTCTTCAAAGCGTCATATATCATGAAGTACTAACAGAAGGAGTATAATTAGCGGATTTGTGTAAATGGAACATATAATTGAAGTTTTGATTAAAGCCAAAACACGATTAAGACACATTTTCTCGATAGAACAACAAGCCAAAGTAGTCTCCATCTTTATCGATAAACGGTAAATAATAGAAACACGAGACTTGATTTAAAAGATTGATATTTTACAAATTTTGATTAGAGCAGAATTGAACTTAAATAAATAGTACAATCAAAATTAAATAAAGTTTGTTTTACGCTTGCGTCGTTTCAAGAGCGCGCGCCGCCCCATCTCTTTCTCTCGCATCAGGCAGTAATATAAGCTATCACACGCCCATTTCGCTTCAATTATTTTTCGGCATAGGCCCTTAATTTCTAGTAAACCAAAAACTCACATCATTTGTTAGGTGCCTTTATTTTAATAGAGAGTAGGTAAAAAAAAGTGGAAAATAGCTCGTGTAACTTGCTAATGGGAATTCTTTAGGTTTATGTGGTTTTTTCAATTGCACTTTTTGCCCGCGAATTACCTACCGGAGTAGGAAAACTAGATTTTATTTGAATATTTCGAGTTTTAAATAACCGTCCAAGAGCATGTCAAGCTATACCCCTGATAGGGTTCCGTAGCCATCATATCTTATCTTACTAATATTATAAATGTTAAGGTTAACATTTATAATAACCATAAACAAACTTTGGTTATGGTTAGGTTTAGATGTTTGGATGTTCATCACTCAATCACGCATAAACGGCTGCTGAATAGATTTGGATGAAATTTGGCTCACAGATAGAATATGTTCTGGATTAACATATAGGTTATAGTTTTGCCATGTCCATCCGTCTGTCTGTCTGTCTGTTCGCGGCTTAGCTCAGAGACTCTTTATAATAGAAAGCAGTAATGTAGCATAAAAAAATGCAAATAAATTGTTTATCTATACAACGTGTTAATGAATTAACGCAAAACTAGAAAGTAGTTTGTTTAGAATCGAGAGCAGAATCGAATTATCATGGTTCAACATGGGTAATTTTTTCAAAACATTAAATAATTTGTTTGTAAAATTTTAAATTTACTGAACCCGATGTCAACCCACCGCACGGGCACACTCACCATACTTACTACCAAAACAAGATTATTAAAATGTATCCAAGAGTACGTTAGCGCTTTCATTCATTGCTGAAATGATAACAAATCATTTTTGGCCCAAAACTTAAAATACGATTAACTTCAAATTTTAACTATCAAAATAATGAAATTATTGTTTCTATCTAATTATTTTGTTATAAATCAGTTGGGGTGTATGAGGTTTTGCGCTAATTTATTAACACGTTGTATATCTATCTATCTCATAAATATTAACATAGAGAAACACGTAACTCGTACCCCGAGAGGAGTGGCCTTACGCATAATTTCTCAAAGTCTCACCCCTGCGACCTAGCCCCGATGGGCTACTTAATTCCATGTATTTTACTGTTATTGTCATAGCAACGGTCCCTCCCCCCCCCCCCCCCCCCCACAAAAAATGACAGAAAAATGTTGTATGGAGAAATAAACAATACCTACTCCTTACGTGTTTCTCTATGCATATTAATTACGCAGATAAAAGGGTAAAATAAAATCTTGAGAAAAAGAAATAGATTTTTCGTGTTCTTCCCCTGTCGAGAAGTTGTTCAAAAAATGTTATAATAATTCAATACGAGCTACATTCTTCCATAATTTTTTACAATCCAGTATTTAAAAAGTTAAGGGGACATCCCGAATAGTAAATGTAGTACCTACTTGCTTACAAATTACAATTCAAACTCAAATAAAACTTCAAATGGGTGTAAAAATCGTTCAGCAAAACTGTTCACTTGTTTGCACTACATCAATACGTATGTATACACAAAGGTTTTCTAACCATTGATCACCTGAGTTTAAAACAAACTTAAAAACGTCCACCTTTTACTCCGAAATGAACCTTTTTCTCTCAGATGTAAAGTTGAATGTGACGGTAGATGTTAGTTTGCAGTTTGTCGTTTGTATGCCGTGGCACATCGCTCGAGAAATTGCCCCGCACGCCTGAATTGGCAGCGTTTTGTTAACCTTTTCATGTGCGTGGAAGTTTTCGAATTTCTAATACCGCAGAAACTATATTGTTCGTTGGTACTTCTGTGATTCGAAAACCAGAAATTTGTATGCAAAGTCATTGATCACTCCTTAGGGTATGTTCTCCATAATTAGACATTCAATTTTACATTTATCAACGATAGGTAACATAACATAACATAAATATTCTTTATTAGCACACCAAAAATATACAGTAACAAAAACGAATAAAAAGAACGTAAGGGTACAAATGGCGTTCTTATCACTAAAAGTGATTTCTTCCAGACAACCATATATATATATATATTAATATGTATGTATATAGATATAGGTACTATATAATATATAAATAATCAAAAATAATTTATATTGTAACAGAATCTGCTTCAGCAACATGCCACGTCAAACACTTAATCGGAAAGTCCGCCCCTAGCCGTACCTGGCCCAAACGTGCCCATAATGCTTGCTGCGTTTCCGCGTTGTATTGCTAAAGACACGCGTTGGACCAAGTACGATCCAACACGGAAATCATTTCCTCTTTCTCTTATACGTTTGCCCAGATCCCTCACAAAAGCCTTTGCCTCATGTCCCCATGGGCCTGCCGTCTCCACTTTTGAAACGTCTTTCATTTCGGTCAGTAGGGGGTCACTTACAAAAACCATATGTAACGAAATACGTTATGACATGATCGCTTATTACTTTAGAAGTATGTATAGCATCTTTACCGGCATAATTTTATTTAGAGGATAGAGCCATTACTCGGTACTAGACGTTTCCACTGCGGGTGCGTCCCTGATACAGCCTACCCGGTTTTTTACGAAAATGTTTAAGAATCCTGAGTCCAATTGAAAACGAGGATGGTAGCTGAAGAGTCTGAATAATGCGAAGAACTCGCGGCCTTTCCGAATAGCATTGCTAGACAAGGGCTGAGTGTAGGTCTGATTTGACGAAATGTGGTATTTTTTCAATGTAATTAATCAAATCAAATCAAAATTTTTTATTCAATATAATATCACATAGAAAGCTTTTTGAAGTAATTTTTTGACTCTACCACCGCGTCGGAAGGCGTTCCGTTGAGAGAAGATGCGGCCAGAAACTCTACAACACACATCTTTTAAAACTTCATCTCTTTAGTTCTGCGAAACAACATTAATTTGTATGAATATATATAGGCAATTCAAAAACCTAAAAAAAACGGATGGTGCCTTGAATTTTGTAATAGACTTATTTTTCCCCAATGGGACATAGAAGTAAGTTTTATGTATGTATGTAATATGTACTATATTTAGGTTTGAAATTAACAGACAAATGGAAGAATCGCGTGGAAACTAAGAATGAATTGGAAACGAAAAATAAGTAATGAGCAAAATGCACCATTTGCTAGTTGGCTTAAGTCCAAGAGCGCTCTTTTAGGTAAGTATCTAGGCAGGTAGGGTCGTTGTAGATATGTAGCAGGTATTTAATTACAGTTTTAGTAAGTCCATGATGAAAAAAATGTTTATTGGTCTTCGCGTCGGAGCTCCAATCTAATGTTTCAAGGATAATAAGAGTACATATAATTTGGACTAGAAGGATTATTTTAACTTTTTTTTTTCATAATCATCTCAAATCCTACTAAAATCTTTTATTTTATTTATAAACTACAGTTAACCCGCGACTTTGTCCGCACAAATTCTATACCAGATTTAAGTCAGATCATTAGCTATCAAACGAAAAAAGTTTCATCAAAATAGGTTCAGTAGTTTTTGCGTGATGCTCGTTCAAACAAACAAACACACAAATAAACAGACAGACAAAAAATCGAAAAATTGGTGATATGGAATCAGGGACACTTAAAACCATATCGTAACTTTTTTTTTGTTCATATCTTCAATGTACCGACAGACACACTTCTGTTACAGTTTTATAATAGTACGAGCGTTAACCCGCGACTTTATCCGCACAAATTATATACCAGATTGTATGTCAGATAATAGGCTATCAAACAAAAAAAGTTTTATCAAAATCGGTTCAGTAGTTTTTGCGTGATGCTCGTTCAAACAAACACACAACCAAACAAACAAACAGACAGACAAAAAATCCAAAAATTGGTGATGTGGAGTCAGGGATATCTAAAAACCATATCGTAATTTTTTTTTTGTTAATATCTTCAATGTACAGACAAACTTCCAGTTACAGTTTTATAATAGTTTAGATATAGATAGATTAAATGAACTCTTGCTTGTTCGTTAGCACCACATTTTCGCTAGTTTCATGTGGTTTGTGGGACTATCTATCCAATCTTGAGGGTTGTTTTTGAGTTAAAACACAGCTGAGAAGGATCGTAGAGCCTCGTGACAGGCTCAAACGTGAACCGCGTGAACACCACGCGAAAGACAAGTGCTCGCGGCAAAACTTGCAACGTGACTCTACTAAAATCTTAAATGACTGCTGGCTGTTGTATTATTTGTAAGAATTTGTATGACGAAGCATTATAATATTGTTCTGACAACTTATTTTTTGTACCTATACATTATCGAATACATTTATCAATAAATATATTTTTTTTACTAAAATTTTACATAATAAAATGTGATAGTTTGTAAAAATGTTCAGGATGTTTGTGACTCAATTAAACCGCTGAACAGACTTTGATTTTTGGCCTATAGATAGAATATAAGGTCTAACAAAATTAGGTGAAACTATTTTAAGGGGATGATCAGACCATGAAACTGAACAACTTTCTCTATGGGACCAATAGTGAAATCGCGAAAAAAAAATCTGCTATCCCATACATTTAGGTCGAGTAGGTTTGTATGGAACAGCTGATTTTTTTTCGTGATTTCGATATTGGTCCCATAGAGAAAGTTGTTCAGTTTGATGGTCTGATCATCCCCTTAAAATAGTTTCACCTTATTTTGTTAGACCTTATATATTGTGGATTATCATATGATACTGTTTTTAAAGTCAATGCAGACGAAATCGCGGGCAAAAGTTTTTATAAGATCTCATATCCAAGATCAATATTATGTTTAATTTGATTGATTATCTAGGACAGGAAGAGGACAAGACTTCCCAACCGGTGGGGCGCGCCCCCTTTGGAGGTTTCCATTTTAACATAATTATATCATGTTTGTAAGTACGTAAATTCCACTCATTCATTCAAATGGTGATCGAAGCTTCTAATCGTCATTTTTAATTATAAATAAAGCGACCTAGCTAGCACTACAATTTTCACTCCCTTTAAAGTGTAAACTTTTTATGTTAACATTGACGATTGGATCCAAAGCAACAAGACTGTAAAAGTTGTTTCTTGTATATCTATGTAGCGAGTTATGTCAGGGTTTTTCCACATGTTTTACTATCACTATTCACTGGGAATAAAATCAGTCCAGCATCGCTCCCTCAGCCTTTACTCCGTACTTTTTTTTTCAATAAAATATATATATAAGGATCGGCCAAAATTGGGTTGTATACTGGAAGTGTTCTTTTCATGTTTTCTTCCACGTTTTTTCATTAACATAAGTTTTCATTTTGGCAAACTTGTATATATTTATATTTTCTCTATGGCACCAACATCGCGAAATCGCGAAAAAAAATTATCTCTTCCATACAAAACTGCAAACTTACACGAGCCAAATGTATGGGACAGATGATTTTTTTTTTCGCGATTTTGATGTTGGGCCCGTAGAGAAAGTTATTTAGTTTGACGGTCTGATAATCCCCTTAAAAAAGTGCCAGCATATTAAGGACTCTGTATAATGGACCGTTACACGGTCGGTTTTACTTAGCCTTGCGAAATATTTAATATCTGAAAAATTCTTGTAGTTTTGCATTGCATAATTAAAGGGGAGCTTTAGACTATCATATCGAACATTTTTTACTATGGAAACAACATTGACACAGCAAAAAAAACAGCTGTTTCATACATTTGGATCGAATTGTCATTGACATTTTCAAGAAGTTGCACACAATAGAGAGGATTGGAGAGAAAAAGGGGAGGCCTTTGCCCAGCAGTGGGACATTGAACAGGCTACGTAAAAATTGTCAATGAAACAACCAACATTCTTTTTCACGATTTTGAAATTGGCTCCATAGTGAAAGTTGTTAGATTTTGTGCATCACCCCCTAAAGTATGCAACGTATTTAATTTAAGAAACGATATTTTTTTATGAAAACGGATATTATATAAAAACTCCTAAAACGCCGAGCATAGCTAGCACAGGTACTCAATAGTTCTACGAGTATCTTGTACATTGTCTTACAGACAGTATTCTCACTGACATTATTCAATCGCATTTTCAAGTACCTAGATGATTCCTTAAGGTGGTTTCAGTCCATACAAAAGTTTCACGCACAATACGCGTAGACGGAATTAACGCGGAGTTGCCGCGTCACAAATAACATTTGCAATTTATAATATAATTACGAAGATATAAAGCTTTTAAAATTTTGTATACTAAATTTCAAAGCTTTATATCTTCGTAATTATTTTATAAATTGTAAATGTTATTTGTGACGCGGCATCTAGATTTTCTAAACTATTTTTCCATAGATACAAAGTTACTTATATTAATACCGTCTACGCGTATTGTGCGTCAAAGTTTTGAATAAAATTGACCCCTCTGCAACCACCTTAATGGAAAAAATAATTTTGTTCCAAAGTCGAAGGTTCTACCGATTAATAATTACGAAAATACTTCCTGAAAACACAAATAAATCCTCTAAACCTGGAAGTAAAGAAAACGCATTAATACGTCGCCTTTGGGCATGCCTGTTTACTAACTACGCGTTTGACGCGCTGAATATTTTAGAACAACTTGGCATTTACGTTACGTGTTACAAGCTGAAATCGAGTAGGTTTTTTTGGAACCTTACATAAGTACAGAAGCAGTTTTTCGTAAAATTTTACTTATTGTCGGATCTCTTTTGGATATTATAATCATATAATATAACCTTTTTGCACATCAAAACAGAACATAGTCCTTCTTAATATGCTGATATTTTTTTAAGGGGATGATCAGACCACCAAAGTAAAAAACTTTCTCTATGGGACCAACATCGAAATCGCAAAAAAAAACTCAGCTGTTCCAGACATTTGGCTCGAGTAGGTTTGCAGTTTTGTATGGAAGAGCTGATTTTTCGATGTTGGTGCTATAGAGAAAGTTGTTCAGTTTGACGGTCTAATCATCTCCTTAAAAAAGTGTCAGCATATTAAGAAGGATCCTGTATATTTATAATAGGTAATAAACAAAAAAACATTGTATATAAGTGTTATAAATAATTAATTTTTGATTTGTCTACTGAATGAAAATTTTAAAATTGAATGTTCGTTTGTCTGTTGTTTGAAATAAATAATAATAAAGTAAAACAAGCTTAATCATGGGCACATAAAAGAAGTTCTTTCATTTATGTAGTTGAGACAACGTATTGTCTAAACTAAAGATTTCAACGAACAATGACAGAAAGGAAGGCTTCTTTTAACCAGGAAACTAATAGAATCCTACTTGGAACCGATTCGCAGGTAAAAGCAGCTTTCGCCTTCGAATCGGTTGAAGAATGGAAGTAATGGAATGCTTTCCACTACAAAAGCATTCCACTACAGCATCGATCGTCTCATGAACAGTTATTGCAAATACGCGGCTTAACTACGGAAGGCTCGGGGCGTTCATTTCCTTTGCCCGGAGTTTCCGTCACGGTGCGACTTGAGTGTGGATGAAAAAAAAAAAATCGGTAATACGCGTCTTTGAGTTTCCTACTTGAGTTTAAATATTTATTTAATGATGTTGTTATTATTAAGAGGTGTTTTTAGGGTTCTGTACCCAAAGGGTGCCAACGTGACCCTATTCATAAGCCTACGCTGTCCAGCCGTATGTCCGTCTGTCTTTCTGTCCTACCTGTAAAGGTAACGGTCTCTATCATTTGAACTGCAAAAGCTGGACATCAGTTAAACGTTTTTACAGAATATGCGTTGTTATGGCAGATTCCCTAGCAAATAATAAAAACCAAAAATAAATAAAAACTTAACTTATCTCATCTTATCTTGTTGTGTGGGCTGGCAAGCCAGCCACAGTTCGACCCAGTGGGATCTTTTGTGTTAGCCCCAATACATTTTCCCATACAAGAAACTTTTTTTTTCAACTTTTTTTTGTTTTTGTTCGTCGTAAAAACGGTAACATACAAACATCAAAACTGGTGTGATTAAAATGGATAGATTTATATGATGGATATGGATGGTAAATATATATTGTATGTTAGTAAGGAACCCTCCGTGCGAGAGTCCGATTCGCACTTGGCTGATTTTTATTTAGAAATGTTATTATAACGGAAAATGATTCGTGCCGAAGGCATTTCGGAAGGCTTATGCCTGGTGACATAAAAAGGCTGGTCATATCATCTTCCGAAGACCTGACAACCGATGGGGAGTCTGAGTTCTAGAATAACGGAATTGAGACGAAGAACCGGCATGGAGGGACTGGGTGAGGAAGAACGATTGTACAGTTATGGACGACGTTAGTGTTATTGGTTAAAAAACCGGTCAAGTGCCAGTCGGGCTACTCGAGCACCGAGGGTTCCGTACTTCCGTACCACACCACCACATAACATATTAAAAAGTTTTGTTTTCTCCGGGACGTTTAGCGCGAGACCGACTCACACTTGGCTGGTTTTTATTATTTATTGTTATAATGTAGAGCCAGTTATATAATCACACCAAGTTTAACGCTTGTATATATTACCGGTTTTACAATTGAGCGAGAAGAAAAAACGTTAGTAAAAACTAGTTTCTTGTATGAGGACCCCCTTATTTGTTAGCAAATCCGCCAAAATAACGCACATTCTGTGAAAATTTCAACTATCAAGCTATAACGGTTCAAAAGTTACAGCCCTAAATAGGTAGGAAAGACGGACGGAAAACGTAGGCCTATGAATAGGGTCACGTTTTCACCCTTTGGGTACGGAACCGTAAAAGTGAAATTAATTTATTATAGTATATCCCAGTAGCGTTAACATCCGCACAAATTATATACCAGATTTTAAGACAGATCATAAGCTATCAAACAAAAAAAGTTTCATCAAAATCGGTTCAGTAATTTTCGCGTGATGCTCGATCAAACAAACAAACAAACAAACTTATTTTTTTAAATTTACAGTTTTATAATAGTCACTAGCGTTAACCCGCGACTCCGTCCGCACAAATTATATACCCGATTTTAAGACAGATCATAAGCTATCAAACAAAAAAAGTTTCATCAAAATCGGTTCAGTAGTTTTCGCGTGATGCTCGATAAAACAAACTTATTTTTTTAAATTTACAGTTTTATAATAGTCACTAGCGTTAACCCGCGACTTCGTCCGTTCAAATTATGTACCAGATTTTAAGTCAGATCATAAGCTATCAAACAAAAAAAGTTTCATCAAAATCGGTTCAGTAGTTTTCATCAAGTATCTTTGAATATATTTTATATTATTATAATTCAAGTTAACGTTCATTGTACAGTAATCGATATGGCGATCTCAAAGCCCTGTTTTATACAAAAACACACACCCGAAACCGCCATAAAATGGCGGAGCCGCGTGGCTACCTGAATCGCGAGCCGAACGAAAGACGTCTACTCGAGAGACCTCTAGCCACGCGACTCTCCCCTGTGTAGATACAAGCACCCATGAATCGAATACACACACACATATTAATCACACAAATAATAAATAAATAATAAAATATATTTTATTTTCTCCATAAGCAGTTTTTTACAGATCTTAACAATAAATTATACATAAGACATATAATATTAGTTTAACTACGTATGTGGAGACTGGTGCTCGCACTACGGTACAGGGATGGGTATCTCTGCACCTGTGTTACAGGTCACCAGGCCTCCGCAACTCGGACATCGTTGGAACAGATGGTAAGTACTTATTTATTTGGGTGGTTTTCAAGAGATTGGGTGGTTTGAAAGAGTATATCCACAGGAGGAGTAACCGGAAGAGGCAGCATGATAACTATTTTATTCGAGAAATTTACTAGTGAGAATATAATTCAAAATAACAATCGAGTTAAATTCAACCTTATCTTCATAAGCCTTATGACTGAGTGTTCTTTAGATTGTTATAGTACAAATATTCGCAACATAACCCTAAATTGCAAAGCAACCCTATTCCGATCACTGTTAATAAGTTAGTTCGGAGGTCAAAAATAACGATAACCGATCTTTAAATAACCAGTTATAATATTCTCCGAAAACCATTAGATCGATCTGCTACTACCAGTTGGCAAACGTCATGAATTTTGTACTAGCGCGGCCGCTAGACTTATCGATTCGCGAAGTTAGTACATATTTTATGTTATTCCATTTAAACGTTTGAAGAATGACTTGGCGCATTTACACTCGCAGAAACGGTTTGAGCGCTCGGCGAAAGTACAAATACAATACAAATATCTTTATTAACAGAAAGATAACACATCAGCTGTAGGCCTCGCATGCCACGCACGAGAAAACGCCAAAAATCGAGATGTGCTTCCATCTTTATTATTTGACGTACGCCAAAAAGAGAGCGCACGACGTTTTTATCGTTTAAACGCTTTGTCGTGGGTGGCGTGCTAGCCGTGCTGTAGTAGTTACATAAAGACCACGTCAGAGGACGTAAAGCAGTCTGAAAAAACTCTGACACCAGAGCTTTGCCCATACGATAAGAAGAAGTACACATGATACAATGGACCCCGTATGCGGCAAGCCAGAATCTCGGGAATCCTCTACGATTTATCAGGCAAAAAATAACAATTTTAGGACAGAGTGAGCGAAGTTAAAATGATTATGAGATTTAACATTCCATTAATAGTGATAAAGAAATTTTAAGTACCTACATAAAATGAAATTACAACTAACATAACGGAGACATGGAATGAAATTCAATATCCTACCCATTTATTTAACCATTTTGAAATATAAAATAAAAAGTGCCCTGTGCGATAATGCCCTGTTGAAGAACTATAGGCCCATTTCCCTTCTTAGCCATGTCTACAAGAAGTTTTCGAGAGTCATTACAAACCGTCTCGCGCGCAGGTTTGACGATTTCCAGCCTCCCGAACAGGCCGTTTTCCGAAAGGGCTTTGGCACCGTGGACCATATACATACGCTTCGGCAAGTAATACAGAAGACCGAAGAGTATAACCTGCCCCTTTGCTTGGCGTACGTGGACTACGAGAAAGCCTTTGATTCGATCGAGACTGCAGTCAGTCTCTTCAGCGATGCCAAGTAGACTACCGGTACATCGAAGTGCTGAAATGCTTGTACAAAAACGCCACTATGTCAGTCCGACTACAGGACCGGAACTCGAAACCTATGCTTCTGCAGCGAGGTGTGAGGCAGGGAGTTACCATTATCTGCCTTACTGCCGCTTCGTCGGTATCGCTAGAGACTTTTCTAGGAGCTTCCTCTAAGAAGAAAATTTTATATTACTCTGTGTCATTGATGCACTTGCCAACCGCTTCTCTCCTCTCTTTTAGAAGAAAATCTTCTATAATCTATTCTATGCAATTGATGCACTTGCCAACCACCACCATCACCTGACCTTACCATCATCAATTCAAAGAATGGAAACAAAAGTAATTAATATTGCTGTTATTAATCACAAAAGATGTCAAAAACAGTTCGTGAATCGATTCATTAATTAAAACGCTGAAAGATGTGTTACGACAATTTCAGTGGATCAGAACAATTATTTTCTTTGATCGGTTATACTCTTTTGCAAATAATATTATTGAGTTTGAGCGTCGGTGGTGCGTTAGAGAGAGGTAGCCCAGTCATTTTACGATTTGAACGGGGACTAATTAATAATTGTTTTTTTTTTTGTATAATATTGAAGAACCTATACCTAAGTTCCAATTTTAAAATTTAGCTATTATCTCGTTCTAAAAAACCAGATGGTCAATGTTTTTTTGTACATATTTAAGGCTTTACCATTATACATACTTCAAACATGGTGTAAATATTTTTGTCTACTTAGAAGGTTTTGAAAAATACGTTCGTATTTTCTAATGAATACCTCATATTTTACATTTCAATGCCTATTTTATTGCTTAAAAATTATTTATATTGTTAAATCTCAGCCAAACGAGTGCATACGTACTAATATTATTAATTTATAAGCCTTCTGGGATACATAATTTCGATTTCTATGTTGCGTAGCGATTTTTTTTAAATATGTTTTAAGATAGTCTTTTTGTCACTAAATGGTGCCGGTTACAGTTTAAAAGTCCAATTAATAATAACTCCCTACTCCGCCTAACAAAACTCCGTAAAATGACTGGGCTAAGGTATGAACCCTCAATCAAATGAGGGTCCGGGTTCGAAAGTTCGAATCGGTACGGACGACGGCAAAATATTGGGCAGGAAAAATTATAAATGACATGTTATCGACTCGATAGAAGAAGAAGTGGCAATGGTTTTTAAGTATTCCGGTCTCCAAATCAACCTTTTTAGAATTTTTGTATGTCTGTTTGTTTGTTTGTATGTTTGTAACAACATCACGCAAAAACTACTGATCCGATTTTGATGAAACTTTTTATGTTTGATAGCTTAGGATCTGACTTAAAATCCGGTATATAATTTGTGCGGACAAAGTCGCGGGTAAACTCTAGTTATGTAAAAATCTACACTAAATGAGACCAAACGAAGTTTAATACTATTTTTCATGATTTTAATAAAATTTTACGGGATTTTAGTAGGCATGGGCTAGAATTATTGTCTAGGCCTGTGGTTTGACAGTTTAATGAATTAATTTAATGAATCGGAATCGAATAATTTATTCAAAATCAGAAACGAAATAGAATTTATTATGCTTCGTATGCCTTTACCTACTAAAGTTGAAATAGTTTTAGTATGTATTAAATGAGTTGAACTTTTTAGACAATTTTTTAGAGCAAGAAAGCGTTTTTGAGTGTTCTACAAGTCTACAGCATTAGCGAATGTCTGAAATGACATATCACTAGTGCACTACATCATAGTACGTCAGCCCATATCCACATTTATAACACATTCGGTCACAGGGATGCGTATAGGTTCCCACATTCAATACATCTCTTAAGGAGTGTAGAAATAAACACGTTTTTCTGATGGCCTTAAAAATAAAAATAATTGAATAAATGTGTAAAGAGTAAATACCTCTGAAAGTTGCTGGTGTAATGTGACTAATGTGTTATCGATAAAATATCAAAAATATTTGCTTTGCCTGTGTCTAGGTTAGATATGATTTCTAGACAGCTATTACAATCGAAAGTTTTCAGCTAGCAAAGTTCTCTTCACAGATAATTATGTTATTATCATCCACTGAAGTCCACTGCTGGACATTGGCCTCTCCCAAGGATCGCCATAACGACCAGTCCTGCGCTGCCCTCATCTAACGGGTTTCCGCCGCCTTCACCAGATCTCTCGGTCCATCGTGTGAGTGGGTAGACCACGCTGCGCTTTCCGGTACGCGGTCGCCACTCGAGAACTTTTCGACCCCATCGGACATCGGCTCTGCGAGTTATATACTTGTATTAACCGAGAGTTTCCAATGTACTGCAACATTCACTTATGTGCAATAATTGTTCTGTACAAGGTCTAACTACGCACCACTACTGGTCCTGGTGGACTTGTAGTTTCTTTCGTGGTTGAGTCTCAGTTCTTACAATATACTTGTTGTTGTTGATTATAAGCATACCCTTGCAATTATGCTAACGACTATATTGCCAGAAGGGGTAGTCAGAGATATTCTGAAACCTCAGAACATCCATGTTTCACTTGTAGTACCGAAACTTTGTCCTGTCTGCTGATTATTAAATAATGAATATTCATCATCATCATCATTGTCTTGCCCATTTCCCATTATTTGGGGTCGGCGCAATATGTCATCCTCTTCCATTCATCTCTCTTAGCCGTCGTTTCAACACTCACTCCTTTTTTACACATATCATCCTTCACACAATCCAACCATCTTTTGAATAATGAATATTCCTAGTACCTAAATCCAAAACGATTAAATAAAGTAAGTGGACATGAACCGCTGTACTACATGTGAGTTAAGTACATTTTATAACGTAGGTTTAAAAGCTTCCTGCCATTATGTATGTACTTCTAACTTAGTGACAGTTACTACGTAAGTAAACTAACTATGATATTTTGTACATCTTATCTATACTATTATAAAACTGTAACAGGAAGTTTGTCTGTACATTGAAGATATTAACAAAAAAAAAGTTACGATACGGTTCTTAGGTGTCCCTAATACCATTTCACTAATTTTTGGATTTTTTGTCTGTCTGTTTGTTTGTTTGTTTGTTTGAACGAGTATCACGCAAAAACTACTGAACCGATTTTGATGAAACTTTTTTTGTTTGATAGCTTATGATCTGACTTAAAATCTGGTATATAATTTGTGCGGACGAAGTTGCGGGTTAATGCTCGTGTTTTATAAGAATGTCATGTAATGTAAAGCAAAGATTTCGCTATACTAAGTTTATAATAGGGATAAAGCTATTTTGCATCTGTTCTGTATATATAAGGTCTAACAAAATTAGGTGAAACTATTTTGTTAGACCTTATATAACTGAGCTTTATAGTGAACGAGCTTTAGACTCAAAACTTCGTCCGGGTGGATTAGCCCTTTAGGGGTAGATTTTTGAAAAATCCTTTCTTAGTGCACCCCTACATCCTCTGTAGAATATGTATTCCAAATTTCAGGTTTTTATCTTCAGCGGTTTTGGGCTGTGCGTTATCTGTCAGTCAGTCACGGAATTCTTTTATAAGTAAGTAAGTAAGATTAGCTATAAAGTTAATACCTTGGATAAGTTATATGTCAAGATTGACAGTCGAAGCTACAAAAACGTAGAAAAAAATTGTAACCATTATTGGCCTCTAAACCCTATCCATATACACGCACACAGACATAATTTGTATGGCGCCTCACGCACACCAACCTAAGAACGTTGGCCCCTTTTGTTTTGTACAGTAGAAGCACGAGGCTCTGTTTTTTTTGGTGTCAAATAAAGTATAATTGATTGATTGATTGATTGAGGCTCTTTCTGGACCTATACTTTTTCTAAGGTTAAATACCTTGTTATAGGTAACTATTAAAATAATCTGTGGTGATAGCTATAGGTAAAGAAAGAGGATTAGGTGCACAATACCACATTCGTAAAATGTCATCTTGAAGCAAATTGTCACATTTGCGTAATGTCACAGAAATTAATGTCTGGTTTTTATACAGGGTGTTTAAGTTTAAGTGGATGATTGATCAGATATACAACTTGCTCTTTGGAACTAAAAGGGAAAAAAATCAGCTGTTTGAGTCGAGTAGGTAGGTTCTGAGTTCTGCAGTTTTGTTTTGTAGCACATTTTTTCCCGGTTTCTCTGTTGGTTTCATGTTCAAGGATCCACCTTTTGAAGGGGTTAAAAGGAATGAATGGAATCTAATAACTTAACACCCCGAATAATATTTACACATACATGGACTCACGACTGTATTCCCTTTCAGTGTGGTCAGAAACATAGCTACAACTACCAACTTTTTTTAATTTTTAATCTATACTGTTATAAAAATGTAACAGGAAGTTTGTCTGTACAATGAAGATATTAACAAAAAAAAGTTACGATAAGGTTTTTAGGTGTCCCTGATTCCATTTCACCAATTTTTGGATTTTTTGTCTGTCTGTTTGTTTGTGTGTTTGTTTGTTTGAACGAGTATCACGCAAAAACTACTGAACCGATTTTGATGAAACTTTTTTTGTTTGATAGCTTATGATCTGACTTAAAATCTGGTGTATAATTTGTGCGGACGAAGTCGCGGGTTAACGCTCGTTAATTTATAAAAATGTAGTTGTGGCAATGCTCACATTTAACAATAAACTAACGTTTTTTTTATTTATAATTTAATGGACGCTTGCTTGTACGTCAGTACTGCCTTTCCGCCAGTGTCAAGTTGTTTATGGGAGAATCTAACCCAATCTCAGAGATTTTTTTTGGTTAAAAACAAGATGATATATTTGATTCGAACCAGTATCGGTACAAATGACGCGTTATCTCCGCTCTCCGCTCTGCTGTGTATACCTAGTTACAATTAGGTACAACCAATTAATCCTAGATATCATATTAGTTAAGTTCTCTAAATGATTTTTGTTTCTTTTTATTTTTTTAACCTTGTAGTAATTTTTTGACGTTCGATGATGATATGGCTGAGATGATGATGATGATGATGATTTTATGTTTTAAGACTGTTTTTAACTTGAACCATTCCATAAATAAAAGTAGAATCTTTTTTCCTGTCATTGTACAGGATACCTATTCAAGTAATTGTGTAATAAAATGCCTTTTTAAATCTTTCACAGCTAATTAGAAGAGTGAAACCATAAGCTGAAACGTTAATTAGGTCGAAGCCCGTAGGTTCAAATGAAGTAAAAAGTCTTTTGTGCCAACGCTGCCATCTCAATGAATGCCGTTTTAATTAGTATTTCTTTTCAGGGTTCCTTATCAAAAGCGACAGTAGAAAATGGGTATTGACATTTATAGATGTTGAGGACGCAACTGCCATAACCCGAATCTGCCATATCTCAAATCTGTCCTTAACCGAACGGGAAGATATGTATGTCAGAATCATAAATGGGATTAAGATCAATTTATTCGACGGCCCGATAGCTCAGTTTGTAGTTAACCTGCCTACTGTGCCGAGGGTCGCGGGTTCGAATCCCACAAGAGACAAATCTTTTCTACAGCAAATACGAATATTTTGTACACATGTCATGGATGTTAGTATTTATATAAGGTCTAACAAAATTAGCTGAAACTATTTTAAGGGTATGCTCAGGCCATCAAACTGAACAACTTTCTCTATGGGACCAATATCGAGATCGCGAAAAAAAAATTTGATGTCCCATACAAAACTGCAAACACAACGTGACTCAAATGTATGGGGCAGCAGATTTTTTTTTCGAGATTTCGATATTGGTCCCGTAGAGAAAGTTGTTCAGTTTGATGGTCTGAGCATACCCTTAAAATAGTTTCACCTAATTTTGTTAGACCTTATATATGTATTCTGTATCGTTGTCTAGTCATCATAATACAAATCCGGGCTAGATTCTGGTACTTTAAATGGGACTAGATAATCTTTGTGACAATGTCCAAGATTTTTAATTGTTTCTGGCTACCCCACTGGGAAATAGGGCTTGAACATAAATGTATAGTGTGATTTGTGTGAATAGGTTTAGTATTCCGACTCACATTTGACCGTTAATTTTAAAAAGCCATTTCTGTCCTTTCAACGTGTGTGATACTTTACATTTTTTAGGTTACCGTTTCCGGATAAAAATGGAATCCTAAAACCTCGGATCACATACATGTGGTTGGAAAATGAAAAACAGGTTAATTAAGTCGAGAATTTTTATTTATCTTAACACATACCATCACCATATTAATCATCAGAATTTTAACGAAATTAAAGTTACTCTGGACCCACACCTAGTTAAACTGAGTTATAAATCCAGTCTCTTACATGACCATCCCCTTTAATTTTCTTGTTATAATAACCACACAACCACACGTAGGTAGTATGTTTTTATATCTATGCTTGCTTGCTTATCGTGTCGACTTCAAATACTGAACAAAGTCGCTAAATAGTACTTTGCCAGAATTGGGCAGTTGATACTGCACCGTCGCTAGCGGTCATGAGCTCCTCCTGCGTGCAGGTGTTAGGGCACGCAGGCACGATGTGAGATGGGCCATCGTTTGTGGAGCTCCACACAAGCAAGTCACATTTTGCGCATCCGATAATCCCCACCTGACCATGTTGTCCTTACTGCGACCGATCTGGGTTCGATGACATACCTATGCTTATACGGTTGCATTGTAGGTCTGCTATTGGGTGGTCACGTCGCGCGTCGGTCGTCGGTTGCCACCTTCCCGGCTTACAACGAAGCTCCAGCGGTAGCACAGGATAGTGTTGTTTTCTAAAATCAACCCTTGAATTCACCGAAATTCATTTATAACCGCACAACGTCAAATGTTTTTGCTACTTAAACTAGACATTGGCTAAATCATCTGAAACCAAGATGACGTCATTATTTTAAAATTATAATAAAAATGTTAACGCTATTTTTCCATTCAGCCGGCCGTATGTTACGACTCGAATAATAGTACATTTTGATTTTGTGATACACGCGCGTTAACCCGCGACTTTGTCCACACAGATTATACCTATACCAGATTTTAAGTCAGATAATAAGCTATTAAACAAAAAAAGTTTCATCAAAATCGGTTCAATAGTTTTTGCGTGATGCTCGTTCAAACAAACAAACAAACAGACAGACAAAAAATCCAAAAATTGGTGATATGGAATCAGGGATACCTAAAAACCATATCTTAACTTTTTTTTTGTTAATATCTTCAATGTACAGACAAATTTCCTGTTACAGTTTTATAATAGTTTAGATGTGAGCAATGTTGGTCATTACTGCCAAGGCAGGATTGCAGCACGAGCCGCCGAGTGCTGCATACTAGCAGAGACTGTAATGACCAACGCTCACGCGTTTCATTCGTTTTTCAACATACTTGCGAGGAAAAAGTAATAACATTTCCTAAATCACAACTATTTTAGACAAATATTTTTGGAAAATGGCGCTGGGCTATGGCTGGGCTTTTTTTTTCAAGATAGCTATGCGCGCGCAGGTGGTCGAAGAGGCAAAGGCTCAGCCGACATTCAACCAACGACATTTTGTTGCAAACAACCTAATATTAAAAACATTATTAGCTTACTATTTATGTATTTATAACACAAATTAATGTTAATTTGTTAACTAAAATAAATTGTTTGATGAAATGAAGCGTTTATTTATCATTATTTTAACTAAAACAGATTAATTTATTCAGAAAAATATTTGATTTTTTTACATAAAATCTCTTTGCTAAGATTTGAAAACAAACTATAGAAAAAAAATAACATTATCGCACGTGCGATAATGTAACCCTTAGAAAAAGTATATGTCTAGAAAGAACCTCATGCTTCTGGGGCCAACCTTCTTAGGTTGGTGTGCGTGAGGCTCAGATAAATTAACAGGAATGGATTGGAAACGATCGCTCAATTCTACGCGAAAAAGTCTGTCACTTTTGCCGGGGGGCGAGGTAACGCACACAAAGCAATTGTTCATTACTAATGCATTTCTCGATCACGTCGCTATGCACGCAAACGACGACATTTACAAACACTAGCTTGAACTGTACACAAACAATTACATTCGCACACATAGACGTGTATTAAATACGTAAACAGAAGGCCAAAAGGCCAGAAGGTAAATTGAACCACATATTCACGCAAAGTATTTGAAAATAGAGGTCTAGTGATGCTGGATAGTTGAAATGGACTCATAAAAGTGCTAGTGCTTGACACTATCGATACCTTATTTATCGATAAGTTTGGCAATCATGAATAATCGTGTATCTATCAAATGAAATGAATATAATATTTTTCACGGTCGGGGTGTCGCAAAGAGGGTCCCATACAAAATTAGGACTTAGAACATTTTCAACAAAGAGAAGATATTTAATCAATTCTAAATACTGGGAAAGCGGCTAAATAAAAACACGTATACCCTCATGTTTACCAGATGTATTTAAAATAAGTAATTGAAATTACAACAAAATTATGTAATAGAATACAATGCACTATAAAATAATAGTTCAGCTATTTATTAAATGATGTTACGAATTTAAAGTAGGTATGTTATGTTCGCAGCAATAAATAATAATGATTTATTCATAGAAAGATACACTATACTGAAAAATATTACAGTATTGATTTAGTGAATTGAAACACCACAACATGGCTATATTATAGGTTGCCTTATATGTTTGTTTAAGATTCTTTTTAATTATTAAGTTATTTGAATAAAAAGGATTTTATTTTAAGATGACCCCTATTGATTTTTTAAATGTATTAGTTTTGTATAAATGTGTCTGATGCATTTCTTGGCATCATTCTTTTTGGACAAAAATTTATTCTGATATTGGTATACTTTTCGATTACCGCTTTTGCAAGTTCTATGTTGTTCACAATAAAACGGTAATCACGTACTGTGATTACCACAGGCTTGAATCCAAGCAACCCGGATACTGGGTTCTTTTGGAAATCTGTAAAGATATACAGCTATTAAAATACTAACAAGTAGCGAAATATCGATATCGATATTTAATATGTGCAGGCCCTTCACTAATTTCGTAGCGGTGTGGCCAGCCACATTTAAATAAAATAATTATTTGGATCGAATTAAGAATAAAACATACACATTTTTATAAAAATACTAACACTGTTATTGTACATTTAAAAAATAGTTTTAATTCTAAAAAGTGACATGTAAAGAATTGTTCATGGGTTATATAATGATGGTTTTTCAGATTACCAAATATACCAAGTAAGTTTAATAAGGGCAAGCAGTATTTACTCTATTATTTTATTATACAGGTAGAGTAATAATAACATCACAAGTAATATACGGTAAAATGTAGTAATGTTCATACAACTTCAAAATCGTACAAATATGGACTTATACGGTCAACCGGCAACACTTATTTATTGGAAATATTTTTCTATTTTATGGTAGTTTATTGCATTATTTGATAATATTTGGACAAAAAAATACTCACAAGTGAAAGGTAGTGTTATCCTTTTGTACGCTTGAAGTTCCTGACCTTTTTTTGCACTGATAAACACTACAGACAGGCATTTTTGCGGGATGTCGTGCCACGAGAACAAACACTTGGCGACTGGCGCGAGACGCGCGGGTACTAGTTTTATATAACGGGTATGCTCACTGAGCGCATGCCTTTGGCAGAGGGGTACGCGCGTAATATCGCATCCATTCCTGTTAATTTATCTGAGGCGTGAGGCGTCATACAAATTATGTATGTGTTCGTGTATAGGCAATTTTTTTCTGTCCTTCTTGACATATAACTTATCCAAGATGTAACCATTTTCGCATGCGTGTTCTATAAGCTGCATTATGTACCTAAAAGCGGTGCAATAAGAGCCACTTTACGAGCAAGTGCGTTGAAAATTATCTTTTGCCTCATCCGCAATATCATTATTACTTCAAAATCCCTCTTTACCAGGACATCATCCGATCCCGTTGTTGTTTCCAGGATACCATTAAGGCCCTTAATAATTACAATTTAGGGGCACCATTAAAAGTGTACGTTTGGGCCCAACCAGTAACCATTACAGTTACTTTCAGTTCTGACTGCGACGCGACGGTGTTTTATGCAAACACCCCACCGGTGTGAAGTACATACTTACTTTTTATATTTAGGATTTTATGGTTATTGCTAGTAACTTGTAATAAAAATGAAAAAGCTAAGTTAAGTTTGCCGTAGCATTCGTCATTAGATGGCGCTAACAAATCAAGAGCACGCCTTTGACACTTAGCTCTCATTTCATACAAATAGGAAAAATTTACAAGAAGAGGTAAGCATGTGGGATACTGAGTCAGTACAGGAATACGCGATTGATTACATTTTCCGCCACGCTTCCTACCACAGAACATTATAAGAGGGGTTACAAATGGAAAGTAGCGCTTTTGCTTCGGAGACGGCTGTCCCCACTTGTCTTCCCGCTCACGCTGCTACAATTACTCATGCCCTCTCGCTCGAACTACGCCGCGCTCCTTATGGTGTTATGCAAATCATTGCATAACCTGTGGCGACACGTTCCACGCCTACTTTGCACTTCTAACCCCTCTTATAATGTTCTGTGCTTTCTGCCATGCAGGGGTGAGGTTAAAGTTGGTGGGAGCAGTCAGTGTCTGTACTGTATGTAGTACTATTATTATTATCTCTGTAAAAGGCTTACTCACGGGCCGTAGCCCGGACCTTTGGAAGGCTTGCGTGGAGACACAGGTCCAACACGTAGAGGCCCCTTTGAGACACTTTTATCTTAATGCGATGGGATGCACCAAGCGTGGTCTATCTCTGAATGCATTATGCAAATGCACCAGAAGACATACCACGTTCAGTGCAGAGACTATTGTAGAAAGGACAGAAAACTACTCGGGTTACGGGGGGTGAACTGGGTAGGCCGGGAAATCTGGGTTATTGTGGAGAGACTCGGGACGCCTGCCTTAACAAATGTCTCTAATTTTGTCAAAAATGGCAGACGGTGACTTGCCAACTCATTTGATGGGCCCCCAACAAGGCCGCTCGCAAGGAGCGACAAGGCAGCAACATCTAGTGAGCGGCTAAGGTTGTAGAGAGGTGAGTCTGCGGGCGCCGGTTCCCGGTGCTAAGCGCACCAGTCAGCAGGTCCCGGCGTTATGACATTTTACACTTCCAACCTGGAGCATAGGTTCCGCTCTTGCGACTCCACGCCTGGCCGGCTGATTAAGGCAAGACAGGAGGTGAGGGCCAAATCAATCCGGGCCCTCTGGAGAATCGGGTCCGTGGTGTCGCCAATCACCAGCAGCTCGCCAACATTACAATAAATTGACAAAATAGTGCAGTAAAAACCAATTAAGGTTTATCTATGACACTATCGACTCGTCTAGGACGTCTTAATTAACAGTTAGGGTAACTATGTTATGTACTATTTAAATAAGTACTTACAATTACACTTTTACTATAAAAACACTTTGATACTACATTATAGGCATTTGCAAAAATAGAACTGGATACTCTTTCTTATACTATCACAAGATGCTGTTTTTAACATAACCATATTTATGATGCGTTTTTCCATCATTTTCCAGGGTCGTGTCAGATTAATATCGAACTTTCAAAAGAAAATTTTCTCATATGAAAAATATATATCGTTTAGCTATTAAAGTTCAACGATAGTAACCCTTTCTAGGTAGGACAGACAGACAGACAGACCTGCTTATTAATAAGGTCCCTTTGGCACCCTTTGGGTACGGTACCTTAAAAAAGAGGTCAGAATTGGTCACCTCTTTAGGAACACTACTAGTCTAAGCTGAACCTAATACATGAATACGGACTTAGAGACATAGGTAGTTTCTGACGTTATTAATTTCAATTTTATAATTTCGACCAGATCAGATCAGATTATCAAAGGACCATGAGGAATGGCGTAATAAGGGTTGAACTTCATCTGGCAGAACGAAATTGTTTTTTTTCCCGCTCTATCCTTTTCTGTCGGTCAGAAACGTAATTTGCTAGAGCGAGAAAGATAGCGGGATTGTGCGATCGGCACGCAGCAGCACCGGCAGTGCTGCGAACTTTCTCGCTCTAGGCGATGACGTTCATGAGCGACAGAAAAGGATGGAGCGTGAAAAAATGCGATTCCGTGCTGCCAGCTGCCACATGAGACTCAACACTTGAAAGGTGGTGGGATCATGTGGGATGATTTGATTGATTGATTGGATTACCTACAAAGATTCGTATCCTGTAAGGATCCAACTGCAGAAGGGCTAGCATGCCACACACTACAAAGCGATTAAACGAGAAAAACCTCATGCGCGCTTTTTCTGGCATACGTCAAATAATAAAGATGGAGACACATCTCGATTTTTGTCGTTTTCTCGGGGGTGGCATGCGAGGCCTTCAGGGCAAAGACCTCCTCTCTCGAATAAAAGTGAGAGGTGGGCCATACTTCACGACGCTGCATGGCCAAGTGAGGATTGGTGAAAGCAAGACGATTTACAATAAAGAAAAGTGAAATAAAAGTCTAAAGCAATAAAGTTACAAACAATAAATTAATATACAAAATGTGACGCCTCAAAAATGAGATCTAATTCCATTCTTCGAGATAACGTGAAAAAGTTACAAAAAATTGTACGAAAATGAAATGGGATTGTGGAAAATAATATGTCGCAAACAAAAGGACTCCGTTTGGAGATAGAGTTATGAAGGTAGAGGAAAAATAGAGGGGACCAGACCTTATAGAAGGTTACTCTCATGATTATATGGGTTCAAAGAATGGAAATGAAAAAATATTTATTTGCAATAAACTTATTGTACAGTCAGCCTCATAAAGATTTAAACACTTTTGTTCCATGTCGTAGGACTAAAGTATACAGGGTGAAATTGATATCATTAGCATCCTTTTAAACTAAGAGTCTACCCATCAAACTGAACATCTCTTATTCTAGTTCGTATTCACTTCGTTTGTATTGTATGGCAATGACAGACCGCAATGTGCCATTTTGTGTTGTCTTGTGTAACATATTGTTTCTATGAACGTGCCTGTCTATCGTTAGAGTTTAAGTCAATGGTTTTAGAAGTAAAACTATTATATAGTTGATCACGACGGCTCGTATAAAAGAAGTCTTTGTTGATTTCTTCTAGGTTTTTGACTATAATTTGAGATTGTAGCGATGATACTTAACTCATACTATATTTAGCAAATTCGACGATAGCTTCTCCCTTTCCATCGCTTCCGAGTTGGCGGCAACACTAAAAAATGTTGCGTTTTGATTATGTTTCTAAACAATAGTCTTGTTAGTTAAACCTCTACAAAATAAAGAGTAAAATTATATTTTTTATAAATACACAGTAACTTCATGTCCCAAAAAACGAAAGTCTTCGATCAGTGTATGTTGCCAGTGATGACATATGGAACAGAGACGTGGTCGTTCACTCAAGGCTTTACAAAAAGTCACCCAAAGGGCAATGGCTCTCCATTGCATAGCCCTCTGGCTATGCTCGGACTTTCCCTGCGAGATCGAATCAGAAATGAAGAGATCCGCAGAAGAACCAGAGTAGCTGAAATAGCCCAAAGAATTGCTGAACTGAATTAGCAGTGGGACCGAAAAGTTCTCGAGTGGCGACCGCGTACCGGAAAGCACAGCGTGGGTAGGCCCCTCACACGGTGGACCGACGACCTGGTGAAGGCGTCGGGAACCCGTTGGATGAAGACAGCGCTGGACCAATCGTTGTGGCGATCCTTGGGGGAGGCCTATGTCCAGCAGTGGACGTTCATCGGCTGAGATAATGATTATGATGATAAATCTTTTATTTGAATTTTATTCGACAAATGATCAGATAGATCTATACAATTCTTTAGTCTACATTCGGAAACAAAACGGGTGTAGAACAGGCGGTAGCTCGCTAATCTCACGAACCAATGATGAGAAAATACTTGTTGACTCATTTGATTCTGACTCACTTTGAATAATTAATTACAAGACTCGCTAAATCGCCCTTTATTATTAAGGTCTCCCAAGTTCTTAAAGCTATATGGGATAGTGGCAAATATGGAGCAATGAGGATCTGCGAGGTTTTTATGTTGAATCACTACATAGTATAAAACAAAGTCGCTTTCTCTGTCCCTATGTCCCTTTGTATGCTTAAATCTTTGAAACTACGCAACGGATTTTGATGCGGTTTTTTTAATAGATAGAGTGATTCAAGAGGAAGGTTTATATGTATAATAACATCCATTAAATAGTGGAGAAGTACTGTTATTTTTGAGGTTTCTAATGTGATGTCGTAAATAATTACATTTTTTCCGCTTACATTGCAAACGCAGGCTGAACCCTACGAGTTTTATCAAAATAATGTACTAAGTATTGTACACATTGAAAAGGTCTACAGAAAAGTCCGTGATGGTATATGTCTATCTCTTATGGATAACCCACAATAACTTTTTTTTTGTCATTTACTTTTTACGACAAATAACGGCTAATTTTCGAAGCGATTTTAACCAATACAGCATTAATCCTTAACCAATTAAATACCTTGAATACATTGTTCATTTAATATAGATCTATATGGCCCTTTACACCGTATGATTTAAGTGAATATTTTCGAAGATATTACAGATTTAAAAATTGCGGGACGTAGCGTTTGCGGCGGTACCGGCCGGCCGCCCGTGCGGCAAGAGCGTGGCTATAAATAGCGCGTCTGAGGCCGCGGTTTTCCCTATAGCACTTTGAATTTAGCAGCGATCGGACGCGTTTATTATAAAAACGTGCTTTTCAGCGCGACAACGTATCAGTAATTATAAGTAAGTTACGATAAATAATTGTATGATCTAATCACATAGGCTATATATTTTATACCCGTGCGAAGCCGGAGCGGGCCGCTATGTTTTTATATACAACGTTCACAGTTTTTCTGTAGTGTATTTAGTATCAGCATTGCACCCGTGCGAAGCCGGGGCGGGTCGCTAGTATAGTATTAAACTACAAAAAACTTGCAGTGTCTAACGACAAAACGAAATCTTTGACCAGTGTGTATTGCCAGTGATGAGATGACATATGAAACAGAGACGTTGTCACTCATTCAACGCCTCATAAAAAGGCTGAGAGTCACAAAAAAGGCAGTGGAGAGGGCTAAGCTAGGGGTTTACGTGAGAGTTCTAAGATATTTTGACATTAAAAGTCATAATGTCTCGGCCACGGTGCGTGTTACATTAGGACATTAACTAAGTTCTACATATTGCGCACATAAAAAGTAGGGGAAAGTCCTGGAACCAACGACAGTTTACTACTGGAGCCCGTAGCGGTTAAAGTTTAGAATTCAGCTGCAATAATTTAGATGAGAGAGAGTGCGGCACCGACATGCTCGGAGTTTCCCTGCGAGATCGAATCAGAAATGAAGAGATCCGCAGAAGAACCAGAGTAACCGACATAGCCCAAAGAATTGCTAAATTAAAGTGGCAGTGGGCGGGGCATATTGCTCGCAGAACCGATGGCCGATGGGGCCGAAAAGTTCTCGAGTGGCGACCGCGTACCGGAAAGCGTAGCGTGGGTAGGCCCCGCACACGGTGGACCGACGACCTTGTGAAGGCGGCGGGATCCCGTTGGATGAGGGCAGCGCAGGACCGGTCGTTATGGCGATCCTTGGGGGAGGCCTATGTTCAGCAGTGGACGTCCATCGGCTGAGATGATGATTATGATGAGAGTGCGGCAAGAGGTCGTTTTCTTTGCAGCGAAAGCGCATAGCGCAACGAGTAGAGTAATCTTACTAGAGAGGATGTATCGGTATACCAGAATCTGATGGCAAATCTATCTAAACTATTATAAAACTGTAACAGGAAGTTTGTCTGTACATTGAAGATATTAACAAAAAAAAGTCACGATATGGTTTTTAGGTATCCCTGATTCCATATCACCAATTTTTGGATTTTTTGTCTGTCTGTTTGTTTGTGTGTTTGTTTGTTTGAACGAGCATCACGCAAAAACTACTGAACCGATTTTGATGAAACTATTTTGTTTGATAGCTAATGATCTGACTTAAAATCTGGTATTTAATTTGTGCGGACGAAGTCGCGGGTTAATGCTCGTACTATTATAAAACTGTAACAGGAAGTTTGTCTGTACATTGAAGATAATAACAAAAAAAAAGTTACGATATGGTTTTTAGGTGTCCCTGATTCCATTTCACCATATTTTGGATTTTTTGTCTGTCTGTTTGTTTGTGTGTTTGTTTATTTGTTTGTTTGTTTGTTTGAACGAGTATCACGCAAAAACCACTCAACCGATTTTGATGAAACTTTTTTTGTTTGATAGCTTATGATCTGACTTAAAATCTGGTATATAATTTGTGCGGACGTAGTCGCGGGTTAACGCTCGTAAGGAAATAAAATTTTAGAGTAAGCAACACTGGGGTAATTGGATTAGGGCCCTTTACACACTGCGACTTTTTGCAGCGCTTCTGCATTGATTCAGTCGCGATGCAGCATCGATGCAAACGTTAATACGGCCAAAGAACAAGACATTATTTGATACCAAAAATTTACAATGAGATTCCTTCAGAACTTAAACTTAGACAAGATAAAATCACAAAATTTACTTTCAAATCAAAATTATATAAGATACTTTTGGAAAACTGTAACACATTGGACTAGTATTAGTAAATAAGTAAAACGTAAAACGTATAATAATTAAAATTACATATGGTACCTATAAATGCATAAATAATATGTATATATAAATTAGTATAGTATTGTACTAGTTGGCATTAGTATTAGAATTAAAACTATAAAAAATGAGAGCTTACATCTGCCAACAAACTGTCATGCAGTTTGGCAGATTTAATGTAAAGATACCATTTTGTAATGTCTTTTGGATAAATAAATGAATTGAAAAAAAAAACGTGATAAAGCCACGGCGCAAAACGTTCGTAATATTTGGTCAGTCATTCGTCGACAACCTTTTTCGCAATGCACACGCTCTTCTTCATCGCTACAATAACACGTTTATATCGATACAAACGCCTGTTAAATCCTAGTGTTGAGATTTAAACACGCGATTGACATGCGCTATACAATAGCTGCAAAAAGTCGTAGTTACTGTCTCTTCTACGGGTCTGCTGGAAGAAATCTCTTCAGAGATAAGCTCGCCCTTTGTACATGTTTTCTCAACTTTGTGTATTATTATGTCCGTGTGTACAATAAAGTGTTATAATAATAATAATAATAGTTTGTGAAAGGCTAACTATTAATTTTTTTATTTTTTTTATGTTTGATAGGTAAACATTTGACCCCGATCTCACCTGATGTTAAGTGACGATGAGGCCGAAGATGTAGCATGCTTACCTAGAAAAATGCCTATTCACTCTCGCCTTGATGAGGCCCAAGTTGTATTGCTCAGGGAACAGGTCCGCAGGCAGTGCGTTCCACTCTTTAGCCGTGCGCATTATAAAAGAAGAAGCAAACTTCTTCGTGCGAATTGCTGGTAGGAGTGGCTATAAAAAGATAATCTATATTTTTTACTTTTTTTATGCCATGAGATTCTGGTAGACCAATCAGTGACGTTTGACATGAAGGAATAAATATTCCAAGCAAAAAAACGAGTCAATTCTATAAGACCAACTGACAGGCTGAGTCACCTAAATGAGTCGTATGACTACTTACACATCACTATGCTATAATCTGTTTGAAAAGGGCAAAACTGAGTTAAAATATTATAAATGTGAAAAGTTTCATGGGTTCTAATTCAATTTTACATCTACGTTGATTTATTATATTACATACATACATAAATTCACGATCGCATTTTCTTTCGGGGTGGTCAGAAAAATAGTAATAATAACAATAATAATTTTAAGGTGGTTTCAGTCCATACAAATGTTTGACGCACAATACGCGTAGACGGAATTAATAAAAGAAATATTATATATATGGAATAATAGTTTAGAAAATCTAGTTGCCGCGTCACAATATAATTAAGAAGCCAGGCGGCCCTGCCAATTCGTCATGGGGGCTTGGGCGTGCGTCGGGCGCAGGATGTGAGCCTTCTAGCTTTCCTGTCATCGGTACATGGGAGTGCGAAATTGGTTACTAAGATTTTACGTTTTGATGGTAACCATTTGAGCATTCCTTTTGCGGACGATGCGTTGTCGGCTTGGGAGGCTCTGGGCCTGGGTGCGGGCGCGCCTGACGACCCGCGTGTGCAGCGGTCTTGGGATGACCTCGGTGCGAAGTTTGCTCTCGACCGCCTTAAGAATGAGGCTTCCGGGCCAGACTTGGCGAGACTCAGGGCGGTATCGCAACCTGAATCGGGGGCGTGGTTGCATGCGGTGCCTTCACCTCATATGGGCACCTTACTCGACACCGACTCGCTGCGTGTGGCTGTGGGTCTCCGCTTGGGCTGCAAGGTGTGTGAACCACATAGTTGCATCTGCGGTTCCATGGTGGAGGCCAATGGACACCACGCTTTGAGTTGCCGTCGCTGCTCGGGGAGATTTCCTCGCCACCATGCCCTCAATGACATCGTCAGGAGGGCTCTCGTATCTGCCAACGTCCCGTGCGTACTTGAGCCGCCTGGTCTCAGCCGTGCCGACGGCAAGAGGCCAGATGGCTTGACTTTGGTGCCCTGGCAGAAAGGCAAGTGCCTTTTATGGGACGCAACGTGCGTCAGCACGTTCGCCGCCAGCTACCTGAGTCGTACATCGCGGACGCCTGGAGCAGCCGCGGAGCTGGCTGCCGTTAGGAAGCGGGACACGTACTCGGCCCTTGTGGCCGATTATCTTTTTGTACCTGTCGCCGTTGAGACCACGGGGGTTTGGGCTGCCGAGGCTAAGACCTTCGTTGCGGAGGTTGGCCGTCGACAGAGGGAGCGAAATTGTGACCCCCGTTCCGGGTCGTTCCTGGTGCAAAGGCTAGCCATGGCAATTCAACGTGGCAACGCTGCTAGCATAATGGGCTCCTTTGCGCCGGGATCGTCTAGGGGCGGGTTATTTGACTGAGCTTGTATTTCATTGCTTTGACGAAGCATGTTGCTGATTTATGACTGTTCAAAATTTCAAAGCTTCTCAAAGATTTTCTAAACTATTTTTTCATATATACAAAGTTACTTATATTATAATACCGTCTACGCGTACCTATTGTGCGTCAGTTTTGGCAATAGGCACGTAACACGCACAACACACCCCATATAGAACAGGGCGGGATATTCTAAAAGATAGTCTAGATTACTAAAATACGAACAAAAGATCAAAAACGATGTTATTGTATATTATATTTTAAAGTAAACTATGATAAACTCGAATGTGAGTGAGTGAGTGACTGAATGAAAGAGTGAGTGAGGGGGTGTGTATTCGAGTGTGTGAGTGACTCACACTCAGTTGCAGAAACGCTCATTAGAGATAATCCTCCATTAAATGTCTTGCTAGCTTTTACAACGCCAACAAGACAAAAAGTGACAGCAAGATATTTAATGGACGATTAACTTTAATGAGCGTTTCTGCAACTGAGTACAGTTCAGTACTACTTTATTAGACAGTAATCCATAATTATTTCCAGCTTCCTGGACAGTACATTATATTTTAATTTAAAAAAAAATTAAAATAATAAAAAAAAAATTTACCAATAAACATTAACTAGCCGAAATTTGTATGTATAGGTACTATTGCCGTTAGTCAAGTGACTGGTAGTGGCAGTACGTAAGCAAGTAATTAAGATATTGTGCCATTGACGTAATAAATACTATCGTACTATCGACGTCTAGTACAAAATTCTCGAAAAATGTGTCCGAGACTAAACTGCATAATCCTAAGTACGTGTAGTAATATAAATCAACTAAAAACATTGCGCGCAGTGCACTCGCGCGTTGTAATTGGTTCTCATTTAACCTTTTGGTGTTCTTTTGGTTCGGACACTTTTGAGCGCGGACCCTACGTCTAGTAGTTAGTAAGTCAATGTATTGTGCAAACAATCTAGCTAGATTCAGAGTGCCATATTGAAAACCTTGCAAATTACACGTCCAGTAGTTAATAAGTCAATGTATTGTGCAAACAATCTAGCTAGATTCAGAGTGCCATATTGAAAACCTTGCAAATTACACGTCCAGTAGATAATAAGTCAGTGTATTGTGCAAACAATGTAGCTAGATTCAGAGTGCCATATTGAAAACCTTGCAAATTACACGTCCAGTAGTTAATAAGTCAATGTATTGTGCAAACAATCTAGCTAGATTCAGAGTGCCATATTGAAAACCTTGCAAATTACACTGGCGTAGCAATCTGCTACGCGGTGCTACGAGTCGTAGCAACACGCTACGAGATACCAACTCGCTACGTGATTTCGTAGTTGTTTCCTTGAAGTTGCATTTGAAACTAATTAAATTTTTCTAATATTTGATTCAATGCATACAAACTCAAACTAACGACCATATTGCTTTCTTGGTCGCAAGAAACTTAGCAACAACAACGATCACTGATATTAATCATCTCGAGCGTCTTCGTGCCTCGGAAAGCACGTTCAGCAGTAACTGTTCGTTAAGAGAGAGGCGTAATGTTAAGACAGCTTCTTACAGCAAGCAAAAATTCTCTGACAGCAAGTTGACCACTAAACATGTCATGCCTCCAGTTGACCAATGATTCGGGTACAAATAAAAAAAGATAATAAAAATAATGTAAAAATAATAATAATAAGCCCGCAGGGCAGCTTGTGGCGAGCTATTGGTGATTGGCGACACCACGGACCTGATTCTCCAGAGGGCCCGGATTTATTTGGCCCTCACGTCCTGTCTTGCCCTAATCGGCCGGCCAGGAGTGGAGTCGCAAGAGCGGAACCTATGCTCCAGGTTGGAAGTGTGAAATGTCATAACGCCGGGAGCTGCTGACTTGTGCGCTTAGCACCGGGAACCGGCTCCCGCAGACTCACCTGTCCACAACCTTAGGCGCTCACTAGATGTTGCCGCCTTGTCGCTAATTTGTAAGCGACCATTTTGGAGGGCTCATCAAATGAGTTGGCAAGTCACCGTCTGCCATTTTTGACAAACTTAGAGACATTTGTTACGGCAGGCGTCCCGAGTCTCTCTGCAATAACCCAGATTTCCTGGCCCACCAAGTTCACCTCCTTAACCCGAGTAGTTTAATTTTGTCCTTCCTACAATAGTCTCTGCACCGAACGTGGTATGTCTTCTGGTGCATTTGTATAATGCATTCAGAGATAGACCACGTTTGGTGCATCCCATCGCATTCAGATAAAAGTGTCTCAAAGGGGCGTCTACGTGTTGGACCTGTGTCCCCACGCAAGCCGTCTAAAGGTCCGGGCTACGGCCCGAGAAATACTATAAGAGATACGATAATAATGAAATAATAATTTTAAAAATAAATTGCTTAGGCTCCTAAGGGCCCTTAGGGTGGATATGCTGACACTTATTTAAGGCGAAGATCAGACCATCAAACTGAACAACTTTCTCTATGGGACCAACATGGAAATCGCGAACAAAAAATCAGCTGGTCCATACAAAACTGTGAACCTGGTCCCATAGAGGAAGTTGTTCAGTTTGATTGCCTGATCGACCCCTTAAAAATATGTCAGCATAAAGATTAACCAGTCAGCAATAATCATACCGAGGCTGCACTCGAACTGCACGTATTCATGCACTTAAAATATCCTTTATACCTGACTATTTTCTGAATATGCAGTCGTTGTAGTCAAAGTTCAGGAGAACCCTGTAGAAACACCAACTAAACAACATAAGTGGCTTCTTGAACGCATGTTCTACTCCGTCAAAGAATTCTTGGACCAGGATTATATATTGATATGACATTACTTGTTACTTAGTTAAAATAAATGTAATAAATATAATATAATTTATAAAAAGATTAGTGTCCTAATATGTAATGATGTAAGACTGTAGCTACTTAGATGTGTATACCTTTATAGTGTCAAATACATTTGCTTGTCAAAATTCAATAATTCAAAATTCAAATTTTTTTTATACAAAATAATATCACATAGATAGCTTTTTGACGTCATTTTTTGAGTCTACCACCGCGTCGGAAGGTGTTCCGTTGAGAGAAGATGCGGCCAGAAACTCTACAACACACATCTTTTAAACAAAACAAAATATACAAAGTACAATTAAAATACAATATTGCATTACATAGAGTGACATTGTCAAGATTTTTTCTTTATCATTGTTGTTTAGATATAACTGAGCAGAAGAAACTTGTGTAATATTAAGACCTTCTAATGTACCTGTCTCAATGCAAATAAACCATTCTATTCTATTCTATTCTATGGTCTGAACCACTGCGAAAATTATTACACCCTGTATATTTCCGTAATGTTTTGGTAGGGTAAAAACGATTCGAAACGAAACGTTATTGATATGAAGATTTGAAGCTTCGTAGCCATCTTAAAGTAGGGTAGGACGTTCATGTTCAAACGTTTTACAAAGGTGCACGTTTATAGATTTGCTCCAAGTCATGCTTCAATGGACGCAGACCCTCACCTTGCCGTAAAAAAAACTATAACACAGTAGTGGGTACAGAACAATCCACGCATAACAATATATTTGGAGCTTAGATAGAACTAAAAAGGAAGATGCGACATTATGTGCTAGTGTATCATATATAAGGTCTAACAAAATTAGGTGAAACTATTTTAAGGGAATGCTTAGACCATCAAACTGAACAACTTTCTCTATGGGACCAATATTGAAATCGCGAAAAAAAAAATCTGCTTTTTCATACATTTAGGTCGAGTAGGCGATTTCGGTATTGGTCCCATAGAGAAAGTTCTTCAGTTTGATGGTCTTATCATCTCCTTAAAATAGTTTCACCTAATTTTGTTAGACCTTATATAATAATAATAATAATTATGATTTTCTTTTTTTAATTTTCAATTTTCACTATAACGCGTATGAATATTTGGAATCATTTTAAAAATTTTATGCCCAATCATCACCCTAACGTGGAAACTCTCTAGGAATAAAATTGTAACTCACTTTCAAAGTGTGTCAAATCAACATATTTCAAAAATATAACTACAATCAAACAATAAATTCAATTATAATTTTCAATCAATCTTTTTCTTGGTTTACTAAAATTACTACCTTCTTTACGTATGGTCCTTCATTGATCCTTGATCCTTGTTTTGAAGTCAGGTGAATAAAATAAAAAATGGAATGTTTGATGTGATTAGTTAATGTGGAAAGCGCCGGTAGCTCCATCTATCGGCCCGCGCAGTCTGTGGTGAATATCTATCGTGCATTCGCTCGGTATTCACTCGCCGACCACCGTGCCGTGCGGACGTGCGCTGGCCACATTCACTAGTGAAGACTATATCTGTTTCATTATATAATCAACCTTAACTAACCCTGAGTGAAAAGGTGCATTCTACAATGACTATACAGGGTGAAATTGATATCATCTGTATCCTTTTAAACTAAAGAGTCCAGTCCACCCATCAAACTAAACAACTTTTACTATGGGAGCAAACCAATTGGAACAAAAAAAAATCACCTGTTCCATACTTGACTGCACCCGCCGCCGCTGCCTACTCGACTAAAATGTATGCAACAGCAGATTTTTGTTTGCTCCGTTTGATTTGCTTCCATAGTAAAAGTTGTTCAGTTTGATGAGTAGACTCTTAGTTTAAAAGGATGCCAATGATATCAATTTCACCCTGAATACATATACCAAAAGTTTTTAAACAACTAATGAGAGGTTGCTGCATCTTCCTGTTTTTTGGTTTTATCTAAGACTTGAAGTAACCATTTGAATAACAATACCGTAAAAGAAAAAAGGTGAAAAAAGGTCGGAAGGAAAAGGTAAGGTGTAAAAGTTAAATGTTTTACTGACGTGATTTAACTTCATAACGGCACTTAGATTTGGTATAAAATTTTGAAAAGAACTTTTTCTTTTTCTCCAATCAATCAATCCAAAAAATCAATTTACACTAAATACTATCACAACTTTCACTATAAATATGTAGAAAAATAAATAAATGTATATTGGACATTGTCACACAAATTATCTAATCCCATTTGAAAGTACCAGAATTGTACCAGAAAAGTACCGGACTTTTATGAAATTATGATTGAAGCCTCGTGTCCACTTGGCAACATTTGACGCGCAACATGTGACGCTCAAGATGTTTCGCAACGTCGCCGAACATGTTGTGGCAAACTAAGTTGAAGTTCCGTGACGTCGCGCGTTGTTTTGCAACGTTAAGCCTAGTCATTTTAAGGTTTGAGCCGAGACTAATTATTAATTGATATTTTTTTTCGATATAGTATTTAAGAGCCAATTTGAGCTTAGAAATATACCAAAATTCAAGAAATATAAAAAATCCCGTCAGCAACCAAGAATTACCATTATACATATTTCAAACATGGCGTAAATATTTTTGTCTACGTAGAAGGTTTTAAAAATTCATTCGTATTTTCTAATAAAAATCTCATTTAAAAAATTTAAATGCCTATTTTATTGCTCAAAAATAATTTATATTGTTCAATTTAATTCAAATGAGTGCATTGATATTAATATTATTAATTTAAAAGCCTTTTTGGACTCACAATCTTGATTTCTATGTTGCGTAGCAATTTTCTTTTTAATATTTTTTCAGATAGTATTTTTGTCGCTAAATGGTGCCGCTTACAGTTTAAAAGTCCAATTAGTAATTACTTCCCACCTCTCCTAACAAAACTCCGTAAAATGACTGGGCTACGTTGCCCAACATGTTGAGCGTCACGTGTTGCGCGTCAAATGGTGCCTAGTGGATACGTGGTGGCTGTATAATGACTATTCAACAATATATAGAATAAATATATGTCCGTAGATAAATGATTCACTACGCTCCGAATCAAGCGAACTCTGACTTTCCATCGGTAGCAAGTTCTTTGGCAAATAATTATGACCAGCCCATTTCCACTTCAGCTTATAAATTTTTTGAGTTATTTCAACCACTTTAGCTCTCTGACGTATCACCTTATTTCTTATGTGACCTCGGCGCTGTTTATACAGAAGAGACGTGTGGCGATGGCAGATTGTCAAAGTAACACCAATATAAACCTTATAGTACGTAGCATAGCGTCGTTTTTGTCGTGAAGGAAAATCGCGCCCGCGTCTCCAAACGACGCTATGCTACGTAAAATAAGGTTTATATTGCCGCACCCTGCCCGCGCCACGCCCGCGCCACGTCACTTCTATATAAACCGCGCCTTAGTGAAACCTCAAGCATAGCTCTCTGCATAGCTCACCGAGCGACTTTGAATTGATCAACTAGTCCTATCGTCAGGGTCCACGCACAACCGGTGGATGCACCTTCTTATAACCTCAAAAATAATGCGGATTTTGTAAAAGGGAAACTACAATTTTACAGTAAACATTTTTTATTCAACAAAAACAGTAACAAACCACTTATTCCGTTGAATGGAAAAAAGTGAAACGTGTTTAAAAACAACATTCACTGTATAAAAAAAAATCACAGTCTATTCACCAACGAAACTTGATGATTTTTAGTCATGCAAGTAAATTGATTGTATGATCAACTGTAAACGTTAAGCACGTATGTGTTCGCCACACTTATGAAGTATATCCATACTGAAACAAACAATAACAGGAATGAATGAATACATGTGCCTATCTATAAGGTCTAACAAAATTAGCTTAACACGTTCCGGGACAGTGACCGGCTATAGACGTGATAACAATAAAAGTTCTATTGTGTCTCGTTCACTGCCCCGGAACGTGTTAATATGCTGACATTTTTTTAAGGGGATGATCAAACCATAAAACTGAACAACTTTCTCTATGGGACCAATATCGAAATCGCGAAAAAATATCAGCTGTCCCATACAAAACTGCAAACTGTAATGTATGGGACAGCTGATATTTTTTTCGCGAATTCAATATTTGTCCCATAGAGAAAGTTGTTCATTTTGATGGTCTGATCATTCACTTCAAGATAGCTTGGTGCAGCGTTTCCCAAAGTATGGTGCGACCCACTGGTGGTAGGTAAATATTAGCCCAGTCATTTTACGGGGTAGGGAGTAATTATTAATTGGACTTTTAAACTGTAACAGGCACCATTTAGTGACAAAAAGACTATCGTAAAACATATAAAAAAGAATTCGCTACGCAACACAAAAATCAAAGTTGTGTGTCCCAGACGGCTTTTAAATTAATGACAGACTTAGATTTGACAATATAAATTATTATTGAGCAATAAAACAGGCATTAAAATTTAAAAAATTATGTATTTATTAGAAAATACGAATGAATATTTTAAAAACTTCTAAGTAGACAAAAATATTCACACCATGTTTGTAGTATATATAATGGAAAAGCGTTAAATATGAGAAAAAAAATTTACCAACAGGTTTTTTAGAACGAGATAATAGCTAAATTTTAAAATTGGAACTGTTGCTGACGTGATTTTTTTTAATTTTCGTACATTTCTAGGCTCAAATTGGCTCTTCAATATTATACCGAAAAAAAATGTCAATTATTAATTAGTCCCGGCTCAAACCGTAAAATGAATGGGCTATATGAAGTTATTGATATTCTAGGATCTCATTGTCAGAGCTTGAAATACCGGTATTTTTTTAACCAGTACCATTGGCTTTGGTGTGATACCGTTTCAGATCAGACGGGTACTATACCTAATTATTTCAAAATTGCTATTCTATTTTCGATCGGATTGACTCTCAGGGGTAGCCTAACTACCTGTCACATTGGACGGAGTTTGGACCCTGTTAGTGAAATGTGGATGGTCTGTATATTCAATATTGCGAGCACATTAACTACCGGGGGAATATAATAGCAGTTACAAGCGTTAGAAAGCGGAGAGCCAAGTGTCATATTACGAAACGAGTGTTAAATCCTTCCTCTTAGTATGGGTAATAGGTTAACAAAAAAATTTTAACAGTGTCGCAGCAATATGCGCAAAAACGGAACACATTGCTCATTTATTATGAGGCTGAAAGCCAGTCGAGATATTATGTGTAAATAGTTTACAATGCTTGCGTAGTACTAAAGATTATTCGAACGTTGAGTTCTGATACTGCAACGGATAATGAGGACATTCAAGCTAACAAAATACTTTCTATCACGTGCTACTGGTGGTGATGCGACACAAGGTTTCGTACTCAGCGCGTTGGTTGGCATCTCTCTAGATCTCTATGGTTTGCTCCCATAGTAAAAGTTGTTAAGTTTGATGGGTAGACTCTTAGTTTAAGAGGATGCTAATGATATTAATTTCACCCTGTAGTTATGGAACTCATGTTGATTTGATTCTCATAATCTCTAGATTATAGAGGTAATATTAGCTATACCTCATCTAAACGGAGTGTCACGTAATCGCAGTTCGCATCTTGTCTTAATAAAATATTACAACAAAATAATAAAATATGACAAGCGTTAGAAAAAATACAGGCTGGTAAAATTACCTCGAAAAACCTGAAAAACATTCCTTTAAATGTTGATAACTGATCCTAATTTGGACCAAAGTAACTTTTTTTAAATAAGCTTACTTTTATCCAAGTTTGCATTAAGAACACTAGCCCAGTCATTTTACGGTTTGAGCCGGGACTAATTAATAATTGATATTTTTTTCGGTATAGTATTTAAGAGCCAATTTGAGCTTACAAATGTACCAAAATTTAAAAAAATATCGCGTCAGTCACAGCCCCAAATTTTAAATTTAGCATTTATCTCGATCTAAAAAACCTAAGCGTAAATTGTTTTTTGCACATTTTTAAGGCTTTACCATTGTACATACTTCAAACATAGTGTTAATATTTATGTCTACTTAGAAGGCTTTGAAAAATACTTTAGTATTTTCTTATGAATACCTCATTTTGAAAATTTCAATGCCTATTTTATTGCTCAAAAATAAGTCATATTAATAACATAAAATAAGTTATGTTAAATCTAATTAAAATGAGTGCATTGGTATTAATATTATTAATTTAAAAAGCTTCTGGGAGATATAATTTTGATTTCTATGTTGCGTTGCGATTTTTTTTTAATTTGTTTTCACATAGTCTTGTTGTCACTAAGAGGTGCCATTTACAGTTTAAAAGTCTGTGGGGACTTGCTACAGATGTCAGCACCCACAAGTTATAGCAAAAGATGCCAACAGATGGCGATACCGTCGCTCTCGGAAAATATGCGCCATACATAGACAACGTTCACCGTGAATACGTAACTCGTAACCTACTAGAAATAAGCTTCACAAGAGAAATAAGCACAGAGATTCGATACGTATACAAGGTGCAACTAAGAACTGTTGGACCACGGCCGGTCCCAAGGCTTCACACATAGCCTGGTGGAAGATCTTCCCTTTGCAATGGAGGAACATTCCCAGTAGCACCTCTATAAGTCGAATTCATAATTACTTCCCACCCCTCCTAACAAAACTCCGTAAAATGACTGGGCTACACGCAATTCGACGCGGACGTTCTTTATGCAAAATATGAATTTTTTTATTGCGAAAACGGAATATTACTACGGATACAACTTTATATCTAGAAGTTTTTCCGATATGCGAATATTCTGGAGCAACGGTTTTCAACTTTTGCTTGACGTGTTCTTGTCGTAGATTATTTTTTTTCAGATCTAAGATGTTTACTTTATGGCTTATTTTCACTGGTCGATAACTCGGAGAATACAGCATGTGGGAAACCTCGCATGCCGGTTAAGAAATGATTCTTTATAATAATAAATAAATAAATAATCCTTCCTACTATGTTTGCGAAAGTTTGTAAGTATGGATGGATATTTGTCACTCTTTCACGTAAAAACTACTGAATGGATTTTAATGAAACTTTACAATATTATATCTATATACATCAGAATAATCAGAATAACACCATAGGCTACAATTTATAAAGATATTGTGTGAGTTGTCCAGACGAAGCGCAGACGAAGTCGCGGGCACCAGCTAGTATGTATTATAAATCGTAGTAAATACGCTCATACGCACATTTTAATAATCCAAAGTAAGCTGTGTAAAGCGTGCAGAGGTAGACTTTCTCGTTCGCACTACATATCTCAATACTTACCGCATGCGGGGGCCCCTATCGACCAATGCCAACAGTTCCTCGCATGCAGGCGCCATCGACTAATGAAAAAGGTTCCCCGCATGCGGCCTCTATGGCATGAGTTACAGAAATCTCCCGCAACTCGCAAGCGTTCGTTATCTCGCTATCGACCAATGAAAACGGTTCCCCGCATGGGGGCTCTATGGAATGCGTTACAGAAATTTCCCGCGCCCCACATGCGGTCGCTATCTAGCTGTCGACTAATGAAAACAGTTTCCCGCATGCAGACTCTATAGCATGCGTTACAGAAATCTCCCGCATCCCGTATGCGATCGCTATCTCGCTACTAACCAATAAAAAGGGTTTCCCGCATGCGGCCTCTATGAAATGCGTTACAGAAATCTCCCGCAACTCGCATGCGTCCTCTATCTCGCTACTAACCAATGAAAAGGGTTCCTCGCATGCGGCTTCTATAGCATGCATTACAGAAGCATCCCGCACCCCGCATGCGGGCGCTATAGATAAAAGAGAATTAGCCTTTACGGATGGTAGCTTTTAGATTACTGGTGAGTGTTAATACATACAATTACATTCAGACGTCTGAAATAGAGCAAGATGGAGAGAGCAGATACGGAAGGCTGACCCTACCACCATATGGGATTAAAAGCCAGGAAGAGAAAGAGAGAGGTCACGAGTCATTACATTACATATCGATTACATAAGTTAAGTACCAGCACTTCAGACTAAGCTAGTACTAATACGATGCACTTTCTGCCCTGACAAGTTTCACCAAGTTTCTGACCAACTTAGAAACTACTTCAGTTTGTCCGCATCTCTACTTAGTTTGAGTGTGCTTAGAACATTGACTAATTGCAATGAGAATTAATTAATAACTGACGCAGCAAGCAAGTTGAATGATGACTCGAAACTTGTTTGGATATTATGTGATGATTAAATTATTACCTACTAACTTACAATTTTATATGATACTAGAGTTAACCCGCGACTTCGTCCGCATAAATTATAAACCAGATTTAAAGTCATCAAAGCTATCAAATAAAAAAGTTTCATCAAAATCGGTTCAGTAGTTTTTGCATAATGCTCGATCAAACAAACACACAGAAAAAAAATCCAAAAATTGGTGATATGGAATCAGGGACACCTAAAAACCATATCGTAACCTTTTTTTGTTAATATCTTCAATGTACAGACACACTTCTGTTACAGTTCTATAATAGTATAGAAGTCACTGAAACAAAAGAACATTTACCTATTATATTTACCCAGGCACACACACATCAAAAACACGCAGCGCAGATCGTCTTACACGCATATTATCTATCACACACACATATATTCACACCCGCAGATTGTCAGACACATAGATTATCACAATCGCAAATTATGACATATTTAGATTATAATTCATACGGATTATCACACGCGTCGATTATAACAGGCGCGGATCCACCCCTCATGGTTATGGTCATGGCCACCCGAAAATCGGCCAAGTGCGAGTGAGACTACGGACTCGCTCACGCCGGATACATTGCATTCCTACAAAGGAGACGTTTATAAAATGTATGACGCCCCGGCCAGGACCCCGTACAGGTGTCCTATACACCTGTACAGGGTCCAAGTGGGCAAAGCCGCGGAGCGAATACTAGTAAATTAATAAAGCTGTAAAATGGTAATATATTTGTTAAAGAAAATAACAAAAAAAAAGTATATAAAGTATATGTAAAAGTATATAAAGTATATGTTATCTTAAAGCTGGGATGTTAGCGATTAAACCATTGAGGTACGTACTAGAGGCGACACCCAGACAAATTTTTTGTAACACTCGTTTAAGCTAATTGGCTCAACCTTACTTAGCATGTGCCGGGCGCGTTTTGCACGGCAACGCCCCCAGTACGCGCCCCGCACTGCTGATCGTGCTGCACAGATTTTGTTCGCGTTATCTGTTCTATACATAATTATTCAATGGATTAAACTAATGAACCGATTTTGATGACACTTATACAGCTTGAAAGCCTATCTACGTCCAATCAGGGTTGTGGGCATGCCCACCGTGCCCACAACGGTGGATCCGCGCGTGGATTATCAATTCATACAGGCAGATTATCGTTCACGCCTTATCATAATCATATACGCAGATTGTCACGTAGATTTTAACAATCATACATTGCTTGCGCACGCAATGTCTTTAGTTTGGCTGCGTGGAATTAGAAAGAACACTTTTTTAATGCACGCAAGACACATTAGAGAATGATTCACCAACTTTCAGTAAAACTTATCTTCACTACTTCTTTCTCTCATCTCTCCACGGTTATCTTAACTAAAATCAAGTGTACAAAGCTAACTGGCCAAAAGTAGATCATTGAATATGCAGATTATCATTCCTACAGATTGTCATACGCAGATCATCTCACACGCGGTTTTTCAAACAGGCAGATCACCATATACGCAGCTAATAAGACATAGTTAAGAACGTACTTTGTCTGGTTGTACTTGTGTGAAAATTATTTGGAAAAAAAAGATTTTATGTCGTAAACAAAAAGACAACGTAAGGGTTTATCACTTTTATACTGCACAATAATATAAGGTTAAATCTAATTAGTTGGCAAAACTTAACAAATGTATTTGGTATCTGTTACTAAGAAAAATTGCGTGATAATGACCCGCCGCCCGATCATATGATTACAGATCAATATCCGCCCGCGCCCTGTGCACTGTAGCCTTTTACGTAGGTATGAAAATGCAATCGGTTATCATTAACAAGTGCCCCGGTTTAATTTCGCAAACTAAATTTGAAATAATCGTATGACAACCGCGGTGTTTTACATCCCTTTTTAAATAGTATCTCACGTGTTTGTGTAGCTGTAATTCATGTGCTAAAAGCTTTGATTAAATTAAGCTATACAGTCCATTTGCAGTCCAATTACAGTCGATACATAGATTTGTATGTTTTATTATACATTATATACAGTACAAAGCGGTACCCTGGACGTATGCGTATGTAAGGCTGCTTTTCCACCAGCGAGGCGGTGAGCGAGGAAACAATCGGCCAATGAGAGTGCTTCAATTTCCCAATGACGTGATCGAGCGAGCGCGCTATTGGCGGATTGTTTCCGCGCTCACCGCCTCGCTACCTCGCACATCTCTGGTGGAAAAACAGCCTTTGGGCTGATAAAAAGAGTGCATGAGTTAAGTGGTTATATTCTCTAAGGTTAAGTGTGTCGTACGTATAAAATCTTCCGTTATTCAGTAACTTTACGTAATATTTTTTTTAGCTAGGTCTACGATGAACCCATGTCCCGGAACGTAAAAATATAAGAAAATATATCAATGAACTGAATAAACGTGCGTACATGCGTACGTGTGTACATGCGTGCGTGCGTACATGCGTACGTGCGTTAGTTGCGTGCGTGCGTACTTTCGTACGTTTGTGCGTGCGTTTTGTGGATAACCCTGTACATGTGTGTATTGACATAAGTAAATAAAACTCACCTAAAAGATAGCCCGTCATGCCGACAAGACAGCCAGCTGCTGAAAGCCAGTCCATGCCACTCAGAATACAGGGTTTACCCTCCATCACACACTCCATAGCCACCCCAATAACCAACAAGAACCCAAGTAGCACATTGTAAAATGTCATCCACACGAACAACTGGACGAAACCTTCTTGATCCTGTTAATTAAACATATACAGGGTGTTAGGGTAAACGGTTGCATTACAAGGTGTGATTGTACCCATGATATAGAACAAGTTTCCCTAAGAAACTAATAGGAAATTTGAAAAAAAAAAGACTTTTCATACAAACTTTAGATTAGCTAAGGAAAGTGCAAATGAGATAATTTTTCCAGCTATGGGGACAAGGTCCACAAAAAATGTTAGCGTATAATTGGCGTATAGTTATGGAACTCATGTCGATTGTCATAATGATTCTCATAATCTCTAGATTATAGTGGTAATATTAACTATACCTCATCTAAACGGAGTGTAAACGTAGTTGGCGCATCTTTTTATAATTAATTAATATTATTAATTAATTAATATAGTTAATTAATTAATTAATTTCATTATATAATTAATTAATTTATTATTATTAATTTTATTAATTATTTTTATTATTGTTTTTATAATGTTTGTAGTTGTTATCGTAAAAAATAGCGGTTTTAACAATAATAGCTACGATTATAAAATATTAATAATCCGTAATATTTCGATAGATTGAAAGCCAATCAGGACTACAATGTGACATTCTTGTTTTTTGGGAAATGTTGTTTAATTGTTTAGAAATAAAAAAAATACGATTGAAGGCAGCATAATAGGCTCGGTAGGCTCTTAAGTAATAATTTTTAATGCAGTCGGTTTCTTTTCTTAATTGTTTAAATTACATAGGCAAAGAGTCGCGTGGCTAGAGGTCTCTCGAGTAGACGTCTTTCGTTCGGCTCGCGATTTAGATAGCCACGCGGCTCCGCCATTTTATGGCGGTTTCGGGTGTGTGTTTTGTTTAAAAACAGGGCTTTGAGATCGCCATATCAATTACCGTACAATGAAAGTTAACTTGAATTATAATAATATCTTCAACACTTGATACTGGCGAAATCTTTAAGGAAACGCCATTTAATAAAAATAGAATAGAATACATAGGCAAACCCGGACGTAATACATAGTTAAAATTGACATTCCGGTGAAAAAGGAATCTGTCCAAACAAGAATCTGTCCAAAACGGAATCCGTCCAATACGGAATCCGGTGAAAAAGGACTAAATCGTCTTGGTAAGATATGTTGGTTTTTTATTTTTATTTTCGTATTAACATCTAAGATGTGCCTATACACGCATTGCTTTACATGTGCCGTTTTAACAGGGAAAAAGAATATTACCAAAAAATGTCAAAACATTTTTTATATTTATTTCATAATTCCGTTTGCATTTTTACCTAATCTTTCGTCCAATTACTATAGTAAATTAAATTATGTTTTTAGAGTGTAATACCATCAATAAACCTAACCGTTTTTGGGCCTACAATAAATTGACTCCTTATTTATTGCGAAATTCCTATAAGTTTCTTAGGGAAAGTTGTTCAATATATGGGTACAATCACCCCTTAATGTAATGCAACTGTTTACCCTAACACCATGTATACTTTACTTATCTACAACTTTCACCACCAGTTAAAGTTGTTCAGTTTGATGGTCTGATGCACCCGCTAAGTATTACTTGGGTGTTTTTTACATTCTGTATTCATCTACATCTATTTCATTCTACTCTATCCACAGGATGTAACAAAAAGGGTGCTTCAGACCATCAAACTGAACAAAACCGAAAAAATCTGCTGTCACATACATTTGACTTGAGCCGGTACTGCAGTTTTGTATGAAAAAAAAAACTGTTTTTTATTTCGCGATTTCAAAGTTGGTTCCGTAGTTAAAGTTGTTCAGCTTTATGATCTGAAGCGCCTCTATAAGTAAGTGTCCAATTAAAGTATTTATAAGATGTTTTGTTACACCTGTATTGCTCTTGCAAAATAAGGTCTAAAAAAATTAGGTGAAACTATTTTAAGGAGATGATCAGACCATCAAACTGAACAACTTTCTCTACAGGACCAATATCGAAATCGCAAAAAAAAATCTGCTGTTCCATACATTAAGGTCAAGTAGGTTTGTATGGAACAGCTGATTTTCTTTTCGCGATTTCGATATTGGTCCCATAGAGAAAGTTGTTCAGTTTGATGGTCTGATCATCCCCTTAACACGTTCCGGGACAGTGACCGGCTATAGACGTGATAACAATAAAAGTTCTATTGTGTCTCGTTCACTGCCCCGGAACGTGTTAAAATAGTTTCAGCTAATTTTGTTAGACCTTATATATTGTCATCAATACCTGTAGCTGTGCATTGTGGTATTTTTACAGGCAACTTTTGCAAAGTCCTCAGAGGTTTACTTTTGAGAACTTTGTACAGATACCACTAACATTGCTTTGCGTCGCACAAAGTTAAATACACTGGACAGCATTGAAAACGGGTCACCAACATTCCATAATATCTCGGAAACTAAGAATGATTGCTTATTCAAATAAAAAGTATTTTATAGACAATTTAATAAAACTACTTATATTAATATAATGTCTGGTTGCTATAAAATAATGCCAATAAAAAAGGCTAAAACCTAAATAAATTTATTATTAATGTTTTTTTTTTTTTTTTTTTTTTTTTTATTCATAATGGGTTTGCTCTTGGCTTCATCTCACCTGATGGGAAGTGTAGACGAAGCCGAGGATGTAGCGCGCTCACCCAGAAAAAGCCTATTAACTCTTCTTTTGAAAATATCCTAATTGTATTTGCTTGGAAACACAGACGCAGGGAGTGAGTTCCAAACCTTACCGGTTCTCATTATAAAAGAGGATGCGAATCTTTTTGTGCGGATTGTTGGAATATCGACTACGTATGGATGCAGACTCGCACTACGTCTTGTCGTACGTTGGTGGAAGAGGGATGGTGGAATCAGGTCATGTAGCTCCTGGGCACACTCGCCGAGGTGTATCCGATAGAAAACCGACAGACAAGCGACCAATCGCCGGTGTTTCAGACTATGTAACTTAGCCTCGACGAGTGCGTCATCGTTGATGAGTCTCTTGGCTCGGCGTTCAACTGAGTCCAGTGCATCCAGTTGGTATTTCGCAGAACCGTCCCAGAGGTGGCTGCAGTACTCTATGCAGGATCGCACTTGGGCTTTGTAGAGAGTTGTAATTATATCACTAATACACACTAAAATATGACGAAATGTTATATCTGTGACAAAAACTGGTTATTTTCAATGTTTGTTCTGCGATAGAATTGACACATTTGTATTTATGTATTTTAATTAAGTCAAACAAATGAAAACTAAAAATGCTATCAATTAATTTAAGAAATATTAAATAGTCTTATGAAATATTTTTTATTTGAATAAGCTATCATTCTTAGTTTCCGAGATATTATGGAATGTTGGTGACCCGTTTTCAATGCTGTCCAGTGTAAATGTACACACGGCGACACATCAATCTACGCATTGTTGGACTCTATGTCCATGAACAAACACACATCTATAATGTAATAATTACCATGAAGTTACCAAGCAGAAGCAGAAGTCCGGTGATCATAAACACTACAGACATGAGAGTTATGCCTGCAGGTACCGCCATGCTGAAGAAAGCCATCGCTTCTTTTGGTTCTACAAATATTTGATAAACAGACACTTATTTATAGTGACAAGTTTGTACGCGACTGTCCCGCGGGGTAGAAGAGTAGGGTGAGGCGAGGTGGCACGGGAGATTGCCTTGTTTTGCCTGTGATCGGCACCAGCACGCGCTTTCCTTCCCCGCTAATAGGCCAAATACATGGTTGCCAACCAAGGCCCGATCAAGGACCACTGTCGACATGGTTGTAAACCACATAGGTCACTATGTGGTTTACAACCATGTCGACAGTGGTTTGCAACCAAATTGGATTTGACCTTCCAACGTCCTTGGCAACGGGAGCTGCGCTAGCGACCAAGGGCGAATAGAGGGCGTTGGGTTGGTCGCCGACCGTGTAGACTGCCGTTGCCGACCATTAGTATATCAGTCGCTGTGAATGTCACGTCCGTCATGCGCGTTTACCATTTGTTTATACAAAACGTGCAAAATGAAGGGAAAAAACGAATGACGAATTGTTACGGAATTAATAGAATTGTATAGAGACCTACCCTATCTGTGGGATCTCAGTTGTAAAGAATACAGAGACCTACCCTATCCGTGGGATCTCAGTTGTAAAGAATACAGAGACCTACCCTATCTGTGGGATTTCAGTTGTAAAGAATACAGAGACCTGCCCTGTCTGTGGGATCTGAGTTGTAAAGAATACAGAGACCTACCCTGTCTGTGGGATTTCAGTTGTAAAGAATACAGAGACCTACCCTGTCTGTGGGATCTGAGTTGTAAAGAATACAGAGACCTACCCTGTCTGTGGGATCTCAGTTGTAAAGAATACAGAGACCACCCTGTCTATGGGATCTCGGTTGTAAAAAAATACTGAGACCTACCCTGTCTGTGGGATCTGAGTTGTAAAGAATAATAAAGATGTAAAAAGAAGAACTTATAGCTTGGGAGATTTTGTGTGAATTTCATCCTCATTTCATTTAAATTTTAATATTACTTGCCTTTAATTTTGGCAATTTCAGTTATGTTTCTCATAGATGCGAAATTTGCGTTTTGTTGTCTTTCTATCGAACATAAACCTATCACGCCTGTTAACTGGAACAATAAAAAAATATAAATATAAGTAGAATCAATTGTATTTACTACATACATACATATACAGGGTGTCCCGTAAACCGACATCAACCCGGTGGATGCTGATAGGTTAATTCATGTCTAATCAGAATATATTAAAATAAAAAAAAATAAAAAATAAATCAGTCAGTCAATCAATCAATCTGTCAACATTTTTCTTTAGGAAAAGGTTCTTAGTTTTCGAGATAAGGACAGTTTTATGAAATTCGTGAAACAAACAACTACAAATGTTCTATGCAGTATCTGTGTCAATATCTCGAAAACTAAGACACTATTACTAAAGTCAAATTTTGATATTCTGCTTAGTCATGACCTAACCTATCAGCATCCGCCGGGTTGACGTCGGTTTACGGGACACCCTGTATAATCATACTCATGCCACTATCCAACAAGGGTAGGCAGAGACTACGGCTCGCCACACACTACGATTCTGACATACTTCTCTCGCCTCATCCACTTTCATACATCTCTTCTTGCACTTCCGGCAGTTGAGGGTGGTATGCACTTGTCCATTTCGGAGAAGACCATTTATTTGGTCATGGTAAGTTCTCCTCTGACGCCCTCTCTCGATTGTTCCACTCACACTGTATCTACTGCCACACTTAAAACATCACGAGAAAACCAGCATTTGCTGAAGAATAAATTAGGATGCGTATGTGAAGTCTTCTAATTTGCATTGGGCACGCGCGGTTTACTTACCCATGAACCCTCTCTGGGGGTAGGCCTGTGCCCTGCAGTGGGATATAGGCTGATGATGATGACGATACATAGTTTCTTACTTTATTGTACACAAAAGTATCTAGTAAGAATCTAGGAAGTTAATTAATTTCAGAACCGTTAAGTCTTCAGTAGGCCTACCATGAGTTTTCACTGTTCGTTACTACTGTAGTTGCAGCGCAAATTTTGTATGACAGAATTAGTTCTCAATGTAAACACTAGGGGCGCTGTACGAAATTCAATACAAAAACTGTAGTTTACTACAGTAAATAAATAACGCTCACAGGCACATACATTGTAATGATCCCAAGAAAGCACTAATAGGCTGTTTATTATGGAAACCATACAACAACGGCACAAACATATAAACATCCATGACCGAACCGGGATTCGAACCTGGTTTGGCAATCCGGCGTGATAACCATTACACCAACCGGTACAGTAGTTTTACTGTAGTGTAAACTCATGGTAGGCCTATTGATGGGTGATCATTTTAGTGTTATTGCATCTCAAGCATATCTGTGCTTCGGAAGGCATTCTAAGCAGTTGGTCCCGGGTAGTTCATTTCGTCAGATAGCGGGGTAATTAGCTATTAGTTAAGCCAGACCAGAGGCCTATGCGGCATGAAAATTCTCTAACAGAAAGTTGACCTCTACCAATCCTCATTTGACCCGGTGGAGTATGTCCTACTCCCTCCCATGAGAGGAGGATTTTCTCCTACATTACTTTAGTGTGACCATGCAGGCTATAACTACCGTCATCATCAGCCGATGCAGCGTCCAACTTAATATTTTATTTTATTTTAGTAAGGTGGAGTCTTGTAATTGAAACTATCTGGTAATTGCAACTATGGAGCAATTGCACTTATAAGAATCACAATTAAGTCCTTCTCTTTATACCAACACCTGCCTTCTAGATGACTAGACATAAGTCTATTGAGAGAAGAACTGAATTGTGATTCTTATAAGTGCAATTGCTCTATAGTTGCAATTACCAGATAGTTGCAATTACAAGACTCCACCTTAGGTATTTTATTATTTGTGTTTTATTTAGTCTCACAAATTTTATTCTGACATGTTTAATTTATCATATCTTAGATTTTCTGGCATAATTAAAATTATTTTGTGTTTATCATTTGTCATGGACGAAAATTTTTCGCTAACGCTGGTAGACGTAATATCAGTGTTACCGCGTATGAGATAGCGATAGTTATAAAATCCTTTACAATTTATATGAAGCTAGATGATCGACTCCTGAGTCAGACAGCCGTCATAGTACAAAAAAGTGGTAACGTCGATAAGGACAGCAATAAGTAGCGATCTCCTTTTTTAACTAGAGCGAATTTGCTATGTGCATCTCGAGGGTGTATGGGCATTCAGTCCACCTCGCGTTCCCGATGCCGATTGCTAACTTACTATACAGCAACTTATACGAATTATATACTTAAGGAGGCAGGTGCCTGGTCCTTCAGATCATCAAACTGAACAACTTTTATTATAGGGATAGATCCTTTGAAATCGCAAGAAAGAATTTGTTTTTTCCACAAAAAATGTCCATACTACTTGACTCAAATGTATGAAGCAACTTTTTCGTCAATTTATTGTGCGTCAAACGCTTGTATGGACTGAAACCACCTTAAAACAGGATGGTAGGTATTACTGCAAGAGCCAAATTTTTGGGACTCTGGAATAAAACGCTACAACCCAATAAAAAAAATAAGCGAGCGAAGCGAGCTCGAAATTCTTCACTTTATGACTCAACGCAGTGGTGGTACCTACATAATATGAGAACTAAGGACCTAGGTCCAAGTCTGCAAGGTCAAGGGCTGCACCGGGAACATGTTCTATCGGGCCGCAAGAAAATGCACTGCGGCTGCAAGTTTGACATGCCTGGTCTAAAGCACCCAATGCTATGTAACGAATTTAATTTTTACACCCTCTTATGTATAATTAAAACCCTAATCGTTTTCAACGATATCTACAACAGCAAAATGTGGTGATCAACAAACAAAATAATTTAGTTATCCATTTTAATACCCACATTAAGTTAAAGACATTTTATGATTAATCATATTGTATGTTAGGTCGAGGGACCTTAAGACCCTTGCCTAACCTTTGAACCCACCCGCGTAGTTATAGAGTAATTTGTTTCAAGATTAATTTTAGTCAAAGTTAGGTTACGTTACACATTGTATATTTGGATGGGGATTGGGGACATCATCTCAAATTTTTTTTAGGAGACATTTTGATCGATAACTGTTTTCAATTGAAGGGGACTGCGAAGCTGGCCGTCTTCATACAAAAAGCAACAATGTTGTTACCCCACTAAAACCACAAATCTATTGGTTTAGACCGCCCTGTCTAGTTAGCATGCCACCCCCGAGAAAACGACAAAAATCGAGATGTGCTTCCATCTTTATTATTTTACGTAGGCCAGAAAGAGCGCGCATGACGTTTTTCTCGTTTAAACGCTTTGTCGTGGGTGGCATGCTAGCTAGGCTGGTGCGTATCGCCGACAAGGCGACATTGTCGGCGGGTCGGGGACTTTTGGTGCATAGACACCTTTAGGATAGATAGATTTGTACCTCCTACCCTAGCGTACAAAAAAAAATAAAAAGAAACTTTATTCCTTATTCTATAAAGAACATCTCGAAAATTGAAAATCTTGTTTACCAATTCTACTGTGAACTTCATTGTCATAAAATTATGAAACTGGGGGTACGGCATTTGCAGTGAATTTAACACATTCTCATTGGTCTGCAGACATTTCGCTTATTTAACGAAAAAAAATCGATAATTTTTCGAAACTGATATTAGAGGTTATTTCTGACTTACGATTGCTAGAACAGCTATGAATAACATTGCGATTCTCAAAGGTACGCACATGCAACATTTTTCTACTTCGGGAAAAATTTCACACATTTTAAATTTTAATTCGGCTGAAATATAAATAAAAATTTAAAATATAACCATAACATAACATTAGACAATATCTTATTGATAAAAAAATTTATTTGACATATTTCTGCCTGATCTGCGCAAAATCATATCAAGAGTTTTAAAAAGTTTTTATACTAAATTTTTTAATTTATATCATTCATTCGCCTTGAAACCAAGGATTTTAGAATCATTAAGGATGTCACTCCTCCTTACAAACACGCAAACAAGAAAATTGGCCATGGTGGTCGGCAATGTTCGACCTTCTTTTGTACGTTTCCGTCGTCGATAATTCCAACGTTTTTGTGTCCCTTTCTATCCAATGACGTGACGTCAAGTATGACAGGAGCAACAATTTTTGTCGTTGGATTAGAAAGGGACAAAGTAACGTCGAAAACATAGACGGGAATTTCCGAAAGAAGAACGATCATTACCGACCACTAAGAGGAGTATTATCATGTTTCTCCGCTTGTAAGGCAGTGTGCCCTCCAAGATATAGACAATACCTATACCAGCTTCCTGGCCTTGAAACAGCTATACTAAAGGCTATTTATATGATTTACGAGCGTTAACCCGCGACTTCGTCCGCACAAATTATATACCAGATTTTAAGTCAGATCATAAGCTATCAAACAAAAAAAGTGTCATCATAATCGGTTCAGTAGTTTTTGCGTGATACTCGTTCAAACAAACAAACAAACAAACAAACACCCAAACAAACACACAAACAAACAGACAGACAAAAAATAAAAAAAATTGTGAAATGGAATCAGGGACACCTAAAAACCATATCGTAACTTTTTTTTTGTTAATATCTTCAATGTACAGATAAACTTCCTGTTACAGTTTTATAATAGTATAGATATATAGATAGATAGATATAGCCTTGAGCTAGGTTAAGAGCCATAGTGCCGTAAAATAGCAGTGTACAATAACTGCTTAGCGTGTCTTACTACAGCCCAAGTGCTAAAAAATTCGAGCTCGTTTCGCTTGCTGCGTAATTTTTGTTTCCTTCACGATGTAGAGAAAAGGAAGCGGGAAAATCGGTCTGTGCTTGGCCTCAGTCTCTCGGCCGTAAGTACAGAGATAAAGGACCTAGCGCATTTGAAGCGATGCGCTTGCTTGTTTTCTGCCTCTCGCTACAGACGGGAAACGTCACAGACGTCGTGCGCTGTTCAATGTAATTACAACGCTGTGGCAAGCTTCAATAGGTACATTTTTGCGCGTATCAGTAGTTAACTAAAGCGTGCGAATTTATCGCTTTCTAAGGAAGTGACGTATCTGTTATGAAGTAGATAATTAGTAATCTGTGTCTGTGCCCCGGGCGACAAAAACATACGCTATGCCACAGGACCTGATGAAACCTGTTGTAAACAAGATGGATTGGCAAAGAATACATACTGTTCACACTGGTTAATTGATGGTCTCGATAACATCCAGTTTTTTCGTTTCAGGTTTCCATCTACTAATACAGGATCTGTTTCAAAAGTATAAAAAAAATTAAGAACTTCGTGTTTTAGTATTTCTTACTAAAGGGGAACCCTTTGAATAAATTAAAATAGGAAGATAGGTGACTAGCCTATAGCGCATGGACTGCATAAATTGAGCCCCCGTCGCCTAATTTACTAAGTCGCTATACGAGTAATTGAGATACTTATTTGATTTTAGGCGGAATAAAGGTAGTTTTTACAATGCCTATCACAATGCCTTCGTGTGCTTTTACTCGTTATACAAATCATTCAAAAAGAAAAAACAAATCACACATCATTACTTTTCACTCGTAAGATACATGTACAAGCAGGTCCATTTTTCGAATACGTAATGCAAGAATAGAACGTCACCTTTCTTCCGCTTTTTTAATTTAATCAAAGCTCCAACCTTAAACAAATATTCGTACATTCAACGTAAGCGCATGCATACGATGGGTTGCAACGGGTCGGACAGGGTTACATCGCAGCGGAAAATGCGTACTTCGCACACTAGAGCGCAGCGGGACGGGTCGCAATACATTGACGAAATACTGGCAAATGTAAAAAGATCCGCTAATTTCATTGGAATAGAGTTGATGAGTTTCGTGCCAATGCACGAAAAAGAGAATTTTTCTTTTCTTTTTTAAATTTATCTCCTAAAAACTTGACAGATGCCATGAATTTCGCTTCAAACAGACGTTCGCGAGATCCTGTCAAAATCATGTCAAGACGATGCCTGTCTTTTTTTTAAAGGCCAAGGGATCGAGTCCATACAACCATGTCAGACGAATTTTCTTCGGGTAAAATTATTCGTAAATAATGAAATATTCAATCAAAAGATGTGTTGGCATTTTGTTGAACATCTTTTCCATCTTTATTTTTTTTAAGAAAAACTTTCTGAAATTTTTAACTTTATTCGCACAGACCGTAGCGCTATCTATCGATCCATTAGAAAACCAAAAGAAAAACGCTCTTTGCGAAAACACTTATGTATTTTTCAAGGCCTTCTAAGTAGAAAAAAATATTAACACCACAATTATTTGAAGTATTAATGGTAAAAATTTACCATTCGTTTTTTTAGAACGAGCAAAATGCAAAATTTAAAATTTGGGGCTGTTACTGATGTGATATTTTTTAGTTTTGGTACATTTCTAAGCTCAAATTGGCTCTTAAATACTATACCGAAAAAAATATCAATTAAAAAATTTTATTAGTCCCGGCTCAAACCGTAAAATGACTGGGCTATTGTACCCATATTGTCACGAAATATAATAAGAGTACACATTGTCTATTATAATAGACAATAGGTAGTTTTTGAATTTATGTATATTCGTTTGTGCACGCATCACTAAAAAAATACTGTACCGATTTAGATGAGGTTTTCACTTGAGCATAATTACTTTTGATTAGTATTTAGGCTTTGTTTCACAGGAATCATAGTCATTTTGGTACATTTCTAAGCTCATATTGGCTCTTAAATACTATACCGGAAAAAAATATCCACTATTAATTAGTCCCGGCTCAACCCGTAAAATGACTGGGCTATTTTCTCACCTATAAACTTGATGAGCTTGCTTGACAGTAAAGAAGAAAAACGGTGTTGTCTTTTCTTCACCACATTCTTGATATTCAGGACATATTAGAGTCTTTCTATAACTATTCACGATTAAAAGTAGGTATGGCGTTACTGAAAAAACATTAATAATTCAAATTATATCTGCTATAGCTGGTATCTGTTCACTAGTTAAGATTTATTGTTATTATTAAGACTGTTTGTGTTCAAAATTTAAATAAAAAAATAAATAAAAATAAAATTAAAATTCGGCTGCTCCAAAATTAAACACGGAATATGCAATTGAACATTTTACGCCACAGCCACTTTCAAGAATTTATTATTTTGCTATTAATTACTTACTGTACCAGATATATTAAATGATTTGTGGATAGTTCTGTTAAGGGACTACGTCCAAAAATAATTGAAGCGAAATGGGCGTGTGATAGCTTATATTACTGCCTGATACGAGAGAAAGAAATGGGGCGGCGCGCGCGCTTGAAACGATGCAAGTGTAAAACAAACTTTATTTAATTGTGATTGTACTATTTATGTAAGTTCAATTCTGCTCTAATCAAAATGTGTAAAATATCAATCTCTTTTTTTTAAATTAAGTCTCGTGTTTCTATTATTCACCGTTTAGCAGTTCCGAGCGTTTAATCGATAAAGACGGAGGCTACTTTGGCTTGTTTTTCTATCGAGAAAATGTGTCTTAAGGTGGTTTCAGTCCATACAAAAGTTTGACGCACGATACGCGTAGACGGAATTAATAAAAGTAATATTATACATATGGATAATGATAATAGAGAAGATAATAGTTTAGAAAATCTAGTTGCCGCGTCATAAATAACATTTGCAATTTATAATATAATTACGAAGATATAAAGCTTTTAAAATTTTGTATGAAAAATTTCAAAGCTTTATATCTTCGTAATTATTTTATAAATTGCAAATGTTATTTTTTTTTTAATTTATTTATTGTAAGAAAAATGACAAAGATTTGGACAATTGAACTTCCAAAAACCATCGGAGGTTTATCCGGAAGTGCAAAATAAACAGTACAGTTACATCAATCAGAGGACAATTTTGTAGGTACTACTTATACATGCAATACAAAGATTTACTTCGTTAGGTAGGTACTTAAAAAAGTAATTTGTCAAAATACAAACAGAATTTAATCTGATATATAAATATTCAAAGGTACAGTCAGCAGCAACAACTTGCATACACCTTAGCACTACTGCGTATAACAAAAGCGTACTCAATCCATTGCTGCCGACTGTACATTACTACCCAGTGATATACATAACAAATAATTACTAAACAAGTCTCCACAATAATCAGAAGCTATTATGTAGGGTTAGTTTGAACAAAGTTATTCACATCCACCCACAGTTACTCAGTACATTTGTTACGCGCCATCTAGATTTTCTAAACTATTTTTCCATATATACAAAGTTACTTATATTAATACCGTCTACGCGTATTGTGCGTCAAAGTTTTGTATAAAATTGACCCCACTGCAACCGCCTTAATCGTGTTTTCGCTCTTGTCAAAACTTCAATTATATGTTGAATTTACACATATTCGCAAATCATACTCCAACTGTTAGTACGTTACTATAGATCTATTCAGGTCGCAGTAGCTATTGATTCATTGACCAAGCCCTTACAACTAAATAATACTGTTAGTACTTCATGATATATTATATGACGCTTTGAAAAATCCTTTTTTTTTTCACTTTTGCTCCTTCCGGCTTCAAGATGTACCGCAAACTGAACCGGTGAACTCAGACCATCAAACTGAACAACTTTCACTATGGAGCCTTCCTCAGGAATCGTGAAAAAAATCACCTCAGTCATACAAAACGTACGTACGTTTATGTACTTAAATGTATGGGACAGCAGATTTTTTTTTCGCGTTTCCTGATGTAGGTAGGTTCCACAGTGAAAGTTGTTCAGTTTGATCTAATACTGTGGTTTGATGGTCTGAGTACACCGTTTTAGTATGAAGAGGGCTGTCCCTTACACCCTGTACAGAGTGGTCCTACACACAGGGCGCAGGGTGGACAGGTACACCTATACAGGGTGAAATTGATATCATTAGCATCATTTTAAACTAAGAGTCTACCCATCAAACTGATCATATTTTACTATTGGAGCAAAACGATCGGAGCAAAACAAAAATCAGCTGTTCCATACTAAACTGCAGTGCCTACTGCGGCGCAACCCCGGTCCCGGCCGCCGCGTATCATCATCACGCTCGATTCACGTGCCACCCGCGATGAGTGGTTATCACAAAGGAAAATGCGCCTTACTAACGGAGATATATACCAAAATGAGAACAAGTTACCGATTTATATAAACGAGGATATACCTAAACAAATACGGCAATTATTGTGGGAGGCTAAATCTGAATTAAAGCCCATCTATATATATATATGGGTAAGAAATGGCAAAATTTACGTGCGTAAGGAAGGAGATGAAAATAAAAAAATGGTAATTCGTTCATTCGAAGATATTGAGAGACTCCTGGCCGAAAATTAAAAATAACGTATCTACAGGACAATTTCTCTAACATGATGTCCTATGTAAACCTATCGTATTAAATCCATTAAGTATTAAATTAATTAACCAGAATTCGATGACTTAACATTACACATAAATACAGATATAAAATATACTAAATACTCAGACATAAAAACATGGAGTCAAGAAGCTATAATCATAGAAAAAAATTTACATATTACATTTAAATATACGTTCACTCCGAAAGAACTTTAACGAATTGCTGGTATTGTTAGACACATGCAAACAAAATATAGATATAATTGTACTAACGGAAATAAACATAAAGCATAAACAAGATATCTCACTTTTTAAGATAGATGGATTTGACACACATGCCTGTACTAGAGAGGTACAAAAAGGACGGGGAATATTAATATATTCGAAGAGACATTTAAATTTTTCTGCTAGAAACATGGATTGCAATGCTGTGGAGATTATACATGGTCAAATAAACAGCAACCAATATAGAAATACCCATATCGTCACGATGTATCGACCTCCAAGGACTAACAAGCATATTTTCATCGATGAATTGCAATCCTTGCTGAAAAGGATACCTGTAAACTCAGATATCATACTACTGGGCGATTCAAACATAGACATAAGTGACAAGTGTACGGGAAGTGCGGTTATTAAATATAGGGACTCGTTGTGTGAATTAGGATTGCAGTGCGCGATTACTGACTATACGCGGGAAGAAGTACGAGATGGGCGATTAGAGTTTTCGTGCATTGATCACCTATGGATTCGAACCCGGAGCGCGGCAACGGCAGCGTACCTGATTACGTGTAAGATATCGGACCACTACGTTATCGGAGCGAGCCTCGCACCTGCAGTGAGTGACGAAACCGGTTCTGACTCGGAGTGTAAAGCAGTGATAAGCAATAATTTAGTAATGCAAAAATTTGATCAAGTCAACTGGAATGCTTTTGAGCAAATTAATTGTCATTTATTATTGTACAATAAATTATATGCTGTTTTTAGCGACATTTATGACATTTATTTCTAGTAAACATTAAAATTAACAAAAAAAGAAAAGCACAACCTTGGATAACACTTCAATTAAAACAAATGATAGATCGGAGAGATAAGCTTTTTAGAAAATGGAGGTCGAAACCGCATGATATGAATAGACGTTTAGATTACACAAAGTTTAGAAATAAAGTAAATAAATATATAAATGCCGCTAAAAATAATTATAGACAAAATGAACTGAAAAATTGTAATAATGACTTCAGAAAAATCTGGGCAAATATAAATAAATGGATAGGCAAAGAAAAACTAAATGTAGATCAAGTTATTACGAGACATTTGGGGAAAATTGATAGTATACATACAGTATGTAGCAAATTTTCTAAAACGTTTACAGAAGAAATTAGTAGTATTAAACATAATTGCAATAAAAAGTTCTTAGTTCGTTCTAGCTATGTTAGGGAGTGTGAGGTTTCCATGAGATTTGCCAAAGTACGACCGAGCGAAGTGGAAAAAGTTATTAAAAAATTGAGCGTTGAGAAATCGCCAGGTGCGGATAGAATTAGAGCACGAGATATTAAATATGTAACACAAGCGATAAGTCCTATACTCGCAAGATTCATAAACCTATGTGTATCAAAGGGTGTCTATCCTGATGAGCTTAAGCGGTCCTTGATAAGGCCTATCTTTAAACAGGGAAGCCATACCGAGTACACAAATTACAGGCCTATCGCAATTCTATCGGTGGTAAATAAAATAACGGAAAAAATAATAGTCGGTCAAGTTGGCAAATTTCTGGAAACTAATAATATATTATCTGATGTGCAACATGGTTTCCGACCGGGACGTAGTACTGCGACCGCTCTTGCTCAATTCACGGACGAGGTTAACAGCAGCTTGAACGAAAAAAAGCAGGTGGTGGTGGTCTTCATTGATTTCAAAAAAGCTTTTGACACTTTGGACCACCACCAGCTCCTTCAAGCCATGCAGGAATGTGGGATACGTGATCCGTTAAATGACTGGTTTCGAGCATATTTATATAATAGAAAGTTACAAACAGTTGTGAATGGGACCACGGGAAATATGGCCGATATCATTTATGGTGTCCCAACCGGCTCTGTGTACGGTCCCGTTGGATACATAATGCATGTTAACGCTATGTGTAACGTTGTAAAACACTGTAAAATGTATATATATGCAGACGATACTTGTCTATTATACGCGGATAAATGCCTAGATCAAATTGAAGGTAAAATTCAAGAAGATATAGATAATGTTATAAAGTGGGCTCATATGGAATATTAATTAATCTGAAAAAAAACACAATGCATGCATATATATTCACCGTATAATAGGAACATAAGCAGGGTACCAAATGTAATAGGACATGGCTATGAGTGTCTCCATGACAATATGAAAACATGCAATTGTAACAGGATTGAAGTTGTTGATAAATACAAATATCTTGGGCTAACCATAGACTACAACATGTCATGGAGAACTCACGTAAATACAGTATGTGCGAAACTTAGATATATGCTAAGTACATTTCACCACCTTCGTTTCTATGTTAATAGAGCAACATTGTACGCGGTTTATCATGCACTGGTACAGTCTTTGCTTTCATATGGATTGAGTAGTTATGGTCGTACCTTTTCTTCATATCTATTACAAATAAAACAACTGCAAGTTCGATTTATGAAAATATTAGTAGACAAACATACAAAAAGAAAATATAGCACAAATTATGATAAGTTGTTTAGAGTCTGTAAAATACTGCCAATCCAGGATAGAGTGAAGTTTCTGCTAGCTGTAGAAATGTTTAACAGTGACGAATTTAAAATACCCGTATCTCATACCTATAGAACTAGAGCAGTCAAAAGAAGAGCTTTGCGTGTACCTAGAATCTGTAATTATTACGGCCAAAGAACAAGACATTATTTGATACCAAAAATTTACAATGAGATTCCTTCAGAACTTAAACTTAGACAAGATAAAATCACAAAATCTACTTTCAAATCAAAATTATATAAGATACTTTTGGAAAACTGTAACACATTGGACTAGTATTAGTAAATAAGCAAAACGTAAAACGTATAATAATTAAAATTAAATATGGTACCTATAAATGCATAAATAATATGTATATATAAATTAGTATAGTATTGTGTTAGTTGGCATTAGTACTAGAATTAAAATTATAAAAAATGAGAGCTTACATCTGCCAACAAACTGTCATGCAGTTTGGCAGATTTAATGTAAAGATACCATTTCGTAATGTCTTTTGGATAAATAAATGAATTTAAAAAAAAAAATTTTTACTCGACTCGTATGCAAAAGCAGATTTTTTTTTTCCTCCGATTGGTTGCTCCCATAGTAAAAGTTGTTCAGTTCGATGGGTAGACTCTTAGTTTAAAAGGATGCTAATGATATCAATTTCACCCTGTATAAGGTCCTTCTTAACATGCTAACGGTTTTTTAATGGGATGATCAGACCATCAAACTGAACAACTTTCTGTATTGGGACCAACATAGAAATCGCGGTAAAGGAATCAGGTCTAGTAGGTGTGCAATTTTGTATGGAACTGCAGGTTTGTTTTTCGTGATTTCAATATTGGTCCCATAGAGAAAGTTGTTCAGTTTGATGTTCTTTTAATTCCATTAAAAAACTGTCAAGAGTTTACCGAGCCATAGTGCTGCCCTCGATCGTATTTTTTTATTTCTAAACAATTTTAACAACATTTCCAAAAAAACAAGAATGACATATTGTAGTCCTGATTGGCTTTCAATTTATCGAAACACTAAGGATAATTATATGTTATGCTTGTAGCTATTATCGTTAAAATTAAAACCGCCGAAAGTTGCCACTTTTGGCGGTTTTAAAGATAATAACCACAAACATTACAGAAACAAATCCCCAGTGACCCATAAAATTTAAAATCAGCAATGACTAAAATGTGACATTCTTGTTTTTTGGAAATATTGTTTAATTGTTGGGAGATAAAAAAATAAGATTGGGGGCGGCACACGGCTCGGTACAGCCTTAAGGGAAACCCAGTGTATGAGGTCTATTTTATACCATAAGTAAAAATACCACCACCGCTGTCAATCTAAAGTGGGATTGGGCTGGACATGTCTGTCATGTCATGTCCCATGGTTGTCTGAAAGAAATCGCTTTTAGTGATAAGACCGCCATTTGTACTCTTACGTTCTTTTTATTCGTTTTTGTTACTGTATATTTTGGTGTGCAAATAAAGAATATTTATGTTATGTTATGTTATGTCTGCCGCATGCCTGATGACCTATGGGCCAAAACCACTACCAACTGGTCCCCAGTAAAACGAAATCGGCGTCGAGTCAGACCCAGAAGAAGGTGGCGAGACGAAATCGATGGCTTCTTGAAGATCTGACCTAACGAAGCGCAAAACCGGGACGCACGGAGAGAACGGAGGGAGGCCTTTTCCTTTCAATGGGACAGCGACGGCTGATATAATAAGTAGAAATAAAATAGTTATTTTCAAAATATTACCCAAAGCAATAAACAGAAATAATCCACTGTGTATTAAAGCAGGTATTTTGCATTTCTCTTTCCAACATATGACGAGTAGAGAGATACAGAAACACATGTGTACTAACAACAATAGAAGACTGGACCAAAAGAAGAATTGTAGGATTATGCTAACATAATGATCCTGAAAAAAAAGATTTGAAAGGTCAACAATTAGGATGGTTTCTTCGACGACCCGGTTGGTGTAATGGTTACCACGCCGGACTGCCAAACCAGGGTCCTGGGTTCGAATCCCGGTGCGGTCATGGATGTTTATATGTTTGTGCCGTTGTTGTATGGTTTCCATAATAAACAGCCTATAGTGCTTGCTTGGGATCATTACAATGTATGTGCCTGTGAGCATTATTTATTTATTTATTTCAGTCCATACAAAAGTTTGACGCACAATACGCGTAGACGGAATTAATAAAAGTAATATTTTATATATGGAAAAATAGTTTATATTTGCAATTTATAATGAAGATATAAAACTTTTAAAATTTTGTATGAAAAATTTTAAAGCTTTATATCTTCGTAATTATTTTATAAATTGCAAATGTTATTTGTGACGCGGCATCTAGATTTTCTAAACTATTTTTTCATATTTAAAAAGTTACCGTCTACGCGTATTGTGCGTCAAAGTTTTGTATAAAATTGACCCCCCTGCAACCACCTTAATTGATAGCGCGCACGAGTAACTTTTGTCTCCGTAACTAATTTGTCTCTCGCATCAAGTCAAAATAAAAAATAAATAAAATAAGTCTACGGGTTTCTGTGAAAGTGCGCGCATGTAACGACGCGACATTTCATACAAACCCTGTGAGAGACAAATTAGTTGCGCAGACAAAAGTTGCTCGTGCGCGCTATCTCTAACACTGTATTTTTTACGCCCCAAAAAAGCGTTTTAAAAATGTATTACTAACTTATAAATTATATTCTATTCTATTTTTATTTAATGGTGTTTCCTTGATTATTTTGCCAGTATCAAATGTTGAAGATATTCATTCTAAGTGGGAACCAGACGGCCATAAAAACCTAAAAAGTTATATAAGACGCTATTACTCGACCAAGTGATTATATGTATACGCGACGCATATACGTGACTTAATCAGCAGCTTCTTCTATTATAGCACTATAATAGTCATATAAGGAAGCTGAGGAAACGCTTCTTATATTTTATATATGACATAATGCTGTATAATTCGTGTGTATATGAGTTCTTACCTCAATAATTCCCATAGTAGCAATTAAAAGTACTAGCCCAAGTAATAAGGCAAACCCCATGTCGGTGACGAACCAGGAGAAGTAACTTATCTTCTTCGTCACGTCCAACACCATGTAGTTGTCTATCGCCAAGACAATCAATGCCGCTGCCGTGTACTGTGGGAATTAATAATTATCAAATTTAAAAAACCCCTTTGACTATTTATTATAAGGACTAGCCTTGCGGTAGCATTTCCCCTCGGCCACGGTATAAGATTAATTAATCATGTGCATTTACATTCAATTTTATACCTTATCACTAAACGAGACAGCCTATAATTGCGAAACAATAATTTCAAACTTAGAACGTCTGGGGTTCAGACTTATTTTCATGATCTTGAACGTTCAAAATTAGAATCTAAAGTTATGGGAATAAAATCCAAAGTTGCAGATTTCATGTTACCTCGCCCCCCGCAAAAAGTGGCAGAAATATTTGTTAGTAGAATTACACGCGTAACTAGTCCCTATATAAGTAGTCAAAGCCTATTTATAACTGATGTAAGCAAATGTATGTTCTACTTTTTAACTCTCTTTAAGATATTTTAGGTCAGTAGTGTCGTTGGGGGTTTTTTAATTTGTCATTTAATGTTATTTCGTAATTTTTGAAGTTACTTGAAAACTGATAAACCAATTTTTATGAAACAAAGCTAAGAACACTCCCGCAAAAATCAGCTTTCTATTAAAAAAAACCGCATCGAAATCGCTGCACCCGTTTAGGAGCTACGATGCCACGGACAGACAGACCGACATAGGCGTCAAACTTATAACACCCCTCTTTTTGTGTCGAGAGTTAAAAATAAACAAAATTAAAAAAATCCTATCTCTTACAGTTTACAATCATTGTGCACATAATATGTACATTATCCAAAAAAACACAAAATTTGTAAGAAAAGAAAAGAAAAGAAAAAAGAAATTTACCTACTTTAATTGGTTATTATTGAAAATAATAACTAGACTGCGTTTGTATGGGGCGCGCTCCGAATTATATCCCCTTAAGGTGGTTTCAGTTCATATAAAAGATTAACGCACAATACGCTTAGACGGAATTATTAAAAGTTATATTTTATACATGGAAAAATAGTTTGCCGCCTTTTGTACCCTTCTTGTTCATATTGTTGTGTTTTTTGTTGTTGTTTATTTTGGTGTGCAAATAAAGAATATTTATCTTATCTTATCTTATCTTTAGAAAATTTAGTTGCCGCGTCACAAATAACATTTGCAATTTATAAAATAATTACGAAGATATAAAGCGTTGAAATTTTTCATACAAAATTTCAAAAGGTTTAAATCTTCGTAGTTATATTAATATAAATTGCAAATGTTATTTGTTTGTGACGCGGCATCTAGATTTTCTAAACTATTTTTCCATATCTACAAAGTTAGTTATATTAATACCGTCTTCGCGTACTGTGCGTCTAAGTTTTGTATAAAATTGACCCCTCTGCAACCACCTTAAGTATGCAGCGCATTTAAGTTTACACCCTGTATATTTGGACAGTCCTATCAAAGTAGTACAAGTATATCTAACAAAATAGAGCTTTCCTGACTTCAATATTATATCGTGTAGTTGACTGCGTTGAAGTAAATAGCACAAGAGCGTAAACTTGCGGTGCCTGAGGGTTTCGATACAGAATTAGGTTAAGCGAAATTCGCTCGCTCGCTCCCTTCTCTCTCATATCCTATAGCGGATCACAGTAATTATTATTATTATAAGTGATTTTAGACTAGAATTGAGAAACGTACTAACAATTACTCATTCAGTTCAGTTTCATAGTCAGACATACAGGGTGACTGGTAATTCGACCTATTCCTTGAAAGGGGTTATACTAGAGTTCATTTGCAACAATTTTTCCCCAGTTAACTGGGGGTCGAAAATCGCTTGTTTTCGAGTTCTCTCATTTTTAAGAATTTTTTGAATATTTCCGTTTTTCGACCTAAAAATGACAATTGTGAAAAAAATACTCCACTCTCTGCACTCTGTAAGCATTTTTCTAGTAGCTGATGAATGAGCGACTACTTTAAACTAAAATACATGTGAAAAATACCCAAAACCACCGAAATAAAAGGTTATAAACCGCAAGACAACAATTTTTTATTTGGATTTTGTTTCAATCCAAAGAGGATTACTCAAAAAAAATTTATGACACTTGGCGTACAAATTGCGGAAATAACTTCCTCAATTCCTAAGCTTTCCAAAAAGATGCAAAAGTTGTGTACTTTAGTTCAAGTTTGGAAAATAAACCTTATTAAACACGCAGATGTGAATTTTATTCAAAAAGTTATTGGTTTGGTGAAAATAAAAAAAAGAGTAAAATAATAATGTTTAGTACCTAATCATATGAAATTACAAATTTTGTTTTAAAGTTTTACATTTAAAAATCACAAGTCTTGCTCAAATTGTCTTCCTCCGTTACGTATGCAAGCACGAAGCCTGCGACGTACTTCGCTTACTGTCACTCGAGTTGAAAGCGTGTCTTTAATTTGTTGGGCAGCTGCCAAAATCCTCTCTCTTAATTCTTCTTGAGAAGAGATAGGTGTACGATACACCAATGTCTTCATATGACCCCAAATGTAGAAGTCGCATGGGGTTAGATCGGGACTCCTAGCCGGCCAAGGGATCGGGCCGCCTCGACCAATCCATCTCAGTGGATAGTTCTCATCCATCCACTGTCGCACGCCCCGGTAATAGTGGGCTGGGCAGCCATCATGTTGATACACCAAAGCTGTTCTTGTGGTAAGCGGCACATCCTCCAGCAGCGGACGTAACTCTTCTCTTAAAAAGTTTTCATAGGCGATGCCGGTTAGGCGTGCCGGCAGAAAGAATGGCCCGATTAAATTATTGTGCACGATTCCCATCCACACATTAAGTGAGAATCTGTGCTGGTGAGCTCCTTCGTTAGATTTTCTCGGATTCTGACCTTTAGGGGCCCAAAAATGCAGATTATGATAGTTTGTAATACCATCACGGTCGAAGTTCGATTCATCTGTCCACAAGATTGTTTTTAGATACTCAGGGTCTTCAATGTCTGCATTTATTAGAAATCTGCAGAAATCCATCCTTCTGACAGGATCTCCCTCCTCGATAGCTTGTACTGGCGTGTAATGGAATGGATACTGCCGTGCTGTGTGCTGAGTGAACCAGACTTTCCACTGAGACATACCAAGCTGCCTAGCCACAATTCTTGTTGAAGTAGTGCCGTCTGCTTGAAAACACTGCAAAATTTGCTCCTCTTCGATTGGATCACTAACGCTAGGTCTACCAGCGTCGGTTTGGCGACGTCGAACCGATCCCGTTTCTCGAATGCGCCGATATGTCGTACCAAACACGCTGACATCAGGTAAACGGCGGGTAGGAAAACGTCTTTGATAGTCTCTTCGAGCAGCAGCAGCGTCACCATCACAAAACCCGTAACAATACATGATATCCGCGTATTCTTCATTTTGGTAAGCAGCCATTTGAAAAGGAAGCTGTTTTAGCGCAGAATTTAAGTTAGTTAACAACGACACGTCCGAACTCCAAGATGGTTGAAACTAACTGATTACTTAATGAATTGAGCGAATGAGTGGGCCTCGATTGTGAACCTTAGTACAAACATTCCCGAATACTTACAAAAGAGAAACAATGTAAGCAATAAAATGAAAGAGACAAAAGCAAATCGGCATCTTGTAAGGTTCGCTTCTAGGAAATCCGCTACCTGCTCTGCCATTGTTAACAATTTTTTTCAAACTCTTGTCAAAGTAGACAACATTTGCACCTTTTTGAAAAGTTTAGGAATTGAGGAAGTTATTTCCGTAATTTGTACGCCAAGTGTGATACATTTTTTTTAAGTAATTCTCTTTGGATTGAAACGAAATCCAAATAAAAAAATTTTGTCGTGCGGTTTATAACCTTTTATTTCAGTGGTTTCGGGTATTTTACACATGTATTTTAGTTTAATGTAGTCGCTCATTCATCAGCTATTAGAAAAATGCTTACTTAGTGCAGAAAGTGGAGTATTTTTTTCACAATTGTCAGTTTTAGGTGGAAAAATGGATTTTTTCAAAAAAATCTTAAAAATGATATAACTCGAAAACAAGCAATTTTCGACCCCCAGTTAACTGGGGCAAAATTGTTGCAAATGAACTCTAGTATAACCCCTTTCAAGGAATAGGTCGAATTACCAGTCACCCTGTATAAACATAACATACATAAACAGCGGTTACCTATTGTACTTTCGAATTAGAGGTTTCTGAATTGGGTCTGTCTTGGCATACTTCATTACTGACGGCTTAGTCTATCTACACTATTTTATGAGGACGTGGTGGTCTATTGGTGAGTAACCTTGCCTGCCGACAGAAGGCGATGGTTTGATCACCGTCCAGGCCCAACGAGCAAATTAGCCATATAAAATTGAGCTTATTCAGCTTTTACGTCATATAAACGCGAGTTATACAGCATATGTCATATATAATAAATATCTTGGACATTGTCACACAAATTATCTAGTCACATTTTAAACTTGTGTTATGATGACTAGACAACTAAATAGTATACATAAATAGATACAAACATCCATGACTCGGGTACAAATATTCATATTCATCATACTATTGTTATTTGCCCCTTACGGGATTCAAACCCGCGACCCTCGGCACAGCAGGCAGGTTCACTACCGACTGAACTACCGGGCCGTCATGTAAAACCAACATTTTAGTTACTCAGCATTACAGTCAAGTAATAAACGTTTACTCAGAAATTCAGTCGTATAAGAAGCGTTTATTCAGCTTCCTTATAGTGCCATATTAGAAGCTGCTGGTTAAGTCACGTCTATGCGTCACGTATGTGCCTATTTAGTCGATTAATAGCATCTTATATAACTTTCTTACGACATGCCAGACGCAGTCAAGTAAAAGCGTGAAACTGAATATTGGATATAATATGCGTCTGACATGTCATAAAAAAGTTATATACTCGACCAAGTAATTATATGTATACGCAACGCATAGCTTCTTATATTATGGCACTATAGTTATATAAGGAAGCTGAGGAAACGCTTCTTATATTTTATATATGACATAATGCAGTATAATTCGTGCGTATATGACGTAAAAGCTGAATAAGCACAATATTATATGATTAATATACTAGCGACCCGTCCCGGCTTCGCACGGTGTAAAACCTCATAGATTCATAGATTCTTTATTGTACACAAAAACATAATTATGAAAAAAATTTGAATAAGTCGTGATGTACAAAGGCAAGCTTAACATAAAAGAGTGAATTCTTCCAGCAAACCGTTGAGTGAGAGGAATACTAATATGTTTGGGTAAAATCAGTGTGCACACAAATAAAAAGCTACTTAATTATGAGATAGTAAAATGAATACCTATAAAATAAGAAATAATATAAGATACACCTATTCAAACAAATAAATATAATATATTAATATACTTACATAAATAATAATATCAAATATAATAATATGAACCTACATATGTTATATACAGACATATAACTACTACGACTTTATTTAGATAGGTAATGCTCCTTAACCTCTTAAAGATGTCCATTTCATCAGTCCGTTGTGCATCATTCTATCTATTAGTGAAAACCGTATCAAAATCCCTACATTCGTTTCTAAGTTTAACCTATACACCTATAGTCCAACAATTAGGAGCCTGAAGCAACTGTTAAGGGTTTGTGAAACTTATGCTGTGGAACACGGGTGAGAAACGAGAACGTGTATACAATGAATGCAAATAAAGATTTCACTCATTTATTCATTCAATGAGAAAAAGAGTGAGTTTATCTTCATGTTCATTACAATGTATGTGCCTGTGAGCGTTCTATGCACCTATACTCCATCAATTAGGAGCCTGAAGCAACTGTTAAGGGTTTGTGAAACTTATGCTGTGGAGCACGGATGAGAAAGGAGAACGTGTGTACAATGAATGCAAATAAAGATTTCATTCATTCATTCATTCAATGAGAAAAAGAGTGAGTTTATCTTCATGTTCATTACAATGTATGTGCCTGTGAGCGTTATTTATTTATTTAATTTATTTAATCTTTTCTTTGTATTTTCATGCGTACGTTGTGGTGTAAAACAAAGTATATTGGACTCGATTTGATATCTATCTACAACCACAGAGTACCTACTATTATTACTAACTACTCTTGTTCTATCGATTCGATGGCAAGTCATTCTAAATTTTTCCAGCCCAGTACTTTGCCACACGAATAGTACTGCCGGCAGCGTCCATAAGCTCCGTTCGCGTGCAGGTGTCAGGGCAGGATATGAGGTGGGCCATAGTCTGAGGGGAAACACCACATTCACACTGGAGGCCAGACCCGTTTATGTAACCCCACTTGAACAGGTAGTCTTTACTACGGCCGACCTCAGTTCGGAGTCTATTTAAACACCTCCAAATTTGCCTAGGCAGCTCTTGGCCTGGATAAGATGGCTCTCCATAAGAGGGACAAATGGATCAGGGGGAGTGGTGTTTTCCAGCCAGAGACCGCGTCTAGCTTGAGGAGCCTCACCTTGAATTGGTTTGATACACTTCACTTCTCGGTGTCGGACGCTCGGCGGAGTAACAACTCTGTTTCGAACGTTCGTCGGTCTAACTCCTGAGGATGCTCCTTGGTGGAGCGAAACACGTGTAGAGTAGAAATTATTTGGTGGGCAGGTTGTGTTGCATAACGTAATACAACTTTGTCTACTTGGTACTTAGAAGCGGAGGTCTTGATACAATCGTGTCATCTACATATTAGTCATGGATTTCCGCAAAGTAACGCCTGATTCAATTAATTACACTTCAGGAAGTTCTTACGGCTTACTTTACCTATTTTATGCCAATGATACTAACCATAATAAGCAGTGCCAGTAAAACCGTAGCGGTTCGGAGTCTTATACAGTAAAAACATTTGAACAAGAATGGTAGACAATCCAAACACATTTTATACTAGGCTTTATATAAAAATTGTTAAGCAGGCACTACACTCTCGCGAGAATTTCCAAGGAAAATTACCACAGCTCACGATGCCCCAAGAACAATAACTGGCATCCACACTTTCGTTCACGGCCCTTCTCGTCCGTTCTTGGCGAGAATGTAGTGGTGGCTTTATTAAACTCTATTATTTTAATATAACACGGAATCTGCCAGTATTATAAGATTATTGATTTTTTCGTCTGCTAATAATAACGGGTGTTATCTTTGTTGTCGTTGTTCGTCTTGTTGTTGTCGTTGTTTCGTTAAAGGTTTTTTTGTCTTTAACACTTTACTAACAGGAATTTTGGTTTTGATAATTGTATACTATTGCAATTTTGGTTGAAACCAAGAAATTTTGTATTAATTAATAATGTTACGTTTACAAAATATTTCGGTAGAAACGTAGTTATTATATTCTCTTTGAGTAGAAGTATGACCAAGTACAATAACGTAGTGATTTCCATTCTCTTTGGACTAAGTCTGTGTCATACTCAGTACATAGAGATAATAAGTACTACGTATCTATGACTCAGTATGACACAGAATGACACTTGAGAGGGACCGAGTTAAATATACAGAAAAGTTTTTAATCTAAGAAAATTATGGTTTAGTCCTCTTTCGCCGGATTCCTTATTGGACGGATAATCTTTTTCGTCGCCTAACTGACGGTACATTTTACAAGTGTGTGTCGGGCTCGCGCTAAATTGTATGAAAAACATTTGATTACATTTGAACAATTTATGCTGTCCAGATTTTTTACTTACCGTAAAATGAAATGATCCGAATATAAAACCGAGTTGATCAGCATAAAAAAAAAGTTGTAAATTTTTTCATATTTTTGGACAACTCACGCTTGACCAAAAATTTACAATGCCAAAATTGTGTTCATAAAAAAAGACCTAAGGGTGGGTTCCTAAGAAAGTTTCCCTGTTGTGGAGTTCCCCATACTGGCCTTGTTAAAAATACTATGTAATGTTTGTTTGTACGGAACCCTCGGAATAATGGAGGGCGGCAAAAAAAAAATGGGTAAACCTTTTCGTATATAATGTAACCAACATAATGCAGAAGCAAAGAGATTTAAATATTGAATGTCTTTGTGCAGAAGCTGTCACAAAAGTTTACTCAAAGTTCAAATGGGTTCCGAGGTCATAGCACTTTTAGCTCTTCATTGACTCCACTATACAATGATATTGTTACTACGCTGAAAATTTGTATGAAGTGAAATTTTGGAGTCAGGTGGAGTCAGTACAAAAAAGTGTTTACACCGATAAGGACAGCAATAAGGTAGCGACCTCCTTTTCTAACTAGAGCGAATTTGCTATGTGCATCTCTTATTGAGTGAATATGATAAAACACGTGCTTTCTTCTAGTTCCTTCTCTTTCTACGCTTTAAATGCATTTTCGTCATCAGGCCGAGCGAGTTTAAGTGCAGTACAGTAAACAAAAAGAATTAATTCGAACCACAGATCACAAAAACTAAAGGAGTCATAATAATCATAATCATAATACCTACAAGTCCAGGTGTGCGATTTTTGAATTTCATACGTTGAACTCAGCAGTTGAAAATGTATGGAGATACTCATCTTTTTACTGCTGATGTGACTTTCAAAAATCGCACTCCTGGAGTCACATTTTTGAAAGTCAAATCAGCAGTAGAAAGATGTGTAGCGACATTGTTTGCATTTCATATCTGCTTATGCTGCAGTTTTATATTGATGCCACGGAGTGACTGGATCGTTCGCCAGTCGTTCCCATACCACCGCACCGCTAGGTTAAATATGTATCTCTGAATAACTGCACTTAATTAAATATGTATTATCAAGAACTCTTTTCCATCATCCCACTGCAACACAAACCATCACCCCCACAGATGCATATCTCCATAGTAATTTTGACATTTTCAACTGCTGAGTTCAAAGTATGAGTTTCAAAAATCGCACCCTTGGCTAGATTCTGGTGCTCAAACACTCAAACACTCATTTGCGGAAACGCTCATTAGAGTTAATCCTCCATTAAATCTCTTGCTGGCTTTTACTACATTAAGAAAAGTGACAGCAAGAGATTTAATGGATGATTAACTTTAATGAGCGTTTCTGCAACTGAGTGTTAATGTGACTAGATAATTTGTGTGACAATGTCCAAGATATTTATTTATTTACTAATTTAAGTTCTCAAAGATACGAGCATCATCATCATCATCTTATTTAAGAGCTACGCTCTTGTCGGCGGAGTATCTGACATAGTTTTAAATAAAAGCGAAAGATACAATAGAATAATCTTTATTGGCATAAAACATGACTCACGATTTTATTGACGATTAACTCACAGCACTGGTAAATATTTTAAACGATGTTAAGATTTAACTTTATTTATCGTAATATTTTGGAATGAAAGGTCTAGACGAGAACTGATATATTTTAACCAACGATGCCTGTCCACAGGGTTCACTAAAGATTTAAAGGGTTAACTCACATTTGCGAGCACGGAACCGCATTTTTTCACGCTCTATCCCTTTCTGGCGCTCAGGAACGTCATTTCCAAGAGCGAGAAAGATAGCGTGAGTGCTATCGCGCGTCAGCATTATTGATCTTTATCGCTTTATCAAATAACGTTCCTGAGCAAGAGAAAAGGATAAAGCATGAAAAAATGCGAATCCGTGCTGACAGATGTGGGTCAACCCTAAGCAGTTTGTAATTTTACAATTTTCCGTAGGAAAACATGAGGAAAAACTGCACTGCGCCTCTCTCTGTTTTATTTTAATTCTGTTAGGAACTTCAATTCGATTCTAGGCTGGAAAGCTATGGCAGTAGACGATTCGAGTGGATAATCAGTCGGAGCAATACAATACTCTTTGTAATATTTGTTAAACTACAAAAGATTCTGCAGTTAAATACATCATTGACAATCGAAGGCTGTTGGCGACGATCACGAAATATGCTGTCACTGGAAAGAAAAATAGAAATATTATGAAAATAACGGACTAACTGATTACTTCATAACAATTGTTATGTACGCACGGCGACACATCAAGTTATACAAAACCAACATAAGCTGGCCGCGCGACGTTATTCGTTACTCGACCTACGCGCGGCCAGCTTATGTTATGATTTCGGATACGTGCCTGCGCGCAAAGTTATACGCTAATCGACCTATAAGCCCTATAAGCCAGCTTATTTTGGTTTTGTATAGCTTGATGTGTCGCCGTGTGTACTATTAAAATTAAATATTAAATTAACATTATGTATTAAAATATTATTTTCAATAATATTACGTACGTATCTAATTGAGAGAGAGAGAGCGTCGGTTGCGCGTTGCGGAGAGGTATGGACACCCAATAATGGGGTACTGGGTTCGAATCCGCACGGACAACATGCCATGTACCAACATAACATGTCTGATGCGTATGTGAAGTCTACCAATCCACATTGGGCACGCGTGGTGGACTAATGCCCATACACCCTCCCTAAGGGCAGGCCTGTGCCCTGCAGTAGGACATTTATAGGCTGATGATGATGTATCTAATTATAAATACTCGCTTAACTTTACTTTGCGCGAGATCGTATCTCGAGCGCTGTAGTTAACGCTGCAGCAACATGCTGAGACAGAGCCTATTCACTGGAACAGTACAGCACGGCTAGCATGCCACCCACGACAAAGCGTTTAAACGAGAAAAACGTCATGTGCGCTCTTTCTGGCCTACGTAAAATAATAAAGATGGAGGCACATCTCGATTTTTATCGTTTTCTCGGGGGTGGCATGCTAGGCCTATAGGTCGCATACTGAGAATGATTATTGATTAATGTTTCTATTGTCCACTTTTGAAGACCCTTAACAGGCTTGGTCTTCACAATAGTGTAAGATTAGATTGGGGCATACCGGTGTTCGTATGCCCCGTAACAGGAAATTCCTATATTTAATAAAACGATCTCCTTATGCTTTAAGACGTGGCGCCACACACATACGGAAATCCGAATTAGGATTGTGATTTTGTATAGGATTTGATACCTCCGCAATTGCGAACACAATTATGGAGGGGTAAAATCCATACGAAATCGTAATTCTGATTCGGAATTCCGTATATATGTGGCGGACCTTAAACTAAAAATATATAAATTTGTAAATAATTTTAATTATTACTACCAGTAAATCTGTACTGTGCCGTCGCCGTCTCTAGTAGTCCTTTCCTAACTAAAAGTAAATGAGAAACCTCCTCCATTTATGAAGTCGGTTAAATATTCCTAAAGGCTACGACACTGTTAATACCACGGAGGAAAGAATGGAACGGAGGTGTCGGAAGGCAATTAGGTCTGTAGCCATTATATTAGGTTAGCCGCTACAACAACGACGTTGTGCAATCAATTTTGTACTTGTGATTAGTAAAAATTAAAGTTAATTTTTCAGTGTTATTAAAAACCACGCGCTATTTTGGCCGCTCCGTCTATACTGACCCTTACCCGCACTCACTAGCATTCTCTTGAAGGTCATATTTAGGTTACCGGTATTAAAATCGGTTGTTACCTGGATAAAGGTAACATTTAAATAAAGGTAACCGAAAATTTTCGGTCCCTGTCTAAAACTATGAAGTGCGCTGTTCCTGGAATCGGATTCTGCGCACCCATCTTGTCCCCCGTGCCTGCATTATGGCGCAACTTCGATAGAAATATTGATTTGCACCTCCGCTCCTTTCTATCCTCCATGGATAATACTTACACAAAATATTAAAAAACATCATGAGAACGAGAGTGCCGACAGCCATGGCGCAGTTCTCGTGCACAAATACACAGAGTATTGCAAGTACCAAGAACAGGAAGAAGATAGTCACAGCGTATACGACAGCGCCAAACTGATACATTTCTATCAATCTCGGTATGTTCTGTGGAAAATAAAATCAATCAGAAACTGTTGTTTAAGCTGGGACGACAGTCTAAAAACTAGCCTACAAAGTGTAAGAATTATTCATAGCCCAGTCATTTTACGGACTTTTGTTAGGCGGGGTAGGGAGTAATTACTAATTTAACTTTTAAACTGTAAACGGAACCATTAATTGACAAAAGGACTTTCTTAAAGCATATTAAAAAAAAATTTGCTACGCAACATAGAAATCAAAATTATATGTTCCAGACGGATTTTCAATTATTAATATTAATACCAATGCACTCATTTGACTTAGATTTAACAATATTAATTATTTTTGAGCAATAAATTACGCAATGAAATTAAAAAAATGAGATTTAGATTTACGAGACTTAGATTTAACAATATAAATTATTTTTGAGCAATAAAATAGGCAATGAAATTTAAAAAATGAGGTATTTATTAGAAAATACGAATTTATTTTTCAAAACCTTCTAAGTAGACAAAAATATTCACACCATGTTTGTAGTATGTATAATGGTAAAGCCTTAAATATGTGCAAAAAAGTTTTTTAGGACGAGATAATAACTAAATTTTAAAATTGGAACTGTTGCTGACGTGATTTTTATTTAATTTTGGTACATTTTTAGGCTCAAATTGGCTCTTCAATATTATACCGAAAAAAATGTCAATTGCTAATTAGTCCCGGCTCAAACCGTAAAATGACTGGGCTATCATCCGAATATTATAAATCTGCAATATCTTATACTCATTATCATCATCTCAGTGAATAAACGTCCACTGCTGGACATAGGCCTCCCCCAAGGGTCGCCATACGGACCGGTCCTGCGCTGCCCTCATCCACGGGTTCCCTACGCCTTCACCAGGTCGTCGGTCCACCTTATGGGGGGCCTACCCACACTGCACTTTCCGGTACGCGGTCGACACACGAGAATCGTCTTTAGACAATGCGATATTTGGGACGTGAAGATACTACGTAGCTTCCCGAACGATGCCCAGCCGAGTAAGATTCGACGGTTGTCTCTTTATCGAATGGTAAGATAACTGGATAACGAACGATACGAGTCAAGGTAATAAATGACCGCAAAACTAGCGGTCCCCATACAATTATCACTAAACATATAAAAATCTCCCAAATACGTGTTCAGCAGATGATGATGATGATATAAAAATGTTTGAAAAACGTTATGGTGTGAAATGTCTTCGCTTTTTCTTAGGAGAGTGTCGGTTTCACAATCATCTTATGTATGACTACTTACACACAGAGCTCCAACAAGCAAGAAGACGCTGGCGACGCAAAGCAGTATGGACACCCATCCGAGAATCATCTGCAGGGCAGCCTCAGTAGTTGTGCCATTTGTGAAGCCACCGTTCATGTCCCAGAAGCCATGGGAGTGACTTACGTTTGGAGCTAAGATGAGACCTGCAAGCTATTTCAATTCATTTTATTTTTTAGAGGGTCCGGATTTGTTGTTCTTTTGTCTTGCCTTGCTTTTACCGGCCGGCCAGGGGTGGAGTTGCAATAGCGGAACCTATGCTCCGGGGTAGAAGTGTAAAATTTCATAACGCCGGAGGCCTGCTGACTAGTGCGCTTAGCACTGGGAACTGGCACCCGCAGACTCTCCTGACTACAACCATACCCACTCAGTAGATTTAGATGTGTTGTTGCCTCCTTGCGAGCGGCAATTTGGAGGGCCCATCAAATGAGTTAGCGAGTCACCGTCTGCCATTTTGGACAAACTTGAGACATTTGTTATTTGTTTCGCCCGAGTCTCTCCTCAATAACCCAGATTTCCCGTCCCACCTAGTTCAGCCCAATAACCTAAGTAAAATTCTGTCCTTCTCAAAATAGCCTTTCACCAGTGGTCTGTCTGTGAGTGTATTTGCACAATGCATTCAAAGGTGACCGTATGGTGTCGATGACCGTATGGTGTCGGCTAAGATTATCACCATCCCATTTCCTCCCGTGGGTGTCGTACAAGACGACTAAGGGATCTACTGAAGGATGGGTAGCAGCATCCTGTGAGTACACACATTGATTCGATCCAACTGCGATCGCCAACCCGCCTGCCAAGCGTGGCGATTATGGCAAATCCCCCCATTTTGGGGGAGGCTTATGTCCAGCAGTGGACGTTTAATGGCTGATATGATGATGATGATTCAAAGGTAGATCGCAAGGAAACTTTATATATTAATATGTAATAGTAGCATTTCGGTTCTGGGACTCGTCGGCCGCTGCCGCGGCACAAATGAAATCGCATTGACACAAAGAGGTAAGAACGTGCGATAGGGTCGGGTGTCTCAGACTGAACCAGGCAAGTTAAGGCAGTTTAAGTTTAGTAATCAAAACGAGGTCTGTCCCACAGTGAGTCACTTTTGGGTGGTGAACATTTAACCACTGTTCCATGTCTATACTCCAGTGTTAAATGCATAATGTGAGTATAATTATTTATAATGTTTACAGAATGTCGCGAAAAAAGGTATTAGCGAGGAAAAGAGGTGAACATTCGGCTACAAATATGCTTATGCCCTATTATTTAAGTATTTTTTCATTGCTTTTGTTTCGTTCGTGTTAGTTATTTGACTGATGACAACAGTCCTCATGAATTTTATTTTGTTTCACAACTTTGATTATTAATTATTATACAAGATATTTGTTTTAGAAGGAAATTAATAAAAAATATGTAACGTTGTTTTTTATGTTTTAAGTTTAGTTTTAGGATTCTGAATTATGATAAGTACCTATTTATTTGACTGATGCAAAGGTTTCGTTAGTAGCTAGTTATATTATAAAGAAATTTGGCTAAAAAGTAATCTAAACGATATGCTAAAAAGATGGTTCATTGTGGAAAATACCCCGGTTAAATGTGCACAACCTGATGTACACATTGAACCAAATCCCATTTTTCAGAAATTCTTTTTTAAAATTAAAACCAAAAGAATAAATGATTGTACAATTGAAGTTATTAAACTTCAATTGTACAATCATAATAATAATTTATTAAAATTCTCTAGTTACATACAAAAAATTAAAGGCATTGATTGAAAAACAATGAAACTACGAGACCTCGAAATTTACCAGGTTCAAAGTGAGACAACCGACCCTACTATACAGTGCAAGTAAGAAAGGAACACTGTTCTACTGCCTACAGTAGTCTTTCACAGAAATTTGTGGGAGTACAGGGAATGCCCGTACTGTATGCAGCACCTACACACTCAGTGCAGTGCATACTCTTCCTTATATTGTGGTATTAATAGGTAGTGAGCATGTCGCTACTTTGCATGTGGTTTGTAACACATGTGGTTGTGGTTTTGGTGAAGGAAAGCATAGTGATAATGCATGCTTCGAGGCGTGTGTTGTGTACCTACTGTACAATCAGGTTGATGAAGAGTCTTACAAAGGAAACGATGGCTATCATCACAGTACCAGCCCGAAGGAAGCAGCAGAAACAGCAGCTTATAACCGTCGGTAACTTATCCATAAACGTCATCTTGTCAGCTTTGTTGTTCACCTAAAAATTTTAACGAAACTCGACTGTCTACGAAGAATTTTGTCTACTCATCTTATAAAAATATTTTGTTGGTAAAAGAAACTTGACAGGTTTGGTTGAGTTGACGTTGAATTGAAGATTTTGACGGTTAGAAGAGGAATTTATAAGATTTTCTTACAAAAGTTTTTGCTGCGAAAAGTTGTTATGTGAACTTTTTGAGAATTATGATACGAATCAAATACATCATCATCATCTTATTTAAGAGCTACGCTCTTGTCGGTGGAGTATTCACCAATCCTGTCTCTTTTCCGCTAGTCTCTAAATACGAATGAATAAATACATACATGAACTTGGAAACAGAGTTCATCCATCACAGCTCTAGATTAGTGCGTTTGCAGACATAGGGCCTTTTCCATATTCCATGGCATACTGTTCTGTCCCTCGCCCAATGAATGCAATTAGGACCCGAGTTTTTCCTAATAAGTACTAACATTTACCCATCCTTATAGTGGAGAGCGTCTGTGGCGCGTTGTGTAGAGGTATCCGGGTTCGAATCCGCACGGACTACATGCCATTCATAAATGAGTTTTTATAAGTTATGTACGTGCTACCGACTGCTCTCCCAACAGACACGACTAACAATCGCAAACTCACAACACACGACAACAACACGCCGACACAGTAATCGACGTCCCCGCCGGCGGAGACAGCCGCGACCACTGCACACTCCCTTCAATTCTGGCGCCTACAGACGCTATAGACCAATCCCAGGCCGCTTCTCACCTATCCCAGCTACACAATCCGCCGCGTAGCCCCAGCAACGTCCTAGGCCGAGGTCCGTACCCCTCTGGGTGCCCCTAGGTCGGTTGCTTAAGTTCATTCAATTGGCTCGGTGACCATTCGTGGTCCCCCCAATATCCCGCAGTAAAAAGCAGTAGTTGCTCCCGGAGCAAAGCTGTAATAGTCATTTTCAAAAAAAAAAAAAAAAAACTGACTGCTCTTAAAACATCGTGAGGAAATTTGCATACGCTGGAGAAGAAATTCCGATGCGTATGTGAAGTCTACCAATCCCACACTAATCCGCATTGGGCACGCCTGTCTTGCAGTGGGATAGGCTGATGATGACCGTTCTGGTGGGCGGTACCCTTTGTTTCTCTGGGCCTCCACTCCAATGTTTTCACCATACGTACAGTATTGAAAACGGAGTCATAAAACAAAAATATTAATTTCAAAAGTTCTAATTTCGTACCCATTCGAAATAAGTCGTAGTAAAATTCGACCTTCTATCTTTACCAAAAGTGCATTATTTTATAAAACCGCCACACAAATTACAGCTTCGAACCTTTAATCCAATTTCAACTCTAAACCAAGAACACTAGAGCTTGATTCCAGAACGATCCATGTTAATACATACCATGTTTCGCATTCGTACCTGACTTGTGGTTTCCTGGAACAAATTGGCCCAGTATCCAGTGTGTTATTGCCATTTGAAGCCACAGAAAGGATTTATGTCGGTTGATAGCAAACCGCTCTATTTGGTGGTAAGTCATAGATTAAAACCAAAGAGATGCAGCACTAGTATAGCAAACTAGGATGGTTTATGGGAGGTGTGATTCGTTAGGTATTTCATGTTTCGTGTTTCACGTAGTGGACCCTTATTATTAGAAGTTGGGGGCCTCGAAACACTTGCGCCAGTGGCAGTGTGAACATTGCTGTTCTTTTGTAAACGCCCTTTTCATAGTTCCCTAATAATCCCGGAATCATAGTAGGTTTTTAACATGGAGGGTTTCTATCTCTTCTGGTGTCAATTCTTGTTTACCTAGATTAATTAATTAATTACTAATTATTTATTTCTCACAAAACACAGTAGGTACATTACACAGATATATTTTATGCCAAACTGCAGATGAGTACTTGGTTTGTACATCACAGGGCCTCGTTCATATACAAGATCCAGGGGAGGTTTCATCTAATAACCAAGCTTGCCTATGACCTCCTCCAGCCCATGGAACAATGACCTTAGAAAAGGAGTTTATTTTACTTTAACCATAATGTGCTACTCATTAGTATCACATGAGTAAATACTCCACAGAGAGAAAGGTTCGACACAATCGCGCTAGTGGATCATCTATGGAAGACATTGGGCGAGCGCGTCACGTGATCATTTTGTGCGCTCCTAAAAGCTTTGCATAGATTGTCCACTAGCGGGATTGTATCGAGGTTTTCTCTCTGTGGGGTATTTTACTCATGTGTTGGTATCTCATGATCACCTGATGAGTTAATCAGCCAGGTAAGTAAGAATTGACTTCCAAACCTTTAAACCGGCAATTCACTCTCGCGAGAACTTCTCGGCGAGAATTTTCAAGGAAAATTACTACGGCTTATGACGCCACTAGAACAATGAAGAGCATCCACACTCTTTTCTCGGCTGTTCTCGGCGAGAATGTAGTGCCGGCATAAACGATCAAAATGCTTGGGTCTTAGTACAGGGTGTACAAAAGTAAAAACAAACATTTAAAACTTTTAAGGGGGTTGTTGAGACCATCAAACTGAACAACTTTCACTATGGGGCCAACATCGAAATCGCGAAAAAAAATTTTTTGTCCCATACATTTAGCTCGAGTAGATCTGTAGTTTAGTATGGAACATCGCAAACGCATCGCATCACGGCGATTATGGCAAACCTCCCCATTTTGGAGGAGGGCTTAGTCCAGCAGTGGACATCTATCGGCTGATATGATGATGATGATGGAACATCATTTTTTTTTCGCTATTTCGATATTGGTCCCATAGTGAAAGTTGTTCAGTTTGTATTTTTGATAAAGTCTTTGGTATTTCCAAATCACCTATAATATACCAGCACGGCTAGCATGCCACTCACGACAAAGCATTTACTCAAGAAAAACGTCATGAGCGCTCTTTCAGGCACATCTCGATTTTTAACGTTTTCTCGGGGCTTACAGGTGATGGTGACTTGTCTTCATAAATGTTGGTTTCCCCAAATCACCATCTATACAGTTGGCGTATCATATTAAATAGGTAGGTACTTATTTATTATCATTATTCGTATTATTTACGTCCTATTTGAATGCAAATTGATGGAATCAGAGCTCGAGGGGTCAGGCGTTGCAGACCTGCGATTTTTTAGTCGCTATAATTTGATTGTGATGTTTTTATTAAATTTGTTATTGTTTAAGAGGACAGACCAGTACAGTTTACTCCATACAAACGTATTCCCCTTGATAACAACACTAGAGCAAATATTTTTTATCATACAAACTATGTCACCTCTGCCATATCCCTATGTTTTGCTTTTTTTGCATTAAGTAGTTAGTAATACTGTAAGAACAAACAGTAGTTATACTGGAAGAACTAGTGACCTTCAAAAATGACTAATTTCGCCGCCCGTTTTCAGACATCCAGTAAACAAATTTGACGAATATAAAAAAAAAACAAAAAATGCAGACATAGCCAAAGTATTTCTTTTATTATTTTTGAAAGAATTATTAAAACCAGTTTAGTTTTGGAGGAGGAAACAGGGGAATACGAAATGCTGTAATCGTCGATTTTTTATATACTTACGAGCGTTAATCCGCGACTTCGTCCGCACAAATTATATACCAGATTTTAAGTCAGATCATAAGCTATCAAACAAAAAAAGTTCCATCAAAATCGGTTCAGTGGTTTTTGCGTGAAACTCGTTCAAACAAACACACAAACAAACAGACAGACAAAAAATCCAAAAATTGGTGAAATGGAATCAGGGACACCTAAAAACCATATCGTAACTTTTTTTTTGATAATATCTTCAATGTACAGACAAATTTCCAGTTACAGTTTTATAATAGTATAGATATAAAATCGGTCCGAGCTACAGTTGTCTCATTCGCACTCTAGTCGGCGGGGCGATCTGATAAATACGTATACAGTCGGAAAAGTAACCTATTCTCCCAATTAGCATTTCAGCCCGCCTATCCTCTTAAGAGTTCTTTGTAATCTCTGGCGTAATTCCTGTTGATCGACGTGTTGTGTCGGAAATCTTTATTAGCTCTTGTACCTAACTAATCGTCACTTAACATCAGGTGAGATTGGGGTCAAATGTTTACCTATCAAACCTAAAAAAAAAATTTACTTTAATTTATTTTATTTATCATCATCATCATCATCATCATCATCTCAGCCGATGGACGTCCACTGCTGGACATAGGCCTCCCCCAAGGATCGCCATAACGACCGGTCCTGCGCTGCCCTCATCCAACGGGTTCCCGCCGCCTTCACAAGGTCGTCGGTCCACCGTGTGCGGGGCCTACCCACGCTGCGCTTTCCGGTACGCGGTCGCCACTCGAGAACTTTTCGGCCCCATCGGCCATCGGTTCTGCGAGCAATATGCCCCGCCCACTGCCACTTCAATTTAGCTACTCTTTGGGCTATGACAGTTACTCTGGTTCTTCTGCGGATCTCTTCATTTCTGATTCGATCTCGTAGGGAAACTCCGAGCATAGCCCTCTCCATTGCTCTTTGGGTGACTTTCAGCCAATTCATTTCAGTCATTTTCCATTTTATTTAATACATGTAGCTAATTACCTAATACACAATCACGTTAAGACTTAACAAAAATGACTTTATCAAGATCTAACACCTGACTTAAAACGATCCCAAAGATGTTATTTACGAATCTCATCTCATATCATCTCACTAATATTATAAATGTGAAAGTTGGTGACGATGTTTGTAAGGTTGTATGTTTGTGGCGCAATCACGCATAAACGGCTGAACGGATTTGGATAAAATTTGGTATATGGATAAAATTATATTCTGGATTAACACATAGGATACTTTTTTAGATTACTGTCCCATGCATTAACACCACAATTTTTTTATTACTCGAAATTGTACCCTACTATTCAGATAATGAAACTAAACAACCTTACCACAGAAACATGGGTCGAAAAACGAGAACACCCTTCAAATTATTCGAATAATATTTTTTTTGTGTATAACGACAAAAAAGAAAAAAAATGATTTAATCAAAATAGCTCGTCTGCATCGTCTCCAGCCTCATCGAAATGTAAAATAGGTAGGTAATTATTTTGATGAATTTTCAAATCTATAAGCATAGATAGGTTATAGAAATGGTAAACAGAATTCCTGATCAAAGCGACTTTGAATTCTGTACCAATTCACGTTTGATTTGACAAACCCAATTAGATTTGTGCTCATTAATGTTCGGGTTTGTCTTGCAACTGTCGTGTTGGATTAGGTACACAGGACAGAATCGTTCTCAAACTTCTATTCTATTACTACACTAATCTTAAAGTTGTGGCTCCATCGTGATGTCGATGATTATGTCATACTGCACCCGCATACGGGTCAAACAGCCCATAATGGCTTACAGCGCGGTGACGGTATTTCTGTGGCGGGCGGTCATTTCGACTGTATTTTATGAAATTACCCTACATATTATCAATTGCTGTCTTGAATGTTTTAAAATATTGAATTGTTCTTTTTATGAATCTTAAATGATAATAATAAATTAATAATGATATGTTTGATGATATGATACATTTGTTAACTATATATTTCGGAATATTGCTACTATTTTTAAGTACCTAAATACTAGCATATTAAGAATATTAATAAATCATGTACGTACCTAATTAATTAATTTAGTTGGTTTATACCTATTGCAACAGGGGAAGAAACTGTCTCCCAATACACGGTTTTCCGACTTTGGGAGTCAGGGACTCATTCGTTTGTATACCACTAAATTGTAATCAAATAAAGAATTTTTATTTTTATTTTATTTTTATTTTTAGTCTTTATTATAAATAGCTACAGTATTGATGTTGTTCGGTAATAAATATTTGGTGATCTCAAGGATTGTTCAAGCTCAAATCGCGTACCTAGATAGCTTTCTGAAGGCAATTTTTTGATTCTACCACCGCGCCGGATGGTGTTCCGATGCAGAGAAGATGCGGCCAAAAGGAATATGTTCCGATCGATTTAGAGAAGATGCAGCCAGAAACTCTACATCACACGTTTTTGAAACAAAACAAAATATGCAAAATGCAATTACTAAAACAATACAATATTGAATTACTTACCGTAATATTTTGGTCAGTCATAATTATACAGGGTGTAAAATTAAATGCGACACTTACTTAAATGGGTGCTTTAGACCATCAAACTGAACAACTTTCTCTGTTGGCCCAATATCGAAATCGCGAATAAAATCTGCTGTCCTCTAGGCCGTCCCATACATTTCAGTCGAGTTATGTTTGCAGTTTTGGTCCCGTAGTAAAAGTTGTTCAGTTTGATGGTCTGAAGCACCCCTTTAACTAAGTGTCCCATTTAATTTTAAACTCTGTATTATTTATAATTATTATTACTAAGAGTTGCTTAACATAGGACTTAAACTCATTTTAGGCAAGTTTATAATATCTTCAGTATCTTATTATAGTAGCGTATACAGTGTTTTTGTACAAAAACACTAACTTGAGCCACCACAAAATGGTGGAGCGTTGTGGCAAGCCAGAGAGCAGGCGACGCGACCCCCCAGTAAGAGACTTGCAACACTCTCAACTCTTTATCATTTCACATTACATTCCCATTCTGTTACCCGACTTTTTCTGAAATTGTTATGCTTATGTCCGCCTTCAGGAGACAAACTATCTTCATGCCTTTCTTCAAGCTTCGATTTTTGGCCGTGAAAAGATAACAAAGGCCTGGAGTGCAATTTTTGAATCTCATACGTTGATTACCTTTCAAATGATGATTTTCAGAAGAAGTTTTGTATAGTGGTTCTTGTATAAAACTGGTCACAAAATCGTAAATCGCACTTACTTTTTTATCGAGAAAATTTAATTGAATCATGTTTCGAACGGTTTTAGGCACTGCAGAAAGAAGGTATCTTTAAAAACAGACAAAAAAACAGGAAACCCCCGCCCCGCCTTTGCTCCATCCGAATCTGACTCTGAGCTTCTTCGACTAGTTCACTCACAATTACGCTATCGGGACGACCAACTAACATTTGATCGAAGTACTAAAACCTTACTAAAAGTGTGTTCGGATTTGGGTAAAAAAGGTGTGTTTGAGCTTGGTTCAAGCCATAAATTATCAACGTTTCAGACTGGTGGGCACTCAAAAGTCCATAGCGGTAGCACGCAAGCTTGAGATACACGGCCGTGAAGAACAGCGATTAAAAAATACATTACGTAATGAAAATTCAACATTTGTGTGGTAGCCAAGTTAGTAAGTACTCATTATTTTTGTGTGCCTCCTGGGAGATGGTTATCTAAAACCGGGAGATAATAGGTTTCTGCCTCTGAACGGTAATGCCAAATCTTGATTAAAATAAATATGTAGGTGTCAAAATATAAGATCCCATTGGGTCGAAGTGTAGCTGGCTTGCTAGCTCCCATAATAAGATAATATAATACTTAATTCAAATATTATTGATTTTTAACATGTTACAGCTATTTTGTGCTATTTCGAATCAAATTAAAGATTGAAAAATTTGTCTCGGGCGTGACTTGAACCCGCACTTTTCCAAACTGCGTTATCCAGTTTCGCCACCGAGCCCACTACCCCTCCCACGTCCCCTTAAGACGCAACAGATTGAAAATTTCGTTCTCTGGGTAGTGGGCTCGGTGGCGAAATTGGATAACGCAGTTCCCCGGTTTGGAAAAGTACGGGTTCAAGTCTCGCCCGAGACAAATTTTTCAATCTTTAATTTGAATATAATACTTGTTACGAACTGGCCATCAGGCCGGATGTAAATACTTTTTAGAGGCATGATGTTTGGCACTTGGGTGACTTGTGCGCTCGGTGTCGTGCTGTGGTCTTGTTTCTTTTTTTTTTGTATTTGCTGTGTTACTGTTTGTCCTGCTTCCTTTATTATTAAAAGCATTATACTGAGCCAGTCTTCCTTTAATACAGTCTACCTTTTCCCCTCTGTAACAGTACTCATTTATATACTGTGGCTAAGTTCTTCATCTTTTCGTGTGGGATCTATAGGCTATGCCATACAATACTATTTCTTATACTATGGTATGGCTATGCACTACTTATTACTAAAATAATGTTGAAGTTTCTTTATTGCCGAAAATTATTGTGAAGGGACATTTCAGAGACTGCTTTTACCCACACGCAGCGCATAGTCACATAGGTATAGCCGATTTACCCACCGTTGCCAAGCTCTTAGGACGAACAAAGCAACTCTATAATACAATATTGATTGATTGATTGAACAGATGACGCAAGGTGGTAATGCCCCTCCATAAGCAATGAGCTTTTCTGTAGCTTTCATCAACGTGAATGGCTCATCATTTTTCATAATCAGCCTGTATGCCCTCTACAGGGCACAGGACTACCCTCAAGGAATACCAAATGCGGATTGGTAGACTTCACATACGTATCAGAATTTCTTATTCAGAGTATACAGGTTTCCTCACGATGTTCTCCTTCACCATTGATTGATCGAGTGACAAACGAGAAAGTGCTAGAAATGGCGCAGCTGCCCAGCGTAACGGCAATTCTCAAACAGAGACGTCTACGGTGGCTGGGGCACGTGCATCGCATGGATCACTCTCGTTTGCCGCGTCAAGTTCTTCTAGGTGAAGTAGCGCATGCCAAGAGAAATGTCGGGAGACCACGTCTCCGATTCAAGGACTGCGTAAAGCGAGACACGCCCACATTCTCAATCGACACCAGCGGCTGGGAGGATCTCGCTGAGAACCGCGACTTGTGGAGGACACATTTAGCGGAAGGAAGAGCTGTTCACGACAGGGCCTGGTTTGCTTCCTTGGCTGAAAAGCGAGAAAAGAGGCATGATCGGCTAGCAAACCCAACTGACACAGCAAACTCAAATTTCACTTGCCGTATATGCGGCCGTACCTGTCGCTCTCGTATCGGGCTTTATAGCCACGAGCGTAAGTGCCGCCAAGACGCTGCTTAAATCATCTTTCAAAGATGGAAAGGCCAATGATGATGATATAAGTTAGAAAAACTTATTGGTGCATGGCATGTCTGCGCGCGGATTCGAACACCTCATGATCACCACGTCCACCTCCACCGATTATTTCTTAGTCAGCCAGTCAGTCTCATGTGCGGTATGCTTTACTTTTAAAGGAAGTGTTATTTTCGAATTAAAGCATGCCGAAAATCACAGCAGTGTGTCTCAAACCAGTAAAGTTAAGAGTCTCAATTTCACAGATCGGCGCTCCTCTAAATTTTACCCTGGTGACACCTTAGGAATCTGCTTACAACGTCAGCATTGCACGGTCCACATACGGACGACCAACGAATCAAACTGATATCGTACTTATGGTCTGTACATAAGGGTTTTGATAGTGGCCTTCTTGTATGAGCTAGAGCTTTAGTTATAACGCATGCAGGATCGGTTTCAGGCTAGGTTTCAGGGCTTTTAGTTTCAGGGTCGGAGGAAAGAAGGGAAATGAAATATTTTTATTATACAGGATGTCAACTTGCAAATTACGTAAACTAAGTCGCGGTTGTCCAGTAGCGAGTAAACTTGCCTGCCGTGCAGGAGGTGATGGTTCGATTCCCATCCAGATCGATTCGTACCAATAATTTTTTCGGAATTCATGATTGATTCGTAACACCACTGGCTTGAAGGAAAACATAGTGAGGAAATCTGCTTGCTTCTATATCGAGATATGTATGTACCCACTGCGACCGGCTTCTCAAACATACATACCTCGGATGCCATCAATTTAAACGGCAGCGACTTAAGGCTCTTGGTGCGAGCCTTAACAGGATACTGCAAGTTAAACAAACATCTACACAGAATAGGGCTCGTAGATTCACCCACTTGCAGATTCTGCTGTGAAGCAGAGGAAACGTCCAAACACCTCCTCTGCGAATGCGAAGTGCTCAGCAGTGCACAGCAGGAGTCGCCATCTAGGTGGGTACGTAATAACACCTACTAACATTTCCACCTTGACCTTCCACTTTTGACCTTCCCTCCAAAAGCATAACACGGTTCATGAAGTCCGTGGGCCTAGGAAATGACCTTTAGGTCTAGGGTGACAGCTACAATAGATCTATCCAGGTCGCAGTAGCTTTTTGGTCATCGACCAAGCCCTTATAACCAAATAATAAATACTAACATTAGGGACCTCCCCTCCAAAAGCATAACAAGGTTCATGAAGGCCTAGGAAATGACCTTTAGGTCTAGGATGACAGCTACAATAGATCTATTCAGGTCGCAGTAGCTATTGATCATTGACCAAGCCCTTAAAACCAAATAACAATAATAATGTACCCACGGCTCTTTACAGGTAGCGACGGGCTTACCCTATTTAGGTTCTACTAGTGAAACGTGAATGTTCTAAGTTTTCAAAATATCTTTGACTAACCTAACCCGTCCACTGCTGGACATAGGCCTCCCCCAAGGATCGCCATAACGACGCTGAGATGATGAACCTAACCCGTAAGAGAATATAGGGGTCTTCTCAATATGCTGACAATTTTAAGGGGATGATCAGACCGTCAAACTGAAAAACATTCTTTAAGGCGCCAACATCAAAATCGCGAAAAAAAATCTGCTGTTCCGTATAAAACTGCAAACCTACTTGAGCCAAATAATATGGAACAGTAGAATATTTTTTCGTGATTTCGATATTGGTCCGTAGAGAAAGTTGTTCAGTTTGATGGTCTGATCAACCCCAAAAAAAAAATTGTCAGCATATTAAGAAGGTCCTTCTATAGTCGTTAGAATTAATAAGCTCGGATATAAACATAAATACGTTACATAGTTTACAGGAAGACTACCTACTTTCTTCAGAATTCTCTTGACTGAAATCCACCCGGAAATAAAATATAATGTTCAATACGGTTCTTTTCTAAAACTGTCAGTGTTCAAATGTCCCCAGTAGAATGTCCAACGTATTATTCATATTTTATAAGAATGCATTTCAAGCGAATATCACGGATTCTGAGAATTTCTATCTCTCTCGACCTCAATGGAAAAATGCATTTCTGAAAGATATGATCATGTTTGCGGCGTATGTAATTTGCACTTAGCATTGATGCTGTGTTCGGGAACAATACTGTGTTTTACAACAATGGGAACAAAGTGATTGCACTGAAACCATAATTTAATTAATTAAAATAAAACAACAATGGAAACTTATTTATTATTTTTATACACCTTGTTCCATGGTGGACTACGGGTAGAAAATACTTGCTATAGTTCACCTTGGTCCACCTGGGTGGACAACGGATAAAAATTAGGGATGCAACGATTACGAAGCGGTGCATCGTTTTGCATCTGTAATCGTAATAATCACGATTAATAACGATGCAATGTACCCTAGTAAGAATCGTACGATTATTTAAATTAATTAAAAACGTCAATCAGATTGCACTTGTTGACAAATACTAGACCTGAATACTAGATTCCAGAGCCGAAAAACAAAATTAAAAAAAATCGGATCTTTCGCTGTCATTTTACCTCATTTTGAGCTAAATCCGCTAAGTCTGACTTTTTTTTGGACAGATTCTACTCTCATTTTATTATTATTTTTCAAATTATATTTTTCGATTTTCGGTTTGAAGGTTCGGTTTTTACATACACTTTCGTTCTCGCGATATCTCATCCACATTTCAAAAGATTAATCTCCCACGTAAATCGGAAGAGATATCGCTTGATTAACGAGATTATACAGAATCATGTTCCATATTGTGTTTTTCAAAGCCTCTCACACATCCAAAAATCAGAATCCTGACAAAGTGTCGATCTGAAATTTGTAGAAAAAGTTACAAAATATAAGAAATTAAAAAACATTTTTTAATGATTTTACTTTCATTGGAATGCAAAAAAACACTATGAGAACTCATTCAGAGGATAATCTAAACTAAATTTGTTTAAATAATCGTAATGCATCGGTTATCGTAATAAATAACGATTAATATCGTAATCGTAATCGTAATGGCCGAATCGTTGCATCCCTAGTAAAAATGTCTGCCCATGGTCTACCAGGTGAACTAAATTGGTGGACTAAGAGAAGGCACTGCAAACACGAAAGAAGAATTAGGTACTATTCATTATGTATATTTTAATCCTGAATCCTTCCAGTGGCAGTTTTATCTTTGTGCGCAGAAGACATAAATTTCATTTGCGTAATGTGACAGAAATTCTTCGTCTTGCAAAAGTTGTCAACTTTGTAAGGTTTGAAATCTATACACGTGTCTCGCATTTCCTTTTTATACGGCATTCCTTTGAGTTACTTTATTACTTTCTTGCTATATTTCCTTTCGGTCCTTTTTTCTAAACCCCGACGCAAAAAGCAGGAGCGTTAATAAGTTTGACGCCCATGTCTGTTGGTCTGTCTGTCTGAGGCATCGTAGCTCCCAAACGGATGGACCGATTTCGATTTTGTTTTTTTGTAATATAAAGCTAATTTTTGCAAGAGTGTTTTTTGTTTTGTTTCATGAAAATCGGTTCAGTAGATTTCAAGTTTCTTCAAAAAATAACAAAAGTTGATTAAAATCACGCTTTAGTCAGTAAAAAGAACCAAAGACTCGTCAAAAAAAAACAAATGAGGCTATGTGAAAAAAATTGGATTCTTCAAAGCGTATATATAAGGTCTAACTAAATTAGCTGAAACTATTTTAAGGGGATGATCACACCATCAAACTGAACAACTTCCTCTATGGGACCAATATCGAAATCGCGAAAAAAAATCCTGCTGTCCCATACATTTAGGTCGAGTACGTTTGTATGGAACAGCTAATTTTTTTCGCGATTTCGATATTAGTCCCATAGAGAAAGTTGTTCAGTTTGATGGTCTGATCATCCCCTTGCAATAGTATCACCTAATTTTGTTAGACCTATATCATGACAGTAAGAGTATGATTAGCGGATATGTGTAAATTGAACATATAATTGAAGTTTTGATTAGAGCCAAAACACGATTAAGACACATTTTCTCGATAGAAAAACAAGCCAAAGTAGCCTCCGTCTTTATCGATAAACGCTTGGAACTGCTAAACGGTGAATAATAGAAACACGAGACTTGATTTAAAAAAAAAGAGATTGATATTTTACAAATTTTGATTAGAGCAGAATTGAACTTACATAAATAGTACAATCACAATTAAATAAAGTTTGTTTTACTCAGGCGCGCGCGCTGATACGACGACGAGCTATCACACGCCCATTTCGCTTCAATTATTTTTCGACATAGGCCCTTAACTAGTAGCCATTGAAGAGTTCCACTATCTACCTCCTGGTTCCATCTTCAAATCAGCTTGATGATACAAAATTATTGTATTGACACCCCAATGCGTCAATGTCGCTTGCTAAGTCTCAAATCGATAAGACAAATAGAAAGCAGGTTGAAATCGACTTCCTAGAAAAGACAAAGTAACAAAACAAACATTTGCATAGGCAATTATCTACTTTAGCTTCATAATAGTACATTATGGTACAAGTGTGTAATGTTGGTGATTACCGCTGAGGCGCCATTGAGACCCGAGCCGTAGGCGAGGGTCTTAAGAGAGCCGAGGACGGTAATCATCAATACACACGTGTATCATACGACGTTTTTCAACACACTTGTGAAGAAAATAATAATAAATAATCATTTTATTTAGTAAATAAAAAGTTTATTTAGAGAATTTATTTGTACTATTGAATATGATCTTTTTTGTATCGAAACTTTTTTAAGAACAAAGCAACTCAAAATTCAAAATTTTTTATTCAAAATAATATCACATAGATAGCTTTTTGACGTCATTTTTTGAGTCTACCACCGCGTCGGAAGGTGTTCCGTTGAGAGAAGATGCGGCCAGAAACTCTACAACACACATCTTTTTAACAAAACAAAATATACAAAGTACAATTAAAATACAATATTGCATTACATAGAGTAACATTGTCAAGACCAGACAATTGGTCATTCAAATAGTCATGGAGTTTATAGTAGCCTTTTTTACAGAGGACTTGTTTAACATGGGACTTAAACTTTTTGTCTGGCAAGTTTAGAATATCCTCTGGTATCTTATTATAATAGCGTATACAGTGCCCCATGAAAGATGTGTTGACCTTACTGAGTCGAAAATGTGGGGATACTAATTTATTTTTATTTCTTGTATTGTATTTATGAACGTCACTGTTTTTGGGAAAGAGATACAAATTTTTCCGAACGTATAAAATATTTTCGTAAATATATTGACTGTAGAAAGTCAAGATACTGATATCTTTAAAAAGATCTCGTAGTGAATCTCGACTCAAGAACTCAACCAAGAAGTTTAGATACCTACTATAAAAAACCTATAACTCCCTTGCGAATAATAGTAATGAAAAAGTCACAGTTTGATTATAGGTGTCATTATGTGCCTAATTGCGGTCAAATAAGGGCCATTTTATGAGCAAGTGTGTTGAAAAATAATTAAACTACCCTGTCATTTAATGTACACAGTATCCTAAGACTAACTACTATTAAAAGAACAAACAAAGCAACCAAACCTGACAACTGTCTAGTCCAATAGCCCACCCCGGGTCGAGCCAAACGTACCCATTATGCTCGCAGCATTGCCACGTTTGACGGCCAATGAGATACGTAGGACGAAAAAAGACCCGGAGCGGGGGCCCAGTCTCTCAGCCTGCGGCCGAAGTCCCTGGCAAACACTTTGGCTTCGGCAGTCCAAGGACCCGCCTTTTCTACCGCAAGAGGCACAAACAGATCTGAGCCTTCTAGATCTTCGTAATTCGTGTGCTTTTTCTGAGCCGCGGTTTCTGCCGCTGCTCCAGCCAACCTCATGGTGCCCGGCAAGTGGGATGTTTATCCTGGCTTACAGGAGTTACAGCGGTGGGAATGTGTGGTGGTTTATAATTAATTTGTAAACTACCTATGAAATACCAGTTTGATTCAAAACAAATTGTTTCTTACCGAATTCTAAACACTTCAATTCGACCTCAAAACTGTGAAGAGCGCTGACCTCTATAGTACATCCATTTTTGGTTTAGGGGTCAGAGTTTTAAACAAAAAAGTGTATCGCTTCTATTACTTGTATTATTAACAACTCGCTGGTGCCCGCGACTTCGTCTGCGTTTTGTCTGGACAATTCACACAATATCTTAAATATTTATAGCCTATGTGTTATTCTGATGTATAAGCTATATTATTGTTAAGTTTCATTAAAATCCATTCAGTAGTTTTTACGTGAAAGAGTAATAACATCCATCCATACTTAAAACTTTCGCGTTTATAATGTTATATAGTTGGAGTAGGATTGTGTAATGTAAGTATGCTAAATGAAATGGAAATAAATTAAATTAAATTAAATTAAAATTAAATTTAAATTAAATTTGCATGCATCACAAAGTAATATGTGCCCGAAGTATTTTTTAGTGGCGTCAGAGGACGATCTTCCCTCTCCGTCCTGCATACGGTAACTCAAGAGTGGAACTGAAAAAGAAAATTCAACCAGGAAATATTCCATGAATACCAGATAATGTACTGTTAAAATCCTTTTCTAATATTACTAAGCAGAAAGCCTCAAAGCCCGAGGCGTAAGGTTCACATTCCCATATCTTTCCACCCATGCCACATACTTATCTCGGAATGTCGCTTAAGCTTCTGACACTATCTGATACTTTATACACAGAGAAAGGGCCTTATTTGAATAGAATTTTAAGCGTTGTAAAATTCTATAGGTGAACGTTATGCAAAATGGTTTTTGGTAGAGGCTTGACGAAGAAATCGGCCAAGAGCCTGTCGGACTCGCCCATGATAGGGTTCCGTATTCATTGTACAGGGTTTAACAAAACACACTAGTTATACCTACTAACTTAAGGGGGCGCTTCAGACCATCAAACTGAACAACTTTCACTATGGAGCCAACATCGAAATCGCGTTTAAATTATTTAAAGATAGCGACGAATCGAAAACGCGATTTAAATTATTATATGACGACGAAAAAAAATTATTTTCACCCCCTTTTCGTTGTAAGGGAAATAAGTTGAAAAAAATTTAATTCTGTTTTTGGGTTACTCTTATCTGTCTTTATGCCAAACGAGGCAAAACTGCCTCTGTGGTCTATTGGTTAAGAGCATTGGGCTCTTGACACGGAGGTCGTGGGTTCGATTCCCACGGGGGACAAGTAGTGAAATGTCACTTTGTTAGTTTTTCCCCAGTTGGTTAGGCAATGCAGGCTGAATAACCTGATTGTCTGAAAAGAAAAATGATTCCGTGCTCCGGATGACACGTTAAGCCGTTGGTCCGGGCTACTATCTCTGGTAGTAGTAGTCGTTACATAAAAACCATGTCAGAGGCCGTAAGGCTGTCTGAAAATAGTCTAACACCAGGGCTCTGTTCTTGACACCTATTGAGGTGCAGAAATAAGCGAGCAAGAAACGTGTTTCTATCCAAAGATTTTTCTTTTCGCTCTATCATGGTTCTACCGTACAAATGGAAATACAGCGTCTAACTTTATTTGATTACGAGCGTTAACCCGCAACTTTGTCCGCACAAATTATATACCAGATTTTAAGTCAGATCATAAGCTATCAAACAAAAAAAGTTTCATCAAAATCGGTTCAGTAGTTTTTGCGTGATGCTCGTTCAAACAAACAAACAAACACATAAACAAACAGACAGACAAAAAATACAAAAATTTGTGATATGGAATCAGGGATACCTAAAACCCATATCGTAACTTATTTTTTTGTTAATATCTTCAATGTACAGACACACTTCTATTACAGCTTTATAATAGTACGAGCGTTAACCCGCGACTTCGTCCGCACAAATTATATACCAGATTTTAAGTCAGATCATAAGCTATCAAACAAAAAAAGTTTCATCAAAATCGGTTCAGTAGTTTTTGCGTGATACTCGTTCAAACAAACAAACACACAAACAAACAGACAGACAAAAAATCAAAAAATTGGTGAAATGGAATCAGGGACACCTAAAAACCATATCGTAACTTTTTTTTTGTTAATATCTTCAATGTACAGACAAACTTCTGTTACAGCTTTATAATAGTATAGATAGATAGATAGATAGAGCTTATACTATAAAGAAAAACAACAAATAATAAAAACCAGCCAAGTGTGAGTTGGATTCGGGCTAAGGATCCCGTTGTATTTAGGCTGGCAGCATTACCTCTTTGTATGGCCAGGCTGATGCGCTGACCGAGGGAGCTGCCAGCCCTCTGGTCACCGGAGACCTCGATTCAGTGCTGCCAACATTTTTTTGACGGGGATCGTACAATAGGCCCGAATAGATCGTATTTTGCCAGGAATTCTTGTGGAAAATCGTACACATCAAAATGCATACAAAAAGTACAGAGGTATCAAATTAATATTTTTTCAGGATAAACACATGAAGGTACCAAAAGTTAGTTAGGTACTATACTTTTTTTTATATAAAGCATCTAATTCCAACAATGAACAATTATAAACTGAACCACACAAACCAAAAACCTAGAACTGTATCTACCCCAAAAATGAAACATTTTTAACGTAATTTAAAAAAAACACACAAGTTAAAATAAAACAACGTCTCTGGCGGTGATATTTCGCAGAGAATTCGTGTCATGTTGCTAGGAGTAGTACATTACGTTTATCTTAAGAGAGTCTGAGACAAAAATGAGGTAAAAATCATAGGAATTTAATGGCAAATTATTGATTGTTATGAAGATTCTAAGATTTCAAAAGATCGTATGTTTTGCGTACGATTTCCAATATGAGATCGTACATCGTATCAGGGTCAAAAAAGTCGTATAAATACGATTTAAATCGTACGGTTGGCAGCACTGCCTCGATTAGGCGCGCCGATAATTCTACGGACCCAATTATGTGACATAAAAAAATTCTGCACAGTTTTTATAATAGGTAAACAAGAGAGCTGAGTTTTAATAACTATTAATAGAAACATGTTAAAAGTTTCCCTCCATTTAACTTAGTTGGGGTATGAAATGGGTTTTTAATTTATAATTAATGTTATTTTGGGATATTGTGTCCTTAACGTCGTCGGTAGGCAAAGAATGAATCAGTAACGGGATCAGGTACGCGCTAAAAGTTTCTAGTTAAGGTGGTTTCAGTCCATACAAACGTTTGACGCACGATACGCGTAGACGGAATTAAAATTAAGTAATATTTTGTATATGGAAAAATAGTTTAGAAAATCTAGTTGCCGCGTAACAAATAACATTTACATTTTATAATATAATTACCAAGATATAAAGCTTTTAATATTTTCAAAGCTTTATATCGTCGTAATTATTTTATAAATTGCAAATGTTATTTGTGACGCGGCATCTAGATTTCCCAAACTATTTTTCCATATATACAAAGTTACTTATATTAATACTGTCTACGCGTATTGTGCGTCAAAGTTTTGTATAAAATTGACACCTCTGCAACCGTAACGCTGTATAGTTTCTAGCCGCATCTTCTTTGCAGGCATAACATGTAACAGCCAATTGCATATTTTAAATTTGTTTTAAATAAATTATTAGCATAGTTATTGAAAATAGCCAAGCGTTTAATTGACGCAACGAAGCGTATTTTTAACAAGCGCCAATATTGAGGTTTGTACAAAATTTACTGTATGGTAAAGCGAGCGAGTAATGTATAAACATTTCGCTTTAAAATAATTACAGCGAGCTGCGCCTGAACTTGTAATGAGAACGGTCAGCACAAAAACTGTTTACTTAAAAAATAACCAAGCCCGCCTGCAAAAACAGAGTTTGCGAGTTGTTTGAAAACAGCTCAAAGAAGCTTTGTAAGTTATATTTTTGAAAGTAGGAATCCAAAAATCAAATGTTTATTTAGGTACGGTTAGGAAATCTGCTGCCTGTTTGATTAAAATTTTACAGTAAATCTTTAGGAGGTAATGACGGGTAGGTTTTAGCAGCGGTTTTGACTTTATAGATTTCGTTTTTCTTTCCTGTTAATCCTTAATGATCATTTCCTCAGTGTTCATTTATTAACGGCAACGATTTATTAACAACGGCAACGCCAAAAAAAAAACATTTAAAAAATAAAAAATAACTCGGTAACCTATTATTTTTGTGTGATGCAAATGTAGGTATGTTTTACTTTTTCATTACTTTTTAAAAGTTTTTTTTTTTTTTGCGTTGGGTGTATTTAAATTTGTAATTTATTGTTATTTCATAATTTTTAAAGTTACATCAAATCTTCTGAACCGATTTTCATGAAACATGGCTAAGAACATTCGGGATAAAATTATGTATGACACAAAAAAACTAAACGAAAATCGGTTCATCCGTTTGGGAGCTACGATACCACAGACAGATACACAGACAGACACGTTAAACTTATAACACCCCTCGTTTTGCGTCAGGGGTTAAAAAAAACATCAATCAAATCTAGCACGATTGAAGCAAATAATATTTTTGTTTTTTTTTTTCTTATCTCTTTTCATTATTTAACTATGCGTTTATTTGGATACCAATTTATAGTGTGTTTAAGATAATTATCTTCGTGATTATGACAGATCGTTTAAGAGATGAGACACGTCCACTTTTACTGATATAACTGCTCATACTAGTATGGTACTAGGTAGCTACCAATAAATAATTAGTTAATGACTAGTAGTCGTGTTTGATAGGCTTATTTCCGTGTTAATAAGGGAAAAAAGTATTTGTTTTACAAAGAATTAAGTAAATAAAAAATGTATTAAAGAAACACGCAGATTCAAAGTCACGTCATCCGACCAGATATCATCTGTAACAATCACGAAACTATGTTGGACGGACTTATAAGTAAATATTGAAATTAAAACTAAAACAAGCCTCTGTCAGTTTGCGAGAGCAACAGAAGCTGTTAAGGTTTAAGCAGGAGTCAGATCGGTCCAATTGGTTTTCTGCCCAGTTGATAACCAGTCCAGATGAGAGTCGGTACAGATGCTATGCTACAGAGAATATATTTGTATTTTATGTTTATTAATGTATATGTGGAGGAACTTCTTCCTCTAAGTTCCTCTATTGAACAGGTAAGATCTTTCGTCAGAGTACATGTGATGTCGTAGTCACGTTTAAAGTTATCTTATATGGTGCACATTTTCGGGTGCGACAGGTGGCGCCATCTGTCGGCTTCGCAGCTATAACTTGCGCTGTTGTGGGTGTTGACATCTGTGGCAAGTCCCCACATTGATCTATTTTGCTGCCACTACGTCACGTGGGTCTCATTAAACTATGCATGGGCGTGCAACGCAAAACGTTCACGGCACCTCACTAGAACATACTCGGCTCACCGGCTCCGTGTGTAATCGATAATAGAGAGGTTCTACGCAGATGGATTAAATTGCACGCGTAACTAATTTTGACTTACAAAATGCGCGTCAAAACTACAGTGAAGTCATGAAATTAGAATAACGGTCTGCTGTTTCTTACAATAATGTGGGAATTACGGGAAAATGTAAAATATTAGAAGTGCAATAGTCTTATTCGGTATTTTTGTGTGGAAATAAAGTGTTTTTTTTAGTAGGTAACGCTTAATTACGTACGTAGCCGTAGCTTTTATATATAAACAAGGATTACAGGGTGAAATTGATATCATTAGCATCCTTTTAAACTAAGAGTCTATCCATCAAACTGAACAACTTTTAGTATGGGAGCAAACCGATCGGAGCAGAAAAGAAATCAGCTGTTGCGTACATTTGAGTCGAGTAGGCATTGCAGTTTAGTATGGAACAGCTGATTTTTTTTCTGCTTCGATCGAGACGAACGAACGAGACTAGTTTGAAGTTATTGTTCCGCAAGTATAGGCTGTCTGGACTAGCCTTGCGGTAGCATTTCCCCTCTGCCACGGTATAAGATCAATTAATCATGTGCATTTACATTCAACTTTATACCTTATCACTAAACGAGACAGCCTATAATTGCGTAACAATAATTTCGAACTTCGAACGTTTGGGGTTCACACAAGACTACTTTTAAAAATTAGAATCTAAAGTTATGAGAATAAAATCAAAAGTTGCGGATTTCATGTTACCTCGCCCCCCGCAAAAAGTGGCAGAAATGTTTGTTAGTAGAATTACACGCGTAACTAGTCCCTATATAAGTAGTCAAAGGTTCAGTAATAAAATAAGGTATAAAATTGTATTCAAATGTACATGATTAATTGATCTTGTAACGTGGCAAAGGCGAAATGATAACGCGAGACTGGTCCCTAGTTATAATGGTCTTAGGTTTTTAATGATATAAGTGATAGGAATATTTACTTTGATTTTTAGTTTAGTTGGTGAAAGTGAAAACTACCAGCACTGTAACTCTTTGACATCAGAAGATTTTAATTCAAATAGAAAACATCAAAGCAGAGCTTACGGTAGTTAAGACTATTTGCTAGCGAAAAATGGATCAAAACAGCATTTTGTTATGGTTTATTTTCTAAAAGCTTTCCCAGGTCAGCTCGGAATTGAAATAAAAGATATAATCTGACATTTAGTACAATGGAGTTGTCAAGAACAGGCTGGTCGTTACTTTTCATTTATTTTATATACAACTGAAAGAGATAGAGTTAGCCTCGTCCTGGCCTCGTCATTAAAGTAAACATTATAAAAAAGTAAGTAATAAAAGTATAGTAAGTGTAGTAGTTATAGTAGTATAAGTGCGGGTTCAAGTCCCGCCCGAGACAAATTTTTCAATCTTTAATTTGAAACATTATAAAAACCTAATAAAAACTATTTTTGTTTGAAGCCTTATACAGGTTGAAATTGATATCATTAACATCCTTTTAAACTAAGAGTCTACCCATCAAACTGAACAACTTTTACTATGGGAGCAATTCGATCGGAGCATTAAAAAAATCTGATGTTCCATACTAAACTACAGTGCCGTGCCGTGCCGACACGACTCAAATGTATGCAACAGCAAATTTTTTTTGTGCTCCGATCGAATTGCTCCCATAGTAGAAGTTGTTCAGTTTGATGGGTAGACTCTTAGTTTAAAAGGATGCTAATGATATCAATTTCACCCTGTACATACTCTAAGGCTGCCACAGTGAAAGAGTATATAGTACTACATACAGTACGGACATTGCCTGACCCCCCACCTATGGTGTTAATAGCAGATTACACACCGAGGAGGGCAGGAAAGTAAGAAAGGTCCCAGATCTCATGTAATGTCAATGTCAACAAACTTGTGATCTGAGGCTTTCTTATTCACTGCCCAAGGTTAGTACACTATTTTTCTCCTCGACGGAGGCGGAAAGCGGCAACTTCGTTAAGCGCAGCGGCACAAAGTTGACGCTTTCTGCCTGGCGGGGTGAAAAATATATTTTTCTTTGACAGTATAGTTCTATCTCACTCGCACTCACTCTGTATAGTCTACCTCTTCTTGTCAGTTCTTCCAATGAAATGAAAGCAAAGTGTCCAAGAAGTGCTGCTGCATAAAAATTTTAAATCTTAAACCTATCAAAAAATTTGAACAGTCTTCTAAACGAATTAAATATAAATAACTAAGTCTTAGGACGGCATTGAAAACGTAAAATTTACCAAAAGGACTAGTTCCCCAAATCGTCTAGTCTTAAGTATATGGACAAACCGTTGTTGATCGCCGCAAATGAGTGTCTTGCCATGAGGGATAAAAATGAAAGATCTAAACAAATTACTTAAATAGCTGACTGAATTTTCGCTCCAAGCTAAATCACATATTTTCGCAGAAAACATTAAATTAAAAAACAATGTTCACTATTGTTTACTGATTGAATAAACACCCGAAGGCGTATAAACGTAACATTTTCTTTTATATTCGCGTACAAAACGAATTTCTTTATACAAAATGTAAATGTTCTGACTTTTATGTTGGAATGAAATGGGATGCTTAAGGGGCACCGATGTGAGAAAACTTTAGATGCGTCTTACAGCAAGTGTCATATCTAATTATAAACTGGATGATAATTCTGTATGCAACGAGTCCTTAAATTTTTTGGGCATACGGTCCGGAGAATAGATAGTTTGGAAAAACTCATAATCACCGGCCGTATGGAGGGAAAGAGAGGTAGAGAACGCATGCCTACGAAATGGACCGATTTCGTAAAAGAATTAAGATATAACACTATAGGCCAGCATACACCGGGCCCAAGATCGAGCGACCTAGAGAGCTGTGGTGGCACTAGCGTCCCACGATGGTCGCGTCCTTCAGCTATGAGGTTACGACCAAAAAGAAGAAGATGATTTATATGATCAAAATACACGTGTCTGTCTGGGTCAATGCTGTATAGAATTAATTAAAAAGACTATAATGTATAATTACTTTTGAATACCATTAGATAAGAATTTAATATTGTAATAGTTATTAAGTCGCGTTATGCTGTAAAGTTTCTGGCCGCATCTTCTCTGAAGTGACAACACGTTCCGACGCGGAGTTAAATTAAAAAAAACTTATGTGGGCTCCAAGTTCAGGGTAAAAGTATATAACGTAATAAAAGTTTTTTTTTTCGCGATTTCGATGTTGGCTCCATTGTGAAAGTTGTTCAATTTGATGGTCTGAAGCACCCTGTTCAATATGTAACGCAATTAATTGTACACCCTGTATAGCACAGTTGCTAATGAGTCTGCTCAATGAGTCGACTGTTGTGGTTTCGGGTCGTGTATCGCGTACAGTCAATAATTATAATTAAATATTGCTTTAATTAATTACGATGTCAGTCGACTGTATATTCCACGTTTACGCCCGAGTGCGCTGCATACAAACGAAGTTTGATCCTATTTTCAATTCAATGACAATTTTAAAAACTAATTATCTCTGCAATTTGTCAAATCAAATATGTAGTTCCGATGCAAGGATTAAATTCTTTGAGCATGTGTCTTTGAAACTATACACGAAAATCTGAGAAACCATAAATTAAATTAAATCAAAAATTTTTATTCAAAATAATATCACATATTGTCAGTCAGGGCCAGTGCCTCTACGGGGTAAGTGCCTTCAGCTTAAAAGTTTCGAAAATTATACATATATTTAACTAGTCGTGAGCATATGCTATTAGTTCCGGCTTTGACGTTTAATGGCGGTATGTCTAAATATATGTCTAGTTTTCGAAATTTTGAAGCTGGAGGCACTTACCCCGTAAAGGCACTTGCCCCGATTGACTATAGATAGCTTTTTTGACGTAATTTTTTGACTCTACTACCGCGTTGGAAGGTCTCCAACACACATCTTTTAAACAAAACAAAATATACAAAGTACAATTAAAATACAGGGTGGAAAAAAAAGGCAGTGGTTGGAGGGAAAGTACCCTTAATATTTATGATGGCAAATTTTACTGCAAGGAAACATTCCTTTATTTTCAAATTTAATTAAAACTGCATTCAAAGATTTTTGAAAAATCATCTGCTTGAGCCGGGAATCGAACCAGTGAAACGTGAAAAAAAAACATCCTGTATTTTATGATACCAACCGAAAGAGTCATTCATAAGGATCAATTTCTTTTAAACAACATAGTATCTTAAATTAAAGAAAGACCAAGAAAAAAATATTTTTTTATTGTTAAACTTACTATCTAATCGACTCGTAGAGAATTCAGTCGTAGAATACATACTTTAAAGTATTTTCTTTAGATAGTGAGTAAGTTTAACAATGAAAAAAACATTTTTTCTTGGTCTTTCTTTAATTTAAGATACTATGTTGTTTAAAAGAAATTGATCCTTATGAATGACTCTTTCGGTTGGTATCATAAAATACAGAATGTTTTTTTTTCACATTTCACCGGTTCGATTCCCGGCTCAAGCAGATGATTTTTCAAAAATCTTTAAATGCAGTTTTAATTATTTTTGAAAATAAAGGAATGTTTCCTTTCAGTAAAATTTGCCATCATAAATATTAAGGGTACTTTCCCTCAAACCACGGCCTTTTTTTTCCACCCTGTATAATATTGCATTACATTGTCAAGACAAGACATTTTGGTCATTCAAATAATCATCCAGTTTATAGTCTTTTTAACAGAGGACTTGTTTAACATGGGACTTAAACTTTTTGTCTGGCAAGTTTAGAATATCCTTTGGTATCTTATTATAATAGCGTATACAGTGCTCCATGAAAGATGTGTTGACCTTACTGAGTCGAAAATGTGGGAATACTAATTTATTTTTATTTCTTGTATTGTAATTATGAATGTCACTATTTTTGGGAAAGAGAAAAAAAATTTTCCGAGAGTATAAAATACTTACAATATAATAGACACATCTAGATTGTGTTTGAATTTAATTGGTTAATATTTAAAACAGAATTAAATTTTGTTTGTATGGAGCGTACGGGTAAATTCCTAATTATTCCGGGTAATTTTTTTCCTAAAACTACATCAGTATTAGAACGGTTTGTTCTAAATTAACTCAACTTACTATGTAACACTACAACGATTTCATCAATTCCAATATCTCCTATCTAATATTCTTACTTCCATGTTATGGGCACCCATTGTATGAAATTCAAAGGGCATGAGCGCAAGGAAATGTGTCAGAAAAAACTTTGTGAATATGAAATAGAAAAGAATTGTGAAAAGTAGAAACACAAGTGAGATAATATTTTCTTTGACCAAGACGAAAAAGAAAGGATTATGATTCACTGTTTCATTCGTTTCTCTTCTGACTTGTTTGTATTTTGTGTTTGTAAAATTGATACGACATGACAATGTCATAACATGAATATTTTAGGGTAAAGCGAAACGAGCGTAATTTTGTGAATTGTGAGTCGCGTATTTTGAGTCCGTTTCATATAAAGGCTGAGGTCATAGACAATGTATTTCCGTATTTTATATGAAACGAACTCAAAATACGCGACTCACAACTCACAAAATTACGCTCGTTTGGCTTCACCCTTAGAAGGAAATAATAGAGTAGAAGATAAGCAGAGGTCCCAATTTGTTCAGTTTCAAATTGTCATGATGTTTTTTGACAGCAGTTCTTGTATCAACTTCTTACCTTAAAGTTGCAGATTAACTACAAGGTGCAATTAAAATGAATCTTTTTTGACAGACCATCAAACTGAACAACTTTTACTATGGGAGCAAAAAGAAATCAGCTAAATCAGTGACAATAATAGTGATGTCACAGACCATTTTGTCTTGGATATGTTAATTTTTTGTGTTTTTGTAAGTACTGACTGTGATATTATTGTGTTGTGATGTGATATAGTTTTTGTAATGTGTTTTGTAAGACCCAATAAAGAAATTATATTCTATTCTATTTGAGTCGATTATCTTAGAACCGCAGATTTTGTTCAGTTTGATGGTCTGAACCACCCCTGAAAATGTGAGTATTGGCGCAGCAAGCGGAGTAGTGAAGAAAAAATTAAATAATAGTAGGCACTAGTTTCAACATCATCTTGTAAAATTCTAGCCAAAACTCAGAGGCAGGACTGCAAAATTTCGAGCTCGCTTCGCTCGCTCCAGATGTATTAGGCATGCAAGGGCTGTAGCACTCATACCGCAACTGTTATTGTTTATTAAATGAAAGCGTTTTTACACCTTTAATAACCTTGTTCTACAATCTCCTTAAAAATCCCAAGCCAAATTATAGTTACGGGGAGCCTTAGGAAAATGATCTTTTGGATCTTACCTAGCCACGAGAAATTGAAATCTTGCCACTGGGGCGGTAGCTATGAGCTGGGTGGCCGGTTGCCCCCCTCAGGAAAAGTCTCTAGCTACGCCAATGTTCGACTCATTTCAACTACACTCCGTAGTTAGGTATTCAATTTCAGACAGTGAAGATGAATGATCAAAGGACAATATCTAGTACAGAATGGCCTATTACAGTCATGTTACAGATCGATGGTCGGAAACGTACACAATAGCCCTATGGTCGCCTTGGTTCCCTGTTCTGTGTAGTATCTAATTTCTATTAACGGTATGCAGATAGCCGGTAGCATGGAGATAGATAAAGGGTGCTTCCTGAATTGATATCAAAGAATATGCAGTCCGTACAAAACTATAACGCACAATACGCGTAGACGGTAATAATATAAGTAACTTTGTATATATGGAAAAATAGTTTAGAAAATCTAGATGCCGCGTCACAAATAACATTTGCAATTTATAAAATAATTACGAAAAAAAAATACGATACGATTATTATAAAGCTTTGAAATTTTTCGTACAAAATTTTAAAAGCTTTATATCTTAACAAATAACATTTGCAATTTATAATATAATTTTTTTTTTTACTTATATTTAATGGACTCTTGCTTTTGCGTTAGCACTGCATTTCCGCCAGTGTCACGTGTTTATGGGAGAATCTATCCCAATCTCAGGGATTGTTTTTGGTCAAGAACAAGAAGAGATTGAGGATTACGGTGCCTCGTGGCAGGCAAAAACGCGACGCGCGAAATCCACGCGAGACGTGTGCTCGGGTCAGAACCTGCAACGTGACTCCTATAATATAATTACGAAGATATAAAGTTTTTAAAATTTTGTATGAAAATTGTCAAAGCTTTATATCTTCGTAATTATTTTATAAATTGCAAATGTTAATTTATTACGCGGCATCTAGATTTTCTAAACTACTTTTCCATTTAAACAAAGTTACTTGTATTAATACCGTCTACGCGTATTGTGCGTCAAAGTTTTGTATAAAATTGATCCCTCTGCAACCGCCTTAAGAAACTTCTCTGATTCTCAACCTGATCTGTCTTGGAATAGAGTCAAAGGAGAACGTACTTATCAGTTAACGTGACAGTGTTTATCTTTAACGTAAAGGTACTACGTAGAAGCCGTACAATATTAACGTATAGCTGAGCGTATTTGCAAACAAGCAAGGTGATGTTTGTATAACAAACGGGAACGCAATCAAACAGAAAATGTTTCGTTTTATAGCTTTATTTTATTTATTATTCAGCTGGAATAACGTGTTAATAAATATTTGAAAATCTGACAATATTTTGGAAACTGTTTACCTAACTCTAGTACTGCATTGCTATTGTATTTATCATTTATATTCGTTTCGTTTTAGGATTAAAAATTAATTTTGATTTTACCTGCAACTTAGCCCTAAGCCCTAGCTTCTAGCTTCGCCCGGGTGGGATCTATAATATAAGTAAATATGTTATAAACATAAGCCTTCCGCAAAAAAATTACTAAATGACAGTGGCAACGGGATCAAAATCCTTTGCGTGGTTTAGAAGAAGTGCCTAGTAACTGAAGTTATGAGGACAAACGCGGGTAGAGAAATTATTTTAAACTATTTAGAGATAGGCAGAGAAACCACGCAGGGTAGAGGCAGCCCACCAGAAATATGGGTCAGGGGTATAGTGTCGTGTCCCCTACACGCGGGTCCCAAGCATATATTATCTTAGTACAAACTAAGTGGAACGCTGATTTTCCATAGACAGCTTCCGCCATCTATCGGTTAAGTTTCGAAGCACTATGTGTTGAACTAGGGTTCATATCGGAGTAAAAGCGCACTACACCTCACGCGCTGCCCTGTATTAGTGAGAGATTTCGCCCATATCAACCACTGTCTTGTTGATCTAGCGGTCTAGACAACTGGCTTACGATCCGAGTAGCTAAGGTTCGATCCTCGTGTCGGCCGATCGTCTTTTTCAATTTACTTCATAATGTGGCGCCCCCTAGTGCTAATAAGCGGCAACGCAATTAGGACGTCCTAAAATTCAAGGCGAGTTACCTATCTATATCCAATATACATATTAATCTATGTACATATTAATCTATGGTCCCAAGTGGATGCAGAGGGACAGAATTGTCATGAAGAAAATATATGGAGATGGCTGTGTCGGATGGATGGATGGCAGAAATTAAAGTATTTTCGAGGGTACATGGAGAAAAATACCTAGTAGTGAATAAATAAAATAAATACAAATAAAAATCTTTTTTTTCAGACAACTTAACACGTTCCGGGACAGTGACCGGCTATAGCAGTGATAACAATAAAAGTTCTATTGTGTCTCGTTCACCGCCCCGGAACGTGTTAATAAATAGTCCATACAAAAAATGTTAGTAAGTATTGGAGAACTTATACACTATGTAATTAGATAACGGCTATAAATAAATAAATAACATCAAGGGTTGTCAGAGGTCAGAGGCGGCTAACTACTTCCCTACCTGGCAGATCTACCGCATGCCCTAGACATGTAATTCAGTAGTGTATGTGACAACTATTTATTTAATAAAATTTATTTAAATGTTCTCAAGAAGGGGGATACACAATTGTAATTAAACTAAATAATTATCTAAACTAGATCTAAACTAATTATAATATAGAAGAAGAACTTATAACTAATGAATGAAATATTTATAGGCGACAAAGGTTAAAAACGAAAAAAATAGTTATTTTGGCAGACTTTATTAGTTTTCAGTTATAAACATAATTCTGGTAGCTAGTTCTAGTTTTTTTAACACGCTTATATTAGCTTCACCTGTATTTTCATTAAGTACAGTAAGATTAAAGGGGGAGGCCTTTGCCCAGCAGTGGGATAAAATGTGAAAAGAAGTGTGTCTGTACATTGAAGATATTAAAAAAAAAAGTTACAATATGGTTTTTAGGTGTCCCTGATTCCATATCACCAATTTTTGGATTTTTTGTCTGTGTGTTTGTTTGTGTATTTGTTTGTGTGTTTGTTTGAACGAGCATCACGCAAAAACTACTGAACCGATTTTGATGAAACTTTTTTGTTTGACAGCTTATGATCTGACTTAAAATTTGGTATATACTTAATAAAACAATAAAATTGTAACTCGTCACATATTATATACTAAAGTACCTACTGACTATTTTTCTTCTTCTAAAGAGTACCGACGGGCATGTATGAAGAGATGTATGGATGTGCATGAGGCAAAAGAAGTATGTAGGGATCGTAGTAAGTGTCGCGCCCTGGTCTCTGCCTACCCCACTGGGAAAGAGGCGTGACGTTATAAATAGATAGATAGTAAATAACTTCGTTCGTGATATTAAGAATAAACATAATAACATACATAAACTCACGACCATAATCCCCTTCGGGGTATATTTCACATTGAAGATTTGATGTGTGAAGTTGTGACAGGTAGCTAGCCTTTCACAAATACAATGCATGAGAAGCCCTTGCCCCTTAGTCGCCTCGTACGATATTCACTTAAAGAAATGTAGTGGAATTAATGAATGAGCAATATATATGGACTACCCCTGACTTATTCCCTAGGGAATTTCATCATGCGCATTATTTATGTTGACTATGAAAACCTATTTTTAACTGCCGACGCAAATAGGGGGGTTCTATTACCATCGAACATGATACCACATATACCTAACTACTATAACAAACATCCCACTCATTTTAAAAGTGCTTCGAACAGAAATAGGGCAGACATACTCATAGATCGTAGTCTATATCGAGATGGACTAGATCTAGATATGACCTAGGCATTAAATCTAAGTCCTACAATAGACTGCAGACGTAGGTCTTAGAGAAATGCAGGCCATTGTAGAGGAAATGGAATAGTCTTAAAATAGGTTTTATCGGATTACTTAGCCTTTGAAGAATAACATTTTAATTATCGGAGAGCTTTTTAAAATTATTTATACACTGTGAAAGTGAAATTGGGGTCTTTTGAGGCCAAGGAAGTTATGTATGCACAGTGTGTTTTAAGACCCAAAAAATGTACATGACTTTTTTTGGCCACAATGCACAATCGAGACTTACTAGGTATGACTAGAAATGCAAGAGTAGAGGTAGGCTCCACAGTGAAAGTTGTTCAGTTTGATGGTCTAAGTTTAACCGTTTCAGTATTTGCTAGGCTGTCACTTACACCCTGTATAGGTTCACATGGTATCACAGAGTAGCGTGCTTGTCGGTCTTCTACAGATTGTACTTCGGTGAGTGTGCCCAAGAGCTGCATGAGCTCATCCCGCCTTCCCCTTTCTACTATCGGACTTCCCGACGCACCGCGGGATACCACCCCTTCTTGGTTAATATTCCACATATCCGCACTAAGCGCCTTTCTGATTCTTTTGTAATGCGCACAGCCAAGGAGTGGAATGCCCTGCCTGCGTCAGTGTTTCCGAGCGCTTACAACCAGAACTACTTTAAAGTACGAGTGAATAGGCTTCTTCTGGGCTAGCTCGCTACATCATCGACCCCATCTTTGTCCTGAGGACTGGATTGAGGTCAAGAGCAAACCCATTTTAATAAAAAAAAACAGTTTTTAACTAATATCTTATGATTATGACAAATTCAAAACGCACGCCTTTTAAAAGGTTGTTGGGCGTCTACTGCAAGAAATTGGATTTTATCTTGGGCAAGTATCACAATGAGGAGTTTTCTGATAGCTAGTCAAACGTAGTTCAACAAACCGGCGATAGATGGCGTTGACCAGAGAGGGGTCCGAAGACGACAATTTTAGGCTAAAAAGTGAACAAAAATGCATGTCACTGAGTCAGACGCATCCGTTGACGAAATATATGTTGATATTTTGCTGTTTACTTACAAACACAAATTCTTACATTTTATTTGTATTTTACTGCAAGGTCGCTCACCCCTGTCTCGTCAACATCTATCGAGCCATTAGGAACTACTTTTTCTTTTTTAATGGCTTTCGGAATATCCCTCATAGAGCTGAAGTCTTTTTTAAAAGCATCTGGGCGTTACAAGGATAGGCAGTTGATGATGATAATGAGCCATTATCTCTTCTCCACAAAACAGTAACAGTTGGGTCTAAGTATAAACTCATTTAACGAAGTAAGACCAACGTTACTTGAACTTAAAGTGCGAAGCCTCACATTATTGGAGGTTTATTCCCTACAAAATAAAGTTACGCCAAAGTACCTACAGAATGAGATCCAACAAGTTTCACAAACATGTCGGATTACTGGATGTGACATGAAAACTGTATCAATAATTTGATATTCTTGGGCAACGTAAGTAGGTCACAAGAAATATTGATAGTATCACAGAGTACTTACTATAATGAGGGATTTTCCAAAAGCAAAAAAAATAAAAAAGTTAGTTCCTAATTTCTCGATAGATGGCGTTGAACGGAGAGGGGTCCAATAGGTTAAGCCTTAGGCTTTTTGTTACGGGAACCATTCAACAACGGCACAAACATATAACATCCATGACCGAACCGGGAATCGAACCCAGGACCGACAGTCCGGCGTGGCAATCATTACACCAACCGGGTCGTCAATAACACTCAGATTGTTAATAACTTGTACTGTGTATTTTTATTATTAATATTAATTAATATATTTGCTCATACCTATTGGACTCCTCTCTGGTCAACGCCATCTATTGAGAAATTTGGAACTAACTTTGTTTTTCTTCTGGAAAATCCCTCATTACTTTGTAAATTGTATTTCCTTACTGTGTTTTGTTTTGTAGTACCTACAGACAATGTTTCGAACGGAACCTAAGGACGCGCATGCGCGGATCATCTGTCAAGACTGCCTAAGGAACTCGACCGCTACCGACTCTAGTTTTCTATTTTTTTTTGTTGATAAAATACGTTAAAAAGTAATTAAAGTTATTTGGCAGATTTCGAATACGCTGGCCTTGATTATTTGCAAATCCGCGGTTCCAAGCGTGTCTGTACACACGGCGACACATCACGCTATACAAAACCAACATAAGCCGACCGCGCGATGCTATACGTTACTCGACCTACGCGCGGTCAGCTTATATTGGTTTTGTATAGCTTGATGTGTCGCCGTGTGTACATTGAAGATATACAAAAAAAAATAACGATATGGTTTTTAGGTGTTTCATATCACCAATTTTTGGATTTTTTGTCTGTCTGTTTGTTTGTTGATTTAATCGAGCATAACGCAAAAACTGCTAAACCGATTTTGATGAAACTTCTTTTGTTTGATAGCTTATGATCTGACTTAAAATCTGGTATATAATTTGTGCGGATAAAGTCGCGGGTTAACGCTCGTAGAAAATAAATGTAAATCAAGCTCAAAAAGTAGCACCAAAAAACTAAACCGCGATCTAAATTTTTTCTTTAAAAACTGTACCTTGCCGCCAAAACTCATACAACATGTCATTTTTCACTGGGTGCCAAAAATTATGTGGATTTTGTTTATAGATTTTGTTAATTGTACACCATAAATTTAAGATCCTTGCAAAAAAAATATTGGGGAGGTTCAAGATACATTAAGACCATATCTATAATTTTTGTCTGTTTGCGCACGCATCAATTAAGGTGGTTTCAGTCCATACAAACGTTTGACGCACAATACGCGTAGACGGAATTAATAAAAGTATTATTTTATATATGGAAAAATAGTTTAGAACATCTAGTTGCACGTAACAAATAACATTTGCAATTTATAATATAATTACGAAGATATAAAGCTTTTAAAATTTTGTATGAAAAATTTCAAAGCTTGATATCTCCGTAATTATTTTTTAAATTGCAAATGTTATTTGTGATTGCATTGCATTTAGATATTTCAAACTATTTTTCCATATATACAAAGTTATATATATTAACGAGCGTTAACCCGCGACTTCGTACATGACAGCTATCAAACAAAAAAGTTTCATCAAAATCGGTTCAGTAATTTTTGCGTGATACTCGTTCAAACAAACACACAAACAAACAGACAGACAAAAAATCCAAAAATTAGTGAAATGGAATCAGGGACACCTAAAAACCATATCGTAACTTTTTTTTTGTTAATATCTTCAATGTACAGACAAACTTCCTGTTACAGTTTTATAATAGTATAGATAACCGTCTACGCGTATTGTGCGTCAAAGTTTTGTATAAAATTGACCCCTCTGCAACCGCCTTAAAAACTTCTGAACCGATTTGGGTAAAATTTTCACAAATGCGGAGGACTAAGTTTGGATTAACATTTTGACTTTATTTCATTGCAATTCGCTCAGGAGCTCCTCCGCTACTCTGATCATCTCCTTAAAAAACCGTCAGCAAATTAAGAATGACCTTATACAGGGTGAAATTGATATCATCCTTTTAAACTAAGAGTCTACCCATCAAACTGAACAACTTTTACTATGGGAGCAAACCGATCGGAGCACATAAAAAATCTGATGTTCCATACTAAACTGCAATGTCGATGCGTGAGTTCGCGACTCAAATGTATGCAACAGCTGATTTTTTTTGCTCTGATCGGTTTGCTCCCATAGTAAAAGTTGTTCAGTTCGATAACTAGACTCTTAGTTTAAAAGAATGCTAATGATATCAATTTCACCCTGTATATCGTGAGAACCACGTCTCCTTCCTCCGTCGTTCGATACTAGTTTCAATTATACAGGGTAATTTTAGTAAATTTTATATCACTGCGGATAACTTCAGCATGTATTCTACTCATCAAACTGAACAACTTTCACTGTGGAGACAACTTCGAAATCGCGAAAAAAAATCTGCTTTCCCGTACATTTGAGTCGAATAGGTACTGCAGTTTTGTATGGGACAGCTGATTTTTTTTCGCGATTTCGAAGTTGGTTCCATAGTGAAAGTTGTTCAGTTTGATGAGTAGAATACATGCTGAAGTTATCCGCAGGTGTATATCGCAATATGTTTCAAAGTTAGAGCGCTCAGGAGTGCGATTTTTGAATCTCATTCGCTGAGCTCAACAGTTAAAAATGTCATAATAACCTATGGAGATATGCATATTTCTACTGCTGATTTGACTTTCAAAAAACATACTCTAGGAGTGCGATTTTTGAAAGTCAAATCAGCAGTAGAATGATGCATATCTCCATAGTAATTTAGACATTTTCAACTACTGAGCTCAGCGAATGAGTTTCAAAAATCACACTCCAGAGCGGAACGTGGTTTTGTCACCGTCCCTTTTTACTGCTGCACTTCTATGCAAAGCGAGACTGTAATTTCCAGTTAAAAGCTTTCAAAATTATGTTAATTTGTTACCTACCAACCTTGTTTATAATTATAAGTAAAAATGAGGGATTTTCCTGAATAAAGAAAAAGTTAGTTCCTACTTTCTCAATAGATGGCGCTGACCAGAGAAGGGTCCAATAGGTATGAGCAAATATATTCATAATAAAAATACACAGTACAAGTTATTAAAAATCTGGGTGTTATTGACGACCCGGTTGGTGTAATGATTGCCACGCCGCCGGCCGGACGGCCAAACCAGGGTCCTGGTTTCGAGTCCCAGTTCGGTCATGGATGTTATATGTTTGTGCCGTTGTTGAATGGTTCCCATAACAAAAAGCCTAAGGCTTACTTGGAAGCATTATAAAGTATGTGCCTGTGAGCGTTATTTATTATTTATTTATTGTCAGTCAAAAACTAATAACGTATTAGACTTGGCTGCATGGGCTTCGTTTCGTATCCATTTTGAATATAGGAACAATATTTAAATTGGTCACTTCTCTATTCAATATAAAGAATATTGAAATTGCTTTGCTAATAAAGAGCAAAAATTTTCGTCTAGGGCTTTGCTTTTCATTCACGGAATCTGACGTACGATTTAAATATTTCCGGTTTATTTTTATTCAAATTCTCAGTTTCTGTGAGGTTTTTCGTAGTTTGTTATAGTTTCTCGTTTATTGTTCGTATATTCAAAACGGATACGTAGCCCATACAGCCACGTCAGATACTCGATTCGTTGTTGACGGACAATAACACCCAGATTGCTAAATAATAAACCAACAACAATAATAAAGGGTTTGTACTGTGTATTTTTACTATTAATATTAATTAATATATTTGCTCATACCTATTGGACCCCTCTCTGGCCAACGCCATCTATCGAGAAATTAGGAACTAACTTTTTTATTTTTTTTGCCTTTGGAAAATCCCTTATTGCCATCCAGATCCAGTAGATTTATGTCTACGTAGAGAGATCATTCGACTATTTTTATTCTGTGGCCTACTCCGCTCCGGCTTGTAATTGGCTCTGTAACTTTGATGTGTCGAATTTAGTCGCAGACTGACAGAGTATTTTAGTATTCACCACAAAAATTGTTCCAATAGGAATATTGAAGTGGATCGTAAAGATCGATTTACAAATCCATAAGTAAGTAAGTAAAAACTAAGTGTGGACGATGGGCGGCAAGTAAGTAAGTAAGTAGCGACTTGCCGCAGGATAGGATTCTATTTTTTGGACAGGAAAGTAGCGCGTAAAGGTCGATTTACACATCCATAAGTAAGTAAGTCCAACTTACCGCTTCCTTGCTAACTTATGACCGATTTACACATCCATAAGTAAGTAAGCAAGGAAGTGGTAAGTTAGACTTACTTAAGGATGTGTAAATCGATCTTAACCCCTGCCGCTTTGTCTCCCGGTCCCCGCCAACATATCTTGCCGCCGTGTGGACGGCACAAGTAAGTTCATAAGTTGACACATATCAAAACGCACGCATCTGCCTGCCGCCCGTGTTGGCAGGACGTGTCGCGCGTCGGTCGTCGCAAGGTTCTGACAAAGTATTAAACTCACTTATCGATAAGTCTAATTCACCGTTTGGACGTTGCTACTTTTCGATTAAGTAAGCAAGGAAGTGGTAAGTTGGACTCACTTACTTACTTACTTATGGATGTGTAAATCGGCCAAAGCTAGTCTCCATACATAACGCCTAAAATATGTCCTTAACACATTTAAGTTAACACCTTGTATAATCCAAATTAAATGAGATAAAAACCGTATACTTCTGTAAGGCTTTAAGTGGGGTAAAAATAGTGCGGGGATCTCAAACAGAATCTTTAAAAAATTATCGCTGATCAGATGGATCGGCAGCTATCCTTGATCGATCTATCGATCTGCATGTGAGAGGTCGGTGAATTGGTCGAAATAATACTTTGTTTCATTGTTATTATATTAATACGATCGTTAACCCGCGACTTTGTCCGCACAAATTATATACCAGATTTTAAGTCAGATAATAAGCTATCAAACAAAAAAAGTTTCATCAGAATCGGTTCAGTAGTTTTTGCGTGATGCTCGTTCAAACAAACAAACAGATAGACAAAAAATCCAAAAATTGGTGATATGGAATCAGGGATACCTAAAAACCATATCGTAACTTTTTTTTTAGTAAATATCTTCAATGTACAGACAAACTTCCCGTTACAGTTTTATAATAGTTTAGATTAGATAAATAATTCAATTGATTAATTTTTAAAATAGAATTCGCTATCCGTGTGGCAAAATACTGGGCTGAGAAAATCTATATTGACATGCCATTGACTCGAGGAAGTAAATATATATTATAAACTTCGTTTAGTATAGACACCGCTCTCAGGTAAAATCCTTTTAAAACTTAACACACACACCTGTGAACTTGAAGTGATATATTTAAGCACACACGTCACGTACTTAGACCCATCTTTCTAACTTTCCGTAATAACTAACCGGCATCGGCACCCTTATAAATTTGTCCCCTCTTCTTGTTATAGATTGTGTTGCTTAGAAGTTTTACTGTAAGGTTCTGTTTAGCCTTTGACTATTTATTATAAGGACTAGCCTTGCGGTAGCATTTCCCCTCTGCCACGGTATAAGATCAATTAATCATGTGCATTTACATTCAATTTTATTCCAAAACGAGACAGCCCATAATTGCGAAACAATAATTTCGACCTTAGAACGTTTGGTGTTCACGCGAGACTACTTTTCATGCTTTTTAACGTCCAAAATTAGAATCTTAAGTTATGGGAATAAAATCCAAAGTTGCGGATTTCATGTTACCTCGCCCCCCGCAAAACGCTCGTTCAAACTAAAAACAATATCATCATTGTCTTGCCCATTTCCCATTATTTGGGGTCGGCGCAATATGTCATCCTCTTAGCCGTCGTTTCAACACTTACTCCTTTTTTACACATATCATCCTTCACACAATCCATCCATCTTTTCTTCGGCCTCCCTCTCCTACTACAGCCATCCACATTCATACTTAACACTCGTCTCGTAACATGACACTCTTCTCTCCGCATTACATGCCCATACCACGATAATATATATAATAAACTAAAAACAATATAAAGTACCAAAAATACGGACCTCGGTGTCGGACGCTCGGCGGAGTAACAACTCTGTTTCGAACGTTCGTCGGTCTAACTCCTGAGGATGCTCCTTGGTGGAGCGAAACACGTGTAGAGTAGAAATTATTTGGTGGGCAGGTTGTGTTGCATAACGTAATACAACTTTGTCTACTAGGTACTTAGAAGCGGAGGTCTTGATACACTCGTGTCATCTACATATTAGTCATGGATTTCCGCAAAGTAACGCCTGATTCAAACGTACCAAAAATAATCGAATCCGCAACGCAGGTTTCGTAAAACCTGAACAGAAAAAAAGAACAATAATTAATTTGTTTCAGTGATTTTTTAAACACTATCTAGAAACTAATATCTTTCCGTAGTTTGTCAGATTTTTATACGGACTTCGAAGGAGGATTTTTGTTTTATACTAATAGTTTAACGGCTATTAAAGTCTAAAAAGTACATTTTATAAGTTGGTCGACTATTACTCGTTAACTTGTAAAGCCTACTTAGCGGTGATAGTTTTCCTTTTAATTTCGTTATATAAGGTCAAACAAAATTAGCTGAAATTATTTTAAGGGGATGCTCAGACCATCAAACTGAACAACTTTCTCTATGGGACCAATATCGGAATCGCGAAAAAAAAATCAGCTGTCTCATACATTTGAGTCAAATTATGTTTGCAGTTTTGTATGGGACAGCTGATTTTTTTTCTCGGTTCCGATATTGGTCCCATAGAGAAAGTTGTTCAGTTTCACCATATATATACTACTGCCGTGAATTTTTTCACATGTCCAGAAACCACCGTTTAGCAGGCAGGGGGGGGGGGGGGACTCTAACAAAAAAAATCACTTTAAAGCTTAATATTTCGCTAACGGATCCCTTAATTAAAAATAGTTTTATCAAACCCTCCATATTCTTAAGACCTATCTAACGATACCCTACAACATGAGACAGACGAGAAAAAAAAATGTCATCCCCACTTCAAGTAGAGGTACGGGAGGCACCCTAAAAAACATATTTTTCAAGATTTTATTTTACCACTTTGTCGGCGTGATGAATATGTATACATAATATGCCAAATCACAGCTTACTAGTATTAAGCGTCAAGCGAAATTTTATTTTACGGAAAAGTAATAAACCAGAGACATATTAATTACAGCGTCTAATAAGCTGTGGTGTAGTCCCTTCTCACTCTTACTCACTGTCTCAAATATAATGTTCTTTTATCATCATCATCATATCAGCAGATAAATGCCCACTGCAGAACATAAGCCTCCCCCAAAATGGGGGGATTTGCCATAATCGCCACGCTTGGCAGGCGGGTTGGCGATCACAGTTGGATTGAATGTGTGTACTCAGAGGATGCTGCTGCCCATCCTCCGGTAGATTCCTTAGTCGCCTTTTACGACACCCACGGGAGGAAATGGAATGGTGCTATTCTTAGCCGGCACCACACGGACAAATGTACTTATATGTACTCACATAATGTACACACTTCTGTGTCAGTGCAAGCCCGGTTATTTGATGTGTCCAGATGTCCTATTTTAGAATGGTGAGATTCGAAATCATGACCATTTTCAACTGCTGATTACAAAAATCGCACTCCAGAATGTGCCCTTTCTTCAGCTTCAAGATTGAATTAAGTATAGTTCGAATGCCTGAATCGTACTTCTAAAACTTTTAAGTCAGACTGTTTAGAGCTGGGGCTTGATTAGTAGGTATTAGGTTATAAAAAGTGTTTTCTGTTCGTAAGATGGACCTAACTTCGTGACTTGTTTGCTTAGTTTATTGCTGCGCGCTCTCTGCAAACAAAGTTTAATTCTGTTTCGCATATTGATCAAATTCGATGAAATTTTCTAGACATGATCTAGAAACTAATCTGGACGCTAGGTCCTTGGGGCCCAGAGGCCAAAGCATTTCTTGCAGACCTATCCGGTCGTCTCAATGAGACCTCTGGTGACCGCAGAGCTGGCAGCTTCCTGGCACAAAGAATCAGCCTCACCATCCAGAGGGGGAATGCTGCTAGCCTGTTGGGCACCATGTCTTGCGGCGACGCTCTAGAGTGTGTGTATTATTTGTAGGCTTTTATGTTTTGAGATAAGATGTTGTTTATATAATTTAGTCTAGTTATATTTTAGTTTTAGGATATTTTAGTTTAATCAGTTGTTGTTCTTTATTTCGTTAGTAACTTAAATATTATCTTTTTAATAAATAAATTTCATCTGGACGTGATAATTTGTTATTTTCCCGTTTAATTATAAAATTAATGTACAGGGTGAAATTGATATAATTAGCATCCTTAAACTAAGAGTCTACCGATCAAACTGATCAACTTATACCATAGTATGAGCAATCCAATCGGAGCAAAAAAAAATCTGCTGTTGCATACATTTGAGTCGCGAACTCGCGCTTCGACATTACAGTTTAGTATGGAACGGCTGATATTTTTTTGTACAAATCTATTATATCATAACACAGATCACAAACTATGCATCATAAACAATGTAAGCAATGTTTTCTTCCCATAATAATTAGGTATGTATTTTTACCCGACTGCGCCAGAGGATGATAATGTTTTTAAACCATATTTTTTTAAACATCTTTTCCCAGGGTCAATGTACCTCATCAACTATTCGCTTTAAATGTCGCTGAAATCTGTAAATTGATAGAGAGTCAAACATAATTATAATTTTCTATTTGTTACAGACTCTGCCGCTGCTGCAATGTCGAAATTTTTCTTCTTAATTAACACTTTAATTAAGTTCTTCATCAAGACTCCAGACGATTTTTAATTTCATTTTGTAATTGAGTTACGAGCTCTTTGAGTTCAATAGAAAGTGCATACAAAGACGATTCTGCTAACTTTAAGCTCATAAAACTGAATATCGTTTACTATACAGGGTGTATAGAGGTGCTACTGGGAATGTTCCTGCATTGAAAAGGGAAGATCTTCCACCAGGCTATGTGTGAAGCCTAGGGACCGGCCGTGGTCCTACAGTTCTTAGTTGGACCTTGTATATGTATCGAATCTCTGTGATTATTTCTCTTGCGCGATGTATGTCTTGCATTCGATTGTGAACCTTATTTGTAGTAGGTTACGAGTTACGTATTCACGGTGAACGTTGTCTATGTATGGAGCTTATTTCCGAGAGCGACGTTATCGCCATCTGTTGGCATCTTTGCTATAACTTGTGGGTGCTGACATCTGTAGCAAGTCCCCACAGGTGCTTTGACTATTTATTATAAGGACTAGCCTTGCGGTAGCATTTCTCCTCAGCCACGGTATAAGAACAATTGATCATGTGCATTTACACTCAATTTTATACCTTATCACTAAACGAGTCAGCCAACCACACGCACGCGTGTTCGCGTTTGTATAGCGAAACAATAATTTCGAACTTGGAACGTTTGGGGTTCACACGAGACTACTTTTCATGATTTTTTACAATCAAAATTAGTATCTAAAGTATATAGGGAATAAAATCCAATGTTGCGGATTTCATGTTACCTCGCCCCCCGCATTAAGTGACAGAAATGTTTGTTAGTAGAATTACACGCGTAACAAGTCCCTATGTAAGTAGTCAAAGACAGGGTGTAACAAAACACCCTAGTAATACTTAAGGGGGTGCTTCAGACCATCAAACTGAACAACTTTCACTATAAAGCCAATAACAAAATCGCGAAATAAAAATCAGCTGTTTCATACAAAACTGCAGTACCGGCTCGACTCAAATGTGTGGGAGAGCTGATTTTTTTAATTTTTTCTCGGTGTTGGCTCGATAGTGAAAGTTTAATGGTCTGAAGTACCCCTTTAATTATTGCTAAGGTGGTTTGTTACACCCTATACAGGGTGAAATTGATATCATTAGAATTCTTTTAAACTAAGATTCTACCCATCGAACTGAACAAGTTTTACTATAGGAGCAAAAAAAAATCAGCTGTTGCAAACATTTGAGTCGCGAACTCGCACGTCGACATTGCAGTTTAGTATGGAACAGCAGATTTTTAATTTTGCTTCCATAGTAATAGTTGTTCAGTTTGATGGGTCGACTCTTAGTTTAAAAGAATGCTAATGATATCAATATCACCCTGTATAAGACAAACGTTGAAATTGCAAAAAAAGAAACGGTTCTTTCATACATTTAGCCAGTGATGTTTTCTATGGAACAACAATAAGATCTGTCGGTCATTATATCACTCAACGCATTCAGAGATTAGATCACGATTGGTGCATCCCATTGCATTTTGATAAAAGTGTATCAGAGGGGCCTCTACGTTTTGGACCTGTGTCTCCAAGAAAGCCTTGCAAAGGTCCGGGCTACGGCCCGTGAAATACCTGCTGAAATATATCATCATATGCCTATGGACGTCCACTGCTGGACAGGGCCTCCACCAAGGTTCACCATAACCACCAGTCCTGAGCCAGGACCAGGACGTCGGTCCACCTTGTGGCCTACCCACAATGCGCTTCACAGTACACGGTCGCCACTCGAGAACTCTTTGGCCCCATCGGCCACCGGTTCTGCGAGCAATGAGCCCCGCCCACTACCACTTTAGTTTAGCAATTCTTTGAATTAAAAAAATTGCTAAAATAAATAGGTAATAATAATAAGTATTTATTTTTAGGTAACATAACCCATATACATAATATTTAATTACCTGAATACCCGTTTAGTCGCTATGTACGATATATGTCATGACGATGACGATGTCGCACCCCAATAAATTTTTCTTCAATATTATGCATAAATACAGGGTGTAAAATTTAATGGGACACTTACTTAAACGGATGCTTGAGACCATCAAACTGAATAACTTTTTCTATGGGACTAAAACCGAAATCGCGAAAAAAAAAAATTCCACTATCCCATACAAAACTGCAAACATAACTGGACTGAAATTTATGGGACAGCTGATTTTTTTTTCGCCATTTCGATATTGGTCCCATACAGAAAGTTGTTTAGTTTGATGGTCTGAAGCACCTCTTTAAGTAAGTGTCCCATAAAATTTTACACCCTGTATGTCTATACTATATATAGTCACATAACCTACAAAAAAATACAAACATTTATCAGCACAATGCTTTTAAAAACAACCAGTAAAAAAAAACTCGCTGCCTAATACCTAATATTTGTTCAAGAGACATCTATGAAACAATATTGGTAATCAGAAACAAAAGGTGTGCGACCCCTGGCCCAGCCGGAAACCTGGCACAAAACAAATTTATACAAACGTCCGCCCTATTGTATCCCTTTTAAGGTACATATTTGTGTGAAGCCAATCGTATGAAACATCGTTTGTGGAGGGACAAATTACAAGGGTCCAAATTCGTTGTAAAGTTTGTTTGAACGTGAATAAAAATTTGGTTAGAAAAACCTTTTTATTGTGATTCTTTTTTGGGTAATCTTGGGTGGTTATACAGGTTGTTACAAAAGTAAAAATAAAAGTTTAAAACATTTAAGGGGGTTATTTAGTCCATAAAACTGAACAATTTTCACTATGGGACCAACATCGAAATCGCGAAAAAAAATCAGCTGTCACAAACATTTAGCTTGAGTAGATTTAGTATGGAACGATTTTTTCACGATTTCAATATTGGTCCCATAGTGAAAGTTGTTCAGTTTGGTGGTCTAACCCACCCCCTTAAATATTTATTTGTTTTTTAACACCTTGTATAGGGTGGTCCGAATAGTGACGTCCAAAAATTGTATATAGATTCCTCACACCTAGGTGTACGCACGGCGACACATCAAGCTATACAAAACCAACATAAGCTGGCCTCGCGACGTTTTACGTTACGCGACCTACGAGCGGCCAGCTTATTTTGGTTTTGTATAGCTTGATGTTTCGCCGTGTGTACTTATCCGAAAATAACCCATGTATGAGTTTCGTTATTTTTCGTAGTTTAGAAGTTGATAGATGTGTAATTGAGAATTTTTTTTAAAAATCTGACTTTTTCATAGTAAGATTTTTTTTCAACGTCATCAAGTTGTCTTTAATCACTCTTCCATAAATAAAATAATCAACAACACAACATCCAAACAAATAAATGAAAAAGGGGTCACTAGTAGAAAGTGAAAATTTTACGTTTGACTGGACGGGTAAAATAGGTTGGTACACATTTTAAAAACTTGAAAAATTTTGTAGCTTTCCTAATAATAAAAAGGTGCTTCTGCCAATTTTTTGCTGAAATCGGGTTTTTACGAAAAAAAAAATCATACCATAAAAATGTTATGATTTTTATACCGGTCCCATAGACGAAGAAATTACGTGCTCCCCTAGGTCCGTACAAACTAGCACACTTGGTCTGTCACGTCGACAGCAAAAAATTCTTCGTCTATGGTCTGTCATTTCGGTACATATTTGAAGTATTATTATTATTTGTGGTTGGGCTATTGCAAGCAAGAAGGGTAGCTATGTAACACTGCGACCATCGCTGGTCTTTTGTGTTCGCCCCAAGCTCACCCATATTTTACGCGTACCTCCGAACTAATGGTATTTTCTTTTCATTCTCTGGAATGCAGGTTTCCTCACGATGCTTTCGTTCACCGCTGTCCTAGTAAATGATAAATACAACCGTACATAAATTCCGAAGAACTTAGTGGTACAGGCCAGGAATCGAACTGTGGCCTCAGGACTGAGGCGCTAGCTCTCTTCCGCATGGGCTATCATCGCTCTTTTTTGAAGTATATCGTTATTTGACGGCCCGGTAGCACAGTCTGTAGTGAACCTGCCTGCTGTGCTGAGGGTCGCGGGTTCGAATCCCGCAAGGGACAAATATTTATATGATGAATATGAATATTTGTATCCGAGTCATGGATGTTTGTATCTATATATGTATTCTATATCGTTGTCTAGTCATCATAATACAAGTCCAGGTACTTTAAATGTGACTAGATAATTTGTGGTGACAATGTCCAAGATATTTATTATTTATTTATTTATTTGAAATATTCGCTTTCACTTTGATCTGAGGTTTGAACCACCATTTTTTATTACTCGTAGGTACTCTAGGCATAATTTCCATCAAAGCTTACGATGCTTTGGTAAAATCATTTCCATCCGTATTGCGCAGTAGTAAAGTTTTAATTGGAGACACTAGAGACGGGTTCTGACTTTATTAACCAACTGCGGCAAAGCTAAATGGAGAGCAATGTTTAACACGGATGTAAATTTACGATTAACTACGGGTGAAGGAAGGTAATCTGTTTCAGATCAACCTGTGTTGCAGGAAATTCCGCTCTGGATAATGCAGGATGAACAAAAAATTCCGCGTTCCTGACAATAACAACCGCTGAAAAATGCCCTACGTATGCCAGTACACCTCAGACCGTACTAATCGATAATAGGGTATTTGAAAGGTTTTTTAAAACCGTTCTACGTTAATCAATGATGTCTAAAGACTCTGTAGAAAATGTATACAGGGTGTAAGTGACAGCCTAGCAAATACTGAAACGGTGAAGTCAGACCATCAAAGTGAACAACTTTCACTATGGAGCTTACCTCAGGAGACGCGAAAATAAATCAGCTGTCCCATACAAAACTGCTGTACCTACGCGACTTAAATGTATGGGACAGCTGATTTTTTTTCGCGTCTCCTGATGTAGGCTCCATAGTGAAAGTTGTTCAGTTTGATGGTCTGAGTTCACCGTTTCTGTATTTGCTAGGCTGTCACTTACACCCTGTATTTTACGTTCCATTACATATAATGCAAGAAGAAACGAAAACAAAAAATTATTATTTAAATAAGCATAAGCATATGCTAACGACTATTTTCCCCGAGGGGGTAGTCAGAGATATTCTGACACCTTAGAACATCCACGTTTCACTAGTAGTTCGTTTTACGGGGAGTGAGCCCGTCGCCACTTATTATTTAAATATCCCGCGAAAAAGCTTTTCTTGACAATATACGTAGCTACGGGCAGGTGACGACATCGTGACGTCACCTGCTTGTGACACTCATACTCTACACGCAACTGTCTACATGCAGTTTACGTCATCAACCATTCGGCCAATCATAGTCGTTTACGATCACGTGACCAAAGTAGTCAATGAAAAAAATGAAAAGTCGATTTTCTCTTAAAATATCTAGTATTTTTCTTAGCTGACTAAATAGTTGGTTTCCAAAATTAATATTCATTACGGATGCTTTCAATAGATCTTATATTTTACATGCTGTCAAATAAAAAAATAAAAAAAAGATTCGTCAGGGTATGCATGTTCAAGTACTACATAACTTTCCTAAGATACATAGAACTTCAATTTCTCAACTGCCAATTTTAATTACGCAGTTATTGCTGGCGGCGAACTGAAACTTTCGACCTTATTCAAACTTGGATAGAGTTGATAATTTCTTAACTCCATCGAGTCCTGAGGCTTGATACTTGAAATATAACGTAATATCTTGTAACATCTTGCTATTTTAGAGTTAGATTGGAGAGCACTAGAGGAAATGAGGTCTAAGTTAAAGGAACAAGGTACAATTTTCCTTGATTGAAAAGGAGAGATCTCCCGATATAGCCTGATAAAAAAAAATTAGTTTCTTTGCATCCACTTAGCCAAAAATGTTAAAATTTAGTACTTGGCACACTAGGTATGAACATAAGTAAATGGGGCTTTAAACTGCCTCCATGGTCTAATGGTTAAGAGCATTGGCTCTCGACACGGAGGTCGTGGGTTCGATTCCCACGGGGGACACCTAGTGATATGTCACTTTGTACGTTTTTCCCCAGTTGGTTAGGACATTGCAGGTTGAATCACCAGATTGTCTGAAAAGAAAAATGATTCCGTGCTTCGGATGGCACGTTAAGCCGTTGGTGTCCCGGCTACTATCTCTGGTGGTAGTAGTCGTTACATAAAAACCACGTCAGAGGCCATAAGGCGGTCTGAAAAAACTCTGACACCAGGGCTCTGCCCACACGATAAGAAGAATGGGGCTTTGATTTATCAAAATGGAACCTCTGACTCCCAAACAAGGATAATCTGGGCTATGTGAGTCAGCGCTCTTCACATTTAGTTGGAACTTGACATACCTAGTAATAATTATGAAAATTACTCGGCAACTCCCTATGGTTGTTCCTATTAAAAAGAAAAACCTAAAGGTTAGTAATGAAAGTACTCTGTGACTTAATTAAAAAGTATAAACAATAACTGGCCAAGTGCGTGTCGGACGACGGTAGGGGTAGGGTTCCGTAGTTGCCCGTCACAATATAATATGGACTTAGAAGGAGGCTTTTTGTTTTATACTACTGTTTAATGGCTTTTAAAGTCTAAAAAGTACATTTTATAAGTTGGTCGACTATTACTCGTAAACATGTAAAGCTTACTTAGCGGTAAATTTTCATTCTAATTTCGTTACATATACTACTACAATCAATTTTTTCATATATCCGGAAATAGCTGGCAGACACTTGTCTCTAACAAAAATGTTCACTTAAAAGCTTAATATTTCGCATCCTTAAATTTAAAAAAGGTTTTTCCACACCCATAATATTTTTAAACCACCTATCCAACGATACCCCACACCATGGGGTAGGCGAGAAAAAAAATCCATTCCCACTTCGCGTACGGGGGAGGTACCCTAAAAAAATATTTGACAAGATTTCATTTTACCACTTTGTCTGCGTGATAAATATGTATGCTCATTTCAAGTTACAGCTTTCTAGTACTAAGCGTCTCTGAGCTACTAAGCCGCGGACGAACAGACCGACCGACTTGGCGAAACTATGAGGGTTCCTTGTTGACTTCGGAACCCTAAAAACGCGCTCCAGACGACAACGTCGCGTCGTTGCATACGTCGCGCGCTGTAGGACATACAACATGAATACTAAAAACGACGCTGATTCAAGCAACATTCGATACATTTTTGCGTATAATTGTAGCGTGAAAATGTATCGGTTTCAAAGAAATCGTATCGCTCGTAATTTATTTATTTACGAGCGTTAACCCGCGACTTTGTCCGCACAAATTATATACCAGATTTTAAGTCAGATCATTATTAGCTATCAAACAAAAAAATTTCATCAAAATCGGTTCAGTAGTTTTTGCGTGATACTCGTTCAAACAAACACACAAACAAACACCCAAACAAACACCCAAACAAACACCCAAACAAACACCCAAACAAACACACAAACAAACATACAGACAAAAAATCCAAAAATTGGTGAAATGGAATCAGGGACACCTAAAAACCATATCGTAACTTTTTTTTGTTAATATCTTCAATGTACAGACAAACTTTCTGCTACAGTTTTATAATAGTTTAGATTAGGCGCATAAAACAGATTACAGTTATAAAAACACCAAATATAGACAGATTAAAAGGTAAAGCAAGCCATAATCCTAAGCATATGTGCACATCATGAAATAAGTAGAAGATAAATGATTAGCATCGTGTGCGTGTCTCTATACATACAATTGTTAATTACAAGTATGAAGTAAATTGTGACGCGACTCCCTCTTCCGAAAATAAATACCTTTTTTTTTCTTCTTGTCAGTGCGAGTCTTTTTGTATGAGGTGTCCAGGGTGTGATTTAACATTGTAACCCAATCCTCTCAACCTATATTCTTAGACCAAAATACAAGAACAACCCTCATTTTGCGGGGTAGCTGTCAGAATATATGAAGGCGGCCTTGTGTCCGCGCGTTCAATAAATTGAAATTATATTCTCTAATGTTTCTTAACGCTATTAAACACAATACATTTTACAACTAATTTAGTTTAAGAGTTTCTTCTCATGGTTTAACATTAAGTGTGTTTTGTGGTTGAAAGGCTAAGCAGTAAGCACCTTGGTCTTTGTTTGGAATGTCCAGCATTGCATGTCCATCAGCTGAAATGCTGTGTACGCCTGTCAGATGTATAGTATAAGTATTAGAAATAGATTTTTAGCGTTCCTATGTTATTGTAAATGTTTTAATATGTATACTGTTGGTGTGCCATATTAAATAAAATAAAAATAAAAAAAATGAAACTGCTTAATGCCTTTTTTGGGGTTCCGTAGTCAAACTTTTGTCCATTCTGTCTGTCACTCTGTATGCACCATAAACTTAATATACTTTGTAATATTAAGGTGGTTGCAGAGGGCCCAATTTTACATAAAACTTTGACGGATAATACGCGTAGACGGTATTAATATAAGTAACTTTATATGTATATATGGAAACATAGTTAAGAAAATCTAGATGCCGCGTCACAAATAACATTTGCAATTTATAAAATAATTACGAAGATATAAAGCTTTGAAATTTTTCATACAAAATTTTAAAAGCTTTATATCTTCGTAATTATACTATAAATTGCAAATGTTGATGCGGCAACTAGATTTTCTAAACTATTTTTCCATATATAAAATATTACTTTTATTAATTCTGTCTACGCGTAATGCGCGTCAAACTTTTGTGTGGACTGAAACCACCTTATGGTATGCACCGCCTCAATAACTCACTCATTTTTGCACCTATTGAATCGACATTTGGCATGAAGAGAGATAACAGTAACCCAAAAACAGAAATGTAGTATCATAAAGAAAGTATTTTTTTTCGACCACAAAAAAGGGGTTGGTAAAAAGAGTTTTAAAAAAAAATGTGTGAGGTGTCGTTCGATAGGTCTTGTCTAATGAAACAAAACTCCAATCGAAAATATATCGATATAATGCTTCCGTCCCGAGTTATTTGCGCTCAAAGTCAAAAATGGGGCGTAGGTTTCAAAATTTTCTTTAAGTAAGATAATCGGTTTTACTACTTTTTTCTTATTCTACATATGCAATGACTACGGAACCCTATCATGGGCGAGTCCGACACGCACTTGGCCGGTTTTAATCTCAATAGTTCGGGACCGAACTCTTGAGATTCTTTTTGTTACGTAGTTGGAGCCCAAATTACAATCGAAATACTGAGAAATCATGACTGTCGCCGAGTTTCACAACAGAACTACATTCATAATTGTGTGTTAGTCGTTTTTGTACAAAATATCCTCAAACAATTGGCATTTTGCCTATAAAACCCTGAAAAGAAACAAGGTTCATTGACATTCATCCACCCGCAAATATGTATCTTTTCATCACAATATTCAGCATTCAAAACGACTGTATATTATAAGGGTAGCGGTAGGTATGAGCGTGACACAAGTACACACACACTACCTTGAGATATTAAATTATGTCGCGCACATATACCTTACCGTCTTCAGGGTTATGTGGTGTGCGGTTCAAGGTATAAGCAACGGGCGTTCACGAGCCTCCCTGGCATTGACATCATTGATCTCATTTCTCGTATAAGAGGTCAATGATAGTCATTCATCCTAAGAGAAAAAGAAAAAAATCGTGATGTGCTTTTGTCTTTGTTACTTTGCAAATGTAGGAAAAAACCCGCATGGAGGTTTCTCGTTTGTCGCTTTGACGTGCATGACATGCTAGGCGTGCAAGACTGAGATTGCCGCAGATCGTTGTTTTTGCAAACAGTTCAGTTCACATTTTCATGTTATATCACATTCGCCCAAGGCTCATGGGATGGGTTGTTCAGTAATATCGCATCCGTGAGAATTCAAGGGCGCCCGTTGACTTACCAACTACTGGACGGAGGGCCTGCGCTCAAAAGTATCCGAACCAAAAGAGAAACAAAACACAAAGAGAAACAATTACGCGGAAGTCGTTGTTTGATTGACGGACTACGCGCACGTCTGCATGCGCAGTGCTACTGTGCTGTAAGAATTTGTAAAAACTACGCAAAATGAAATAAAATTAAAATTTCATCATTTTCAGTGTTTTTAGCATATGCTCACGACAATATTCCCCGAGGGGGTAGTCAGAGATATTCTGAATTCTCAGAACATCCACGTTTCACTAGTACCGAAATTCTGTCCAGTGTGACGGGGAGTGAGCCCGTCGCCACTTGTAATGGACAGTGGGTACAATACATGTCTCTAAATTGAAGCATGCAAGTTTCCTCACGATGTTTTCCTTCACCGAAAAGCCAATGGTGTTACAAATCGTACATAACTTCCGAAAAACTCATTGGTACGAGTAGGCCTGGACGGGGATCGAAACAGCGTCTCCTGAACCGCAGGCAAGGTTACTCGCCACTGGACCACCACGGCTTCAGTGTTTTTAGCTGGATTTTATTATTAACATGTAGTTTCATTTCTGTAGTTTAGTCTGGGACACTTTTTTCGAAAATTTTGTATTAGACCTGTCGTCCATAAGTTAGCATGTCAATGGTAAAACCGCGTTGTTTGTCATAATCTCTTTATTAAGTATGTGATTGGAAATAAATTATATTCAATCATAATTACTACATCGTATATGTATAATCATCCGTCCATCCATCCATCCCACATCAAAACACCTGGACCTTGATATTTAGACATCCCCGGATCCAAGCAGGAAGACAAAAAATGCCATACGATATGATGATGATTGAATAACATTATAAAATTACTTTGTATTACCATTTGGGGTAGAAACCCTGGGACCTTGGGGCCCGGACGCGCGACAACTCTTTAAGGAGTTGTCGTCGCGCCTGGTAGAGGTCTCGGGGGACAACAGGGCCGGCGCCATAGCCGGCGCATACCTCGGGCAAACGCATCAGCATTGCGATACATCGAGGTAACGCCGCCAGTGTCCTGGGAACTCTTCCGCTCGATAGCGACCTCGAATGCATATTCTTTGTGTCGTAAGATAGATAGAAAATGCATTCGACTGTGCGGTGGCCCCTGTAAATCTGTATATTATTCTTACCTACCATTAAGATTGTAAATTTGTACATACTTACTTACTTTTTAGTCTCAATATTTTATATTTGTATATATACTTTTTCATCATCATCATAGGCCTTTACATCTGTTGCAGATGATTTAAGCAGTGTTTTTGGAGAAGCACTCTTTCTCATGGCTGTACAGTCCTATACGAGAGCCGCATACACATCCACAGCCTCTACAACAGAACTGTACGCCGGTTGATGACGACGGGATTGTGACAGCATTATTCCTTTTGTCACGTTTCTCTGCCAGTTGTGCGAACCAGGCTTCGTCGTGAGTAGTCCGACCCTCTCTTATTTTGCCTCTCCACCCTCCTCTATTTTCCGCGTGCTCTTCCCAATTTGCGGGGCTGATTCCGAAAGCGGTCAGGTCTCTCTTGACGCAGTCCTTAAATCGCAGACTGGGTCTTCCGACTGGCCTCTTCTTGTCTTCTACCTCACCAAGAAGGATGCGCCTTGGCAAACGAGAATCCTCCATACGGTGTACGTGCCCCAACCACCTAAGCCGTCTCTCCTTAAGAAGAGCCGTGCTACTAGGCAGCTGTGCAACCTGAAGTACCCTCTCGTTTGTCACCCTGTCCTGCCAACGTATGCCCAAGATACTTCGAAGGCAGCGCATGTGGAAGGTGTTCAGCCGTCTCTCCTGTTTTGCATACGACGTCCAGGTCTCAGATAAATAATATAGTAGGTTAAGTTAATGTTAATTGAATTTTCAACATAATGTAAGTTGTTAATTGTACACTCATATTCACACTTTGTATTTATATTGCAAAACACATTTATTTGCATGAAAAAAAAACTGAATACCCTAGAAAGGGATTCTTCACTCTACGTTTACTTTCCCGCTCCCGTCCCGTCACCCGCTATCGCTCTTGTCTTACCCCTCACCCCATGTAATCGCGTTATAAAGGCTCAGTTCCGGCCTCAAGGGAAGGGATGCCACCAAACCAAACCACCTGGGGTTTAATGCCAAATAAAAAAACAAGCCCCAAATCTATTACATTAGATAGATACACCTTTGTTGTACATGGGAGAGGGAAGATCTGTAGCTGATTGGTATTTTTGTGTGGTTTATTTGTAAATATATATGGTATTTCTACATTTGTAGATTTAAAAAAATCGAATGTCTCATACATTTGGTACCTAATGTAGTTTTGCATAAAACAGCACGTTTTTTTTTTCTCGACATAGAGCCAACTCTATAGTGAAAGTTGTACAGTTTGATGGGCTAAACCGTGCCTTTATATACGCCTACGCTGTCCGTCAGTCCGTACGCCCGTCCGTCCGCCCGTCCTAGCTTCAGAGGGCTGTATATTCTGAACCATAGTAGGTAACCTGTTAAAATTTTCACAGATTATGCATCATTGTATTAGATTTGAAAACAAATAATAAAAAGGAAAAAGTAAAAGTTGTCAAGTTGCCGTTGAGACCACGGGGGTTTGGGCTGCCGAGGCTAAGACCTTCGTTGCGGAGGTTGGCCGTGGACTGAGGGAGCGAAATTGTGACCCCCGTTCCGGGTCGTTCCTGGTGCAAAGGCTAGCCATGGCAATTCAACGTGGCAACGCTGCTAGCATAATGGGCTCCTTTGCGCCGGGATCGTCCAGGGGCGGGTTATTTGACTGAGCTTGTATTTCATTGCTTTGACGAAGCATGTTGCTGATTTATGACTGTTTTTGTTTTTGACGACGCATGTGCTGACCGTTTTACTGTTTTATTTATTTATAAATTAATTGAATTCTATTTATTGAAAAAGTAAAAAATTAATTAATAGATATTAATTATTAATACCTTTGCGCGATTATATCTTCATGGGAACTACGCGGGTCTGCGGTGGAAAGTGCGGCATGGGTAAAAAACACACCACGTACTCACTTTTAGAGGCAACGTACCTGTTTCTGCCAGTAGCGGTCGAAACCCTGGGGTGCCGAAGCCAAAAACTTCATTAAATCCATTGGCCGTCGTTTGAGGGAGAGGGGCCGAGACCCCCGCTCCGGGTCGTACCTGGTTCAACACATTTCCCTAGCCATACAGCGTGGAAACGCCACGAGCGTGATGGGGACATTTCAACCGGGTTCGACTCGAGGCGGGCTCTTTGACTGATGTTATTTTGTTTAGACTTGTTATTTTTTAGTTTTAGGACATTTTATTTTTAGGATATTTCAGTTTAAGGATATTTTTTAGTTTTATTGTGTCATTTTCATTATAAATGTTTTTAATTTGAATAAATAATTATATGTCAATTAATGCAAGAAACTAGTTTTTATCAATGTTTCTTCTTCTCTTTCGTAAAAATATCTCTATCGTAAAAACGGCAAAACATACAAGCGTCGTGGTATGAGTATAGTGCGAACTCTATACTACAGTAGGTATAACAACAAATAATAAAATCCGGTCAAGTGTGTGTCGGGCTTGCGCTAAAGATCCTGGAGAAAACAATTTTGTTTAATATTGTATGGTGGTACGGAACCCTCCGAATCCGGAATCCTCGGAATCCGACTTACACTTGACCGTTTTTTTAAGGTATTTAAAAATCTGCACAGCTGTATACTTATAATTATTATACATAGTTTTTCGTTAAGCGATTAGTATACAGGCTACCTCTTTGTAAATCCTCGATTCTGTTCTCGAGCACAGCTATGTACTGCCTGTCCTCCAGAAGTTTTCCTTCCAGAGCCTCAATTTTTTTTTAATTCTTCGTTTTGCGCAGTGAGATATGAAACTAATTTCTCAATGTTAACGTTTGTTTGCTGAATATCTTTCTGCGCTCTTTCTGGCATACGTAAAATAATAAAGATGGAGGCACCTATTGATTTTTATCGTTTTCCCAAGAAAACGAGGGGCAAGGGTGGCATGCTAGGCCTACAAACTCGAACATAACAAAAATCCCGCCCGGTCCGCTCCCGATACCGCCTCTATGTGGCTTGACCTTAGTAATTTTGCATGAAGATTTCAAAGAGAAAGAAAGAGTAGATTCAAAAGCATTTATTCATCTGAAGCTTAGATGAAAGATTGGTCTTCGCGAGAGCAGCGAAGATAATAATTTATCTAACATTTGAATAATCCCGGAGCACTTCAATATCAGAAGTTCCACTACCAATGAGCCCCTCAGAGTAACCAGTAAACAAAAAAGTTTTAATGTAAGGGTCAAGTTTCTCTCTTAGAAAAGGTAACCACTTGTTGATTAAAGTTGGCAAACTTTTAAGACTTTCTCGTGAAAGTAATAATTTTATACAGGGGGATTTTGTTAGATATTATACGACAAAATCTTAAGCTACGGTTCTGGCAGAATTAACAGCGCTGTAGCTTTTTCTTTTCATAAATGCTGAATCAGAACCCCTTTCGTCAGCGCTAAGGGTCGCACACTCAGACACTCAGACATAGAAGGTAACGAAAAGGCGGACGGGTTGACCAGAAGAGGAACAGAAAACCACTTCATAGGCCCCGAACCCTTTCTTGGAGTACCTGGCAGTCTAACACGCGATTCTTTGAACAAGGTCAGCTTTGGAGAGGCAATAAAGCTTTGGTGTAACACCCCAGGCATGGGCCACTCCAAAGCACTTATCAAAGGCTACAATCGCAAACTTGCGAACGGTCTCCTTGCTCTCAGCAAAGATCAAATTTGTACAGTAGCAAGGTCACTCACAGGCCACTGCAAATTAAATAAGCACATGCACACACTGAAACTAAGTGACACCACCGGCTGCAGATTCTGCAAGGAGGAAATGGAGACTCCTCTGCACCTCCTATGTGACTGTGGCCCCCTGATGTACAAACGTAGTACTCAGATGAGTACTACGTTAGATAGGTAGGCAGGTTCTGTCACCAGATGAGATACAAACTATCCCTATCAAGAATCTACTGCGTTTTCTGGCCGCAGTGGGGATTGGTAAGGAACTTTAAAAAAGGGCGTTCACAAAGGACCAGCGATGGTCTACGTGGCACAGGCTCAGCAAGCCTGTCAAGGCCCAAAAACCCCCTCTAATAATAATAATAATAATAAGGGTCGCACGATGTTATACAACGTTTAAATGAATAAACTCAAAACTAGAAAATAGTTTCAAATATTATTGATTTTAAATATATTTAAACATTGATTTTATACAGCCATGTTGTGCTATTTCGAATCAAACGGAGACGCAGGATATTGGATAACGCAGTTCCCCGGTTCGACGAATTTTTCAATCTTTAATTATTTAAAAAAAAAAAGAGTTTGCTTAGAATCGAGAGCAGAATCGAATTATCTAGGTTTCAACATAGGTAATTTTTTCTAAATATGTAATAATTTGTTTGTATATAATTTAAAAATTTACTGAACCCGATGTCAACCCACCACACGGGCACACTACTACAAAAACAAGATTCTTAAAATGTATCCATGAGCACGCTATTTTTGATTGAAAACTTAAAATGAGAATAACTTTAAATTAAAAAAAAAATGAAATTATTGTTTTAATGCAATTATCTCGTTATAAATCAGTTGGGGTGTATGAGGTATTACATTCATTAACACGTTGTATATCAACAACCATACTATTTCGTGCATACCTGTTATCCTGTTATGTACTGTTCTGATGATGATAATATAAACGAGTTATATATCGAATCAAATTAAAGAATGAAAAATTTTTTTCTAGCACAACATGGCTGTAACATGTTTAAAATCAATAATATTTGAAATTGAGTTATATATCTATCTACAGAGGTAACTGTTAAATAAAAACATTATCATGAGCTCAGCCAAAAGACGCTGCCAATTGCTTGCTTGCAGAAAACCCCGCCGTCCGATAGGTAAAATTATAACTTGACATTTTTTACAACTCTATTTCAATTGGATAAAGATGGCATTTCATTGGGCGTTGGAAAATGCTCGAGTAGTTCTCTTATGAGCCTACTGATTTTGAGTAAAAAATGAACATATTTAGAACACGCTGTTGAAAATAAATGATAATATTAAAAGGCTTCAAAATTGTTCCGACAAGAAAGCTTTTAAGACCAAATTTAAAATTTAGACATAAATTCAAAACAGCGTTGAAGCACTCTAAAGTAAACTGTGTAGGAATTTTGAAAATTAACCGTTTTTAATTTATCTTCTTTAAACACATAAGCTCACGATCGTTACCCATTTTGGGGTGTTCAGACACTTATGCTTATAACTATTTATTTTCAAGAATAAGTGAAGGAATGTTCGCTCTTAGAAAGTTGACTGTTGTAGGCGGTCTTACAATGAGATAGGTACCTATCCTTTTACGTAAATGTATAAAAATGTCGTATCAAGAAGTGCTAGATGGCTAGCATAGTCCACAACATGGCAGAAGAAACAATGTCTTTTCGTCGTCTCGCACGACACCAACTAAAAGAAATCAACTATAATAAAATTCAACTTGTTCCCGCGTCTGAGCCCTGTTTTTGTGATATGTGTAATTGTTTATTATATAAATAACTAGGTAAGTATATCAATGTGTAAGACAGATGTCGTGAAGTACCTAGTATCGAGACAAACCTGATAGGTTTAACGATGCTAGCCAGTATTCCAAATTGTTATTATATTTTTTTGATAAGAGAAAATAAAAAAAATAGTGTTATCTATTGTAATTCAATTTCACTCGGTTAAATTACTCTTATAGAATCTATAATACGTAAGTTTTATTTATTATATATCGATGAGGGGCCTAATTAATAGGGGGGGGGGGGGGGGGGGGGAATTACTTCACTCGATAGAAAATCGTCACAAAGATGACGTATTTTCTTGTATTTTTAAACATTTTTCTCGTTTTAGGAGAACCATTAGGTTATCTAGTAAAATCATAAATAAAAAGTACTTTAGATTCTTTATTGTACACAAAAACATAATTAAGTATGAAAAAATATTACAGTACTTTTGTTAATTCTTTACAATTTTTTCTTCTTACTTTTCTTGCTTTCTTTTTTTCTTTCTTTTTTCTTTTCTTTTCTTTTTTTGTTAATTCGAAAAAATACGTCACGCGCACGCACTTTTCGGAGGGCTGCGCTGGGCAATCGCGTTTCTCATGGAAAATATTCATCTGAACCTATGGCCCCTTAAGATGGTCTTTGCTGGCTGAAGCAAGCCCAACTTTAGTTCAAAAGGTGATCATAGTAGGAATACTGTTACTGTTGTACTGTACATGTTGCGACGTGACCGGAAGGTCACGTCGCAACATGTTTCGGAAAATGACGTGAGTTTGCCTCCGGGGTGAGAGAATTCAAATTAGAGTGCCATGTAGGTAGAAATAGAAATATTATTTATTGTGAATCATAGGTTAGATTGTAAACTATTTTATTTATAACGTATTCTATGTTCTCTTTTAAAACAAAAATTTAATATTAGTCTAGGAAAAATACGGTTTGAGATTGCATTAAAGACACTTTAGTAAATTATGTTTCAAATAATATTACTGTTAGTTTATAACACTTTTGTCGAGATTTTGTGCTTACATAGGCTTAGGACCCTGAGAAATATCTTAAATCGATATAAATGAGCAAGCTAATTTCTAAAGATATTTCTTCCAGCATACCAGCAAAAGAGACAGTTAAATATCATAAGGGAAATTTAATGTGTACAAACAAACAGTAAATAATTATGTTTTGAGGTTATAATTTTGAATACTTACAAAATATTAAATATCTACGCAAATTTTCTAATTATTAACCGGGGATTATTATTGTTATAAGTAAAACGTTTTGAACGAAGCCGTCCTGTACAAAATCACCAGTTTTCAATTTTTTGTTCATATTTAAATTTAATGTTTTGTTCATGTCTTAATTTATTCCATAATACACAATAAAGAATCGGCGATTATTCAGAATTTAATTTTTTCATTTAAGTATCTACTAATATTTCAAATTAGCACCTAAAGTGCAATTAACCAACCTACTCCATACAAAACTCCATAGATTTTCCCGACTATATCAGTTAATCTATACTATTATAAAACTGTAACAGGAAGTTTATCTGTACATTGAAGATATTAACAAAAAAAAGTTACGATATGGTTTTTAGGTGTCCCTGATTCCATATCACCAATTTTTGGATTTTTTGTCTGTCTGTTTGTTTGTGTGTTTGTTTGTTTGTTTGTTTGAACGAGTATCACGCAAAAACTACTGAACCGATTTTGATAAAACTCTTTTTGTTTGATAGCTTATGATCTGACTTAAAATCTGGTATATAATTTGTGCGGACGAAGTCGCGGGTTAACGCTCGTTTAATCTAAAATCTGTCCAGTAAAAATTAATACCTAAATTTAAAAAAAATAATTAAAAAAAAGAAAAACAGCTTTGGAGCCACTAAAGCAGTTTCTTTTACGTAGATAATTATGACTTATTGTATTATGATTTTATTTTCATCATGTAAATATTTGTTCCTTTCGTGATGCGACCCTCGGATCAGCAGGCAGGTTCACTACAGGCATGTTTTTAGGGTGCCTTGGCACAAACCCTATTCTTCCATTCTGTTTGTTGCTCTGCCTCAATTATTTCTATATTTTTGCGCCTAGTATTAAAACAAAATGTGGCAAGAATACAGAATAATAATAATGCAAACTAAAAAATGAAAAAAGAGGAAAATGTTTGCGAGTCTTGGCTTTGTTGTACAAAAGATATATTTTAAACTAGCGTTAACCCACGACTCCGCACAAATTTAAGTCAGATCATTAGCTATCAAACAAAAAAAGTTTCATCAAAATCGATTCAGTAGTTTTTGCGTGATGCTCGTTCAAAGAACAAACACACAGACAAACAGACAGACAAAAAATCCAAAAATTGCTGATATGGAATCAGGGACACCTAAAAACCATATCGTAACTTTTTTTTTGTTAATAATATCTTCAATGTACAGACACACTTCTGTTACAGTTTTATAATAGTTTAGATAGATAAATATATTTTTGATTACCCGCTCCAGGAAAATATAAGTATAATAATAATATTCTGCGTGAATGTTGAATCTCTTAGTATTCATTTTCCGCAAAATTGTGGAATGAATTTTCATTATTTCTCTTTTCAGCTGGGACTTAAGTTCCGTATTATATTTTCCAGGCAAAATGATAAAATTAATTCAGAAAGCTAAAACATTGATGTTATAATCGATCCCTTGTGGGCAGTTAGCGTTGTGGGTGGGTGGGTGGGTGAGTTTATAAAATAACCCTAATCTGGATCTGGTTACTTCACATTCTTTATTTTTGCGTTAGTGGCGCGTTGCGGAGAGGTATGGACAATCAATCGAGAGACATTAGTTGAAAGCAAGAAAAGAAATAGATAATACTATAAATATTAGTTAAAACTCATAACCACTTTTGACTGCAAAAATCAGGCAAAAGTGGATTTGATCGGTTATGAGTTTTTAGACCCCAGATCTAAGGCGCGGTTTATACAGAAGAGACGTGTGGCGGTGGCGGATATTCAAAATAACACAATATAAACCTTATAGTACGTATAAACCGCGCCTAACTCACGGTTAGGTTAGTGAGGAATGAAGCGTAGGTTTCTTGCGACCACAGCAAGAATCAAATCGCTACTGTATACTCAAAAATATAATTATAACTAAGGGCCTGATTTTTGCAGTCAAAAGTGGTTTTAACCGGTTATGAGTTTTGACTGTTGCATACAGTATACACCGTGGGATCGTGGTCGGTTTGAAGCTGGAAGGAGGCGATATGCCATCAGTAGTAGAATTATTGACGATGATAAAATTAAAAAAAAAATTATGTGAGAAAACCGTGTTCGAAAACATTTCGAACCCGTAGTAACACTAGCGACGGAGGCGATGGGACACTTACTTTTAGAGGTGTTTCAGATCATCAAACCGAACATCTTTCTCTGTGGGACCAATATCCAAAGCGCGAAAATCTGCTGTCCCATACATTTCAGTCGAGTTATGTGTGCAGTTTTGTATGGGATAGCAGAATTCTTTTTCGCAATTTCAGTGTTAGTCCCATAGTAAGAGTTGTTCAGTTTGATGGTCTGAAACACCCGTTTAAGTAAGTGTCCCGTTTAATTTTACACCCTGTATATGGATTTCGATGGGGGGATGGGGGATAAATCCCACCAAACCGTGACCGGGTTCAAATCCTTACGAACGACATGCCATGTACAAACGAATTATTCTAACTTGTGTACGTAATACCGACTGCTCTCAAACGGTGAAGGAAGAGATCGTGAGATAGGAAGTCTACCAATCCGCATTGGGCATCGGAGCGGAACGTGTTTGAGATTATACACTGAATTTCCTTTCATACCACGTCAAAAAGCGAAACTCTGTTCACATAATGTATAAATTCAACATAAAGGTATATTTAAATTACGAAAAGATTACTTTTGCGGATTCCATTTGATTTGAATAAAACTCGTTTGAACCAGGTTTGAACAAAGGTGTCGAATTTGGAATACAATATTTTTTGTTTCGTTTGCTTTCGCCTATTATTGGATTTGAAATTAATGAAAACCAATGTTTGTTTATTTCTTTATACCTATACTTTTTTGCTACCATACAATGAAAATGGGGTCGTTTTTTCTACTCAATCGAGTGAGATGTCGTTAGATACCTCTTGTAATGTCAAACAAAACACCCATACAAATAAAATCGTTACAATGTTTGTATGTTTGTTTGTATACATCATCATCATCATCATCTCAGCCGATGGACGTCCACTGCTGGACATAGGCCTCCCCAAAGGATCGCCATAACGACCGGTACGGTCTGACTAACGTTTAAAATACTGCAGTCAGAAAATCTGAAATTATTGTGCAATATAGCTCTTAGTAAAGTTAAAAGTAAGTACTTACTTTCAATGAAAATTATAACGAACTCTGTAGCACAATCAGTGTCTTAAAAATCGTAGAAGGTGCTGACTAAAATTAAATCCCGCCATTGCTAGCGCTTTAAAATTTAGTTAGTTAAGAAAAACTATTTATTAAACGTTTTCCTAACTGCAAGTTAAACAAACACCTACACAGAATGGGGCTTGTAGACTCACTGCACTTGCAGATTTTGCTGTGAAGCAGAGGAAACGCCCATACATCTCCTCTGCGAATGCGAAGTGCTCATTCACAGCAGGAGTCGCCATCTAGGTGTATACATAATAACACCTACTGACATCAGGGACCTCCCCTCCAAAAGCATAACACGGTTCATGAAGTCCGTGGGCCTAGGAAATGACCTTTAGGTCTAGGGTGACAGCTACAATAGATCTATCTAGGTCGCAGTAGCTATTTGGTCATTGACCAAGCCCTTATAACCAAATAATAATAATAATTTTTTTTTTCTACCTACACGAGTTCAATGGCTACTGAACCCTATTATGGGCGAGTACAAAACGCTCTTGGCGGTTTTTCTTTCTTTTGAGGTACGGAACCCTAATAAAGAAACTCCGTGCTCTGTATTGGAAATAATAGAAGAGGAAAATGGGGCTTTTGTTCAAAAATAATTAGAATAATATATCAAATGCTTATTGCCTTGGATAACGCAAATGCTACAGTTGTTTACTAGACGCTTTACAAATCGAGTCATTATGCATTCTAGAACTTACAGACTTTATTTGAAGTACAATAAGGTTTCTTTTTCAGTATTTTTCTCGACTAAAGGCTGGCAACCTATTAACACCTGACACATTATTATTATACCGACATCTTAAATATGCATGAAACCTATTTTCATTTAGAATGCCAAAAAGTTAACTGGGCTACTATACTGCATAGAGATAGTAAGTACTATACTGTTCACGGAAAAAAATATTATTGACAACCCTTTATTTTGTAGACTTTATTTTTTTTAAACCTAATTCTGTTAAATTTAACTAAAATCTACAAGACTTACAACCACAAATTTTTTAAGTCTATTTTAAAATAAAAGGATTGTCACACATATATTTTTTTATTTAGAATTTGATGTAGAGTTGATCACCTGAACCACCCCTGATTTAGCTAAAGATTATTTCATTTATTTATATTAAAGCACTACATACATAACCATTAACCTAAAGAAAAAACAAACAAAAAAAAACAAAACTAATACTACTTACAAATATAAAATGTCCTCGAAATTTCCGCCGCTTGGCGGCAAGGTGCCCAGGAGGCTGGCAGCGTTACCTCTTTGTATGGCCAGGCTGATGCGCTGACCGAGGTAGCTGCCAGCCCTCTGGTCACCGGAGACCTCGATTAGGCGCGCCGATAATTCTTTAAATAATCGGCGCGCCTCTGGCCCCCACGGACCCAATGTCTCGACCCCAAACGGCGCAAATATGTAAGCCTCGGCGAGGTTTACATATAAGCGCCGTTTGAGGTCTTCCGCGGTAGCCGCCGCCGCACCCGCATTAGATGAGGTCGCATGGACGTGGGACGGTGCCAGTGTATCTACACAGGTAGCGTCCCAGACCAGCGACCTCCCCAATTTCCAGATTTGATTATCACCCTGTATATTGTAATGTCTTTGAAAATTGGTATTCTGTCTTCTTTTTCATTCTTGTCAATCAAGTCGTTGCGCCTTCGTCGAATGTTTGAAATACTCATAGAGATTTTAAGTACGAGCGTTAACCCGCGACTTTGTCCGCACAAATTATATACCAGATTTTAAGTCAGATCATAAGCTATCAAAAAAAAAAGTTTCATCAAAATCGGTTCAGTAGTTTTTGCGTGATGCTCGTTCAAACAAACAAACAAATACACAAACAAACAGACAGACAAAAAATCAAAAAATTGGTGATATGGAACCAGGAACACCTAAAAACCATATTGTAACTTTTTTTTTTGTTAATATCTTCAATGTACAGACAAACTTTCTGCTACAGTTTTATAATAGTTTAGACTACGAAATACTATGTTTATTCAGCGGTATCAGTTTGATGGTTAACTAATGTCAATGGTTTCATCCCAATTACGAAAAGAAATAAGACGCGAAAAAAAACCACTATTTGAAATTAGTTTCACAGAAGATAATCTATCATATGAAAACTAAACCAGTTTGACGGGAACTACACCACCAAAAACCAACATAAAACCAATATTAATCAAAATTCTCAAACCGACCTGATCAAATTAGAAACAATAAACTCTGAATATTCGAAACAGTTTCATCTGTTGTATTAATATTAATAGCAGTATTCTGGAATTTGTATTAACGCTGGCAATATTCTAAACAGCATATTAAATTAGTATTTATTATACAGTATTGTATACAGGGTGAAATTTATATCATTAGCATCCTTTTAAACTAAGAGTCTACCAATCAAACTGAACAACTTCTACTATGGGAGCAAACCGATCGGAGCAAAAAACAATCTGCTATTGCATACATTTGTGTCGAGCAGATTTTTTTAAATACATATTTTTCTGTATATTTCGATATTCTTAAATTCTTATAAAAGAAGGTATAGTAAAGGAAGGTAAGTATGTACATTAAAGATATTGAGAAAATAAAACTAACTTAACCTAAAATATGGTGCAGGATTGGACCGCGCGGGAGGGTAGCCAAGATGCTGGCAGCGTTTCCTCGCTGAACGGCTAAACTGATCCGTTGAGCGAGGAAAGCGCCAGCCCTTGGATCCCCGGTCCAGTCTACCAGGCGCTTTGCCAGATCTTTAAAAAGCGCCTGGTAGACTGGACCGGGGATCCAAGGGCTAAGAACTTCTATGATAAATTAGACTTTTGAGGTTATGTCAGTGTTAATAAAGGTGTATGGCTAGTTATGGGTTATGGGTTTTCATTAACACGTTCCGGGACAGTGACCGGCTATAGACGTGATAACAATAAAAGTTCTATTGTGTCTCGTTCACTGTCCCGGAACGTGTTAATGAGTAATCTTTAATTTGTGATGAGCTCGCCTATGAACGGTATTATATTACTCATAAAAACAATAATTGTCTTGAGTAATCGCTAGTAATAATCTTACATACATACATACATAATCTCACGACCGAAATCCCTTAATTAATCTTTATACTAATAAATAGTATTTTCTCATTTCCTCCAGTGGAGGCGATAGTAGTGATGCTATATACAAGGTGTAAGTGACAGCCAGGCAAATTCAGACCATCAAACTGAAAGACTTTCACTACCAGCCACCCTCAGGAATCGTGAAAAAAATCAGCTGTTTCATACACATTTGAGTACAGTAGGTACACCTGTTTTGTATGGAGCAGCAGATTGCTTTTGTTGTTTAGTTTGATGGTCTGCATTCACCGTTTCTGTATTTGGCAAGCTGTTACTTACACCCTGTAAATACTTAAACAACATTTTTATAACTGCCAAAATGAGCATAGTTTATGCATCCTTTTAGTTGTTAATTCACCACAATCGGAACACAGAATCAGAAGTACGAACCTATTTAAATAAATTTCTCAAAAGTTAAGACGATATGTGAAAAAAATAGAAACACGAGACTTGATTTAAAAAAAGAGATTGATATTTTATAAAGTTCGATTAGAGCAGATTTGAACTTACATAAATAGTACAATCACAATTAAATAAAGTTTGTTTGAATGTGTAAATTGAACATATAATTGAAGTTTTAATTAGAGCCAAAACACGATTAAGACACATTTTCGCGATAGAAAAACAAGCCAAAGTAGCCTCCGTCTTTATCGATAAACGCTTGGAACTGCTAAACGATGTATAATAGAAACACGAGACATGACTTAAAAAAAAAAGAGATTGATATTTTATAAAGTCTGATTAGAGCAGAATTGAACTTACATAAATAGTACAATCACAATTAAATAAAGTTAGTTTTACGCTTGCGACGTTTCAGGCGCGGGTGCCGCCCCATCTCTTTCTCTCGCATCAGGCAGTAATATAAGCTATCACACGCCCATTTCGCTTCAATTATTTTTCGACATAGGCCCTTAAGCATAAAACCGTCAAAATTTAAAAATTTGTTATTCACCAAAACATAATTTATTCATTTGTTTATTCAATCAAACTCGAAGGTCGACGGTAAAGTTTATCCAAAAAGCAAACTTGATTGTTTCCCTAATTAGCGGAAGAGAATTCAGTAAATTAAATCTCTTAAATTGCTTCATTTGTTAAGCGAAAAGTTGCCTACTTTAATATCAGAGGTTCTTGATAAACGAAAGTTAGGATTAAGATACATGTAACTTTTCATCTTGGTTATTGTCATATAGATCATCTACAGGGTGTAAGTGACAGCCTGGTAAATACTGAAACGGTGAATTCAGACCAAACTGAACAACTTTCACTATGGAGCCACAGGAAACGTGAAAAAATCTGCTGCTCAAAACAAAATAGCTGTACCTACTCGACGAAAATGTATGAAAATGCGGAATTTTTTTTACGTTTCCTGTGGGTGACTACATAGTAAAAGTTCAATCAATCAATCAATTATACTGTATTTGACACCAAAAAACATAGTATACAGAGAGCAAACAATCAGGAAATACAAAAGGCACAAAAACAGGCAGAAAGTTGTTCAGTTTGATGATATGGATTCATTGTTTCAGTTTTTAATCTATACTATTATAAAACTGTAACAGGAAGTTTGACTGTATATTGAAGATATTAACAAAAAAAAGTTACGATATGGTTTTTAGATGTCCCTGATTCCATTTCACCAATTTTTGGATTTTTTGTCTGTCTGTTTGTTTGTGTGTTTGTTTGTTTGTTTGTTTGTTTGTTTGAACGAGTATCACGCAAAAACTACTGAACCGATTTTGATGAATATAATTTTTTTGTTTGATAGCTTATGATCTGACTTAAAATCTGGTATATAATTTGTGCGGACGAAGTCGCGGTTTAACGCTCGTTACTAACATAAAATTAAAGGTGTATTCAGACATTGAAACTAAACTTCTTTCCCTAAGGACATGCGTCGAAAAACGAGAAAATTTTTTGGACCTCCCATAGAATGGAATGGAATGTTAAGTTTCATTGTCTGAATAATGTTATGATAGTAATTAAAAACTAGTGGTGTTTAGTCCATTCCAAATAATAACGCAATTTTTAGGCTATTTTGAATTACAGAAACAAAGTGTTCTTGGGATAGCTTCAGTAGAGTTTATACCTACAGCCTTGGGTTTAAGTTTGATCTCTGTCAAACAACTTATTTGATAACTTCTCTAACTCGATAAACTTCCGACCGCGTTGCAGTTTCACCAAAGTATCAAAACAAACGGTCGTCCAACCTTGAGTTAAGTATACCTACGAGTATAGATTCCGTTCCGAGCACGAGTTCTTTCGTTCTGCACGGCTAGCATGCCACCCACGACAAAGCGTTTAAACGAGAAAACCGTCATGCGCGCTCTTTCTGGTATACGTAAAATAATAAAGATGGAGGCTCATCTCGAATTTTATAAATCGGCTCACTCCCCGTCACACTGGACAGAGTTTCGGTACTTGTGAAACGTGGATGTTCTGAGGTTTCTGAATATCTCTGACTACCTCCTCAGGGAACATTATTTATTCAAACTCAGACAACCAAATGATCCATGTGTTAGTAACAGGGTTTGACTTGAGAACTATGTTAGTAGGTACACACAAAAAATTAAATAAAATACAACATAAAGCAGTAAGTTACATAGGCATAGGTATTACGTCATCACTTGCACGCAGTGTGTGATGATCGGGCAGTCAAACCTGCCTGCTATCATCTCCAGAATGCTGTTGTGTCTTGCACGCAACCGGCTGACGAGCGAGGTGGCTTTTTTCCGCATGATGGTATGGTACCTATCCGTTCGTCCGTAGTCGGTCCGGTATATAGTCGTGAGCATATGCATATGCCCGAGTTCTTTATAAATTAGACCAGTGCCCTGCAGTGGGATGTATGTAGGCTGAAGAAGGTGATGACAGTCACGAAGACTGCTACTGCCATACAAAAAGTTACAGTGGCGATCGTGGAAACTCATGCTGAGCGTGTACCTAAACATAACATATAAGATGAGTGGAAACCTTCAACTTGGCGTAAGTTTTAACTACTTTGATCGAACAATTGGAAAGAACGGAACGGAAGAGATAAGTACCCATTGTTAGGGTAGGTTTATGTACTACGTGATTGTAATTCGTTACTTGAGAATTGTTCATATCGGGATACGCCAGAGAACTAAGAAGGTTGACAAGGTCTGAAAATTAGCAAGCTAAAAGTCAGTCAATAGGCCGGTCATATCTGTCGAAGAACTGGAGTGCAATTCACTAAGCGTCACATCACTGTCAAAAACATCGACCAGCCTCCTAGGTACTCTGCCTCGGGTGGGCGCTTTGGAGGACATATTTTTATTTATAATTTGTGTTTTAGTTTAAATTGTTTTTTTTCTCTGGTGTTCTGTATTTTGTATGTGTTTTTGTTTTTATTTTATTAAAACATCGACAAGCTCACAAATGTAACATCCTTCTTGCATCCTTCAGATCTCCGGAGCTTTTATACGAAATTGACACATGACATGACCATAGTGAATACCGAATTGTCAGCTGGCCGTCACGATGTTTGCGCTTAGTGAATTGCATTGCTGACAACCGATGGGGAGTTCTAGTTTTTGGAGACCACGATCTGGCTGATGTAGGGGAGGATACCCGCGGGCCCGGTGCGGTGTACTGACGATCTGAGACAGGTAGCTGGGAGTTATTGGATTAGGAAGTGTAAGATAAATTTAAAATGATGATTAGGAGATGACTCAGGATAGTAGCAATCTAGCAGTTTTCAAAGAGTTTACTCTCGGATATATTAAGGTGTGACTATATTCCATGATTATTATCCATCATGATAACGTCTAGTGATCAAACCAACTATGAAAATGTGGAAAAAAAGCTGTTAATAATCATGAAAAGTATTGTCCATTAAAATATTAATTAGTACGTTTTATTTTGCCTATCGAAACTACTTCTTGCTTATCGTGTCGACTTCAAATTCTGAACTAAGTCATTAAATAGTAGCTTGCCAGAATTGGGCAATCGATACTGCACCGTCGGTCGCTAGCGGTCATGAGCTCCTCATGCGTGCACGATGTGAGATGGGACACTACTAATTTAGTTTTTATTGTATCGATATTAGGATCCATTTAATTCAAAAGCATTCTCCCCTTTCATAAATCAGAACAATACAGCATACGCTCCGTAGTTAATAGTGAGCCCCTGATGTAAGAAATGTTTTTTTTATCCCTCTCGGGAAATTCGAGTGGACAGTTATACCCCGTGAAGATCATGGAAAGAACGAATTGAAAGAAATAAGGACAATTTTATTAAGAAATTGGATTACAGGCGGAAAAGTTGTGCGAAGATTGTGAAGTACCTATTTTTACCTTTTGTTTGCAATATGTACTGTTTTTCTAATTGTTGAAAACGTATACAATCAATCAAATGCTTAATTAATGTATTTATTTTGTTGAATCATCATATTCGTCATGTCATGACCAAACTCTATGGTCCCAACTACTGAGGCCAGGCACAGGCCTGTAATCAAACTTTAAAAAAAAGTATTTGTTTAAATTGGCTATCCTCTCGGCTTTCAAAAGTTTTTTACGCCTCCTGGCGAGAGTATACCTACATGAGCACAGAATAGGTAATAAATCCAAAAATAACGAGGTCGGATCTTAGGCACGGTTTATACAGAAGAGACGTGTGGCGGTGGCGGATAAAAAAAGGCAAAGGCCCACCACACACTCCCACCGCTGTAACTCCTGTAAGCCAGGATCAACAGCGGCGACCATTCACAACACTGGACAATGAAGTCCAGCGAGCCCGGGGGATAACTCTAATCTTGCTTGGAACCCGCAATGAATTAATCAAAGAAGATAGGAGGAGTAGGAAAACGAAATATCCGACTTCCCTCCATTGCAAACGGGAGACAGCAACAAGAAGGAAAAAAACATGGCTATTAGAGAGCCAATTCAAGAGATCATTTAGGGCAGTGTTGAAGACACTACCGCAAAAGCACCATAAATACGAAATAAAACAATAGGAACCTAACATTGTACTGAAACTTTCAGATGTTTTTGCCATACTTATTACTGGAAGCAAAATAGGTCATTTGCTTCCAGTAATAAGTATGGCAAAAACATCTGAACGCACGGAAGTTATCCCTAGTCGCAACAAGATCCATGTAGTAAGGGACACCAGCTACGTAGGAACTATGCTAGGTTTAATATTGTGTTACTTTGACAATCCGCCACCGCCACACGTATCTTCTGTATAAACCATGCCTTAACTTTACTCTTGATGGGAATGTGACTATGTGGTATGGGGTTGATAGGCTTTCATCAGTTTCAGGGTATGACTAAAAGCGAACCATCTGGCCAACCCAAAAGCGATTATGGTCGTGAATTTAAATAAATAAAACACTCATAAATCACTTTCACTGTATTTATTTTATTTATTCAACATTATTTACACAAAGTGAAAATATTGCACACCGCTTTATAATTTCTGCTACCACTTAAAATACTCGTAATTTCTTACTGGCTTATTCTTTTTATTTACAAGGAAAATAGACACGAACATCTGGGGCAATTTCAACTATGGGGCAATTGCAACTATGGGCCAATTGCAACTATGGGGCAATTGCAACTATGGGGAAATTGCAACTAAGGTCCAATTGCAACTATGGGGCAATTGCAACTATGGGCCAATTGCAACTATGGGGCAATTGCAACTATGGGGAAATTACAGCTAAACTTAAATGCTCGGGTCGTAATTTGAACGCTCTCGTAGGAAACCAAACCGAAACAAAAAGGGGCCGTAGAGACATACTTGCCTCATAATTGAAACTGCCTAACTCTATAATTAATTAATAGTACCTAATTAATATTTACAAAGGTAAAATGTAATATAATACCTTTCCTGTGTATCTACATAAAAATACGTTTTTTAGATGATTTAATTAAACTTTGGGTACTCAATACTAATTTAGTATTATAATTAATACTAAAAAATATAGGTATTCTACTTCTATTACCCGTATCCTAAACATCACACCTATAAGTATTAAAATTCTCTACAAAGTCAACAAATATATAATATTAATTACATTTTTAATAGAAATGTAAGGTTCTTAATAAAATCCGTCTAAAATTGGTTGCGTTTTGTCTGATTCTCTAAAATAAATCAGTAAACGCAAGTGCGTACGTAAGAAACAGAAGATCTGGAGTGCGATTTTTGAAACTCATTCTAAGAACTCAGCAGTTGAAAATGACAATATTTCCATGGAGATATGCATCTTTCTACTGCTGATTTGAAATTTAAAAACCATACTCCAGCAGTGCAATTTTTGAAAGATGCGTATCTCTATACATTTTCATTTCAACTGCTGAGTTCAACGTAAGAGATTCAAAAATCGCACTCCTTCTATCAAACTCATACGTGAATTGCGTATACAACTGAGTTTAATAATCTACATAAAGCAAAATTTTTGCACCCATCGCCACGGGGTTGAGGGCGGCAACGCTGTTTTTATGATCCTTAGCGCTCTTACAGACGAGCGACACTTTGCGGTCGCGTCAGTAGCGCGACCCACGGCGACCGTAAAGTGTATGAGCACGACCCTCTGCGACACACGGCGACCGTAAAGTGTCGTTCGTCTGTAAGAGCCCTTTAACTACACGTAGAAAAATATCAAGTATCACTCAAATATCTAGAAAAATAACTATCAATATTAGCAGTGTTTACTAGAAAATTTAAAGAATCTTATTCTGGTAAATTAATAGTGAAATTCGGTAGACTTTAATAAAATCTACTGGAATTCGATTTATATCACTACCTTATTTTTCTAGTGAATTCTGTTAATATTTAAGAGGTGTCACATGGATGAGGAAGGCCGAGGACAGAGTTTTATGGCGCGCTTTGGGAGAGGCCTATGTCCAGCAGTGGACGATGATAGGCTGATGATGATGATGACATATACAACTCTATTATTTTTCTACATATAATACCTTTCCACTGAAGTATATTATATAAAAATAATACTGAGGAGGCAGAAAATTTGTATTGATATTTTGGAATATAATAAAACGAATGCACCTTTGCATGTGAACCGTAACACGGAGAAAAAACACACGTTTATTTTATTTTTGAAACGCAACCAACTATCAGTCGAATTTCAATCAGACCCTAAACCGTTTAAACACAATCACTGTCCATGTTTGTTTTACTTTATCTTTTAATTAATTTCGAGGAAAAATTTATAAACGAAAAATTTTAAAAATTCGTGGAGATCGGTATTCAATATTTTTTTAATTAATTAAAGTACTTCTTTCCTGAAATACGCCTAAAGTATAGGTACCAACAACATCGCGCTATAAAGGATTTATAGTAATACCCTACAGTTATCTGAAAGAAATCTGTTAGTGATAAAACCGCCATTTTTATCCTTTTTGTTTGCTTTGTAACACGGTCACCCATGTTGGACACTAATATACTGTATGAAAAATTTGACGTTATTATAGCAGAATCTGCCATATTCAATCATAAGTGCCAGGCAGCCATTGCTATGGCATCTGCTATAGCATTCGTGTCACAGAAAGGTAGACGATTTCAGATGCTATGTTATTCGAGTAAGCGAATGTGATACTATTGTTATCTAAACTATTATAAAACTGTAGCAGAAAGTTTGTCTGTACATTGAAGATATTAACAAAAAAAAGTTACGATATGGTTTTTAGGTGTCCCTGATTCCATTTCACCAATTTTTGGTTTTTTTGTGTCTGTTTGTTTGTTTGTATGTTGGTTTGGGTGTTTGTTTGTTTGAACGAGCATCACGCAAAAGCTGCTGAACCGATTTTGCTGAAACTTTTTTGTTTGATAGCTATTATCTGACTTCAAATCTGGTATATAATTTGCGGACAAAGTCGCGGGTTAACGCTCGTTGTTTATATTTTTAGTGTGCATACCGTTCATAGAGATTCACCGGATGAGGCATGAACATTGTACAAACAAACTCTCGTATACAATTACAATATTGGTTAAGATTATAACAAAATACAACTCCGAAACACAACGCTGTCAAAACTGTCAACGTCACAACGTCAGCTTACAAATACGGATCCTTAAGTAAATATTTTAGAATAAACCCCTCATTCATTTGGTACATTGGTGCTTGTCATCTGAGGATTAACTTTTTGACTTAAGTTGCTTGCAGAGGGGTCCGTTTTATACAAAACTTTGACGCACAATACGCGTCGACGGAATTAATAAAAGCAATATTTTATATATGGCAAAATAGTTTAGAAAATCTAGATGCCACGTCACAAATAACATTTGCAATTTATAATATAATTACGAAGATATAAAGCTTTGCAATTTTTCATACAAAATTTTAAAAGCTTTATGTCTTTGTAAATATATTATAAATTACAAATGTTATTTGTGACGCGGCAAGTAGATTTTCTAAACTATTTTTCTATACAGGGTGTAAGTGACAGCCTAGCAAATACTGAAACGGTGAACTCAGACCATCAAACTGAACAACTTTCACTATGGAGCCTACCTCAGGAGACGCGAATAAAAATCAGCTGTCCCATACAAAACTGCTGTACCAACCTGACTAAAATGTATGGGACAGCTGATTTTTTAGGCTTTTTTCACTTACACCCTAGCAAATACAGAAACGGTGAACTCAGACAAACAAACTGAACAACTTTCACTATGGAGCCTACCTCAGGAGACGCGAAAAAAATCAGCTGTCCCATACAAAACTGTTATACCTGACCCGACTTAACACGTTCGCGGACAGTGACATGCTATAGCAGTGATAACAATAAAAGTTCTATTGTGTCTCGTTCAGTGTCCGCGAAAGTGTTAAATGTATGGGAGAGCTGATTATTTTTCGCGTCTCCATAGTGAAAGTTGTTCAGTTTGATGGTCTGAGTTCACCGTTTCAGTATTTGCTAGGCTGTCACTTACACCCTGTATATAAAATATCACTTTTATTAATTCCGTTTACGCGTATTGTGCGTCAAACTTTTGTATGGACTGAAACCACCTGAAGCCTCTGAATCAACAGGGTATAAACTAAAAATGCGACCATCAAACTAAACTACTTTTAATTTGTATTCAAGTTTACACCCTGTGCAGTACCGATAATACTGTTGAAATTCATTGAATACCGATATTATTTCGATAGGAGACTATCGATCGCAAATTTCAATTCTAACTTCATCTTTTATTAAGCGTATTATTGCTTCGTCTATAAGTAAGTATTTTTACATTAACATTTGTATAACATAAAGTAGGTAGGTATTATTATTTATTTTTAGGTTTGTCTTTTCCTTATCTCGGGACATGAGCGTCCCAGACCTTTGGTATATGCGTTGGGCCGAAGCCAACATTACACGTATAGGCCCGTCAGACAATTTGATCTAAATCTAATACTACTAAGACAGGGGTATATACAGGATGTTACAAAAATACAAATAAACATTTAAGGTGGTGGTTGAGACCATCAAACTGAACAACTTTCTCTATGGGACCAATATCGAAATCGCAAAAAAAAGCGGATGTTCCATATCATCATATCAGCCGATAGACGTCCACTGCTGGACATAGGCCTCCCCGAAAATGAGGAGATTTGCCATAATCACAATGATGCCATGCGTTTTCGATGTTCCATACTAAACTACAGATCTACTCGAGCTAAATGTATGGAACGAAAGATTTTTTTTTCGCGATTTCGATGTTGGTCCCATAGTGAAAGTTGTTCAGTTTGTTGGTCTAAAATTTTTAATTCTGTAACACCCTGTAATGGGCGGTTTAGATGAATCCAGTAACTGGGATCCAGGGCCGTTCAAAAACGATTGTCAATTTCTTTTAACCATTCCCTGTACTCAATTTGCATGAGATGCTGCTTAAAAAAATATTTATCTCATTATTATAACTTATTATTGTCATATATTTACGAGTATGAAAAAGGGGCTACCACTTCCATCAGTGGCCGGGAAAATAGAAAATGACGACACCTTTACCCATACCTCTTTGTCTGAAACATCAAATTGAAAAAAAAGGTAAAGGAAACGGTGAAAATTTTCTTCGACACTCGTTTTTTAATTAGATCCAGTAACTGGATGTTTCTAAACCGCTCATGGTCATTAAGGATGAAAAAAATGGGTCATAGTCATATATTAAGTGTATTGAAATTTAATCCTCATAACAATGTTTATACAAAACCTTATTATTCAAATCCGGATCGTAATTTTAAAGTGGAATTCAATAAACGAATGGAATTGGCGCATTACACTATAGACAAATGCCCGTGTAAATTATTTTATTCGTATCCAATATTTGTACCGATGAAATTTAAACCTTATTTGTACCATAATTTTTGTGTATGGTGTCAATGAAGTAAATTACATTAATTAATTTTATTCAAACAATTGAATTGAACGTACTTCTCTTGTTTTCCAACATACGTAGAATTTGCTAGCATTCAATTTGAGAAAGCAATGAAACGTGATAATGCCGTGGCTTCTCGACATTTCAACCGAAAAATACTCAGAAACCACTCCGAAATCGATTAACTACCTGTCCGTCAAAAGAGCCCCTAATTTTACCCTATTTATAAGGGTGGTCCACCAAGACCAAGCGGAGTGGTGAGCGGAGCGGGGAATAAAGTGGATTAGGGCACAGAATAAATAATAGAACTACGTACAGAAGTCTCACTCCCACAGTATAACGCGCACTAAACATACTTTCGAAATACAGGGTGTCCCAAAAATAGTATCAAGCCTAAGTCCAGAGGTAGAGCGTCCCCAGGGGAACCCGAATCACCTCCATGTATGTTCCACGATTGTTTCTAGTTTTTGAGTTATGTTTTAATTCGGTAAATAGGATGCTTTGTCAACAGAAAAAATATTTTGAATACGACTGACAACTGAAAAATAATCGACTCGACTTGAAAACTAAAAAAAAATCGCGGAACATACATAACACGATTCGGGTTATAGGGTGTTCTAACTTTGGACTTCTGCTTGATACAATTTTATGTGACACCTTGTATAATTTATAGACTATAAACAATTTACTTTTTGTTTGTTAGTTTTGTTTCACTCTACACGTAGGTACCTATTACTAACTTTCATTTATCGGTCGGAAATAATATTAGGTCAGGGAAAAAGTTTCTTCGCATTTTTTAAAGAGAATGCGAATCATTTTTTAATATAGTTTATTTACATTTAACTTAAGTATGTAGATACCATTTCGTTCGATAACTTTTTGCAATCTTGTAGGTAGGGACATGATCCCATTGCTATAGAAATTTTGGGGGTTCTGATCAAAATACCGCGACAAGTACTTTTTGCAGTCCTGTCGTGATGTTAACCTGACACTGCCTAAGGAATTCTGAAGAGACCGAAACAGATGGAAATCTGAAGGTGGTGCAAGCTTCTTCAAAAATGGTTCGGTTTCATTACGTCGTAATAAAGAATCATAAATGAGTACACGGTTTCTTTCAGTGAGCTCGTGAGGTACCCAAATATCTAGCTTTTTTTTGTACCTAGTTTTTTTTCTAATGCGCCTAAACTGTTTTGTGGTCAATTCCCAGTCCTTCAGCTACGTCGTAACTACTGATATGCCGATCTTGCTCCACTTTTTCAAAAATAGCATCCATTTTATCCGTAATAGGGAATGCGAAGAAACTTTTTCCCCAACCTAATATTATGCGCATCCGCCACTCTTCTTTAGTGAGAGGCAGGAAGTGTTCATTCAGTATGTAGTATTTGTGGGCACTTGTCACAGATGTCAACACCCACAAGTTATAGCAACGAAGCTAACAGATGGCGCTACGGTCGTACTCGCAAATGTGCACGTGAGACAACTTGCGACGTCACATTGGTGACCCGTTAGCACTACACATAAGGTTCACAATCGTGTACAAGACACGAATCGCGCAAGAGAAATAATCACAATTCTTTCTTATCGTGTGGGTAGAGCTTGAGCAGAATGATTCGATAATAAGGTCTAACAAAATTAGCCGAAACTATTTTAAGGGTATGCTCAGACCATCAAACTGAACAACTTTCTCTATGGGACCAATAACGAAATCGCGAAAAAAAAATGTGATGTCCCATACAAAACTGCAAACACAACTTGACTCAAATGTATGGGGCAGCAAATTTTTTTTTCGAGATTTCGGTATTGGTCCCGTAGAGAAAGTTGTTCAGTTTGATGGTCTGAGCTTACTATTAAAATAGTTTCACCTAATTTTGTTAGACCTTATACAGGGTGACTGGTAATTCGACCTATTCCGTGAAAGGGGTTATACTAGAGTTCATTTGCAACAATTTTGCCCCAGTTAACTGAGGGTCGAAAATCGCTTGTTTTCGAGTTATCTCATTTTTAAGATTTTTTTGAAAAAATCCATTTTTCCACCTAAAACTGACAATTGTGAAAAAAATACTCCACTCTCTGCACTCTGTAAGCATTTTTCTAGTAGCTGATGAATGAGCGACTACTTTAAACTAAAATACATGTGAAAAATACCCAAAACCACCGAAATAAAAGGTTATAAACCGCAAGACAACAATTTTTTATTTGGATTTTGTTTCAATCCAAAGAGGATTACTCAAAAAAAATTTATGACACTTGGCGTACAAATTGCGGAAATAACTTCCTCAATTCCTAAGCTTTCCAAAAAGATGCAAAAGTTGTGTACTTTAGTTCAAGTTTGGAAAATAAACCTTATTAAACACGCAGATGTGAATTTTATTCAAAAAGTTATTGGTTTGGTGAAAATAAAAAAAAGAGTAAAATAATAATGTTTAGTACCTAATCATATGAAATTACAAATTTTGTTTTAAAGTTTTACATTTAAAAATCACAAGTCTTGCTCAAATTGTCTTCCTCCGTTACGTATGCAAGCACGAAGCCTGCGACGTACTTCGCTTACTGTCACTCGAGTTGAAAGCGTGTCTTTAATTTGTTGGGCAGCTGCCAAAATCCTCTCTCTTAATTCTTCTTGAGAAGAGATAGGTGTACGATACACCAATGTCTTCATATGACCCCAAATGTAGAAGTCGCATGGGGTTAGATCGGGACTCCTAGCCGGCCAAGGGATCGGGCCGCCTCGACCAATCCATCTCAGTGGATAGTTCTCATCCATCCACTGTCGCACGCCCCGGTAATAGTGGGCTGGGCAGCCATCATGTTGATACACCAAAGCTGTTCTTGTGGTAAGCGGCACATCCTCCAGCAGCGGACGTAACTCTTCTCTTAAAAAGTTTTCATAGGCGATGCCGGTTAGGCGTGCCGGCAGAAAGAATGGCCCGATTAAATTATTGTGCACGATTCCCATCCAAACATTAAGTGAGAATCTGTGCTGGTGAGCTCCTTCGTTAGATTTTCTCGGATTCTGACCTTTAGGGGCCCAAAAATGCAGATTATGATAGTTTGTAATACCATCACGGTCGAAGTTCGATTCATCTGTCCACAAGATTGTTTTTAGATACTCAGGGTCTTCAATGTCTGCATTTATTAGAAATCTGCAGAAATCCATCCTTCTGACAGGATCTCCCTCCTCGATAGCTTGTACTGGCGTGTAATGGAATGGATACTGCCGTGCTGTGTGGTGAGTGAACCAGACTTTCCACTGAGACATACCAAGCTGCCTAGCCACAATTCTTGTTGAAGTAGTGCCGTCTGCTTGAAAACACTGCAAAATTTGCTCCTCTTCGATTGGATCACTAACGCTAGGTCTACCAGCGTCGGTTTGGCGACGTCGAACCGATCCCGTTTCTCGAATGCGCCGATATGTCGTACCAAACACGCTGACATCAGGTAAACGGCGGGTAGGAAAACGTCTTTGATAGTCTCTTCGAGCAGCAGCAGCGTCACCATCACAAAACCCGTAACAATACATGATATCCGCGTATTCTTCATTTTGGTAAGCAGCCATTTGAAAAGGAAGCTGTTTTAGCGCAGAATTTAAGTTAGTTAACAACGACACGTCCGAACTCCAAGATGGTTGAAACTAACTGATTACTTAATGAATTGAGCGAATGAGTGGGCCTCGATTGTGAACCTTAGTACAAACATTCCCGAATACTTACAAAAGAGAAACAATGTAAGCAATAAAATGAAAGAGACAAAAGCAAATCGGCATCTTGTAAGGTTCGCTTCTAGGAAATCCGCTACCTGCTCTGCCATTGTTAACAATTTTTTTCAAACTCTTGTCAAAGTAGACAACATTTGCACCTTTTTGGAAAGTTTAGGAATTGAGGAAGTTATTTCCGTAATTTGTACGCCAAGTGTGATACATTTTTTTTAAGTAATCCTCTTTGGATTGAAACGAAATCCAAATAAAAAAATTTTGTCGTGCGGTTTATAACCTTTTATTTCAGTGGTTTCGGGTATTTTACACATGTATTTTAGTTTAATGTAGTCGCTCATTCATCAGCTATTAGAAAAATGCTTACTTAGTGCAGAGAGTGGAGTGTTTTTTTCACAATTGTCAGTTTTAGGTGGAAAAATGGATTTTTTCAAAAAAATCTTAAAAATGAGATAACTCGAAAACAAGCGATTTTTGACCCCCAGTTAACTGGGGCAAAATTGTTGCAAATGAACTCTAGTATAACCCCTTTCAAGGAATAGGTCGAATTACCAGTCACCTTGTATATACAACGTCCAACTATGAACAGTTGGACCACGTCCGGTCTCCAGGCTGCACACATAACCTGGTGGAAGATCTTTCCTTTTCAATTGAGGAACATTCCCATACAGTAGCACCTCCATATTATACTATAATATATTCTATGATATCGCTCTGTCGGTCGAGCGCTTAACGCTGTAGTCTCCGCTCCGCTAAGTTTTGGTCGACGTGCAACTTAACTTGGCAAGAATTCGATTTAAAACCTAAATGGGGGTATAACTAGATCAATCTAATACGGGTTACGTTGAACCAGCAAACTATACTTTTAACGGCATTAAATGCAGGCTTCAAATTTGATTTATAGTTGTCACGCTATATTTCGTGGCGATTTGAGGCGTGGTCTAGTGAGAATGGAAATATTTTATGTTGTTGATGTGATTTTTATTTTAAATTAGTATTTCATGTGTAATTTTGTGTAAAAAACCTTTTAATAAAAAAGAAATTTGACTTCTAATAATAATATACAGGGTGACTTTTTAAAGAATACTGTGAATTGACTCGATATCTATCGATTACACTTTGGCTAAAATACTAAAAAAAATTGCTTGTACTGCAAAAAGGTTATAACAAAAAGTACTAACATAAAGAGGCACAACATACGCAGAGTACATAATTAGGTTTGTTTTTTGAATACGTATATAGTAAAATTACGGTTACTGTGTTCCAACGGATATATAGTGTGTAACAAAACACCCTAGCAATATTTAAAGGGGCTAGTTAGACTATCAAACTGAACAACTTTCACTATGGAGAGAACGTCTCATTTGAGTCGAGTAGGTTATGTATTGTAATACTACAGTTTTGTATGAAATAGCAGATTTTTTTCGCAATTTCGATCCTGTTTCCCTAGTGAAAGTTGTTCAGTTTGATGGTATAACCACCCCTACTTATCGTGTGGGCAGAGCTCTGGGCCTCTACCCGGACATTCGAACTTCGCAATTCGGTGAACGTTCAATGAAGTTCGGACCGAAACGGTATCGAAAATCTAAAGTCCGGGTGTCAGAGTCTAAACCCCCCCCCCCCCCACCCCTCCCCCCATCTCTCCCTACCCCTATACTTAAGTATGCTATTAATAAACGTTGATTCGAATTTACGCAAAGCTTTCATGTTAATGATACATAACGTTTTAAAGATACATATCTAATACTTATAATTCTTATTTAATAAAATAATTAGGTACCATAGCAATTACACTTCCAGTTAATAATTTTACCACAAACGATAAACAACGTTTACAGCGTGCTATTGTAGCAAAAACAAAACATACAATAAAGGACATCATCTTTAACATTTTGATGACTAAAAATCGGAAAGAAAATCTTGGGAACAAAATTTTTTACGGTTTTTGGAAGCATCCTATATATTAATGTTAGGTTGATGCCCTCTATCGATTGTTTTCTTCGATACCACTGTGGTTGGCCCACCCTGTATATAAGGTATAACAAAACTAGCTAAAACTATTTTAAGGGGATGATCAGACCATCAAACCGAACAATTTTCTCTATGGGACCAATATCGAAATCGCGAAAAAAAATCTGCTGTTCCATACAAACGTCGTGTACGTACGTTTGTATGGAACAGCAGATTTTTTTTCGCGTTTTTACCTAAATGTATGGGACGATAGATTTTTTTTCACGATTTCAATATTGTTCCCATAGAGAAAGTTGTTCAGTTTGATGGACTGATCATCCCCTTAAAATAGTTTCACCTAATTTTGTTAGACCTTATATAACAATCATTTCAATATAAATTCAGCCAGCAGCTTCCAAATTTAACCCATAGACTGCCGCAATAGGAAATCAATTATTTCGTGACGTAGATATTTTGCCGGCAGTTGAAAGGTTAACCAGGTTTAAGGATATTTTAATTCACGTCTATTTGGTTTCAGGCTGGGATCAAACTGTTTACTCATATACGGAAGGCAAGGCTATTTAGCTCAGCACTTATAAAAGACTATGTTAAAAAATAAAGGATATAAACTATTTACACAGTAATTTCAACTTAATCTTAACCCAAAACATATTTGGATATATAAGGTCTAACAAAATTAGGTGAAACTATTTTAAGGGGATGGTCAGACCATCAAACTGAACAACTTTCTCTATGGGACTCTATCGAAATAGCGAAAAAAACATCTGTTCCATACAAACTTACTCAACCTAAATTTATGGGACAGCAGATTTTTTTTCGCAGTTTCTATATTGATCCCCAAGGGAAAGTTGTTCAGTTTGATGGTCTGATCATCCCCTTAAAACAGTTTCACCAAATTTTGTATAAAAAAAAAATTTGTTATATAAAAAAAAAATTACTGGTTTATGTTTTTTGTGGTTACAAAGTTCGTACTACAAACGAGTTATGTACACAATATCGTGCATTTAAAGAATAAATAGGTATTTTTTTTATATTTCCACATAAGAATACTCTGTACATTCTTCACAAAATAGGGTTTTTATTAGTTCTATTCAGACAATTTATATACAATATAGGAAGAAAATCTAAATTGTTTTTAATTTTTAAATATCTTTGGCACTTTCAATTGCCACTTATGAGTTTTACACTCTCAGATATGTTAATATTTATTAAATTCTTATTTTTGTTTAATAATTTTTAATATTTATTTATTATTTTTTTACATGACACTCTAATATATTTAAATACCCGTAGCTTGAATACTGGTTTTCTACATATTATATAATAGCGTCAACACATCAAATATGTCAAAACAGTAAAATAAATAAAAAAAATTGTTTTATTTATTTTACTGTTTTTGTTGCTTTTGATTACATCGAATATTTTTAATAAATTGTCTTTTGTTTAACACTTTTTTATTTATATATTGTAATATAAACAACATTATCATCTGTAAAATTAATTTGAAAATGTAAAGAAACTTATGAGTATGCACAATAATATTAAAAATAAATAATTGTAACATTCATATTTATAATGTCTCCCTATACCTACCTACTAACTTTTTATTTTTATTGTACTTTGATATTTGGAATTGATACATAATGGAGCAATTCAATTAAAAACCATAAACAATTTACGTAAGAACTACTTACTTTTACTAAAAGATTCCATTCCCAGTTGTAAATCTTTAATTGTCAGAAAGAAAATGTACCTACGAGTACCGATTTAAAATAATCTGGACAACTTTTTATGAAACAGTTTTATATTTTATTTTAATACCTTTTAGATTAGATTTTTAGCCGTATTCTTCCTGCGAAGAAGACCACCCACCATTTTTCTCATTGTTGGCTCCATGGTAAATATTGTTCAGTTTGAAGGTCTAAACTTAGTTAATTTTCTCATGTACGTGAATTTGTTTATTCTTATGAGAAATAATGATTCTTAAACCGTAAACCTTGGGTCTAGACTAAAGCACCCCTTTAGAAATAACTGGGGTGTTTTGTGTATATAAATGTGTGTCAGAGAACCAAATAAATGAATAAAACCAGGCGGTTAAAAGCCGCTTGACGAATTTGAACTGCCATGAGACTTGACTAATTGTACCATAAATCTGATTTTTGATTCTTACTTTCGTTCTTTCTTTACGTCTATTATTTTATTTGGAATATTTCTATCTACCCTCTCAAGGAATATAGTCGTTATCATAATTATACAAGATTAGTATTCCACGAGCTCTCAATATGGTTAAAAATATAAAATCAATAAGGGCTGGCGATATCATGCATGTGATTTTAATTTATTCTGCATGATATGTTCTGGACATAACGTAGGTATAAATATAGATACTTATGTCTATTGTCTGAGAAGTAGAAAATAAGTTTATTGTATAATTAATTTCTACTTTTAAGTTTCAATGTCGGTCTGATTTTTTTAAGTATTAGAAAGAATCGTTGGTTGCTTTATGATTTTCAACTTTTTTGTTTTTAAGTTTCTTTTAGTTGTCAATAAAAAAACATAATTTTCAGTGACGGAATAAGGTTGGGTTGACATTGATATCTTAGAATCTAGATGTCAAGGGCTTTTAGTTGAAGCACACAAGTAGTACACTAGGTCCATACAAAGTAACACACTTGGTCTGATATTATTTTGAAGTAGATACCCACCCTGTCATTTGTTTTGACTCGGTTTGAAATGTTCACGTAAATCCATTAATTTCACATTCATCTAAGATAAATATCATCCAAGAGGTACATTGACACGAAAAAAATACTTTAATCGCTGATGATTTGCTATCAACTTTTGATGGGCATTATCTATCCATCCAGTTGGTAAAAAAAGCATAAAAAAATTGTATTTATTTGAATACCCATGATTCATTTCATTACTAAACTTATGTAAAACTTAAGAAAGATATCATAAGCATAAGCATATGCTCATAATCCCCGAGGGGGTAGTCAGCGATATTCTGAAACCTCAGAACATCCACGTTTCACTATAGTACCGAAACTCTGCCCAGTGTGACGGGGAGTGAGCCCGTCGCAACTTGTAAATGGACAATAGGTAAAATACATGCTTCGAAATTGAAGCATGCAGGTTTCCTCCCGATGTTTAACAAAGATATAAGAAGAAAGAAGGAAAATAAGAAAGACACTATAATAAACTTATTCCTTATAGTTGCCGATATACGCACGACACCCACAGGATCAAATTGTGTGGTCCATTGTAAGCCGGAACCAATCTATTTAAAATAAAGGGGAATCTAGATCATTTACATTCTAAGCATCCAGCTATCCAACTTGGCAATTGTTATGAACTGTGACGTCATAACAGAGAGCATCAGAATGCCAATACCACGGCCAAGGTCACAGAATGGCTCCATAAATGCATTCTAGTTGCACTGAATGTAAGGAATCTCTCATTAATAAACTTTCAGCGCAATACCGCGTTACCACCGAAAAGGGATAATAACTACAGTAAAGCAACTTCATGCAAGCGTTCGAGAGAGTTGTCTGTTGCACTCCAAATTACACATGGCGACACATAGAGCAATCCAACATAAGGTGTCCACGCGATGTTATACGTTAATCGACCTGTAGGCCTCGCATGCCACCCCCGAGAAAACGATAAAATCGAGATGTGCCTCCATCCTTATTATTTTACATATGCCAGAAGGCGCGCCCATGACGTTTTTCTCGTTTTAATGCTTTGTCGTGGGTGGCATGCTAGCCGTGCTGGGGGCCTAGAAAAAGTACACACGCTTCTTATTCTACAACGACAACGCCGCAGCGTTATTGACTATAGAAAATTTGCAGAATGCTAGGCAATGTCACAAATTATTGACAATCGCTTATTGGAGAAAAAAAGATAAATCTGCTCTATGGTTAGCGTTAAGTTCTCTCAATTTCTCTCTTTTGTCTTTTTTAAATGATAAATCGTGTTCGATTTACAAAAAAAAATTGTAAATTTGAGATTGCTTGTCAAATTCCCGCCGCCCACCATTTTCTAGCGTTATCTACAAGGTCTGGTCAAAACGAAACGCTCACTGTCGACAGCAACTGTCAAAATCTGCATGTTGTCTAGGCCTTTTCTATTCGTTTTCGTTCTTTTCTACAGTCCCATACATTTTTTGTGTTTTCAACTGTCGTTAACGCTAATCAGCAGATACTTTGTCTAGGGGCCCTGGATCCATGGGACCATGGGCCCGCGATCGCGCTAATTTAAAACATCCAAGTTCAATCCTAATCCAATTTCGGTTCTAATCACATTGCAACCCAATTACTATTCAACTGTATTAATTCCGTATCGCGCTAAACTTGACTTACGTAACGTTTGAGCCATCTGTCGAAAAGGCTCTAACGGCTGTCATGAGCTGTACCACTATTAGCGCAATACCAAATGTGTAAAAAGCTAAGCTTAGCACGCGGTCCAATTATGGTTCAGTTGCGATTTATTTATCGCAATTTCCCTCGCGCGCGGCCAGCTTCGTTTTGTTGTGTATAGCGCATGAAGTAACTATACTGTATATCTCTTTTCTGTGACGTTACCATGGCAACACCTTGAAATAAGACAATTCATTTTCAAACCAATTAGCATTGTAATAAATTCTCAAATGTCACAATCGGAAGATGACTTGAGAGGTTGCAAGCCGTTTTCAGCTTTAGTGTTATGATTTTGGGAACCGAATTCGAATGAACGTTGGACACAATTAGTGTTGGTACTTTCGATTGAATTTAATGGATAGATCTTTGGAAAGAATCATGCTTAATTGCTCGTTAAGGTAATAGGTATAAAGACTATTTTACTGTTATGAAAATTTAATCTGGTAGAGAAATTTCTGTTCAATTATATCTTCTATACATTTAAATTTTTAAACTGGATGTACATTGAAGATATTTGCAAAAAATATTAATTGGGGGCGTTTAGGATACGTAAATGGAATACATTGAGAAAATTTTTTGAATTTTTGTCCGTTTGTCTATTTGTTTGTGCACGAATCACTTAAAAACATCGCACTGATTTGGATAGGGTTTTCACAAAAGCAAGGTTTAGTTTGGATTAACATTTAGGCTCGCTATCGCAATCGGTTCATTCAATTAAAAGTTATAGGTATTTAAAATTATCAGTCCGCAAGTAGTCGAGAGCGTCGGTGGCGCGTTGCGTAGAGGTATGGACACCCACTTATGGGGGCCCGGCTTCGAATCCACACGGACAGCATGCCATGTACCAATAAGTTTTTCTAACTTATGTATAGAATACCGACTGCTCTCAAACGGTGAAGGAAAACATCGTGAGGGAACCTGCATACACTGAAGAAGAAATTCTGATGTGTATGTGAAGTCTACCAATTGGGCATGCATGGTGAACTAATGCCCATACACCCTCCCGGAGGGTAGGCCTATGCCCTGCAGTGTGACGTTTATAGGCTGATGATGAGTCCGCAAATACGAAGTCGCTGACGCCGCTAGTAATATTAAATTACTTCGATTTGAACCGATAACATTTGATGATGATCAATTGTCTCTGCCTTACCTGAGATACATTCGTAATATTGTATATGAATGTATCTCAAGAAACTCTGCACAAACAACTTTATAAGTAACAAGAGAAAACTCTCTGTTTCCATTTGTGTTGGTTACGAACGCATTAGGATCGAAACTGAGTGTATTATTTGTTTGATAATAAATGATAGAACAGTGCCTTCTTGAGGGAGTTGAGATTAAGATTACGAAGTTCGAAATATTATATCTATTACGTATATAGGATTATCATGGTATGAACATGTGATGCGAAGAGACGAGAGTCATAAAATTGATGGATAGTGTGAGAGATGACTATGTTTAAGTGAGGAGTAAGTGCTGAAATGACTGCGAAGAGAGATGAATTGATGAAGATTGCACCGACCTCAAATAATGGGACATGGGCATAAGAATGATGATTTGTATAAAGGTTCCTTATTCTTATAATGTGGACGGTTTTTTAAGGGGATAATCAGATCATCATACTGAACAACTTTCTTTATAAGACCAAGGATGAATACGCGAAATAAAACTTCTGTTCCATATAAAACTGAATTAGTAATTTCTGCTAACACAAACACTGCAAAAGAAACTATTCTTCAAGCATTTACGAATCATGTAATCAATCATAGCTCAAGATTCGTTTGCAGATTTGTGCGTAATCTAAAAACAGACTTAGAATGGAACCTAGGACCACAAGCAGACGTAAGTCCAATAAAAACTCATTAGGATTGCAGCAATGGGTAATAAATCTTCGTAAAACGACAGCACAGACCCGAAATTTATACCAAAGTACTCTATGACTCTTGTTTGAAAGTGTTTGTTACAAAAAAGAACCTTTTCTTCCACATTTAACGTAGAATTTCGTTATTACATTTCAGGGCTAAAACATTGTACATAATGAATTTACTTATAGGTACTCCATTATCAACATACGAATTCAATTTCACAAATGACTGCGAATCACAACCTTACTCCATTTGTTTTTGAGAATAAAATCCAATTTGATCAATGTTCTCAAAATACAGTACCTACCTCTTCCATCCGCTTATAACAGACACCACTGATACCATCACTGACTAATTGGTACCATACATTGACATCTATTTTCAACTGTCTAAGATAGTCACTTCACTTCACTTTAATTCCACCTCTACGTCTCGAACACGACATCTTCAGGCCTTGAGCAAGAAGCCTGATGTGCCCTAAGGAGATCAGCAGACGTGGACTTTACGCAATTGTTCATGTGGATATCGGAAGATGCGTTGGAGTGGTGATGGTCTCGACGCTGGCGTTGAAAGCAGTATCTCCGAGCTACGTCACCGCAGAGAGATCTGATGGCAAGGTTTATAGATTAGGGGGTATATTGATGCTGGATAAACATAGTTTAGGATGCCTGTTCACTGGAGTTGTGCGAGGTGTCGATTTATTTTCCTACCTTCATTTAGCTCAACGAGCTGCACTTCGCTTGCCCAAAATTACAGTAGAAACGATAATTCGCTTCGATAAGCCAGTCAATTCATTAGGTAATGAACTTGAACCCGCTATCTTCCAAACCCGGGAATTTCTTTTTCCAATTTAGCTACCAGAGAATGAAATTAAGAAATGTTCTCCAGATTAACTGGATCGAAAGTAATCGCTTGGCGACTAAGTTTATCTGAAAGAAGCTCGCAGTGATGATGGTTCAACTATGGTCAAAGAATTACTTAAAGTTATTTTGTATGATCTTGGATACAAAGCAAGAACATTAGCGGTACCTCAGTCAGGTCTGAAATATCAGGTAGCAGAATAGAAAGAAGATAATATTTTAGGATCAACAATATTGCTTATTTATAGCTGATTACTTGGACAAGGATTTAGGCAAATGAGGTAACAAAAAGGCACCTAGTAAATAGATAGGTAGTCAACACTGCAAGGCTGCAATTGGGAGAAAAAAATTAATGAAGAGATATCAAAGGATGGAACTTACGAAATGCAAGGATTTGGAAAACTTTAAATACAGTTGCTTAAAACTTAACATTGATCAATACAAGAGCAGAACCAATCCGGGCAGGTATATTTACAAATGCAGAAGAAACATCGATACATTATCTCGTCCAGAGTATTTTGGACTTACTAGATTAATTCAAAGGGAGCACTGCAAATCTTCTCTATTCTGAGACTGTAGTTGTTGAAGTATGCAGATGGTATTCCTGCCAATTAAGAGAGTTTGCTTAACGCAGGAAGGATACAAGCATTATTGAGCTTCTATTATATTTTGTTACCAAAAATCTCTTTGAAGCGTTAACATTATCATTGAATAGCTAATTGCCCACGAGAAGGTTTTCAAGGTTTTGTAATCCATAGAGATGGAACAAATCAGTGATAACTACTATACTCGTACCTGGCTAATAATTATCATTAATTGCAAGAAGAATCATTAAACTTTGCATTGCATTCTTAGACCGATCATAGTCGAGTCGTCACGATGGAAAATAAATACAACAATAGGCAGGCTAAATAAATCGTGGATCTAAATTCCATTCAACACGTGTTTTTTTTTCAATTTCAATTCGATGTTGCTTATTTACCTTAAAAGCCCAAAGAAGAAAATAGCACACAAGAGCCTGACAGTTAAATCCTATATCAACTACTGTGATCTACTGAAACGTTAAACGACCCTTTTCAAGTGGCATTAACTGTAAGTACTGTTCACTGTTCAGATCAATGTCTCATTTATTAAAATATCCTTCTATTTCTTACATTTAAGGTTCCTTCTTACCTGCAGCAAGAATCCAGGGTTTTCCTGAACGCAGCTCTGAAGTCCCGGTTGAAGTAGGCATAAATGAGAGGATTGAGAGCTGAGTTGAAGTACCCAACCCAGAAGACTCCAGCGACTACTGGAGGTGGTGATGGACAAGCGTCGCCGCAGAGCGCTGTTATTATGTACCTAGTGGACAAATAGGTAAGGTTAGTTTTAGGTTATTTCTTTTGTTTTGAATCTAATTCACGTATTTAAATGTTCCAAAACAGTTTTTCATATGACTTTGTAAGTTATAATACAATTCTCCAATACTAGTATACTGCAAGAACCAATGAAGTATACTCATCTAGGCAGACAAATATTGGCGCTAAATGAGATACAAACCTTGCCTATTAAAAACCTACTGCGATTCCTGAATGCGTTGGGGAATTCGTAGGTTGGGTATTAATAGGGAACTATAAAAGGGGCATTAACTGAAGACCAGCGATAGTCGCAGTGACACAGGCGCATATCTTTCTAGGACTCAATTTCCAATAACAATAAAGTCTCAAATAAAGTGGAGCGGGCGGGAGCTACATCTCATCAAGGGTATCAATGAAGGCACTTACATCGTGTGGGCAATCACAGATGTTGGTAAAGATGATAGTCGTCTCTCACAACACCGATCTGAATTTATGTAATTTCAAGTGACCACATGTCATTAAACGAAACTTACCACAAAAAGAAAGGCAGCCAGCAAGCCAAGAAAGCTGACATGATGATACCGAGCGTTCGTGCAGCTTTTCTCTCTCGCTTCATCTTGTTGCTCGCCATGGGTTGCATCTGTATGCTGTGCCGCTCCCTCATGGCTTCTCCCATGGATATGCCGTTGATCTGGAGGTGCTTGTCTAGTAGAAGGGCTGCTACTTTACTCCTGTTGAAGAGTTATTGGAATTTAGAATTTATTGTTGTTGTAAGTTCAAGATTTTGTCTACGAGATGTTGACAAATATAGGAAAACATCTGCATTAAATTCGATAACTAAACAAGTTTTAAAATTTTCGGTTCTTTGTCGCAAAGAAATTTGCTAAAACAATTAACTTTTAAAGTAGAGATAAACATTTTTGATTATGATTTTTACGATTAATTGATTTTCTTTGATTATATTTTGGATACTCACAGATATTTATTCTATTCTATTCTAATTGTTAAATTATGGCGTCCAGCTTGGCCAATGTCTAGTTTTTGTAGCAAAAGTGCTTGACGTTGTACGCTTATAAATGAATTTTGGTGACTTCAAGGATTGTTTTTAGAAAAGAACACTATCCTGAGCCACCACTGGAGCTTCGTTCCATGCAGGGAAAGGGGCAACAGATGACCGACACGCGACGTGACCAACCAATAGCAGACCTACAACGCGACTCCCACAGCTAATTAAATATTATATTATACAGGGTGAAATTGATATCACACTTTTACTATGGGACCAAGCCCATCGGAGCATATAAAAAAATCTGCTGTTCCATACTAAACAGCAATCTCTACGCGCGAGTTGGCGACTCAAATGTATGCAACAGCAGATTTTTTTTTTTGCTCCGATCGGTTTACTCCCATAGTAAAAGATGTTCAGTTTGATGGGTAGACTCTGAGTTTAAAAGGATGCCAATGATATCAATTTCACCATGTTTCATAGTGATATCATTGTGTTGTTGAATATTGTATCCAAAGAAATTTACTTCAATGTTACATTTGTAGTTTTATTACCACAAAAAGGCACTTTTGAGACACTACATCGGAGCGTTGAGGCCACTGTAGAACCCTTGTATGCCTAATATTTTATTGCACTACCCATTCGTCCAAGCAACCCTCTCTGGCAATACAGTCGTAGCACAATGCTTATTGTAAAAATAAAAGCGTGATAAAAATAAAAGCGTGATAAAAATCAAGGTTTTGAAGTGATATTATTTTCGATCGATTTGTAAAAAAAAGTAACAAATTTTGTCTTTAATACTTATTCTTCCTGTGGGCGAGGGTTGAAGAGTACAAATTCTTGAACAAAATCCAATGATATTAAATCTACGCCCACTTGATGATATTTGAGAGATTATTTAAGTAAAACATTTCAAATATTTGGTGTATCTACGTAGGCGGATATTTCTTCATTTTTATTAATTTAATAGAAAATGTTGTAATTCGAGATTTTCCTCTTGGCATTTTCAGAAGGTTGATCTATTAAACTCTGAATTTTGGCGTAGTTATTTCATTGATGGCTGAAAATAAATATCTTGGACATTGCCACACAAAGTATAACATCTTACCCGGACTTATATTATGTTATGAAGACTAGACAACGATATACAGGGTGAAATTGATATCATTAGCATCCTTTTAAACTAAGAGTCTACCCATCAAACTGAACAACTTTTACTATGAGAGCAAACTGATTGAAGCAAATAAAATATCATCTGTTCCATACTAAACTGCAATGTCGAGACGCGCGAGTTCGCGACTCAAATGTATGCAACAGCTGATTTTCTTTTTTCTCCGATCGGTTTGCTGCCATAGTAAAAGTTGTTTAATTCGATGGGTAGACCCTTAGTTTAAAAGGATGCTAATGATATCAATTTCACCCTGTGGAATACATTATAATTGCAGGGTGTAACAAAACACTCTAAATATGTAAAGTAGTTTAGACCAACAAACTGGACAACTTTCACTATGGAGCCAACATCGAGAAAAAATAAAAAATAATCTTTGTTTCATACAAAAGACTCGACTCAAATATGCTCTTAATTTTTCTTCGTTCTCTCTATTGTGAAAAATGTTCAGTGTGATGTTCTAAACGGCCCCTTTAAATATTACTAGAATATTTTATAACACCCTGTATAGATTATATAAGGTCTAACAAAATTAGGTGAAACTATTTTAAAGGGATGATCAGACCATCAAACTGAACAACTTTCTCTATGGGACCAATATCGAAATCGCGAAAAAAAAATCTGCTGTCCGATACATTTAGGTTGTGTACGTTTGTATAGAACAGCTGATTTTTTTTTCGCGATTTCGATATTGGTCCCATAGAGAAAGTTGTTCAGTTTGATGGTCTGATCATCCCCTTAAAATAGTTTCAGCTAGTTTTGTTAGAACTTATATTATTAATATGATTATATCCATCCATGACTCGAGTACAAATATTCATATTCATCATAGATAATATACATCTGCCCCTTAAAGGATTCGAACCGGTGAACCTCGGATCAGTAGGCAGGTTCACTAACACTAACTGAGCTATCGGGCCGTAAAAATTTCAAAAATGTCTTATTCAGAATATTATATTCGTAGGATTATTCCGCGATTTCGCCACAACCAACCAGAAGGCTTTTTTGTACAACTCCTAATATTATAAGAGATAAGTGTACTTTTTTCAACCTTCAGCAGCAAGGATGATTCAGTGTTTATGGGGCGAAGAGCATGCCTGTGATGGGGATGGACTAGGTCTGCCTGCATAACATCAGTCGGTTTAGGAGTTACAGACGTTTATAGGTCAGTAAAAAAATTAACGATCAGCTGCACGTCGTATCGTATGTTATTTTTGTAGTGTGCACTGTAGCTATGTGAACAGTACAAAAACTGACATGAACTGCCAGTCGGTTTAGGAGATACAGCCGTTCGAAGATCTGATCTTTGAGCGGCTGTAGCTCCAAATTCGACTGATGAACCATGTCAGTTTTAGTACTGTTCACATAGCTACAGTGCATACTACAATAATATCATACGATCAGCCTTGCAGCTGATATTTTATTTTTTACTGACCTATAAACATCAGTAACTTCTAATCCGACTGAAGTTATGCAGGCAGACCTAGTCCATCTCCATCACAGAGATGCTTTACACCCCATAAACACTAAATCAGCCTTGCAGCTAATGGTTGCAAAAAGTACACTTATCTCTTAGTCTATAAATGGTTAAATTAATTTAAAAGTACTTCTAAATTTAACCATTGTTTGGTAAAAAAAATATGTTTTTGTAGTAATCTTTTTAGAGAAGATTTTTCCCAGAGATCAGGACGAAATAAAGTTAAATATTTATCCTGTAATTCAGGCTGCGTGGGTGTAACTGTGTTACATTGTTGAGTTTTAATTTTCTTTTCATGAGTATCTGTGTTTGTATTTGTTACATTTTTGCAAGTATCATACTTTGTTGGTGCAATTATTTTTTATAATAATAGAATACATGGTGTTACAAAAATACAAATAAACATTTTAGAGGGTGGTTTAGTTTAGACCATCAAACTGAACAACTTTAACTATGGGACCAATATCGAAATTGCCAAAAAAAAATTCCATACATTTAGCTCGAGTCAATATGGTTTTTAGGTGTCCCTGATTGCATATCACCAATTTTTTTATTTTTTTGGCTGTCTATTTGTTTGTTTGTTTGATCGAGCATCACGCAAAAACTACTGAACCGATTTTGATGAAGCTTTTTTTGTTTTATAGCTTATGATCTGACTTAAAATCTGGTATATAATTTGTGCGGCGGATATTCTAATTCCTATACCCTTGCTACATCTGCCTGTGAGAGAGTTGGCAGTTGTACCTATGTTTCTAACCACCCCGAAAGGGATTATGGTCGTCAGTTTATGTATGTATGTAACGTTTCAAAACCTAAAGCCAGCTATGCCAACAAACGGAACAATTTAGATGTGTGCGCGAAAAAGACATCTCATGAATATTCTGACGTGATTGAAATGGATATCGAAAGGGGTTGGGGGTGTAAAGATAAAAGTCAAAGACTTTCTACCATATGGAACTCGAATAAAATGAGAGTGAATTTTCCCGCACGTCGATCTAAAAACGCTTAATACAGGTTTTCAACTTAAATGGGTTACATATTGAGAGTGCTTTAGACCATCAAGCTAAACAACTTTCACTATTGGATCAATATTGAAATAGTAAAAAAAGATCAGGCTGTTCCATAGAAAACGTCAATGGTTCGACCCAAATGTATACAGGGTGTTACAAAAATACAAATAAACATTTAAGGCCACCCCTTTTTTTAAGACCATCAAACTGAACAACTTTCACTATGGGACCTATATAGAAATCGGGAAAAAAAATCATCATCTTCATCATATCAGCCGATAGACGTCTACAGCTGGACCTAGGCTTCCCCCAAAATGGGGAGATGCGTTTCCGATGTTTTCGTTGTGCGTTTCGATTTCGATGTTAGTCCCATAGTGAAAGTTGTTCGGTTTGATGGTTCTAAACAACCCCTTAAAAGATTTAAATGTTTATTTTTACTTTTGTAACAACCTGTAGAACAGCAGTTTTTATTTCGCGATTTCGATCTTGGTCCCATAGTGAAATTTGTTCAGTTTGTTGGTCTGAAGCGCCCCCTTAGGTATATAACGCATTTAAGGTTATACCCTGTTTAGGAGATCGCAACACAACGTGTGGCCTTCAATAGCCGGTACTTGTACATTAAAGATAAAAATCCGAATCAGTTAGGATTTTGTTATTAGTACTTACGTAATTTTTCCTATTTCATTTCTTTTTCTCAGAGCATCCGGCATACCGAGCTATTTTTCTTAAGAATACCTGTCACATTCAATATTGGCTCAGAGCCAATATTGAATTCATGAGTGTGTGTTCAATGAATCAATCAATCAAATATACTTTATTACTTTATTGAGTCGTTTATAACTTGTAATGCATCCTGTATTTACTAAATAGGTAATCGGGGAATATAGTCGTGTTTCGTGACGTGAGCTTAAAACATTTGAATTAAGTCATCACGATATCCAAATTCGAAGTCTATCGAGCGGGTAGTCTATGAGCAGTGAACTACAATATCTATGAGAGTGGGTTAGGGGCACAGGCTGTCCGAAGGGACGATAGATGGCTTAATAAGTGCAATGCGGCACACTTTAATGTACTATTGCGGAGAAAAAGAGTTAACCGTTATACTTTTTGGTTCATAGGGTCTACCCGGACATTCGAACTTCGCAATTGCGTGAACGTTTTCGTTCCAATGTCAACTCTATTACAATGAAGTTCGGAGCGAAACGGTCTCGATATATTGAAAATCGAAAGTCCGGGTACGGGGCCTGGCGGTATCAGGTAGGTTCGTGGCAGTTTATGTAAGTGATGGCACCGAGAAACATCAATTCAAGAAACGAATATTAATTCAAGATTTGCAAGGTTTGAGTTTTTTGTAATAAACGCGACATTTAAAAAGGCCCCAAAAGAAGCCTGGGACAAATTGTTCAAATCGCCAAAACGGGACATCAAACGGCCCGGAAATGGGTCAGAAATGCAGTAATATGTCTACAAAATAAATGTCAAAGCCATAGAGATCTAGCGAGATGCCAACCAACGCGCTGAGTACGAAACCTAGTGTCGCATTGCCACCAGTACCACGCGATAGAAAGTATTTTGTTAGCTTGAATGTGCTCATTATCCATTGCGGTATCAGAACTCAACGTCCGAATAATCTTTAGTACTACGCAAGCATTGTAAACTATTTACACATAATATCTCGACTGGCTTTCAGCCTCATAATATATTGAATCCTTGCTGTCGTGAGCAATGTGTTCCGTTTTTGCGCATATTGCTGCGACACTGGCCCCGCCCCCTTTTCACATCTCCCTTTAGTTTTTGTTATCTGTGGTCAAAGCACAATAAAATTACTTTTGCCCTACCCTGTATTTCAACATCAGCCTATACAGGGTGTAAGGAAAAGTATCATTAACCTTTCAACCACATACTCTACCCATCAAACGGAACAACTTTTACTATGGGAGGAAACCTGTCAGAGCATAAAAATATCACCACTTCATCTTCTATCAAGTCGATGGCATATAATTTTATACTTATTCAGAAAAAAAATTGCCTAAAAATATTAATCCATCAATTACTTTATTACAGACCGGGATGCACTTTAGCAAATTAGCTTTTAAAGTATTTTGCGGTTTCGATGTTGCAATTTTCAATCAATCAATCCATTAACGTTATTGTAAACAAAAGTAAGAGATATCAGTATTTCAGACTCTGTCTGCATAGATACCAGCGCGCCAACCTTACACTATATTCTTTTAACTCACAGGCACATACATTGTAACGATCCCAAGTAAGCACTATAGGCTTTTTTATTATGGAAACCATACAACAACGGCACGAACATATAACATCCATGATCGAACCGGGATTCGAACCCAGGACCCTGGTTTCGCAGTCCGGCGTGGTAACCATTACACCAAACGGGTCGTCAAATTAGGGTATTTTAAGAGATAAGTGTACTTTTTGCAACCATCAGCAGCAAGGCTGAATCAGTGTTTATGGGGTGTAGAGCATCTCTGTGATGGAGATGAACCAGGTCTGCCTGCATAATTCCAGTCGGTTTAGAAGTTACTGATGTTTAAAGGTCAATAAAAAAAAATAACGATCAGCTGCAAGGCTGATCGTATGATATTATTGTAGTGTGCACTGTAGCTATATGAACAGTACAAAAACTAACATGAACTGCCAGTCGGTTTAGGAGATACAGCCGTTCAAAGGTCGGACCTTTGAACGGCTGTATCTCCTAAACCGACTGATGAAACATGTCAGTTTTAGAACTGTTCACATAGCTACAGTGCATACTACAATAATATCATACGATCAGCCTTGTAGCTGATCGTAATTTTTTCTCAGAGACATAGGAAGCTGAAATTTGGCATAGATAGATATATCAACTACTGGTCCTAAAGGCTTAATTTTCATTTTGGGGGGCAATTTGGGGAGGTAGAAGGAAAAAGAAAAAAAAAGAATTTTCTACCGTATAGTGTGGGGTATCAATTGAAAGCTTATGAGAATACGAATCTAAAAATATATTTTTCAAATTTTTATTTAAAACTTTGTTTAACAAAATTTTCAATTAAATCCGAGAAATTGCTGTCCCCACTTCTATTTCGAAAAATATAGCCGTATAATATCTGAAAAAAATCATGAACATCAGAAATAAAGTTTAGATGGCGGGAAAATTATCAGGATGGCACTAACTTAGATAGTTGTAAGTGATCTCCAGTTACTAAGTGGCCACATACTAAGTAAGTGTCAATTTAAAAAGGTTGTTATCAATGACCCATGTTAAACAACTGGTAGTGCGGAACACTAATTGCCCGAGTCCCGACTCGTACTTGGGCGGTTTTTTTATCTTGTTGTGTACTGTAAAGAATCTAAGAATAAAATTGGGTTCGTTAGCAGGCGGTTGTCTAGTTCGAGTGCATTCTTGCTAGCCACCAGGCATTTTGTATTAGCTGAAAATGTGTATTTGCTCGTAAAACAATCCTTGAGAGATTCTTCTAAAATGCCATCTAATCTAAACTATTATAAAACTGTAACAGGAAGTTTGTCTGTACATTGCAGATATTAACACGTTCCGGGGCGGTGAACGAGACACAATAGAACTTTTATTGTTATCACTGCTATAGCGGGTCACTGTCCCGGAACGTGTTAACAAAAAAAAAGTTACGATATGGTTTTTAGGTATCCCTGATTCCATATCACCAATTTTTGGATTTTTTGTCTATCTGTTAGTTTGTTTGTTTGTGTGTTTGTGTGTTTGTGTTTGTTTGTTTGTTTGAACGAGCATCACGCAAAAACTACTGAACCGATTTTGATGAAACTTTTTTGTTTGATAGCTAATGATCTGACTTATAATCTGGTATATAATTTGTGCGGACAAAGACGCGGTTTAACGCTCGTCACCTTAATAAAAATATAAATGCTTAATGAGAATTCTGCTGATAATGTGATATTTATAAATTACAGTGATAAAACTGTTCACTTAAAAAGACGGTTTTTTAGCAAAGTTTCTAGCAACCTACTCAGGCGGAGGACAGTCGCCTTTTGATGGCTTTTTCCGATTCAGTTTGCATAGAATGTGCTGCCATCTATTAAATATTTCGCAGAACTATGAAAAAAAAAGAATTTATTGTCTATGTCAATGTCAAATTGACAAAATCATAAAATGGCTACCTATCTTGCGTAATGTACGGGTTGTTTGTAGTTTTCGTTCAATTTCGTGCCGATTTAGTGATGTTCTGGAGTTTCTGTTGTTCTCTTACCAATGTTTAGATTACGGGTATAGTAAGGATACTGGAATTTCACTCGATCGGTGCGGAATTGAACGAAAACTAGCATTAAAAACAATAATATCCATTGGTATGAGTAGATATAAGTAGGTATGTATAGTATAGGTTGAATTATTGTCGGTGAAACATAGATGGCGCTAGCTAGCCTTCAATTTGACATAAGGTGGATGCATAATGTTGCCACGAATGGGTTCTCTTTTCTAATATACTTATATTACTCTTTGCACCTACTGCATGTGTTAACATTAATTTGCAAACGAAACAAATAAATTGGCTTAGACCCAAAATCCCGCAGCTTGCGTGCAAAGGCTTTCGAAAGTTTTAATCCCAAATAAACTTTTAGGGATCAATGAAAACATCGAAAACTTTTTACGGTGTGCTAAATAAGCTTTCATTTATATTTTCTCATTGGCGAAGATGGGACAAGGCGAGAATATAAAGGTCACCTGGCCCCCGTTACCTGGGGTTATTATGCAACTTTGGGGCAATTGTATCTACTTGATTTTAACCCTTCGTATGTGGGTATTCCAGACACAATAGAATATCTATTGTCTTTGGGGCGGATCCGTAACATACACAGACGAAAAGTTAATAGTGTAATTAACGTACCTAAGTAATATGTCTATTAGGTACGTCTCTCGCTGGTATGTAATAAAATAATAGATGCTATTCGTTATACTGTGACCCTGGTGTTAGTGAATAAAGAAGGCTCGATATTTTTATAAAAGCGCTGCTCTGAAGTTTATCAAAAAAAATATTGATTAAGGTTCCTTTCATAAATCTAATAAAGCAGTACAGTAGGTATGTAATCAATATTAAACAAATACTGTCTAAAATAGAATCTGCTATAAAAGAAATCCGGCCTAAATAGTATGTACCCTAAAAAAAGGCATGAGATGCAATTGCCCCATAGTTTAATTGACCCCTGGAGTGCAAATCTCTAAGCATCACATCGCTGTCAAAAACATCGACGAGCTCACAAATGTGCATCCTTCAGATCGTCGAAGTTTTTACATAACATAACCATAGCGAATACCAAATTGACAGCTCGCCGATATTTCAGCGACAAATTTAAGGTTGTGACGATGTTTGCGCTTAGAGAATTGCATTGCTGGTGACTACTGGCAAGTTAGTAACTGCAAGAGAGACCTCAAGCGTATCCAAACCTAAGTGCAAATAAAATAAATACAAAATAGATATACGGTAATGCAATCCATAATAACCACAGTTGATATTTTAAAGAAACTTTTTTCTAAAAATAACTTATCTTTTCCATCCAATTTGAAAACAAAGTAATTAACGCCGTTTCTCGCATAAATATTCAGTAGTTAATCAAGGAGATTTTCACTCGAATCTGACCCTTAATGCAAACGAGGGTCGGGTCCTTAATATTATGTAAATTTTTCACCTTTCCAGACTTCTCGGAGGACCTTAAATGTACTTTAGATCTACATAACTGTTTTGATAACCATTTTTTCGAATTATTTTAATAAATCATTGAATTATATTGAATTTGATTCAAATCTAATTTGTCAAAATATTAGAATTATAACTGTGTCATTTTTTAGAGTTCCGGAGTCAAAAAGGAACCCTTACCTATAGTTTAGCCATGTCCGTCCGTCTGTCCGCGGCTTAGAGACGCTTAATACTAGAAAGCTGTATATGTTTACATATTTATCACGCCGACAAAGTGGTGAAATAAAATCTTGAAAAAAAAATATTTTTTTTGGGTACGTTTTTTTTTCTCAACTATCCCATGTTGTGGGGCATCGTTAGATAGGCCTTTTAAAAATATTGTGGGTTTGGGAAGCCCCCTTCTAAGTCCATATATTGTAATGGGCATCTACGGAACCCTACCCTGCGCGTGGCACGACACGCACTTGGCCGGTTTTTTAAATTTATCATTTTGTTAACACTTGTTTTCAACTACCTAATTGATGCCATTAAGAGGATAGTCTTTGCAGAGCGCCCAAACGCGCTGCATACAGACAAAGTTAAATCCTATTTTCAATGTTAACCAATATAAAATTGTAATGACAGACTTAACGCATGCTGTTGCATACCTATTATTAGTGCATAGTCAAGGGCTATAGCTTTTGGAGTGTTTGTTTATGATTGTTTTGTCTATGTACCGTTGGTGTGTCTAATAAAATAAAATAAATAAATAAATATAAACGTTGCAGGGCACAGGCCTACCCTCGAGGAGGGTGTATGGGCGTTAGTCCACCACGCGTGCCCAATGCGGATTAGTATTGTAGACTTCACATGCGCCTCATAATTTCTTCTACGCAGGTTTCCTTACGATATTTTTCTTCACCGTTTGAGAGCAGTCTGTATTATGTACATAAGTTAGAAAACTCATTGGTACATGGCATGTCATCCGTGCGTATTCGAACCCGGACCCTCATGGTTGAGTGTCCATAACGCTCTGCAACGTGCCACCAACGCTCAACCAAGAGAGTCTCTCTCTCTGGCATGTATGTATTTACTATCTAAGTATTATATACAGGGTGTAAGGAAAAGTAACATTAACCTTTAAACCACGTATGGGTAGAGCCCATCAAACTGAACAACTTTTACTATGAGAGCAGACCTCATCATCATCATCTTTTCAGCCAATGGTCATCCACTACTGGACATAGGCCTCCCCCAAGGATCGCCATAACGACCGGTCCTGCCCTGCCCTCATCCAACGGGTTCCAGCCGCCTTCACCAGGTCGTCGGTCCACCGTGTGAGAGGCCTACCCACGCTGCGCTTTCCGGTACGCGGTCACCACTCGATAACTTTTCGGCCCCATCGGCGATCGGTTCTGCGAGCAATGTGCCCCGACCACTGACACTTTATTTTAGCAATTCTTTGGGCTATGTCAGTTACTCTGATTCTTCTGCGGAACTCTTCTTATCTGATTCGACCTCGCAGGGAAACTCCGAGCAAAGCAGGAGGAGCCGAGGAGCAGACCTGTCAGAACAAAAAAAATCAGCTGTCCCATACGTTTGAATCGAGTAGGTATTGCAGTTAAGTATGCGACAGCTGATTTTATTTTATTTTAATAAAAGATGTTCAGTTTGATGGGTAGAGTATGTGGTTTAAAGGTTTAATGATACTTTTCTTTACACCCTGTAGTTTTAGTAATACACTGGGCTACGCCAGTTCGATGTTATGCATCTTATCTTAAGTACACAAACATGTCTTACCCGATACGTCATTCGATGAAACATGTGCTACAGGAATTCGGGGCTTAAACTAGTTTCACATTCAACAAGCAATTTCAATTATGTTACACAAATTCAACGTTCATTCTCCAATCCAATTTCAGTGGAACATCACTCAAGTTAGAGACAGACTTGAACCTAATTTATGATGCATGAAGGCAGTTAGAGGGTTCGTTACGCTTTCTTCAATGATGATATCGTGATATTCCTAGATATCGACATCCAATGTTTAGGGATCCGTAAGGGTGAAAACGGACCCTATTCATAAGCCAACGCTGTCCGTCCGTCTGTCTGTCCGTCAGTCTGTCTCTCCGTCCTACCTATTGAGGGCTGTAACTTTTAAAACTTACCGACAGGTAAAATTTTCACAGAATGTGCGTTATTATGGCGGATTTGCTAACGAAATTATACACACACAGATCAAAAACTAAGATCAGTGCCGGATAAGGCCTACGCGGGGCCCGTAGCAAAAGCGTACAAGAGGCCCTTGGCCTTGTCTCTCTATAAGGACTTCGCTTTTTAATGCTCAGCATGGCTAGCATGCCACCCACGACAAAGCGTTTAAACGAGGAAAACATCGTGCGCGCTCTTTTTGGTGAACGTAAAATAATAAAGAGGCACATCTCAATTTTTGTCGTTTTCTCGGGGGTGGCATGCGAGGCATACAGGTCTCTTTTTCAGTTCTAGGCCTTGAGGCCTTGGCGTTGGGGGTTTTTTACATTAATTTTTAAAGTTACTTGAAAACAGCTGAACCGATTTTCATGAAACAAAGCTAAGAACACTCTCCCAAAAATGAACTTTCTATTAACAAAAATCCGCATCGAAATTGGGAGCACCCGTTTGGGAGCTACGATGCTACAAACAGACAGACCGACAGACAGACCGACTTAGGCGTCAAACTTATAGCACCCCTCTTTTTGTGTTGGGGGTTAAAAATAAATAACATAAAATCTCTAAGTCTATAGCACGACCACTATCTATAGGGTGAAATTGAAATAGAGAGTGAGAGTCTACTTTTAAACTAGACTCTTAGTTTAAAACGATGCTAATGATATCAATTTCACCCTGTATAAATTTGTACGTAACTAATAAAACGGATAGATTAGCATATTGCCGTCCTAACTAGCATTAGTTTAGGACCCACGATCGGATTTAACTATTGATATTAACAAGTTTGTTTTGTAATTGAAACTTTAGAGCTTTGATAATAAGGGTCGTTGTATTTATTTCAATAAAATACAGGTGAACTGTTTGAGACAGGCGTGAGAATGCTAATTTATGAACAGAGCTATTTTAACTTTTTCGTTCGCATCATAAGAACATTAATTAAACCCCCCCCCCCCCCCCCAAACCCCCCCTAAATTTGTTTTATCGAAGTCGCTGTCAAGCCGGTACGATTCGCAACAGGCCTTGCATTATTTTTTTGGCTTGGCTTGACACCGACTACTATAAAACAAATTAATGTTCTTATGATGCGAATGAAAATGTCATCGGCTGCAATATTATTTTATTACTTTTTTTGAAGGCGGTTTAAATTTTTTGTTAAAATTTTGTTTATTTCACAATTTTCAGTTGTGAATTCATTAGTTCAATTTAATAGTAGTGCTTTAAATTAACAAACGCACTAGCCAGCACTACGATTTTCAAAGGTTGCCCTCGATTTCTCTGGGATGCCATCATCAGATCCTGGTTTCCTTATCATGGTACCACCCTTGGAATATCTTCTTTCCAACAAAAAAGTTTTATACAAAACTTTGACGCACAATACGCGTAGACGGTATTAATATACCTAAGTAACTTTGTATATATGGAAAAATAGTTTAGAAAATCTAGATGCCGCGTAACAAATAACATTTGCAATTTATAAAATAATTACGAAGATATATAGCGTTGATATTTTTTCATACAAAATTTTAAAAGCGTTATGTCTTCGTAATTATTTTATAAATTGCAAATGTTATTTGTTACACGGCATCTAGATTTTCTAAACTATTTTTCCATATATAAAATATTACTTTTATTAATTCCGTCTACGCGTATTGTGCGTCAAACTTCTGTATGGACTGAAACCATGTACGATTGTCAAGTAGCTACACCGGTGAAAGGACAAGCACACACCGCCTTGAAGTTAGTGTACCTATCGTCATAGTATAAGACAATAATCCATCTTCATACAATGGTACCAAACGCGGCTTGTATGTCTGCTCGCCAGACTCGCCAGTACGTACAACGATATCTCAGGCAGCCAAGGCAGCGCGAGACGGGGCTACGCCTTTGGCTACTTATATAGGGACTAGCTACGCGTGTAATTCTACTAACAAACATTTCTGCCACTGCGAGGTAACATGAAATCCACAACTTTGGATTTTATTCACAATAACTTTAGATTCTAATTTTGAACGTTAAAAATCATGAAAAGTAGTCTCGCGTGAAATCCGAACGTTCTAAGTTCGAAATTATTGTTTCGCAATTATAGGCTGTCTCGTTTATTGATAAGGTATACAATTGAATGTAAATGCACATGATTAATTGATCTTATACCGTGGCTGAGGGGAAATGCTACCGCAAGGCTAGTCCTTATAATAAATAGTCAAAGGGCTACGCGGAAATATTGTCAGTGTGTTCGTTCTACGAGGCGTTCGCCGCGTTTGGTACCATTGTATGAAGATGGATTACTGTCTTATATTGTGCTATCGTAGAGCGATTTTACAATGCTTTTTCTTTGTGGTGCGTTTACTCAACAACACGTGCGAGCGCAACACTTGATTTTGGGCGCTCAAAGCTTTGTCTTTATGTATGTACAGTGTAAACTCAACAGCCACCTATAGGACTTCGAATTCGATACGACAGTAAACAAATGCTTCCCTTACATAACACTGGAATACACTTAGGCTGCCATAAACACTGCCTGATAGAGTTTCATCTAATTTTGATGCACGCTGCATAGTTTAATATTGTTCAACTTCATTATCAAGGACCTGCAAGCGAAGCCACGACTCAATGCATTTGCATTTTCCACTGTAAATTTTATTATTATTAAATCAGTGCGGCCCGGCGGTTTGAATGTCTACAGGGTGATATTGATAGCATCCTTTTAAACTAAGAGTCTACCCATCAAACTAGACAACTTTTACTATGGAAGCAAACCGATCGGAGCACAAAAAAAATCTGCTGTTCCATACTAAACTACAATGATTACTCAACTGGAATGTATGCAACAGCTGATTTTTTTTGTGCTCCGATCGGTTTGCTCCCATAGTAAAAGTTGTTCAGCTTGATGGGTAGACCCTAGATTAAAAGGATGCTAATGAGATCAATTTCACCCTGTATACATATAAATATTTAATTTCGGATATAATGTTAATTGTTAACGAATAAATGAAATGAACAACAACCTGCCAATGCCAACTGTGATTATAGACTAAGAGATAAGTGAACTTTTTGCAACCATCAGCTGCAAGGCTGATTCAGTGTTAATGAGGTGTAGAGCATCTCTGTGATGGGGATGGACCAAGTCTGCCTGCATAACTCCAGTCGGTTTAGAAGTTACTGATGTTTAAAAGTCAGTAAAAAATTAACGATCAGCTGCAAGGCTGATCGTATGATATTATTGTAGTGTGCACTGTAGCTATGTGAACAGTACAAAAACTGACAGAGTTCATCAGTCGATTAAGGAGTTACAGCCGTTCAAAGGTCCGACCTTTAAACGGCTGTATCTCCTAAACCGACTGATGAACCATGTCAGTTTTTGTACTGGTCACATAGCTACAGTGCAGCGCGCTATTGGCATATTGCTTCCTCGCTCACCGCCTCGCTACCTCGCACATTTCAGGTGGAAAAGCACCCTAAACATGCTCTCTGAGTATTTTTAATCCGCCTAAATAACCACCTGTCTAAACTTTTTAATGGAATCAAGCCTACTTAACTTCTTACTCGCTGTATTTAAGCAAAAACAAACCAGCTTTCGAAGGAAATTTTCAAGTTGAAGTGTTTTGAAGTAGGTAATTATAAGGAAGCCAGAACAAATTCAAATTGGGAGGGAATCATAATGAAGATTCTACTTAGCGGATTGTTAACCCAATGTTAACTTTGTTATATGTTAATTTACTCTTCCTTACATACTGATATAGAGTCTTGCTAATGTTATAAATGGGAAACATTTTGTAATTTGTAAAATGGGATGAATTTAATACTAACTACGGGTTGAAATTGATATCATTAGCATCCTTTTAAACTAAGAGTCTACCCATCAAACAGAACAACTTTTACTATGGGAGCAAACCGAGCGTAGCAAAAAAAAAATCAGCTGTTCCATATCATCATATCAGCCGGCAGACGTCCACTGCTGGACATAAGCCAACCCCAAAATGGATTTGCCATAATCGCCACGCTTGGCAGGCGGGTTGGCAATCGCAGTTGGATTGAATGTGTGTACTCAGATCAGTTGGTGATATGGAATCAGGGACACCTAAAAACCAGGAAATGGGATGGTGCTATTCTTAGCCAACACCACACGGCAACTTAGCCGTACTTAACTTTTTCCGTATACTAAACTGTAATTTTTACTCGACTCAACTGTATGAAACAGCTGATTTTCTTGTTTCTACGATCGGTTTGCTCCCACAGTAAAGGTTGGTCAGTTTGATGGGTAGAGTATGTGGTTTGAAGGTAATGATACTTTTCCTTACACCCTGTATACACATTGACTTTATGAAGAGAGATTTATCTCTTGTAGGTACATCAGCTGCCCCCCCCCCCCTCTTCCCCCTCCCCTTGATGACGCCCGTGTCCATGACCAAACCGGGATTGAATCCCGCGGAACCCAGCGTTTCAGCTGAGTTCAAAACTGCAACTATGAAAGAGCTCTTCACTTCTGCATGTTTAAGTACTCGCACTTTGGTTCTTGGAGGGTCTATTGTGTCAATCAATCAATCAAATCAGCCCACACCAATCCACTGCTGGGCATTGGCTTCCTTTTATTGCGCCACTCCTCACTGACCTGTGGTAATTTGATCCATATCTGACCCGCAACCTTTACAATGTCATCATGTATCAAGTTTTTGGGTTTCGTACTCAAAGGTGGCACCCACGGGGCCCTATTCATAAGCCTACGCTGTGGCTATCCGTCCGTCCGTCCGTCCTAGCTTTAAAGGGCTGTATCTACTGAACCGTATTAGATAGAGAGTTGAAATGTTCACTGAATGTATGATACTATTTTGGATTGACTAATAAATATGAAAAGTAAAAAATTAAGGGGACAAAAAACGTGTTTTTTTCAAGGTTTTTGTTTTGGCTTGATCGTAAAAACGGCAAATAGGAACAAGCGTAAAACTTAGTGGTGATTATAGTGCATACTATAAGGTAAAACAGAAAATAATAAAAACCGGCCAAGTGTGTGCCGGGCTCGCGCAAGGGTCCCGGAGAAAACTGGTTCGGAGCCCTCTGTGCGCGAGTCCGACTCGCACTTGACTAGTTTTATTTATCAAACAAATAAATATAATATAAGCAAACCAACTCACCGATACAACATCCTCTCCTGCCTATCTGCTTCCATATAAATCCTATAGTACATAAACAACATTATAACACCAGGAATCCAAAAACTGACACTACTTGATATAACTGCGTACACTTTATTCACTGTGAAACTGCACACTTTCGGATGTCTTTTCCTAAAGTCCAGGTGATCATTCGTTGTGTACCAACCCATGAAAATTGGCAAAAATGACACTAAAGCCGGACTACACCATACCACTGCTAGCATAATTCCAAGCTTTCCAGTAGTCATAATCAATGGGTAGTCCAGTGGTTGAACTATAGCGTAATATCTGTCAACGCTTATACAACATAGATGTAATATAGATGCGGATGAAAAGTATACGTCGAGAGAATTCCAGACGTCACACATAAAATATCCAAATAGCCATTCTCCATTCGTTATTTCAACGCTAAAATTGAAACACATAGCCCAAATAGCCACAAGCATATCAGCCAATGCCAATGAAACCACAAAGTAATTAGTAATCACTCTCAATTTCCTGTGTCTCATTACTGATACAATTACTAGTAAATTTCCAAATATAGCTGCGAGGATTATGAAGATCATTATTATACATTTTAGTATTACTAAAGTTACTATAAAAGGGTCGTCGTGGAATTGATTGGTGTAGACCAAATCGTTTGTTGTTCCGTTCACTTCCAGTGACTTGTTTAAGAAGGAATCCGTTAGATACATGGAGGTAGATAGATCTCTAAAATCTAGAGTGAGGTTTAGGGAATCGCTGAAGACTATTTCGACATTCATCATTCTGTTCTTCAAGTAAGATTTATCTCTTTTGTTAGTGTGAAAGAGACTGGTATGTGTAAACTTGGTACGTTTCGAGTCTCCATTTCTTCAGTACCTGGAAAAGAAAAATTAAGGTTTAAATTACAATAAATCGTAATTTCAATTTTTTGATTAAATAGGTATGAGAGCTAGATATATCATAATCTTCTTGACTTTCTCTAGTGTTTGCAATGCAATTCACTAAGCGTCACATCGCTGTCAAAAACGTCGAAGAGCTCACAAATGTAACATCCTTCTTGCATCCTGCAGATGGTCAAAGGTTTTATATGAGTTTGACACATGACATAACCCTAGCGAATACCGAATTGTCAGCTCACTGATGTGAAGATGTTTGCGCTAGTGTTGGTATAGCAGTTACTTTTTATTCTTGATCGATGGTCCGGATTACAGAGGACTAAAAAACAGCCGTTCTATACAGTTTATCTGTAAGAGGAATACAGTCTAAAATAATGACACACACTTTAGGAACTCTCATATAATGTATCATTATCATCATCTCATTCCATAGAAGTCCACCGGCCACATATGCCTCTCCCAGGGATCGCCAAAAAACGATTAGGTACCTTATATTAATTTTAATATTTTTAATTTATCTTTTTCCTTTTTTCAGACTCTCTTAAATAAAAATCAAATCAGTTTGCGAGTAATTAATAAAAAATTCTTTACACAATCAGAAACCAATGAAGTTTAAAATCATTTAAGTTAATTAACCTTTAGGTATAAGAAAGAAAAAGAAAAGATCGCTGTTATATTAAAAACTTTTAATTAAAAAATCGGTCAATCACGGTTCTAATCGTAAAAGACTTTAACGAAAAAACTGAATGTAAAAAATTGTTCTTTTTTATTTAACTTAATCAGCTTACTCTTTACAATGGGTCTGAAGGAAGAAAAGTACATAAACTCACGACTATACGTCCTTTTGGGGCGATCGGAAACTTATATTCAAAGTCTATTCTATGTTTGTCATGTCAATTTATTTATCAGCTATAATAAGATAAGATAAGATAAATATTCTTTATTTGCACACCAAAATACGCAAGAAACAATAACAATACACAGGAACAATAATTAATAAGATCCAGATATAAATTTTCTACGCTCATATATTTAAGCAATTTTACACATCCCAGTCAAAATGTAGGACAGCCTAGCAAATACTGAAACTGTGAACTCAAACCATCAAACTGAACAACTTTCACTAAGGAGCCTAAGAAAAAAATTCAGCTGTCCAAAATTCAAAATTCAAAAGTTTTTTATTCAAAATAATATCACATAGATGGCTTTTTGACGTCATTTTTTGACTCTACCACCGCGTCGGAAGGTGTTCCGTTGAGAGAAGATGCGGCCAGGAACTCTACAACACACATCTTTTAAACAAAACAAAATGAAGAGTACAGGGGCAAAACAAGAAATGTCACAAAAACAAAAAGTTGTGAAATCAACATTTATAATTTAGAAAGTTAACAATTTTCTTAGGTATTACTTAAACTTATAAACTGCTAATAGGAACTTAAGTTTACCTTTTAAAGTCTTAGTTTTGGGAATAATAAATACTTTTATGAGAATAAAAGTTTTGAAAATAATTAAAAAACTAAAGTAGTTCACTTTTAGAATATACAAAAACTGGGAATGTCCAGTATGTCCCATACAAGGAATGTCCATCTTAACTAAATGCCATACTGATTATGCATGAGGAATGCTCTCGAAGTAGGATTGTGCCCCCTCAGAACAAAATCTTTTTAAATCCATTAAGTCCTTGTACTTTTCTGCACTAATGGGTAAGAAATTTTGATAGGCGAAATCTGGCAATTCAAATTCATTTGATGTGTCTGATCCGGTTCCCTTTTTTGCCACAATAGGTGATTTCTCCCATATACCATTATAGTTACTTCTGTGTAAAATAACTCTAGGGTGTTCTCGTACACACTGTAATTCTCTTTGGGACTGAATTGGAAATGAGCATTTTTTCATGTATTGATTTTGAAAAAAAACTGTAAATTTTCTGATGTGTTCACCTATTCCTACCTCAATCACCTCAAAGGGTTTGGGTCTTTGGCGACTAACTTTCAGTAAATCATACCACTGGTATGGAAGTTCCATGTGAGCTTTTAGATTGATCAGACCCATATTTTTATCACATTCTAAATACGAATGTCCTCGTATTGGATAAGTAATTTTGATAGAATCTAAAAGTTTCATTTTATGGACAACAAAATGAATAAACCTTATCACCGTGTAGTTCTTGTTCTGTCCACCTGCTGAATCACAGAATATTTCTAAATGCTTTACACGATTATCCAGGTGTTTAGTTAAATATTGAAACAGAAATGAAACCACTTCATCTGAACCCTTACGTCCACAGGTTTCTGGATAGGTGTAAAAATAAGAGCTCGCATCACCCAATGCATGAATATTAAAAGAGTACATTGATAATTGACGTTTGTAATAGACGTCGTTTGTGGTGATATTTGGCAACGACACATTCTTCTGGTAGTCCATGGCTATTGCTTGAAATTCCACATCTGTTTTGCTCTTGATTCTTGCATTCTTCTTACGATCATAAAATGTTTGAGCCTTTTTCTTGTGTAAATTGTTCAGAATAGTTAACCGATTCAATTCTACGATATTTCCTTCAGCTCTCAATGCCTTCGCTTTTATTGTGAATTCATCACAAGCACTGCAGGTATCTGTCCTGGGATAGCCAAATGACATATTAAACTCTGTGTTAAATATGGTTCTGTAAGTTTCATAAGATACATGATTTTGTGACTCATTTGCATCCAAGTATAACTTATACATTTTCTTTATGTTTAGGTCCTCGGGTAGATACTCTTTTTTTGTATTATTCAAGCTGTAGTGACTTAGGCGTCCTTTAAAGGATTTTATATGATTACATATCAAATCTTTAATGTCTTTGTCTAATCTCTTGTTTGAATTTGACTTGCCTCTTTTGTCACTTGGTGCAGTACCCGACATTTTCAATGACTTTTGAAGATGTTCCAGTTTTCCTTTTGTAATGCCAAATATGGATAAAAATGCTTTGTAGCAAACAGGTTTTTCTTTTGTCTCATCATTTTCTATCACCTTCACTTTGTAAGTGAAATGCGTTTGGTGGAAATCAGCATCCATTTCTTCTGTTTTTCTACTTCGCCTCCTTTTTATTGAACACACATTAATCAAGCCGCATAAATATATATTTTGTTCATCTGTGCAGTTCATGCTGTTGAAGTCTTTAAGTAATTTTGCACGTTGGTCTGATGATATTCTATCGAAACATTTCAATCTTTTACACCTGCAATCATCTCCTGGTTCGTGCGTGGAAACTCTCAATTTTTTCATCACTTCACGCATTCTTCCTGTTTTCTTTCGTTTCTTTGTATTTTGCACAAAAGTGTTATTGTTTTCTTCATCACTGCTACTCATTTTTCTAGCGATAAACCAAAATAACAAATATCTATTCAAATCACAAACAGCAGCTCAAAACAAACACTCGAGATAACCTCAAAGTTGGTTGACATAATTTTGACAGCTAGGACATTCCTACTTACGTTCCGTTACAACATGGACCTTCCCTGTTTTGTTCCTGTACACAGGTTTTAAATTCTAGTAACACATCTGACAATGCTCGTTTTTACGCTTTTTGTACAATGCCAAATAAAAATACGCGGGAAAATGAGAAGGTTGCCATCATAAATTAACTTTTGGATTTTTAGTGACATTCCTGGTTTTGCACCTGTACTCTTCAAATATACAAAGTACAATTAAAATACAATATTGCATTACATAGAGTAACATTGTCAAGACCATTCATTTTGGTCAATCAAATAGTCATCGAGTTTATAGTAGCCTTTTTTACAGAGGACTTGTTTAACATGGGACTTAAACTTTTTGTCTGGCAAGTTTAGAATATCCTCTGGTATCTTATTATAATAGCGTATACTGTGCCCCATGAAAGATGTGTTGACCTTACTGAGTCGAAAATGTGGGGATACTAATTTATTTTTATTTCTTGTTTTGTAATTATGAACGTCACTGTTTTTGGGAAAGAGATACAAATTTTTCCGAACGTATAAAATATTTTCGTAAATATATTGACTGTAGAAAGTCAAGATACTGATATCTTTAAAAAGATCTCGTAGTGAATCTCGACAACACAGATTATAAATAGCTCGAATTGCCCTCTTTTGAAGGATAAAGATCGCCTCAACATCTGCAGTCCCATACAAAACTGCTTTACCTGCCCGACTCAAATGTATGGGACAGCTGATTTTTTTCGCGTCTCCTGAGGTAAGCTCCACAGTAAAAGTTGTTCAGTTTGATTGTCTGAGTTCGCCGTTTCAGTATTTGCTAGGCTGTCACTTACACCCTGTATAGGTCAAATTACTAAAGCAAGAAATCAAACTAAAGTGGCTTCCATGATGTCGGCCTGCACATTATAACATTGTTTGCATCCAGCTTTCTTTTTAAAATCCTCGCCGAAGTGAAAAAGAAACAAGATTTAAAAAGCTACAAGCCGGCTTTAGTGGCTTTTAGACCGTATTTACAGAAAACTAGGGATGTGATTGAGATACGTATCCGTAACCGAAAGTAACGAATCCGAATATGTTGCGAAGAAAATTGCGAAATCGGAATTACGATCAAAGCCGTGCCTATTTTCGGTGACACTTTAACTACAATTATCTTATTTAAGTGCAATAGGTACAGTCAGCAGCAATAAGTTATACCTTTACACTTTTGTTATACGTCGTAGTACTACAACTTATTGCTCCTGACTGTACTTACCTATTTGTGCTTTTAATAGATGTAATCAGGCACGTATCAAGACCTTTGTTTCGGGGGGGGGGGGGACATTTAATTAACGGGGGGGGGGGGGGGGGTATTCATACAAAAACAATCAAAAAGTAAGTGCTTTAATCTCTTCTCCATACCACCTATCCCTCCTGGATACGTGTAAAGATGTAATAAAAAAAAGTGTTGATATAATGTTTGAATTTGAGTTCATTTTCCACCTATGTGACCACAATGTTGCAATCAGTTTATTGATTTGGTTTAATATGTTTGTATTTGTAGCAATGTTTCTAACCACTCCGAAAGGGATTATGGCCGAGAATAGGGTCCAATTTAATATACTGACGGTTTTTAAGAGGATGTTCAGACGATCTAACTGAACAACTTTCTCTTTAGGACCAACATCGAAATCGCGAAAAAGTCAACATTTGGACCGAGTAAGAATTCATCATCATCATCATCATCTCAGCCGATGGACGTCCACTGCTGGACATAGGCCTCCCCCAAGGATCGCCATAACAACCAGTCCTGCGCTGCCCTCATCCAACGGGATCCAACGGGTTCCCGCCGCCTTCACCAGGTCGTCGGTCCACCGTGTGGGGAGACCCGCTGCGCTTTCCGGTACGCGGTCGCCACTCGAGAACTTTTCGGCCTCATCGGCCATCGGTTCTGCGAGCAATGTGCCCCGCCCACTGCCACTTTAGTTTAGCAATTCTTTGGGCTATGTCAGTTACTCTGGTTCTTCAGCGGATCTCTTCATTTCTGATTTGATCTCGCAGTGAAACTCCGAGCATAGCCCTTTCCATTGCCCTTTGGGTGACTTTCAGCCTCTTTATGAGGCCTCTATTTATTTTTCGTGCTTTCGCCGTTGGTTCGAAAAAGTTGGTCAGTTTGATCTGATCATCCCCTTAAGGGCCTATTTCGAAAAATAATTGAAGCGAAATGGGCGTGTGATAGCTTATATTACTGCCTGATGCGAGAGAAAGAGATGGGGCGGCGCGCGCTACTGAAACGACGCAAGCGTAAAACACACTTTATTTAATTGTGATTGTATTATTTATGTAAGTTCAATTCTGCTCTAATCAAAATTTGTAAAATATCAATCCCTTTTTTTTTAAATCGAGTCTCGTGTTTCTATTATTCACCTTTTAGCAGTTCCAAGCGTTTATAAATAAAAACGGAGACTACTTTGGCTTGTTTTTGTATCGAGAACATGTGTCTTAATCGTGTTTTGGCTCTAATCAAAACATCAATTATATGTTCAATTTACACATATCCGCTAATCATACTCCTACTGTTAGTACTTCATGATATATGACGCTTTGAAGAATGCTATTTTTTTCACATAGCCTCGCCTCTTAAGAACCGTCCGATTATTAGGAAGGACGCTGACTACTTCGTGATCACCTTTACCGACTCATTTTTCCAAGTTCGTTATTTTTCGGATAAATATTTGGTCGTTTCGGACCTTTTAGTGTTAGGGCTCACCTCCTAAAAACTGAAAAGGGAAGGCAAAGAGCGGTTGTTTCGGATATATTCTTTGATGTTACTGTTCGAACGACGAACCGTAAGAGAATTGAAGTTACAAAGCCGCTATCGTCATAATTCTTCAATGGTTTACTGTGCTTCTTCAAAAATGAGGAATTCTGTTATTTAAGAGTCCTTTTACAGTTCAGTGGCACCCTCATTACAACATTAAAGGTTTCTCAATAAGGAAAGCCTAAATGTAAAAAGTCCAACTCGAATAAACTACTTTTGTAGGTCTAAACATACGATTTGAAAAAGGTTGTAAATACGTAGAAAAATCACGTTTCTTGTATGTGTGTGGTAGTTATGCCAATAAATTGTTAATCTTTCTATTTGTATTTATTTCTTTTTGATTCTTTCTTTATTTGTTAGGAAATCGAAAATAATGAGTAACAAAATACTCTACAGGGTGAAATTGATATCATTAGCATTCTTTTAAACTAAGAGTCTACCCATTGAACTGAACGACTTTTACTATGGGAGCAAACAGATAGGAGCAAAAAAAAATCTGCCGACGCATACATTTGAGTCGCGAACTCGCGCTTCGAGATAGCAGTTTAGTATGGGACAGCTGATTTTTTATTTGCTTCGATCGGTTTGCTCCCATAGTAAAAGTTGTTCAGTTTGATGTGTAGACTCTTAGTTTAAAAGGATGCTAATGATATCAATTTCACCCTGTATAAAGAATTTCAACGGGTTACCTATTACGGTTTAAAAGATTTACACTCAGTTGCAGAAACGCTCATTAGAATTAATCCTCGATTAAATCTCTTGCTAGCTTTAACTACGTCAACCAGACAAAAAGTGGCAGCGTGAGATTTAATGGAGGATTCACATTAATTAGCGTTTCTGCAACTGAGCGAGAGTCTTTTAAAGTTAGGACGGACGGACTGACAGACGTAAGTCGTGGGCTTAATAATAGGACCCCGTTAACACCCTTTTATAACGGAACCTTAAAAATATAAGTAAAACGAATTAATCAAATCAACGATAATTTAAACTAATGCCAACTATACCCAAAGACAAACAATTAACTAAGTCAATTAGCTCAGGTGTTCAGTAACTTGAGATCAACTTAAGTAATTACCTTAGAATCTAAGTAATTACTTAAGTTGATCTCACGTCTACTAAAGTGAAGTATTGATCTAAGCATTATGAGAGACATAATTTTATTTAATACTGAATGCAATACTATCGAAATAAATATCAATATCGATAGTACAAAACTATCGATAGTATCGATAGTCTATTCGTTATTGGAGAGCAATACTATCGATACTATCGATTATACTATCGAGCGGGTACATGATTTTGACGTTCAACAATCGATAGCAAAGCTATCGAGCGAGTACATTATTTCTCACCTATCGATAGCTATCGATAGACAATCGATATTTGGCCTATCGAGCGGCAACACTACCCCGAATACTCCCTAGATAAACTTCTATGATCGTTTCAAACGCTCCGAAGCTCGATCACTAAACGCCTCCACATTAACATACTTTGTACCCTACGCTTCGTATGTAACCTGACATTTTGATATGTATTCGTGTTCAACAGGTGTCGGATTCCATGTTTACAAATTGCTTGTAAAACGATAATGTGCGGATGTAATATTGCGTGTAGATCAGTTTATTAATATATCGTTTATCTATACTATTATAAAGCTGTAACAGAAGTGTGTCTGTACATTGAAGATATTAACAAAAAAAAAGTTACGATATGGTTTTTAGGTGTCCCTGATTCCATTTCACCAATTTTTGGATTTTTTGTCTGTCTGTTTGTTTGTGTGTTTGTTTGTTTGAACGAGTATCACGCAAAAACTACTGAACCGATTTTGATGAAACTTTTTTTGTTTGATAGCTTATGATCTGACTTAAAATCTGGTATATAATTTGTGCGGACGAAGTCGCGGGTTAACGCTCGTTATTTTATAAGCAAAAGGAATTTATCATTTAATCGACAGCCCTCGGTGTAAACGGTTGAGGAAAACGGATTGGTAGATTTCTCATATACGCATCAAAATTTCTTCTTCTTCGTTTGCAGGTTTCCTCACGATGTTTTCTTTCGGCTTGAGTCCGAAACCGATTTAAGGATTTCCACACATGCCATTGAGATAGTGTCTGGGAGGTAGTTGTTCCTGTGGGGAAATGAACTCAGCTGGTCGAGGCATCCTTTCTTTCCAGAGAGTGCATCTTGTAGCAGGCGGGACATTATTTTACTGTATGTAGTACTAGATACCCTTTCTTATACTGTGCTTCAGTCAATAACTTAAGTTTCTTCTTTTCGTATGAAATAGTCATCTCTCTCTCAGATCGTCCATTTGAAATACAGGGTAAATTTTATATCACTGCGGATAACAATTGAGTCAAATAGTTTTGTATGGGCAATTGATTTTTTTTTGCGATTTCGTTGTTGGCTCCATAGTGAAAGTAGTTCAGTTTGATGAGTAGAATACATGCTGAAGTTATCCGCAGTGATATAAAATTTACCCTGTATACATAGCCAACTCTGTCGCACTGGCTGATGCGCTCATTAGGTCCTCCTCTCCACATTGTGGTCCGCCTGCACAGACTATTAAGTGCGGGGTGGTTTAGTAGTCATTTGCATAAAGTTTCATGGGATAATTCACCATTTTGTGAGATTACGATTTTCGATGATTAAAATATCTAATTAAAAAAAAGAGCTGACGTACACACGGCGACACATCAAGCTATACAAAACCAACATAAGCTGGCCGCGCGATGCTATACGTTACTCGATCTACGCGCTTATGTTGGTTTTGTATAGCTTGATGTGTCGCAGTGTGTACATCAAAAGTTATACGCTCTGATATCATGCTGCCTGCCTATCAGGGAGCTGGCATAAAGTCGTCTTTCATCATCTCTTTTTTCCATGCTACTTTTGGCTGCAAGCGCGACGTTTACCCTCTAAAAAGCGCGGAAAGTTTTAATTTTCTATGCAGCGAAAGCGCGTATCGCGCGGGAAGATAAAATCATACTAGAGGGACTGGTATCAAAGAATGTCAACCCGTCATCCCTGTTATTATTTCCATTAAAACTATTCGTGCCGCGACGGAAGCTGACGTTCTTATAAACAAAGCCTCTACAAGACGGGCAGAGACTTAAGCTTGTAGCCCTTGGTTTTAAGGCGTAACTCCATCGTCTCGAATGATTTACTTTTTCCATAACATTGTATAGCGCTTTTTTTATTATAGACTGGGCCTGCGAGTTCACAAGCCTAGAGTTTTTCTGTCTCCCGTTTGCAATGGATGGAAGTCGGATATTTCTTTTTCCTACTCCTCCTATCTTCTTTGATTAATTTATTGCGGGTTCCAAGACAGATTAGAGTCATTCTCCGGGCTCGCTGGACTTGTGTTGTGAATGGTCGCCGCTGTTAATCCTGGTTAAGAGCGAGGCCCCATTAGAGCGTTGCGCTACGTTGCGTCGCGTCGTCGCAACGGAACAGCGCATTGTATGCCACACCTGCGTTGCGATGACGCACGATGTCGCAGCGCTACGCTCGTCTAGCTTCCTCCTCTAGCAGTGGATCACTGTCCGTCGTCGCAGCGGAGGCTCCGTTGCCAACAATAATTTTGGGATTCCGCCGACTTTATTACGAAATTCCGTTAAAAATCCGTTAAATCTCGTATTTTTCTCGTCAGTAAAATTCGTCAAAATACCTAATGTAAAATGGTACAAAGGTTAAAAAAAAAACTAAATACACGTATTCATTGAAGTTTAATAAAGTGCAACAGTCTTTAAAATGGATCTAATTCTATGTTGTCTAAATCATCGTCACTATTTTGGGGTTAAGAGTTGCCATATTGAAGAAAGAGTTGCCATATTACAAACAAAAATTTCGTGTGGATTCTGAAAAACATTTTGTAAAAAATAATTGAAATTAAAATCTTTTGCTACAAAATTCCGCCAACAAACCCGTTAGCCGTCAAAATAGTATTTCTTCCGTTTCTTTATAACATAATCCGCTAGATATGACTGGAAATCCGTTATGTTGGCAACGCTGAGCGGAGCTCCGATAACGCAGCGCATCACCCTCCCTCTCGCTTCGTCTCTCGTCCGTCGATCCGTTGAATTGTCGCGCGCGACGACGCTACGGTCTAATGGATCATGTCGTAAAAAATATATGGAAACCGACGCAGCGACGACGCAACGCAGCGCAACGCTCTAATGGGGCCGGAGTTGCAGCGGTGGGAATTTGTGGTGCGCCTATGCCCGATAAAAACCTACTAGAGATTTACAAGACTGATAGAGATAAAACTGAACGACTTTTACTATGAGAGTAAACCAAAAATGGTAAAAAAACTATTGTTCCATACTAAGCTTCAATGTATGAAACTACTCGACTCAACTCAAATGTATGAAATTGCTGATTTTTTTACGATGTCAGGCTAGCTCCCATAATAAAATTTGGTTAGTGGTCTAAACAACCCCTGACAATTTTAAGAGTGTTTCAAAAATCACCCAGTACCTACACTACAAAATACACTTGACATTGGCAGAAATGCAGTATAATCGAGTAAGCGAGATAATGTCAGTATGCGTACACACAGCGACACATCAAGCTAAACAAAACAAAATAAGCTGGGCCTCTACCCGCACATTCGAATATTGCAATTGCGTGAAAATTTTCGTTCCAATGTCACCTCTATTACAATGAAGTGCGGACCGAAACAGTGGCGATATATCGAGATATATCGAACATCGAAAGTCCGGGTACAGGGTCTGGCTGCGCGATGTTATACGTTATTCACCTACAAATCGTTCTAGTTATTCACCCTATCCCTTGCCAGCTTATGTTGGTTTTGTAGCTTGATGTGTCATATGTGTACATATCAGTTCGCGTATACTATTATAAAATACTAACGTTAACCCGCGACTTTGTCAGCACAAATTATATACCAGATTTTAAGTCAGATAAAAAGCTATCAAACAAAAAAAATTTCAAAATCGGTTCAGTAGTTTTTGCGTGATGCTCGTTCAAACAAACACACAAACAAACAGACAGACAAAAAATCCAAAAATTGGTGATATGGAATCAGGGATACCTAAAAAGCATGTCGTAACTTTTTTTTTGTTAATATCTTCAATGTACAGACAAACTTCCTGTTACAGTTTTATAATAGTATAGATAGATATACCCTCTCGACATTTGGCAGAAATGCATTATGTACTAGACACAAGGGAGATATGGCCATATCGCATTTACGTGTTCGCTTACTTATACAACGTGATAATGAATTAGCGCAAAACCTCATACACTCCAACTGATTTGTAACAAAATAATTAGATTGAAACAATAATTTCATTATTTTTATAGTTAAAATTTTAAGTTATTCACATTTAAAGTTTTGAGGCAAAAATGATTTGTTATCATTTCAGCAATTAATGAAAGCTCTAACGTACTCATGGATACATTTTAATAATCTTGTTTTGTTTGTAAGTCGGGTAAGTTTACCCGTGTGGTGGGTGGACATCGGGTTCAGTAAATTTAAAATTTTACCAACATATTATTCAATATTTTGAAAAAAAATTACCTATGTTGAAACCATGATAATTCGATTCTGCTTTCGATTCTAAACAAACTACTTTCTAGTTTTGCTTTAATTCATTAACACGTATGTCATTCTCTCAGAGAAAGGATCTCTTTATTCTAAAAAGGTTACTTATTGATAAATAAATACACTGACCTGCAAAACTAAGTACTACACTTAAATATATAATTTTTTTCTAAACTATAGAAATTATAGATTTAAAATGAAAATCTTTTTATAGCAAATGGTATCAGCTTTCTTTGTAACTATTCTTTTTAAATTAAATTCTTTTTCGAGTCCTTTTTTATTTCGAAAGTAAAATTTATGCACTTAAAATTGCAATTTTAAAAGTGTGATACTTAGTTCTGCAGGCCAGTATATATTATGCATGTCATTTTGCGTAACGAAAATTTGTTAATAAGCGTGTAATCTCATGAATTTATGAATAAAATAAACAATTTGCTAACTTCTCGCATACGATGTGTTGGCATTTCGATGGTTAACTTTCTTCCCCTAACAAAGTAAATATCTAAACTAAAACCGTAATTTTTGCATTACAACAAAAGTTTTTAACAAGTTTATTTAACTAGCTAAAGTAACAAGATAACTTGTACCTGTTATGTTTGTCTAAAACTTTGTAATATTACATACAGTTTTTAAAGTAAATAAAAGGAAGTTATGAATTATATTGCTGTATAGTTTGTCTTGTGCTGTGAAAACATCCAGGAAATGAAAATGTGCAAAGTTTTTAGAGGTCCGTTTAGTCTAGGAAAAATAAGATTTGAGATTGCATTAAAGACACTTTAGTAAATTGTGTTTGAACTAATATTACTGTAAGTTTATAACACTTTCGTCGATATTTCGTGGTTATGTAGGCTGAGGACCCTGAGAAATACTTTGAAATCGATATAAATGTACAATGGGCAAGCTTATTTCTAAAGATATTTCTTCCAGCATACCAGCAAAAGAGACAGTTAATTATCACAAGGCAATTTTAATGTGTACCATCAAACGTTAAATAATTATATTATGAGGTTATTATTTTTGAAATCTTACAAAATATTAAATATCTACTCCAATTTACAATATCAACCGGAGATTATTATTGTTATAAGTAAAACGTATTGAACGAAGCCGTCCTGTATAAAATCACCAGTTTACCATTTTTTGTTCGTACCTAAATTTAATGTTTTGTAAATGTCTTAGTTATTCAGTAATACACAATACAAAATCGGGGATTATTGAGAATTTATGTTTTTCATGCATGTATCTACTATATTCCAAATTATCACCAAAAGTGCAATTAATGCAACCTACTCCATACAAAAATCCGTAGATTTCCCCGACTAGTTGTCAAATAAAGAACATGTATGTTTGTCTTTAGTTCACACCCATGTATTAAAAATGAATTTTACTTAATATTTTATAAATGTATTACTATCAGTTGTAAAGGCAAGAAAGAATTTATACACGTGACAATCCAGCGGAAAAGAAAACATGTGACCAGAAAGAAATATTATTTTTTGGCAAATAATTTTTTTTTTCTGCACCTTTTTTCGTAAAGTTGCTCTTGTTGCACCGCTTTTAGGTTCATATTGCAGTTTATAATATTAGTACTGTAATATTTGTCTACACCCTTTTATGAAATTGTGTGCAAGTGTATTTTTCAAACGTTTTTCAAGCGGCGTAATGAGCGTTGGTCATTACAATATTGTGACCGAGGACCTTAGGGACGATGCTAATATGGAGAGGGAGCGCAGAGCGCTGTCGATAAGGTTTGTTCGTTGTCCAAACTCGGTAAAAATAACACTTTTTCAAGTTTTTTGTCATTTTTTTACACGAGCAGCCTATGAAACAGATATACTCAAAAATCGTACAGCGCTCTGCGAGTTCAATACAACAATGGATTCAGGATGCTGTTGGGACTGCCCCGATTTTGTGGAGCCTCAGAGATGTTTGCTAAGGCACAGGTGGACTGCTCGCAGGCCATAATTCGCAAAAAGGCAGCATCTCTGTTACGCCGGGTCCGGAGTAGTGGCAATAGCATCCTGAAGGCAGTTGCTGATAGTAACCAGTGTCCATTGCTGCGACACATGTCCCAAATCACAAGTTCAGTTTTTGTAATTGTTTACTAACCATAGTTTTTCATAAGTCTTATTGCTACTAACATATTGGATCTTTGTTGTCCGTAATGAAAAAAAATTTAATTTATTTATTACAGTCTCGGCTCGTTTACAGCCCTCGTCTATGGCTCGTGCTACAATACAGCCTACAGTAATGAGTAATGACCAACTTAGCTCACTTGTAAGTATCATAATGTACAAATAATTACGTTTATTTGTCAACATTATAATAAATCTTGGAACTCATTCCCTGCGTCTGTGTTTCCAAGCAAATACAATCAGGATATTTATAAAAGAAGAGTTAATTGGCTTTTTCTGGGTGAGCGCGCTACATCCTCGGCTTCATCTACACTTCCCATCAGGTGAGATGAAGCCACAAAACCCATAATGAAAAAAAAATCTAGAAATATTCTTTACGATAACGACTAATATAAACGATAAACGATAATTATTACGAATATCGTAAGAAAAATATCGTTTCATCCTAAGTGAACTGGGCAGTCCCATTTCCATTTTAATTTGAATCCACTGTGGCCTTATTAAAACTAATGACGTGTATCGCAGATGTTTCGTCCCTGACAGATGATGGGAAGAAATACAAGAGCTCGGGTTTTTGGTTTAAATTATTAATAATATGTACAAATGAAATGTATTGTCAACGTAAAAAGTCGGTTGACAATTTTACAGAATGTAATAAAAAATAAATAAAAATATAAATAACGAGCGTTAACCCGCAACTTCGTCCGCACAAATTATATACCAGATTTTAAGTCAGATCATAAGCTATCAAACAAAAAAAGTTTTACCAAAATCGGTTCAGTAGTTTTTGCGTGATACTCGTTCAAACAAACAAACAAACAAACACACAAACAAACAGACAGACAAAAAATCCAAAAATTGGTGAAATGGAATCAGGGACACCTAAAAACCATATCGTAACTTTTTTTTTGTTAATATCTTCAATGTACAGACAAACTTCCTGTTACAGTTTTGTACTAGTATAGATACAGAAAAAAATAAAAAAAATAATAAGAACTTAAATGCGTTACACACTTTGTTGGGTGGTTCAGACCGTCAAACTGAACAACTTTCACTAGGTACGGAGCTAACAACGAAATAACAAAAGTTTTTGTTGTTCTATAGAAAACGAAGAAAAAAAAAAGTAAAGTAAAGTAAAGTAAATAAGTAGGTAAGTAAGTAAGTATATTTGATTGATTGATTAAAGAAAACCAAGAAAGTTGTTCTGTTTGATGGTCTGAAGCACCCCTTTTCATGTGTAACGCATGTAAAATTACACCCTGTGTAGTTAAATATGCTTAAATACGATGATCAGACCATCAAACTGAACAACTCTCTTAGACTAACATCAAAATGGGGAAAATACAAAATGCTTCATACAAAACTATACAGGGTGAAATTGATATCATTAGCATCATTATAAACTTTTACTATGGGAGCAAACCGATCGGAGCAAATAAAAAATCATCTGTTCAATACTAAACTGTAATGTCGACGCGCGAGTTCGCGACTCAAATGTATGCGACACCTGATTTTTTTGCTCCTATCTGTTTGCTCCCATAGTAAAAGTTGATCAGTTTGATGGGTAGACTCTTAGTTTAGAGTAACTGACATAGCCCAAAGAGTTGCTAAATTGAAGTGGCAGTGGGCGGGGCATATTGCTCGCAGAACCGATGGCCGATGGGGCCGATGGGGCCGAAAAGTTCTCGAGTGGCGACCGCGTACCGGAAAGCGCAGCGTGGGTAGGCCCCGCACATGGTGGACCGACGACCTTGTGAAGGCGGCGGGAACCCGTTGGATGAGGGCAGCGCAGGACCGGTCGTTATGGCGATCCTTGGGGGAGGCCTATGTCCAGCAGTGGACGTCCATCGGCTGAGATGATGATGACTCTTAGTTTAAAAGGATGCTAATGATATCAATTTCATTGCATAAATCTACTCGGCAATATAATACATAGTTAGCTTGAAACTTGGTGTGAAAGTCTACACTCAACAGTATAAGTTTCACACTAAATCATTAAAAATAGGCAAGTGTGAGCTCGCGCTAAGAGTCCCGAAGAAAAAGCGAGTCCGACTCGCACTTGGCCGATTTTTAAACTTTATTTTATTTTGCCAGCTTTCGTAACAAGCAGTATATCTAAACTACTTCTACATAAATTGATCCTATTGTATGGAGAAACTAAACATGTTTCCTAGTTTTATCACGGGTCACAATCAGGTCTGAGCAACTTTGAGGGGTTGGAGGAAATTACACACTTCCTCCCGCTAATGGTGTAACTTTAGTTGTAAGTACTCTGATATGGGGACTTAAATGGTTGTTCGGCTTCGACTGTTTATTATAAGGACTAGCCTTGCGGTAGCATTTCCCCTCTGCCACGGTATAAGATTAATTAATCATGTGCATTTACATTCAATTTTATACCTTACGAGCGTTAACCCGCGACTTCGTCCGCACAAATTATATACCAGATTTTAAGTCAGATCTCCAAAAATTGGTGAAATGGAATCAGGGACACCTAAAAACCATATCGTAACTTTTTTTTGTTAATATCTTCAATGTACAGACAAACTTCCTGTTACAGTTTTATAATAGTATAGATCACTAAACGAGAGAGCCTATAATCGCGAAACAATAATTTCGAACTTAGAACGTTTGGGGTTCACACGAGACTTCTTTTCATGATTTTTAACGTTCAAAATAAGAATCTAAAGTTATGGGGAATAAAATCCAAAGTGGCGGATTTCGTGTTACCTGCCCCGCATAAAATGACAGAAATGTTTGTTCGTAGAATTACACGCGTAACTAGTCCCTATATAAGTAGTCAAAGTTTTTCGGGCATTCGTTACGTAACTTTATATGACACTAATACTTTTAACCCTAAAAGTATTAGTAGCAAAGCTTGCACCACAAAGTAGGTATTTAGGCTCCTCTCTGAGATGTTTTATACAGGTGTAAACTTAAATTCGTAAAGTACCTTAGCGTCAGAGTCGTCAGACCATCAAACTGAATAACTTTCAGTCATTATCATCATCATCATCTTATTTAAAAGCTACGCTCTTGTCGATGGAGTATTCGCTAATCCTGTCTCTTTTCCGCAAGTCTCTTGAGTTCTTGATACGACACGACATCAACCTTTTCCTTCACTTGGGCTAGATAACTCTGTCTAGGTCTTCCTCTGCCTCTCTTCCCTTCTATCTTCCCTTCCAGTATGGTTTTAAAGAAATTGTCGTTTCGTATTATGGAGGTGCTACTGTGGAATGTCCCTCCATTGAAAAGGGAAGATCTTCCACCAGGCTATGTGGGTCAGCACATTATTAATACGCCATAATACGCAGTAGAGTCGCCTCCCTGATGCGTTGCGTCCAAAGTAGCACCAACAGTCTCCTGAACACCATTTCAAACCGGCCTCACTGTCCCTTCTGGAGAGTGTCTCCGTCCAGTGGGACGGAACTACACCTCTCCGCTGCTCCTCTATCAGAAAATAGGCTATTTTTAAATTATATGACTGTTATGTATTATACTGTACTAACATAGTTTTTAAGTATATACTAACAATCTATGGACTGTGTCTGAATAAAATTATTTTGTTTTTTTTTTTATTAAGACGGACCCTCGATATTAGTTCGACTTAGATATCAGTTTGACTAAGATATCAGTTCGACTTAGATATCAGTTCGACTTAGATATCAGTTCTGTGGTACACACAATGGGTAAGTACATCCACTCAAAACAATTGTTTCAATCGTCGATGATTCGCTGCCAACATTGAGTTAATTTCTAATTGTGTAGATCCAAAGCGCACCATCAGATCATCACCAAATTAAATTGGGACTAACACGCAGGTAATTCATTCAGTATACAGGGTGAAATTGATATCATTATCATCCTTTTAAACTAAGGGTCTACTCATCGAACTGAACAACTTTTACTATTGGAGCAAACCGATCGGAGCACAAAAAAAATCTACTGCTGCATACATTGGTTTAGTCCTTTTTCACCGGATTCTTTATTGGACAGATTCCGTTTTGGCCAGATTCTTGTTTGGACAAATCCCTTTTTTTTACCGGAAATGTTTACATATCAGGAAGCTTGCAAAGATATTTGGTTTGTACCCATGATACATATCAATCAATTAAAATTTAACGTCAATTAGGCGACGAAAAAGATTATCCGTCCAATAAGGAATCCGGCGAAAGAGGACTAACCCATACATTTGAGTCGAGTCGGCACGGCACTGTAGTTTAGTATGGAACATCAGATTTTTTTTTGCTCCGATCGGTTTGCTCCCGTAGTAAAAATTATTGAGTTTGATGGGTGGACTCTTAGTTTAAAAGGATGCTAATGATATCAATTTCACCCTGTAGAAAGAGTCAGCGAAATCGGTCAGGAAATAACGAAGTCATCGCAGAACACGTTATTAAAAAAACACGACAAGTAATTCATTCAGAATAGAAGATTTATCGCAGAATTTAACTGCCTCCGTGGTCTAATGGTGGTCTCGACACGGAGGTCGTGGGTTCGATTCCCACGGGGGACACCTAGTTAAATGTCACTTTGAGCGTTTTTCCCCAGTTGGTTAGGACATTGCAGGCTGAATCACCTGATTGTCTGAAAAGAAAAATTATTCCGTGCTTCGGATGGCACGTTAAACCGTTGCTCCCGGCTACTATCTCTGGTAGTATGTGTCGTTACATAAAAACCACGTCAGAGGCCGTAAGGCGGTCTGAAAAAATTCTGACACCAGGACTCTGCCCACACGATAAGAAGAAGAAGATCGCAGAACATGTAATAAAAAAATCACGAATTGATAACCTTCTCCTTTTGTTGAAGTCGGTTAAAAACGTCGAGTGTATCCACAAAACGTCTTTAAACCCATCGTAAACATACATTTTAAAGGACACAAAAAGCTCTCCTTGGCTTAATTTCACAAGGCCGTTCCCCCGAAGGAACATGGAAAAACAAATTAGGGCCAAAAGTTTGGGGAAGTGTGTCCATCAAAAAGTTTTCAACAAAAAATTGTTTGTCCAAAGCAGAACGACCAGAGTAATTTAGCTATATTATGGGGTTACGGAATGAGAAACAAACTAAACATAAAGTTTCCAAGATCCCTCTGCATGTTTTCTGCATCCTTTGTTTAATCGATAGTTGTAGCAGAGATTGAAATCACCACCCCGAAAGGGATTATAATCGTAAGTATATACAACGTGTTAATAGCACAATCATTTTACGGTTTGAGCCGGGACTAATCAATAATTTATGTTTTTTTCGGTATTGCATTTAAGACCCAATTTGAGCTTAGAAATATATCAAGATTTTAAAAAAATCACGTCAGCAACAGCTCCAAATTTAAAATTTAGCGTTTATCTCGTTCTAAAAAATCTGATGGAAATTTTTTTATTCACACATTTTTAGCACTTTACCATTATCCATCGTTCTTACTACGTCCATCCTGTATAATGAAAAACTGTGGATAGCTGTTATTGGCCTCTATCTATGTAAGTCACTAATGTAAAATTACTTATTTAAGGCTGTTGTTATGCCAAATACTATAAAATAAAAATAAAATAAAATTATACGTTCTTTAAACATGGTATAAATATTTTTCTCTACGTAGAAGGCTTTGAAAAATACATTAGTATTTTCTAAGGAATATTTTATTGCTCATAAATAATTTATATTGTTAAATCTAATTAAAACGAATACATTGGTATTAATATTATTTAGTTAAAGTTAAAAGCCTTCTGCGAGATATAATTCTGATTTCTATGTTGCGTAGGAATTTTTTTTTAATATGTTTAAGTGGTAGTCTTATTGTCGCTAAACGGTGCCGGTTACAGTTTAAAATTCCAATTCATAATTATTTCTCACCCCTCCTAACAAGACTCCGTAAAATGACTGGGCTATAATGAATAAACGCAAAACTAGAAAATAGTTTGATTTGAATCGAGAGCTGAATCAAATTATCAAGGTGTTTTTTTAATATTGAATAATCTGTTTGGTATAATTTAAAATTTACTGAACTCGATGTCAACCCACCCCACGCACGGACACACTCACCTTACTTACAGGTCTGTTAACTAAAGCTGGCGCGTTCAACACATTTACACATTGAGCTTGTGTAGTGTCTGTGAATAAGCGGGCGGCGTGACGTCGGACTGAATACGCATCATGAAAGGTCTGCCCGTCTCTCTCGCGCGCGGTCTATCTTATGAGCGTGAAGGGGACAGTTATTGTTTTTCTATTGCTACTGTTTATAAATACAGCGTGATGTTAAATGTTAGCGTCAGTAGTGGGGTAGAAGATTTAATTTAAGATTCTGATTAAAAGCAATAATGTAATAATCATAATAAAAACAAGTAACACATATATTTGTATTTATTTATCTACAACGCACCCATTTTACTAAAAACTAACTCTAGTCTACACTTATGAATCAATTATTTGAAAATCATTTATTTTTAAACATTCTATATAGTGAAATTGCATAAGTGTGAGTACTGTGAACGCGCCAGCTTTAGTTAACTGACCTGTACTACCAAAACAAGATCTTTAAAATGTATCCATGAGCACGCTAGCGGTTTCATTCATTGCTGAAATAATGCAAATCACTTTTGCTTGAAAACTTTAAATGCGAATAATTTTATATTGAAATCAATGAAATAATGACATTATTGTTTTAATGCAATTATCTTATTATAAATCAGTTGGGGTGTATGAGGTATTGCGCTTATTCATTAACACGTTTTATATAGAGTCCTTCTTAATATGCTGACACTTTTTCAAGGGGATGTTTCGACCATGAAACTGGACAACTTTCTCTATGGGATCAAACTCGATATCACGAAAAAAAACAGCTGTCCCATACATTTGGCTCGAGTAAGTTTGCAGTTTTGTATGGAAGAGCTGTTTTTTTTTGCGATTTCGATGTTGGTGCCTTGGAGAAAGTTGTTCAGTTTGATGGTCTGATCATCCCCTTAAAAAAGTGTCAGCATATTAGTTCAGGCAATGCGAACTACTCTTGCCAGTTTTCCCTGACTAGGCTTCTAGAAAGGAATTTGAATTTCGTTGGAATATATTATATTGAAACGCTCTTTCGCTCGCGATTGCTTGAGCAAGCGGAGGAACCTCTTTATTTCCGATTCGATCATACGAGATACGAGAGCATAATGTCAAAGCGCAAAACCACTCAAAACAAACCAAATTAAGCGAGCGAGATATCACAAAAATTCTTAGATTTTTGCGACGCCTATGTTTCAAGAGTATCTTTAGTGCCTCAAACCCGCAGACGACAAGAAATAGAAATAATTTTTTGCCTCAAATAGGTTAATAATACATTAAGATCATGCCTATCTAGCCATTTTAAATAGCATGCAAATAATTATAGTATAGGTACAATACAATATAAGGTCTAACAAAATTAGGTGAAACTATTTTAAGGGGATGATCAGACCATCAAACTGAACAACTTTCTCTATGGGACCAATATTGAAATCGCGAAAAAAAAATCTGCTGTTCCATACAAACCTACTCGACCTAAATCTATGGGACAGCAGATTTTTTTTCGCGATTTCGATATTGGTCCCCTAGAGAAAGTTGTTCAGTTTGATGGTCTGATCATCCCCTTAAAATAGTTTTACCTAATTTTGTTAGACCTTATATACAGGGTGAAATTGATATCATTAGCATCCTTTTAAACTAAGAATCTACCCATCGAACTGAACAACTTTTACTATGGGAGCAAAAAAAAAATCAGCTGTTGCATACATTTGAGTCGCGAACTCGCGCTTCGTGATTGCAGTTTAGTATGGAACAGCTAATTTTTTATTTGCTCCGATCGGTTTGCCCCCATAGTAAAAGTTGTTCAGTTTGATGGGTAGACTCTTAGTTTGAAAGGATGCTAAAATGATATCAATTTCACCCTATATACAATATATTCCTACATACCGTTATATTCCTAACATACATAATTCCAGTGAAAAGGTCAAAGTCCCAAAAAATTAGGTTTCCACCCTAAAGCCTGTCGCAATCCCCTAGCAGCCAGATGCACAAACTGTGCCTTTTTTATATATCCTCTCATTTGTTTAGACCAATTAGTTTTTATAACCATAGAGTAATCATGTAATAACAAAGCCTAAACATGGCACATGTCTCTAATGTCACCTTTGTATGCATTAGTTAAGCCCAGCTGTCATACATTGCCGCTGACATTCCAGTTCTTTCAAATCTTTCAAATGTATTCGGTTATAAAGCAGTAATGTAAAACAACTGGACATAACTCCGTCCCGTTAATAGCGCACTGATGCGAAGTCCTAAACAGTAAAATTCAATACAAAATTGGAACGACACCAATTTTGATTATTCTTTCACATTATGAAATCTCCACTTTTCTGGGGAGGTAAGTAAATAATAAAAAATTGTACAACAGGAACAACATGTCTGCTATCTGGCTATAAAGGGTGTAAGCTTAAATGCGTTACATGCTACTGAAGGGTGCTTAAAATTCAGACCATCAAACTGAACAACTTTTAATATAGAACCAACATTTTATTCGCGAACTTCAAACGGCTCCAATAAGAATTCAATTCGTGGATACCAGACGATTCTAAAGGATCAGCCGAAAAATTGTTCAAAGGAAAAGAGATTTAAGATAATCGAATCCATCCAAAGTCCTGTGATTCACAACGTTCAGAATCAATTAACGATGCTTTACTTTTTTAACGTGTAGCTAACAAAAGCTTTAAGGCGGTTTCAGTCCATACAAAAGTTTGACGCACAATACGCGTAGACGGAATTAATAAAAGTAATATTTTATATATGGAAAAATAGTTTAGAAAATCTAGTTGCCGCGTAACAAATAACATTTGCAATTTATAATATAATTACAAAGATATAAAGCTTTTAAAATTTTGTATGAAAAATTTCAAAGCTTTATATCTTCGTAATTATTTTATAAATTGCAAATATTATTTGTACCGCGGCATCTAGATTTTCTAAACTATTTTTCCATATATACAAAGTTACTTATATTAATACCGTCTACGCGTATTGTGCGTCAAAGTTTAGTATAAAATTGACCCCTCTGCAACCACCTTAAGAGGCTATGTGAAAAAAATAGGATTCTTCAAAGCGTCATATATCATGAATTACTAACAGTAGGTAACATATAATTGAAGTTCTGACAAGAGCCAAAACACGATTAAGACACATGTTCTCGATACAAAAACAAGCCAAAGTAGTCTCCGTTTTTATTTATAAACGCTTGGAACTGCTAAAAGGTGAATAATAGAAACACGAGACTTGATTTAAAAAGAAGAGATTGATATTTTAAAAATTTTGATAAGAGTAGAATTGAACTTACATAAATCGTACAATTACAATTAAATAAAGTGTGTTACGCTTGCGTCGTTTCAGGCGCGCGCGCCGCCCCATCTCTTTCTCGCGCATCAGGCAGTAATATAAGCTATCAAACGCCCATTTCGCTTCAATTATTTTTCGACATAGGCCCTTAAGGTTGGTATTTGTCTTAATCAGAAGAATGATCGCGCTAATTTAAAACATCCAAGTTCAATCCATATCCAATTTCAGTTCTAATCACATTGCAATCTATAATTACTAGTCAACTATGCTGATTTCAAATGAATAGTACAATTCCGAACGTGTTAAAAGTTGTGGTTCGCACGCGGTCTAATCATTTTGAGATTTATTTAGCGCGATTGCTCTGCTGTACACAGGGACATTTACTTAAAGGGGTGCTTCCGACCATCAAACTGAACAACTTTTACTATGGAACCAACACTGAAATCGCGAAGAAAAATCCGCTGTCCCATATAAAACTGCAAATATAACTCGACTGAAATGTACGGGACAGCCGATTTTTTTTTCGCGATTTCAATATTTGTCAACAGAGAAAGTTGTTCAGTTTGATGGTCTGAAGCACCCCTTTAATTAACTGTCCCATTTTATGTTACACCCTGTTTAGTATAGGGTGTAAACTATTAATGTGTTACATTGACACTCTAGGCAGTTTTTCTGACCATTAAACAGAACAATTTTCACAAAGGCAACCAATATTGAAATCAGGGAAAAAAATTGTGTGTTCCATGGAAATACTAGGTTTAAGGGAGAGCCCTCGGCAGACTAAAACGTTGAACTCAGACTATAGCCCAGTCATTTTACGGAGTTTTGTTAGGCGGGTAGGGAGTAATTATGAATTGGACTTTTAAACTGTAACCGGCACGATTTAGTGACAAAAAGACTATCTTAAAACATATTAAAAAAAAATCGCTACGCAACATAGAAATCAAAAGGTTTTTTAGAACGAGATAATAGCTAAATTTTAAATTTGGGACTGTTGCTGACATGATTTTTTTTTAATTTTGCTACATTTTTGGGCTCAAATCGGCTCTTCAATTTTATGCCGAAAACAAATGTCAATTACTAATTAGTCCCGGCTCAAACCGTAAAATGACTGGGCTACTATCAAACTGAACCACTTTCATTATGTAGCATACCTCAGGAAACGCAAAAAAATCTACTGTTTCATACATAAGTCGGGAAGGTACAGCAGTTTTTTTACCACGATATGGTTTATAGGTGTCCCTGATTCCATATCACCAATTTTTGAATTTTTTGTCTGTCTGTTTGTTTGTTTGATCGAGCATCACGCTAAAACTACTGAACCGATTTTGATGATTTTTTTTTGTTTAATAGCTTATTATCTGACTTAAAATCTTGTATATAATTTGTGCGGACGAAATCGCGGGTTTAACCTAGTAGAGTAAATAAACCTCCAGTTTGAACCTTATTCCGCATGACAAGCCTAATTGTTAATTTTAATTAATTTGTACACGTTCAGGAAACACGTTGTTTATTTAATAAACTTGCAAAAATTACGTTAAAAGGGTTGTTTTTTTATAATTAGGAATATTTTTTGTAATTAAAGCTCGGTAGCGACAACGGCTAGGCCTTAATTAAAATAATAAGCACCACGCCGGGACGTAACCGTTTTACTGATCTTTGGGCCCAAGTTAAGACTAATGGTTGAAAACACTCATAAATTTTTTTTTTATTTATTTGATTGAACTGAGATATTACTTGTTAATTTAAATTAAAAAAATGGTTATAAAGCAAATGAGAAAACTTAAATATATTAAAACTAAAATATAGACTATAGACTAAACAAAATAACTAATATGGAAAGAAAATGATTAAAAAGAAGAGAAAAGAAAAGAATATATATTTTTTCTTTACCACTAACTGTACTTTTTTCTTGTACAAAATTTAATATTTCATTTTTTAGCAAAATATTTTTGTCACGGGGCGACTCAGTATGCGTAGACCACTCGAATAGGCCAGTCATTTTACGGTTTGAGCCGGGACTAATTAATAATTGTTATTTTTTTTCGGTATAGTATTTAAGAGCCAATTTGAGCTTACAAATGTACCAAAATTTAAAAAAATCCCGTCAGCAACAGTTCCAAATTTAAAATTTAGCTATTATCTCGTTATAAAAAACCTTTTTTTTTTGGCACATCTATAAGGCATTACCATTATACATACTTCAAACATGGTGTAAACAATATTTATGTCTACTTAGAAGGTTTTGAAAAATACATTCGTATTTGTATCTAATAAAATTTTCATTTTTTAAATTTCATTGCCTATTTTACTGCCCAAAAAAAATTATATTGTTAAATCTAATTGAAATGAGTGAATTGGTATTAATATTATTAATTTAAAAAGCTTCTGGGACTCACAATTTTGATTTCTATGTTGCGTAGCGATTTTTTTAAATATGTTTTCAGATAGTCTTTTTGTCACTAAATGGTGCCGCTTACAGTTTAAAAGTCCAATTAACAATTACTTCCCACCTCTCCTAACAAAATTTCGTAAAATGACTGGGCTACGAATATTACTATGAAAATCTAATACTATTATATAAATCGAATACTAATATCGAATACTATTTATAAAAATTACGAAACGGTTTACCTACTTAGTAATAATGTAAGTTAAGGTGGTTTCAGTCCATACAAAAGTTTGACGCACAATACGCGTAGACGGAATTAATAAAAGTAATATTTTATATATGGAAAAATAGTTTAGAAAATCTAGTTGTCGCGTAACAAATAACATTTGCATTTTATAATATAATCACGAAGATATAGGCCTTTTAAAATTTTGTATGAAAAATTTCAAAGCTTTATATCTTCGTAATTATTTTATAAATTGCAAATATTATTTGTTACGCGGCATCTAGATTTTCTAAACTATTTTTCCATATATACAAAGTTACTTATATTAATACCGTCTACGCGTATTGTGCGTCAAAGTTTTGTGTAAAATTGACCCCTCTGCAACCGCCTTAAATCTAATAATAACCGAGGAAATGTGTGTACAAATATATTCTATTATAATTGTATTCTGTTACTCCTAATATTGTACAGACACGTTATATTTTATCTTCACGTAATCTTCTTTGAATACCATAATCCTGTAGTTAAAAAAAATACATTCGCTAACGCTTACAGCTTGCTACAAACCGACCGAATTAAAATAATCCAGGGGTAATGGCGCGACCGTTTTACTACCCTATTAGAAGTTGTACTATAACTGATATTTTAGATTAGGCATGTCTGACGTGAATTCATCAATAGTTCAGTAAATGAGTTAGCTTAGAAAATTTGACTTAGGAACTTTGTTTGGACTAGTTAGAAGATAAACATACTAAAAGTCCTTACCCCTCCGAGGTGCGCTCGAGGGGGGGGGGGAGGGCAAAGAAGGTCCCGTTTTTTGGTTTTTTGCTTACAACTCGAAATTTATAAGTCAAATCGAAAAGTTTTGTAGGTACAAATTAAACCTGATAAAATTTCCTACAAAACTAGTTATATGTTTTTTTGTCATAGTACTTAACCTTTGAGAGCTACAGGGCCGCGAAAGTAACAGCATTTTAAAAATTATGACATTTGTATGGCGACCCTCATGAAAGTTGAAGATAAAAAGAAAATGATTTAATATTCTTGATTAGCGACCCCGAAAACCTTCGGATACAAATTTTCAGTCAATTCGGTGATCCTTTAAAAGCAGCTTTGGCGTTTGAAATTTCCATGGCAGCCATCTTGGATTTCGCTATTTTGGATTTTTTTACCGCCAACCAAATCTGACCAGGGTTTTCTATGATGTTTGTTCAAGGTCGATGGCCCTATCTTATATCAATAATATCTGTTATCAATAATTTATAAGTTAACTATTTGGTTCTACCATTAGTAAGTAGTTATTTTATGTATTTTTGCATGTAAGTATTTTGGAAATTGCTCTGTAAATTTACATGTAATTTTTATAATAAATAAATAAATAAATAAATAAATAAATAAATAATTCTTTCATAGTTTCCGCGGGCTGTTGACCTCATCCGTCAGGAGTCGACCTTTTGAGGAAGTCGAAATATTCTTTTTATAACCAGAACGAGTATGTTTATCTCCTAACTATTCCAAACAAAGTTCCTAAGTCAAATTTTCTGCTTTCGACTTTTCCATCCACAATTATTCATTGCCTAAGCTACAAATACAAGCCTATTACTATGAGAGAAGAGTGAAAGCGGGAAATATGATTAATGGAGCCTTGCACACCGTCATTAAAAGTCAAAATATGTCTAAAAAGGCTTGCTTGGCGGTTCACGGCGGTGTGTTGGCACCAACTTTAATGTATGGAAGTGAGAGTTGGGTATGGCAGAAGAAGCATGAATCTACAATAAATGCGGTTGAAATGCGCTGCCTGCGTAGTATGTGTGGTGTGACTTTGAAAGACCGGTTACGGAATAGTGTGATTAGAGAAAGATGTGGTCTGAAAGAAGATGTATTGACCAGGATTGAAAAAGGCATGTTGAGGTGGTTTGGCCATGTGGAAAGAATGAGCGAAAGTAGGTTGACGTATGAAATTTACAAGGCAAGTGTGAATGGAATGGTTGAAAGGGGTCGCCCTAGGCGCACGTACGCTGACCAAATCGGATGTGTTCTGAAGAAGGGCCAAATAAAATGTACCCGGTACCGACGAGCGTGTATGAAGAAACCTATGGATGTTGAGGAGGCGAACGATGTGTGTCAGAATCGTAGCATGTGGCGATCTGTTGTCTCTGCCTACCCCAGTAGTGGGGCATAGGCGTGAGCATATGTATGTATGTATGTATGTACTATGAACTTTATGTAACTTAATATACGTATAGGGTGTAAAATTAAATGCGTTAAATATGCAACAGAGTGCTGCAATTAAACTGAACTACTTTTAGTATGAAACCAACATCGAAATTATCACCATCATCATCATCAGCCTATACAGGGTGTGAGTGATAGCCTAGCATAATACTGAAAAGGTGAACTCAGACCATCAAACTGAACAACTTTTACTATGGAACCAACATAATTTATTTTACTTTTATCTTAGTAAAAAAAAACATTTGAAAATAATAACGCTATATTCACATTTTTATTTTTTTTAGCTAGAATATTTTTAATAAAAAGTAATGAAATGTTGATGACGTCACTTGTGGGTATTTAGTACAATTTTTCATGCATCGCGCGCGTTTTGACGTTCGCGACGTTTTGCTAATTTGAATAATTGTCCGATCCCCCCGAACTGAACCCCGAAACGAATATTACGTTGTTGTTCCGTAGAAATCTGAAATGGTTAGGTTTCGACCCAATTGTATGGACCACGGATTTTTTTCGCAACTTCGGTGTTCGCGCCATGGCGAAACTGTTTCAGTCGGTACTTGCTATCAGATTTTGAAACATTACTCTACATTACTTTATATTTCCGTGTGTACAATAAAGTGTTAAAATAATAAATAAATAAATAATGACTTTCAAAGCAATGGATCCGAATAGGGTTGATGACAAAAAGAATTTTATCACTTTTTTAAAACTCTTTGATATCTTAAACACTAAAGTGAAATTAATATTTTAATATCTTTAATAATGACTGAAATATAAGTGTTCAAAATTTACGATTAGAATGAGAGGCATATATAACAAAAGTGATAATTGAGTATTGTCATTTGTCATACAAATCATGACGACGTATCACACAAACACCTGTAGGCCTCGCATGCCACCCCCGAGAAAACGATAAAAATAGAGATGTGCCTCCATCTTTATTATTTAATGTACGCCAAAAAGACCGCGCACGACGTTTTTCTCGTTTAAACGCATTGTCTTGGGTGGCATGCTAGCCGTGCAGTAGGCTTCGCATGCCACCCCCGAGAAAACGATAAAAATCGAGATGTGCCTCTATCCATCGTAATTCGTCACAATATATCTTTGAATATTTATTATAAGGACTAGCCTTGCGGTAGCATTTCCCCTCTGCCACTGTATAAGATTAATAGATCATGTGCATTTACATTCAATTTTATACCTTATCACTAAACGAGACAGCCTATAATTGCGAAACAATAATTTCGAACTTAATACGTTTGGGGTTCACACAAGACTACTTTTCATGATTTTTACTGTTCAAAATTAGAATCTAAAGTTATGGGAATAAAATCCAAAGTTACGGATTTCATATTACCTTGCCCCCCGCAAAAAGTGTCAGAAATGTTGGTTCGTAGAATTACACGCGTAACTAGTCCCTATATAAGTAGTCAAAGGTCACAATATATGGATTTCCAGGGTCAGTCATCATCCCTATTATCGACTCTTGGCTTTGTAAACACCTGGGCTACTACGAACTACGCTATTGGTTCGTCTGGTTCGATCACTCGTTCATACCATTACACCCACAGAGTGACCTTTATAATTATTGGTATTTGACGCCCTGCATTACTCAGGTCCAATATGTAGAGAATTCCTGAGACTGGGTGACCCAATCCTGACCTTACAACATTCCTTCGCGTCCACTTTAGCGTCACCAAATAAAACAATGTCGATAGTTTCACCACAGAGTACTAGATTAAAGTACAGCCAGGAAAATAATTAACCTCGGCAATCTTCGTTTGCGCAGAGTTTCCGACGAAACCCGAAGTCGTTTAGTAATCAAAAGATCGCTTTACACATCCATAAGTAAGTAAGTAAGTAAGTGGTAAGTTGAAATTACTTACTTACTTGTGGACGTCGACCTTGGCAATGTCGGATAGCAGCGAAAAGGGCGCGAAAACAAATTAGCCAATCATTGCAAGGCATTGTAGGTGGCACATCCTGATTGGTCAATGTAATTTCGCGCGCTATTAAAATTTGTTAACTGTGCAGGTACATCGGGGGAATTTATAAATCTGGTACTAAATTTTACAGGTTGCAGTAAACTTTTTTGTTATCTAATGTATTACTAAGTTTATTTTATGTACGGTCCCTCTAAGGCGCGGTTTATAAAGATGAGACGCGTGGCGGCGGCGGATAGCCGAAGTAACAATATTAAACCTTATAGTACGTAGCATAGCGTCTTTTCGAGAATTACGCCCGCGCCACCAGGCAACGTCTCCTGGAGGCGCGGCGCGGGCGCGATTCTCCAAACGACGCAATGCTGCGTACTATAAGGTTTAATATTGTGTTATTTTGACATAATATCTGTGCTTTGACTATCCGCCACTGCCACACGTCTCCTCTGTATATGGTCCGCCACATACATCCGAAATAAACCTGATTCGGAATTAGATTCCGTATGGAGTGTTGCCGCTTTCAGAGACTTTTTCACTAGATCTAGTGATTTTTTGATGTCTTAGGTGGCATATTTTAAAGTGGTTTTTGAGCGTAGGCGTTGATGAAACGATACCGTATCGTGATAGTGCAGTTCCACGTCGTTGCGGCATGGTTGCGAAATCGCCTACGCCCAAAAACCGATTGTGTGATTATGGTTCATGCCATTTTGTAAGAAGATGATGTCTAAAGTTAAAACTATCGATAGTCTTTTGATATATTTGCATTAATATTGGAATACAATTTACAAACCATCATCGTAACATTCGTAACGTCAAGACCTCATCACATGATAGTAATTATCATGTAGGTATAGAAATGGTTTGTTTAGTTTTAATAATAGATAAGATAAGCAATCATTGTCATTCATTTGGCGTTTCATACATTTTTATTTTAGGCATTTTTTGAACAGCACTAGTATTTTTTGTAACCATAGTTGACAACACTGAATCCTGAATCAGGATTCCAGATCGCAATTCCATCTGTGTGTGGCGGCCCTTAGACTGAGGCCCTAAAAATAGGTGCATCTGCCATTCTTCTTTAAGAACGTGACTATACCTATTCTATGTCCAAATCTGCCTACACACATGTAACATTTAAAACTCACACTCACGACGTATTATTCATAATATCAGTAAAAACGTGTTGGGTGTTTTTATCTCCACAGATTAATGTTCTTTTTAAATTATACAAGCGACCTATTTACCTAGCTACCCAAGGGAGAGGAAAATGAATTGGTCCGTAAGAAAAAAAAACCTTTTTTTTAACGTTCCGTAACAAAACAGGAAAACGGAGCACTTTGTGGAATAACTTTAGTCCGCAAGTGCATGTAATCGATGTTAGAGGCAATTTACTTCGAAATTACATGACGTAGAAAGTTGTGATGATTTTTTATTTTTTTTTATTTTATTTTATTTATTGTCGAAACCAACAGCGTTACAGTGGGTAATATAAAATTAAAAAATTGTGTAAGTAGTATAGCCAATTATAGGTTTCCTTATGTTAACATAATTATAATATTTTGTTATTGTAGTAATCTAAACACTAAAATTACTTGATTTAGTAATAAGCTAATGAGATGTGTAATTATACAATCAACATACATACCACAGAATATAAATATATATGTAAAATTTCGATACAGCATACACACCCTCTGCAACACACATAGGAGGAAATGTCTTGTTTGCTTATGTATAAATTTTTATTAATTTTGTGATAAAATTAGTTTTAGAGCCAACAAAAAGATCCATGTCTGAAAAACTCGTGTCATAGGTAGTGGAGATACGAGAAATGGGAGAATTACTTCCATATCTTGTTCGGTGGAAGGGAACATAAAAGAGGTTGGTGTGTCTGGGTCTATGATGATTGATGATAATGTATTCCTAGCCCCTTCAACCACCGTCAGAAACATTGCTAGAACTAAAAACTTGAAATTGCAATCATTCAACAAACTATTAGATAGAAATCTGTTAAGAGCCTACCGAGCCTATTGTGCTGCCCTCAATCGTATTTTTTTTTTAAACAATTCAACAAAATTAAAAAAAAAAAACAAGAATGTCACATTCCAATCCTGATTGGGATTCAATTTATCGAAACATTACGGATGATTATGTTTTATGCTTGTAGCTATTATTGAAAATCAGCAATGAAGAAAGAATGCGATTGGGGGCAGCACAATAGGCTCGACGCAGCCTTAAAACTTTGTGATATTATAACAATTTTACCATGTATTTTTAACAATGCAGTTGTAACTCTGACTAAAGGAGTTTTAACAATAGAATTTAACTTATTATTAGTTATGTAATTATAAGGGTGGTATGTTCAGTAATAAACAAGGGTTTGTTTATTACTGCACATACCAACAATTAACAAACAAAGATTAAAAGAAAAACAATATTCTCATTAAAACTATTGGGTTTTATGTTGGTGCAACACCCCAGGCATGGGCCACTCCAAAGCACTTATAAAAGGCTACAATCGCAAACTTGCGAACGGTCTCCTTGCCCCCAGCAAGGAGACCAAATTTGTACCAAATTTGTACAATAGCAAGGTCACTCACAGGCCACTGCAAATTAAATAAACACATGCACACACTGAATTTAAGTGACACCATCGGCTGCAGATTCTGCAAGGAGGAGATGGAAACTCCTATACACCTCCTATGTGACTGTGGCCCCCTGATGTACAAACTCATCTAGGTAGGCAGGTTCTGACACCAGATGAGATACAAACTATCCCTATCAAAAATCTACTGCGTTTTCTGGCCGCAGTGGGGATTGGTAAGGAACTTTAAAAAGGGCGTTCACAAAGGACCAGCGATGGTCTACGTGGCACAGGCTTGATAAGCCTGTCAAGGCCCAAGACACCCCCAAATAATAATAATAAAAATAGGGTTTTAGATCTGATAAATGTGATGATAGGTGGCCAGCCTTTCTTACGGTAGTAACTATTAAATAATCTGTGGCCATTCGCCCATAAAACCAAAGAGAACCTAATAAAAGTGGATCTCTTAACATAAAAAAAAATCCACCTCAAGTACCATAATTAGTACAACGGAAAAACATAATTACAGTGATTGTTACAAATGATAGCATCATAAACACGTTAAGCACAACCTTGTCACGCACACACTAAAATATTTATACCTACTGGGTAGCAGATTGCACGAAAGTGTGGAAACTTGTAGTTTATTTTGGGGTGTAAAAAAACTCTATACTAAACGCCAACGCTCCTGGCACGCGCAATAATAAAACGTGCAAGCAGTATTGCCGATGTTGCGCGCTGCTCGCACTTAGTAGCCTTATGGGAGACCGTTGTGATGCATCGTGTTATTGTCGATTATTTGAATAGAACATTTGTTTTTAAGAAATATATTTAAAAAAAAAATTGTACGCTTAATCTATAATACTTTAATACATAGGTATATTAATATGGGATAATGAAGTTCACTCGTTATCTGAATCAAAGTCCTCAGATCATGTTGCGTCCATGTTGAATAAAAATCGAAACTTGTATGACAGTAATGTCAATAATTGCAAGTCATATATACCCTGACTAATGATTTTTTTTAAATCCCTACCCACTTATTGACCCTATAATTAGATAAAGGTTTCTAATATTTTTAATTATCTACCCACTTTTCTACTATTTGTAAATAGTTTAAAGAATTGGATATTTCGCTCATTAGGCAGGGGAAGACAACAATCTATTCTTCGAAATAATTAAACCAAACTAATCACAGTATCGACAATGCGTGCCGAACACGCGCAGCACTAGCGCTTAATTGTTTTATGACTGCGCGTGCCAGGAGCTTTGGCGTTTAGTATAGTAACATTGATAGGGATGACCAAAGAGTAATATAAGTATATTAGAAAAGAGAACCCACTCGTGGCAACATTATCCATCCACCTTATGTCAAATTGAAGGCTAGCTAGCGGCATCTATGTTTCATCGACAATAATTCAACCTATACTATACATACCTACTTATATCTACTCATACCGATGGATATTATTGTTTTGAATGCTAGTTTTCGTTCAATCCCGCACCGATCGAGTGAAATTCCAGTATCCTTACTATTCCTGTAATCTAAACATTGGTAAGAGAACAACAGAAACTCCAGAACATCAATAAATCGGCACGAAATTGAACGAAAACTACAAACAACCCGTACATTACGCAAGATAGGTAGCCATTTTGTGATTTTGTCAATTTGACATTGACATAGACAATAAATCTTTTTTTTTTCATAGTTCTGCGAAATATTTAATAGATGACAGCACATTCTATGCAAACTGAATCGGAAAAAGTCACCAAAAGGCGACTGTCCTCCGCCTGGGGGTGACTGAGACCAGCGGTCGGCAACTGGCGCACCGCGGTCCGCATCCGGACCGCGGAGTCGAAACCTGGACCGCCACAGTATCGTAGCGTAAGGGCCGCCACACAGAGACGGAATTGCGATCCGGAATCCTGATTCCGGATTCAGTGTTGTCAACTATGGTTACAAAAAATACTTGAGTGCTGTTTATAAAATCCTAAAATAAATATGTATGAAACGCCAAATGAATGACAATAAAGCATTTTTAGGTATTTATTTTATTTTATTTTCTTGGGAAGACCAACAGCTGTTGACACATTACAAAATATGGATGGCTAACAAAAAGCCAATTATAGGTCTCCGCTTATAGAAACATAATTTAAAAAAAAAACTAAACAACAAAACAAAATTTACTAAAACAAAACAAACAAATTCTATACATGATAATTACTATCATGTGATGAGGTCATAACGTTACGAATGTTACGATGATGGTTTGTAAATTGTATTCCAATATTAATGCAACTATATCAAAAGACTATCGATAGTTTTAACATTAGACATAATCTGCATACAAAATGGCATGAACCATTTTCAAATATTATTGATTTTTAAACATGTTACAGCCATGTTGTGCTATTTCGAACCAAATTAAAGATAGGGGTGCGGGTTCAAGTCCCGCCCGAGACAAATTTTTCAATCTTTAATTTAATTTGGCATGAACCATTATCACACAAGCTGTTTTTGAGTGTAGGCGATTTCGCAACTATGCCGCAACGACGTCGCAACTGCACCGTTACGATATGGTATCGTTCCATCATCACCTACGCTCAAAAATCACTTTAAAATATGCCACCTAAGACATCAAAAAATCACTAGATCTAGTGAAAAGTCTCTGAAAGCGGCAACACTCCATACGGAATCTAATTCCGAATCAAGTTTATTCCGGATGTATGTGGCGGACCTAAGTGAGGCTGGGGTGGCAAATGCTTCGGGCAGCATTTTACTAGGGGCATAGGCACTTTAGTAGAACGGAGAAAAGTCGAGCTCGCTTCGCTCGCTCTAAGACAATCATAAATCAAAAGATTACTAAACACAGCTAAATCGTGGTGATAAAAAAGTTGAGCTCGCTTCGCTTGCTCCTTAGCTTTTACTTAGGTGCACATGTTTTGTATCGAAAGAGCTCTGGCTACAACCGATTCGTATTGTGGAGAAAAATTGAGCTTGCTTTAAATTTATATTTTGGCATGAATAGACCAAGATATTTCTGACTACAGCCTGAACGCTGAGTTAGTAGTAGTTGTGCTAGAAAATGTCGAGCTCACTTCGCTCGCTCCATGTTTTTTATTAACGTTGATGCTGCAGATATAGAGAAAACGTGCCGGTAAAAACCGGTTATGCTGTGTATCGCAAGAGAGTGTGGTGGAGCGTGGGGTCCGCCGCGACCTTTAACTTTTTCTCTAGACCTCGATAAAATTTTCAAAAGCAACTTAAAATTACTTGCCGACGCCTGGTTTAGACCAACAAATTGAACAACTTTCACTGCGGAGGCAACGTCTAATAAAAATAAAAAATCTGCATGCAAAATTGACTGCAATTTTGTATGAAACTGAAGATTTTTTGTTCGCGATTTCGGTGTTGGCTTCATAGTGAAAGTTATTCAGTTTGATGGTTTCAACTTTCAACAACCCCCTTAAAAGTTTAAATGTTTATTTTTACTTTTGTAACACCCTGTATATTGAATTTCTTCTACAGCGTATGCAGGTTTCCTCACCGTTCTAGACCAGTCGATATTACGTACATAAATTAGAAAAACTCATTGGTACATGATTGTCCGTGCGGATTCGAACCCGGACCTCAAGATTGAATTTCCATACCTCTCCGCAACGCGATCTCCGATCAAAAGGTTACGAATAAATAAAACATGATGTATATTATTGGAAAAAAACTTGAGACCCAACCAATTCTGCTTACAAAGTAGCATATCCCCCCATTTTGGGGGAGGCTTATGTCCAGCAGTGGACGTTTAATGGCTGATATAATTCTGCGTAGGTAGGTACTTTACTTAAAGAAATAATAAAATATTCAGTATTTATTTCTAAGGTCGTTTAAGACAAGATTTACCCAAGAGTTTCCCAAAATAGCACCCTCATCAAATAATAATACGGTTGAATATAAATAATGCGTGGGTGACGCTGGCGGTAGACACAGGAAACCAATAACGGTAATCATTCTCAGAGCTGGACTTGGGACGGGGCCAACCCCCATTTTAATGAGGCCTTTCCAAAAACTAGTGAAACAAAAAATCTGTAGGTGGTAATTTTTTTTTTATTATTCTCTATTATTATAATGGCCGGTTGTCTAGCGTCACAATTCTGCTATGATGTCAAGTAGGTGACCGTGTGGTGCCGGCCAAGAAAATTGCACCAAAGCCCATCCCGTGGGTGTCGTTAAAGGCAACTAAAGGGATTAACCGGAGGATGGGCAGCAGCGTTTTTCGAGTATATTAACACCCAACTGCGATCGCCAACCCGCCTGCCAAGCGTGGCGATTATGGCATAACCTCCATTTTGGGAGAGGCTTATGTCCAACAATGGACGTATAAAAGAGGCTGAAATGAAATCAAGTAGTATAGTGTTTCAAGAACAAATTACCGCGTTACAAAATGGCGGAACAACGTGCAAGCTCGAGACAAGAAGATACGTGACCGCCCAGCATCAGACTTGCAGCGGCAATATGTAAACGTATCTCTCGGCTCGCAGAACCAATGGCCGATGGGGCCAAAGAGTTCTGTGAGTGCGAGTGGCGACCGCGTCACGGAAATCGATTTCTGTGACGCGGTGGATCGACGACTTGGTGAAGGCGGCGGGAACATATTGGATGAGGGCAGTGCAGGACCGGTCGTTGTGGCGATCCTTGGGGTAGATGTCCAGCAGTGGACATCCATCGGCTGAGATGATGATGATGACCAGCATTTATTTTTAACCATATTCAGAGTAACTTGGAAATATATTTGGAGGGCCCTAAACTAAATGCATCCCTGTGCGTTCAAGAGGGAAATCATGAGGTTATCCTAAGTGACATTAAACTTGCGGATGTTGATGAGCTAAGCGAACGTACTGATTACAAAATAAATGTCAATTGACCACGTACTTAGGGCCCTTTCATATTAGGAACTCTTTCAACATTGCGAGTCGCGCACGATCTTCATGTGTTATCTTCATGCAATTATTATTTATTTTACAACTCACCCTCACTTAATCTACTCTACTACTACTATTAAAAAGGACTTGATCATCCCCTTACAAAACTGAACAACCAACCAGACTATCAAACTGAACAACTTTCACTATGGTATATTACTGTCCCAGTTTAGTACAACCCGTCAACCCTTCTACTTTCGTCCGTCTGGTATGCCCCGCCTCAATAACTTGCTCATTTTTGCACCTATTGAATTGAGAAATGAAGAACAGATAACAGTACCTAACCCAAAAACAGAAATGTAGTAGTTATGAAGAAACAATTTTTTTTTACCCCATTCGGGCCCTTCCATAAATAGGGCATAATTATAATTTTTCTTACCCCCTCCCTGTATACGTCCCGCAGGGGACAGGCCTACTCTCAGGGAGGAGGTATAAGGGCATCAGTCCACCACACCTGCTCAACGTCACTATTTATATGCAAACGTAGTATCAAATTTACCTATTTAGTTGGTACAAAAACCTATCATAAACATAACGTCCCACATATGTATTTAACCTATAATGGTAATATTTCTATAGTAATTTAGACCCTGTGATCCTAACACTAAATCCAAGGTCATTGTAACCCTTTTAACGGTGACCTCGAGCTCTTTATTTCCAGAAGCCAATTCGCTGAGAAAAATTGTGCAGTGAACTTAGATGAAAGCGAATAGAGGAAGACGAGATGTTATAATTACAGCGCTAATGTATTTTATTTATAGGGAAATAAATAATACCTATGACGAAGCCTGTTGTGAATATGAATGATGTATTTTGTTAAATAAAATATAGATAATCGATTTCCTCATTTATAAGCTTCAAACATGGTGTTAATAATACCTAGGATAGGTTGCATTTACGAATAATTATTATTGTTAAGATTTGTAAAAATGTGACTACTTGTAGAGAGAATAAAGTATGTTTTTATTTTATTATTTACATTTAAAAAATACAGTATAATATATATAATAAAGTATAAATATACCTACTTTTTTGTAACGGTTGCAACTCGTCAGTGTACTACTGAATCAGACGTTCCTTATCAATATTGAGAAATATATTTGTATCAAAGACAATAGTCTATTTTATACTATACCATCCTAGCTTCTTGATTTGTATCCATACTGGGTCAGAAACATTTTGTTTTCCATACACCGATATTCGTCATTGGTCATCAACCTAGCATGTACCATAATATAAAGGTAATAAAAGCCCAAAAAAAGGTCCTATTTATTTTTATACCAACTCATGTTTGTAAAACCTAAGATTTACAAGTATAACATATGATTTACCAATATTCTGGCTTTTACAGTAACACATAGGTACATAAATACTTTGTCCTTGGTATTTTCAAACTTTTCAATAATAATTATGCGCGTTACCTCGCAATATGGCTCAACTTTTCACGTAATGCAAGAGCATGTCGCGCCTTCCTCTTCTTGGTGTTGTCTATGGCATTCGACCTATTTAATGTTTTTACACGGCCCTTACATTACTGTAGGCGTGAAATGTGTTGTTACATATTTGTTTATGTCTATACGTATACAATATAATGTCTGCACTAAATTAACTGTTTGTTTAATATAAGGGTGTAAGTGACAGCGTAGCAAATACTGAAACGGTGAACTCAGACCAGACTCAGATTTTTTTTCGCGTTTCTTGAGGTAGGCTCCATAGTGAAAGTTGTTCAGTTTGAAGGTCTGAGTTCATCTTTTCAGTATTTGCTACGCTGTCACTTACACCCTGTATCTGTATACAGGGTGTAAGTGACACCTTGTGGTGTCAGGGTAAAAAGTTGCATTACTATATAGGGGGTGATTGCACCCATTATACTGAACAATTTTCCCTAAGAAACTTACAGTAAATTCGCCAATTTGTTTTTTTAATTTTCCAAAAAAAAAAACGGAATCAGCTAATCGAACGATATGACAAGAAGAAAGATGACTATAACCCATTAAAGTAATGCAACTGTTTACCCTAACATCCTGTACACGCCCGTGTAGCACCGCTATTGTATCAACACAAAAAGTACACCCTTGAGCAATGTTTTTTTTTTTCAAATAATGATTTTGCTATTACCACGCTATTACAAAATAATAATAAAATTCCTAAACAATATAAAAAAGAAGTGTTAAACTCTCGTTACCACAAAAGATATTAGAACAATTTTCAAATATAATAACTGTCAGAGTTTTCAATAACAGCATTAGTTTTGTACAACTGTTGCCCGTATCTATGAGAGATTAAAACAAGCCTAGCTATATTCGCATCATAAGTCAGTGACAGGCGGTGCCAAATTGACACAAAATGGCAGGCAACGTCAGAAATGACAGATGATGTCATAAAATGACAGAAAGTTTAAAAAATGACAGGCAGTGCCAAAATGATAAAAGTGACAGGTTATGTCAAAAATTACAAGCGATGTCAAAAGTGACAGGTGGTGCCAAATTGACACAAAATGTCAAAATCGGCATCGACAAAATGTTCAAATGAGATGTGAACAGGGGGCGGGGTGAGTGTCGCAGCAATATGCGCAAAAACGGAACACATTGCTCGCGACAGTGATGATTCAATTCATTATGAGGCTGAAAGCCAGTCGAGATATTATATGTAAATAGTTTACAATGCTTGCGTAGTACTAAAGATTATTCGAACGTTGAGTTCTGATACCGCAATGGATAATGAGCACATTCAAGCTAACAAAATACTTTCTATCGCGTGGTACTGGTGGTAATGCGACACTAGGTTTCGTACTCAGCGCGTTGGTTGGCATCTCACTAGATCTCTATGGTGACAAGAGATTCTAAATGGGACAGGCGATGTCGAAAATTCGCACTTTCGAGATGTCGCACTTCCGTGATTCGCTAATACTAATATTATACTAATCGTGTTTTTTGTATGGACAAACCGTCGATCGCCATTGATCGATGTATCCACGCCTACTGTGCAGGAGGCTGACTCATACCAATGAGTTTTTCGGAATTTATGTACGATTTTGAACACTACAGGGTGAAATTGATATCATTAGCATCCTTTTAACCGGGGCAAACCGATCGGAGCAAAAAAAAATATCAGCTGTTCCACACTAAACTCGACTCAAATGTATGCAACAGCAGTTTTTTTTTGCTCCGATCCGTTTGCTCCCATAGTAAAAGTTGTTCAGTTTGATAGGTAGACTCTTAAAAAAAATATTTAAAAAACAAAAAAATTTCGTTTTCTGGGTAGTGGGCTCGGTGGCGAAATTGGATAACGCAGTTCCCCGGTTTGGAAAAGTGCGGGTTCAAGTCCCGCCCGAGACAAATTTTTCAATCTTTAATTTGATTTGAAATAGCACAACATGGCTGTAACATGTTTAAAAATCAATAATATTTGAAGGTAGACTCTTAGTTTAAAAGGATGCTAGTGATATCAATTTCACCCTGTATATTAGCTTTTGAAACCTGCACGGCTAGCATGCCACCCACGACAAAGCGTTTTAACGAGAAAAACGTCATGCACGCTCTTTCTGGCATACTATACGTAAAATAATAAAGATGGAGGCACATCTCGATTTTTATCGTTTTCTCGGGGGTGGCATGCTAGGCCCACTGCATTTTCGAGAAATAAACATTCAAATTCGAGGCATGTATTGTACCATTTTGTACTCACTGTCCAATAAAACGAGTAAGATAGACTCGACTCGATAGAGGACCCACAAGCAAGCAACTTAATATAAAAAACCACTAGTACCACTACTACATAAAGTACGCCATTTATTGTCTTTCTTCAGTCTTTATTAACGTGATATGTTTCTTTATCCCATCTTAAGCAAGCGTTTAACTTGACAAATAGTCAACAATTTATGTCGTTGATTGTACTTATACAAGGTGTTTCAGACCATTATATCTGAACAACTTTCACCAGCATGGGCCTAACGTTGAAATTGTAAAAAAGTCAGCCGTTTCACATTTTTGGGTCAAATAGCCATCACATTTTTCTATGAAACAACATAATGTTTTTAAGCGATTTCAATTTCGTCGACATCATAGTGAAAGTTGTTTGATAGTCTGAAGCACCGTCTAAACTATGTAAAATATTCAATTTATGTTTACACCCTGTATACTATATAAGATACGCTTAGGGGTATCGCATACAGACGGAGTCGAGGCGGCGTCGAGGCGCGGGCGCGCGCCTATGTCGAAAAATAATTGAAGCGAAATAGGCGTGTGATAGCTTATATTATTGCCTGATGCGAGAGAAAGAGATGGGGCGGCGCGCGCGACTGAAACGACGCAAGCCTAAAACAAACTTTATTTAATTGTGATTGTACTATTTATGTAAGTTCAATTCTGCTCTTATCAAAATTTATAAAATATCAATCTCTTTTTTTTTAAATCAAGTCTCGTGTTTCTATTATTCACCGTTTAGCAGTTCCAAGCGTTTATCGATAAAGACGGAGGCTACTTTGGTTTGTTTTCCTATCGAGAAAATGTGTCTTAATCGTGTTTTGGTTCTAATCAAAACTTCAATTATATGTTCAATTTACACATATCCGCAAATCATACTCCTACTATTAGTACTTCATGATATATGAATATGACGCTTTGAAGAATCCTATTTTTTTCACACATCCTCTTAAAGACTTTGACATACGGTCTGTAATTGTATATCATATCACTCCGAGCGGCGCTCCGCATGGATTCTTGGTATACAATTATCGACCATATGTCAAAGTCGACAAGGCGCGCCCGCCCGCGCCTCGAAGCCGCCTCGACTCCGTCTGTATGCGATACCCCTTATTTAGGTACCTTTTTGTTTTTCCGTTGTCTGCCAAACGGTAACAAAGAACTACCATTTGTAAATGTCTAGAAAAGAGATAGCTAATAGTTGGTCAGAAGTGGTGTGATAGAGAGGGTAAAGTTATGGAAGGTTTTGTGGTAGGAATCGTAAATCACACGACGTGTTGTGCATCATGCTAGAAAGAATATAAATGATCTTCGTCTATCGAAAAATATTTGAAATACAGGCATCGACATTTATTTTTTTGGTATGAAGAACATAGGTAGGTAGGTAACCTACTTATGTTCTTTATTATACACCACTATTTTGAAATAGGTACTTGAAAATTTTTAAGAGTGTATTCAGTTATCTGAATACACCACAATAAACACAAAACAACTCTTCAGTAACATGGGTCAAAAACCAAGAAAAATATATACAGCCTAGCGATTTTTAATGGGAGGTCCAAGAAATTTTCTCGTTTTTCGACTCATGTAGGGAAAGTTGTTTAGATTCATTATCTGAATAGATCATGATAAGTAGTACACCCATATTTTTTAATTCCTAATAAAACTTTAAGACATAGGGGAAACATTTTTCTTTCACAAAACCTCTAAGGCCCGATTAAATCGAGCGAGTAAATTTTATTCTTAGATTAAGTTGCCGGTTACTCTAGAGTATACTGATTTTGCGTTTTACCAACCCTAATCTATGAATAAGTCGAGAGTAAATTTTACATGGCCAATTTTGACGGTGTAAAGCTTATACCAAGACTAATGAAATGACAATGTCACATAATTAAAATAATAAAGAAAAAAGAAACCTAACAAATTAAAACCGTATAACCTCACAATGCAATAAATACGGATACAACGACCTTTTTCTTTAGGTGGATTATACATTCGTTCTATTAGTCCGGATTCGACCAAACTTTGATTTATAGAAGAGTAACTATACAAGGAACAATTTTACTCTTGTTATATACTCCGAAACAACTTCATTTGTGCTCTACCACACTAAACCCATACTAAAAGAACGAATATATAATCCACCTAAAGAAAGAGGTCATTGTATCCGTACTTATTGCAATGTGGTTAAACTATTTTAATTTGTTAAGTTTCTTTTTATTTTATTTTTTTTAATTATGTGACATTGACATTTCATAAGTCTTGGTATAAGCTTTACACCGTCAAAATTGGCCGTGTAAAATTTACTCTCAACTTATTCATAGATTAGGGTTGGTAAAAAGCAAAATCAGTTTACTCTAGAGTAACCGGCGACTTAATCTAAGATTAAAATTTACTCGCGTTTGGTCGAATCGGGCCTTACTATGGGTTTAGTGTGGTAGAAGACGAATGAAATTATTTGGGAGTAAACGCTAAGAGTAAAATTTTTCCTTGTATAGTTACTCTATAAATCAGAGTATGGTCGAATCCGGCCTAAGAAGATTTTTAAGTGTATGGTCCTGTTTCACGATTTCCTGATAAGTGTCAGATAGCTTATGCAATAGATAAATAGACCAGAATCCTATCATTAGTGATATCTTGTAATTTGACGCATACATTATTTTGTAGTTATTATGTTTTGTATACCTATGCTTTGATTGATTTCTACTAGGATGTGCTATAGGATAAATTTAAGATTTGTATGTAAATCTTTGAGCCACTGTAACTTTGAAACTATACATTTTAACGGAAATCTGACGAACCACAGGCACAGAAATTAGTTCCTAGATCGTGTTAAAATTTAATTGAGTTTAATCGGTTAATTAGTATTGGAATTATGCTCAAACTTCGTTTGTATATGCGCGCTTCAACGACTATCCTCTTATATACATTTCGTCCACATCTGGAAATAAATTCGTATCAGCTACTCTCTAATCAATGGAATCCAAGTAATCAGCGTTTTGATTGGTTGTCGAGTGAACTCATAAAAGAATATTTCATCAATACAGTATGCGATAAGGAAACGGAATGTATTTACCTTATTTACGAATACTTCGTGTACCCATGAATGTATGTGCTTCATGGTATTATAATTATGTTTCTACTTGCTCTACAGTTTTCTACGGCATGCTAGTCCTACTGCAACATACCTTAATGTAATACCATGTAATACCTTCTTTTTCCATTAAGGCTGCACCGAGCCTATTGTGCTGCCCCCAATAGTATTATTTTTAACAATATTTTTTTATTTTTAACAATTAAACAATATTTCCAAAAGACAAGAATTTCACTTTGTAGTCCTTGCTGATTTACAATTTATCGGGTCACTGCGGATTTGTTTCGATAATGTAATGTATCGTTAAAACCACCAAAAGTGGCCACTTTTGGCGGTTTTAACGATATTAACTACAAGCATAAAACATAATAATCCATAGGGTTTCGATAAATTGAAAGCCAATCATGACTACAATGTGACATTCTTGTTTTCTGGAAATGTTGTTTAATTGCTTAGAAATAAAAAAATTACGACTGAGAGCAGCAGAATAGGCTCGGTAGGCTCTTAAGGTGGTTTCACTCCATACAAAAGTTTGACGCACAATACACGCGTATTATTAGACGGATATAATAAAAGTAATATTTTATATATGGAAAAATAGTTTAGAAAATCTAGGGGCCGCGTCATATAATTACGAAGATACAAAGCTTTTTAAATTTTGTATGAAAAGTTTCTAAGCTTTATATCTTCGAAATTATTTTATAAATTGCAAATGTTATTTGTGACGCGGCATCTAGATTTACTAAACTATTTTTCCATATATACAAAGTTACTTATATTAATACCGTCTATGCGTATTGTGCGTCAAAGTTTTGTAAAAAATTGACCCCTCTGGTAATCCATTAAAGCGAAGTATTGATCTACGTAATTACTTAACTTGATCTCAAGTTACCAAACACCTGAGCTAATTGACTAAGTTACTTGTTTGTCTTTGGATATAGTTGAGATTAGTTGAATTGTCTTTGATTCGGTTATTATGAACTATAATTATACAGGGTGTTAGGAAAAGTATCATTACCCTTTAAACCAACAACAAAACGATGATCGGAGCAAAAAAAAAAAATCTGCTGTTCCATACTAAACTGCAACGCCTACTAGACTCAAATGTATGCAACAGCAGAATTTTTTTTGCTCCGATTGGTTTGCTCCCATATTAAAAGTTGTTCAGTTTGATGGGTAGAGTATGTGGTTTAAAGGTTAATGATTCTTTTCCTTTCCACCCTGTATAATATTATAATTATTGCCATCTTGTAGGTAAAACCACACCCCTTCTGTTGATTAATTCCGGCCGCATTCTCTCACTTCTTGCTTTAATCTCATCAGTTGTTCGCTGTAGAGTTCAGAATCGATGGTCCTGCCTGGTGGTAACAGCTCATAATGAATAATGCCCTTCCAATCCCACCACACACAAAGCATCACCTTGTTGCGAGTTAACCCGGGTTTCGCCACAGTCTGTTAAGCCTGACCGGCCTTTGACCACGACCTTTTTCGCACGTTCTTGTCGTACGTGATCCACTTTTCATCACCAGTTATCAGCTTCTTCAAAAATGGTTCGGTTTCATTACGTCGTCGTAATAAATAATCACAAATGAGTACACGGTTCATTAGGTTTCTTTCAGTGAGCTCGTGAGGTACCCAAATATCGAGCTTTTTTGTGTACCCAGTTTTTTTCAGATGCGCCAAAACTGTTTTGTGGTCAATTCCCAGTTCTTCAGCTACGTCGTATGCCGATCTTGCTCCACTTTTTCAAAAATGGCATCAATTTTATCCGTGATAGGGAATGCGAAGAAACTTTTTCCCCTACCTAATATTCATAAGCTAATACATTGTTCACGCCTATGTCAAAGAAAATATATACTAAAGTAAACCTATGTCCTATCTGTTGTAAGCCGAAAAAATATCATCCCTCGTCTCTTCGTCGTCCACAAGTCGATTATTACTCGTCAACATCACATTTGATATTGCCGAGATAGTCGAAGATATTCAGAAAACTCAGAACGTTTCATTATAGTACCGAATATATCTATAACGCGCACGTGTCGTCACTTTCTGATAGTCAGTGAACACAATACACGCCTCGAAATTGAAGTTTCCTCACGAAATTTTCCTTCACCGAAAAGCCAGTGTTACAAATCGTAAATAAATTCCGAGAAACTTATTGCTAACAAATCAGTCTGGACGGAGATCGAACCATCGATCGCTTCCTGGAGTGCAATTCACTAAGCGTCACATCGCTGTCAAAAACATCGACGAGCTCGCATCCTTCAGATCGTCGGAGGTTTTATAAATATGAGTTTGACACACGAAATTGAAAGCTCGCCGATGTTTCAACGACGAATTTAAGGTTGTGACGATATTTGCGCTTAGAGAATTGCACTGCAGCGGGTACTGCCTATATGGCATGGTTACTAGGCACTAGACCACCAGGATTGCGATTTTTGAATCTCATTCACTGAGCTCAACAGTTGAAAATGTACGGAGATACGCATATTTCTACTGCTGATTTAACTTTCAAAAATCGCACTCCTGAATTATGATTTTTGAAAGTTAAATCAGAAGTAGCAAGATGTATATCTCCATAATAATTTTGCTGCTGAGCTCAGCGAATGAGATTCAAAAATCGCACTCCAGGTCATCTAGGCAGCTTTTAAAATGAAAAAAAGTATTTTGAATCCATGGTTTGGCCATCGTTCAACATAAAATAAGCTACTACACGCTTATAGTTAACTGTAAAAAAACTGTTTTGTTAAACAGTCTTGTGGTCTAATGGTTAAGAGCATTGAGCTCTCGACACGGAGGTCGTGGGTTCGATTCCCACGGGTGAAACCTAGTGATATGTCACTTTGCGCGTTTTTCCCCAGTTGGTTTGGACATTGCAGGCTGAACAACAACTGACGTAACAAACTCAACTTTTTTGCAATAATAATTTTTACATGGATAATGTAATAAGTACAGTACGAGAACGACCAGGAAAATAATTCCGCTCGTCAATCTTCGTTTGCACGTTCGTGCTTCGTTTGTACATCGGTGAGACTTATAAACCTTTACTGTGGTACTGTAATTTGGTAGAATTTAGTAAATCGAATTTAATCTTTGTTTTGTTATAATAATTTATTTTTTATAATGTTACAAACTCAACTTTTTTGCATGCCATGTCATGGCGAAATGTGAGAACTTATTTTTTTACATTTACATACCTACCACAATGCTCAACCATGTTTCAGCAAATAAATACTCCTGATTCTGATTCTGAATCACCTGATTGTGTGAAAAGAAAAATGATTTCGTGCTTCGGATGGCACGTTTAGCCGTTGGTCCCGGCTATACTATCTCTGGTGGTGCTAGTCGTTACGTAAAAACCACGTCAGCGGCCGTAAGGCGGTCTGAAAAAACTTTAACACCAGGGCTCTGCCCACACGATAACAAGATAACCCTATTACTCTACTTTAATATCATAAGATCAAAAGTTTACTACCCCAACTACTAATAAAGTAAACATAAAATATTGATCTCCCTTCGCAAATAATCCCCTAAAAGATAATCCTAGAGCCCAGACTCAGCATCTTTACATCCCCATTACGTTCAAAAAAGATAGAATTTCATCCTCATCCCTTCCATTATTATAATCTCTCACAGAGCAAATCTTTCTTCCTTTATAATACGAACGATGGAAAGTAGGTATAACACTAACGGTAAAAGTTGGCAAGGAGTCACGTTTTTATTATACCATCACTGTAATCATCATTATATAAGTCTGTACACTTCACTACACCAGAGGGCATAGAACTCTAAGGTCCGCCACATACATACGGATTAAACCTGATGCAGACTTGTATGGAGTGTTGCCGCTTTCGGAGACTTTTTCACTAGATCTAGTGATTTTTTGATGGCTTAGGTGGCATTTTTTAAAAATTTACAATCATATCACAAAAGTGATTTTTGAGCGTAGGCGTTGATGGAATGGAACGATACCGTATCGTGATGGTGCAGTTGCGATGTCGTTGCGGAATAGTTGCGAAATCGCCTACGCTCAAAAATTCCTTGTGTGATAATGGTTCATGACATTTTGTATGCATATTATGTCTAATGTTAAAACTATCGATAGCCTTTTGATATAGTTGCATAATATTGAAATACAATTTACAAATCATCGTCGTCATGACTTCATCACATGATAGAAATTATTATGTATCGAAATTGTTTGTTTCGTTTTAATAAATACTTAAAAATTCAATCGTCATTCTTTTGGCGTTTCATTTTTATTTTAGGCATTTTTTAAACAGCACTCCAGTATTTTTTGTAACCATTGTTGACAACACTGAATCCTGAATCAGGATTCCGTCTGTGTGTTGCGGACCTTATGAAAGCCACAGGGTGTAACAAAACGCATCATCACTATCACTATTATCACTACATAGTATAAAACAAAGTCGCTTCCCGCTGTCTGTCTGTCTGTCCCTATGTATGATTATAATAGATCTTTAAAACTACGCAAGTGATTTTGATGCCGTTTTTTATAGACAGAGTGATTCAAGAGGAAGGTTTCATCCTCATCATCATCATATCAGCCGATAGACTTCCACTGCTGGACATAAGCCTCCCCCAAAAGGGGGGATTGGCCATATTCGCCACGCTTGGCAGGCGGGTTGGTGATCGCATTTGGATTGAATGTGTGTACTCAGAGGATGCTGCTGCCCATCCACCGGTAGATCCCTTAGTCGACATTTACGACACCCACGGGAGGAAATGGGATGGTGCTATTCGAAGATTCTTCTATTTAGAGGAAGGTTTATATGTATATAATTGCAGTAGCATTGCACCCGTGTGAAGCCGGGGCGGGTCGCTAGTTATTCATATTTAAAACTGAAAAACATTCACCACGTATACAGCCAGTATGACATTTTGCGTCAAGATGGCCTTTTGCGAATATGACGTTTATTTCACGACTGTACTCTGTCCAGGGCTGCGTTCCGAACCTACGCCCCAGGTGCACCCCGAGTGCAACTTTTCGCACTAATGCCATTCCGAGCCTCGGTGAAAAATGTTCTATTGCAACTCGGTTGTCACAACTCAACCGTTCCGAACCTCTGACAGGTTGCAACTTTTAACCATCAAATTAGATGGTTAAATAACACTCTGGCGTTTTGATTATCTATGGTTACTTGAATTTTCGCTCGTTTTGAATAAAAGTTTGTTTTTCAAATTATTTTTATTCACTTTTTGATTCGCTACCATGGAAGATGTATTTGGAAATGGATGATGGAAGTCCTGGAAGCCGATATTACTGTCAATGTCAAAATTTGAGGTTATAAAACAACCGTGATCGTTCCGTACCCCATAGCGAGTTGAAAAATTGGCGTGGTCGTTCCGTACCATAGAGCGAGTTGAAAAACAACCGCACCCAATGGTCGTGAACGCACCCCAGTTGCTAATCTGTCCAGCTGAGAATCTGTTCAGTTGAGAATCTGTCCAGTTGAGAAACTGTCCAGATGCTACGGAGGGAAAAAAATCTGCTTTCTCATACATTTGAGTCGAGTTGGTACTGTTTTGTATGAACCGATCTACCGATTAATCGATAAAAAAATCTGCTGTCCCATACAAAACTGTAAACCTAACTCGTGCCGAATGTATGAGACAGATGTTTTTTTTTTGGTGTTTCATTGTTTTTCTATAAATAACCCCCCCCCCCCCCCCGAAATTAAATGTCCCCCCCTCCGAAACTACAGTCTGGATACGTGCGTGAACATGGGCCTTTGATATTGCAACCATCGCTGGTCTAATGATGTCTCCTTCTAAAGTACCCCTGATAACACCCAATGCATTCAGAAATCATAGTAGATTTTCAGCAGGAAGAGTTTGAATCTTATCTGGTGCCAGAAACTGTCTACCTATGAATACTACGTTTGAACATTAGTGTGCAACACTCATATCGAAGATGTAGGGGAGTTTCCATTACCTCTATGCAAAATCTGTAGCAGGTCAAGCCGCTTAATTGAAGTGCGCACTCCATCCTAAGGACGCTGGAATACCTACCTTTACTGCGGTACAAAAATATAAACTCTATGCTCGAAAAAGAAATCATTTTCGCCAGCTCTTACAATGCGAATTTAGTAATGTGAAAACATTGGATATCGATTTGGCTGGACCAATCAATCATTTCTGACATTGGCTACTAATGCTTTAGTTATAGCACAGATACTATAAGTTATAGTGAACCTTGGTGCCAATCTTCGACCAAAATAATAGGTATGGACGGGCCCTAGCGAACAGTCACTTTGAAGCTTACAAATTGAGTGAGCTCACTCACTTCATTTCAGTCAGTATTTATGACAGCAAGTAGCTACACGTATGTTGAAAAATAATTATTTATATACCATCGGGATACAATGCCTTCCTGTGCCTTTCTAAATTGTTCAAACAAAACAAGATATACAAATAAAGCTTCAGATGTCACATTTCATTCGTAAGTAAACGTTTTGATATTATTCTAATCAAATCTCTAAAAGAAATAAATAAAATGTTCGCGGAGTGAGCGGGCCATTTCGCACCGATGCGTGAGTGAAACAGTAATATGACATTGCGGTTAGTACGAAGACGAAATGATTCCGGGAATACCCCGCTTAACAAGCACAAGTACTAACAACTGCTATCACGTTCGCGCACAATGTGAGTACGTTTCTCTATCCCTGTCACAAGATTGTGTATGCACATGATTAGAAAGACTGTGGCTGTGTGTGTGTTTGTTTACGTGTACTTGTTTCTTGACTTGATTTTTATCTGCGTTTTGTATGCGCTAGGCCCGTCCATACCTATTATTTCGGTCGAAGGTGCTAATAGGTAGTACATTATTCCTGCTCGTCCAAAGTAAGTCCTATGCTTAAAAAACCTCATTATGTTAGTCAGTACCTACAGAAGTGTTTATGTGGTGTGTGCACAAACAAACAGACAAAAATTAACCATAGAGAAAGATGTTCAGTTTTATGGTCATCCTCTTAAAAACCGCCAGCATGCAGCAAAGAGAATGGACCCTGTATGTGTATTTGGTTATTTGTCTTAGTACTATTGGACGATAGCTGGGTGAGAACGAAAGATGGTTGGACCAGTACCAAGTGATCCTAGCATGCAGCATAAGAATGGCCATTAAGGAATGGGCTGATAAAACACACAGACTGGAGTCATAGTGGTGAAGCTCAGCGGTCGCGCCAGGCCAATCGTGCGGAGCTTGTGGGGGCCTCGAAGCGCGTCCCGGCCCCCGCTGGCTCCGCGCGTAAGTTAACAGCGAATTCAGTTAGGGTACGCCCGTCCCCCGCCGTACCCCGCATGCCGCGCGGATATAGACCCGCCGCGACCGCTGAGCTTCATCACTATTATTTTATTTACACTATGCTGGAGTGGTCTGGCCTCACAGGTCTTCAATTCTAAGAAATTTATCAGCACTGTGACAACCCGTGTTTCAAAGTTCATAGAAAACAACAGCAGGAGCAAGGCTCGTGCCATCGTCGGAGCCCTCACCGGGCACTACGCCACGGGCATGATGATGCACAAAATGAAGCTCACCCTAGAGGATGAGGAGACCAAGGAACATATCCTTTGTGACTGTGATGTCTTGGCGGCAAAACACATGAGCCTCCTCGGAGATGGATACCCAATACCGGGAGATCTTAGGTTTCTTCCCCTTAATGGTATCGCCTCCTTCATTGACCATGTATTTGAAATGTGAAGAAAGCAAAAAGGATTGGGGCTAACACAAAAGATCCCACTGGGTCGAAGTGTTGCTTGCTTGCCAGCCCCCACAACAAGATAAGATAAGATAGTAGATGGGGATGGGGGTTTATGTACCTACGTATGTGTATTGTACTCTAAAACCAAAATTTTCCCACATTACAAACAATAAGATAAGAAAAGTAAACTTTTTCAATTAACTAATTCGCTTTATGATAAGTTGATCTTCTTATCTCTTTTTGTAAGGAATCTTTTGTTTGCAAATTGTATGATTTGTATTTATACAGGCTGTTCAAAATTTACGCAAAAAATTTTTACCGTTTTTCCAAAATATTACTGTTTCAGATAAATCTACCGCGTGTTGCGTGTTTGTATGAAAATACTTATTTAAGGTGGTCGCAGAGGGGTCAATTTTATACAAAACTTTGACACACAATACGCGTAGACGGAATGTATATATATATGAATGACCGCCTGTTTTTGTGCCTTTTGTATTTCCTGATTGTTTGCTTTCTGTATATTTTATAAATAAAAAAAGGTTGAGCGCTTAGACGTTCTAAGCCTTAGACCATCTAAGGTTGAGCCAAAAAAAAAACAAATAAATATCTTTGACACTTTCACACATTTTACCGAGTTAATCTATTTCGCTTTGACTATGGATAGTTAGGTACTAAGTATTAACAGGTAAATGTGATGGAATGCACCAAGCGTGGTCTATCTCTAAATGCATGCATTAGTATACATTTTTATGGTATTGCTTTACCCACTATGACACCATGTATATAAAATACATGTTTATTTATCGATATCAGCGATATCACTCAATTTTGATTGATTGCTAAATTGTCGAATTCGTTTTTTAGCGATAAGACCGTCTGTTTTTGTGCCTTTTGTATTTCCTGATTGTTTGCTTTCTGTATACTCTGCTTTTTTTGACGTCAAATAAAGTATAATTGATTGATTGATTGTTTTATTAATTTGGTATAAATTTATTTTTACCCATATAATTAGTTGTCGTGCAACACACGACGAAAATGAGCGCGAAAAATAATGTACTTATAGGTAATGATTTCGATGCTAAAATTATTTTGTAAAAAAAAGGTTGAGCGCTTAGACGTTCTAAGCCTTAGACCATCTAAGGTTGAGCCAAAAAATACAGATAAATATCTTTGACACTGTCACACATCAAAGTACCAGAATCCAGCCTGGACTTGTATTATGATGACTAGACAACGATATAGAATACATAAATAGATAGATACAAACATCCATGACTCGGGTGCATTACATTAATATTCATCATATACAAATATTTGGCCCCTTACGGGAATCCAACCCGCGACTCTCGGCACAGCAGGCAGGTTCACTACCGAGACCTTGCGGGTCTTCAAGCCAAGAAAGGATCACTAAAATACTTTTCTTAAGATTTCAATAGCGCATTGGAAAAATAATCTTATAACTTAAAACATATTTTTATAATTGAATTTATTTATTTAAAAGAATAAAATAGTAAAAGCACAAATAAAACTTACCCTAAACTCAAACCATTCTAAACATTCGAAACTACAAATTTAACTAATCATACTTAGTCCTTATTTTTAATATTTTTCAGAAACAATTTAGGTATAAACAACTTACATTATGTTGGAAATTCAATTAATATTAATTTGTATGTGCCCTGTACTAATGATGATTTGAAGAAAACCAGCCGCCTGCATAAATAAATGACGATTTCTTTATAAAAATCATAATAGGCATATGCCTACGGTTGAACTTTAAGATAAAAATATCTAAGGAACATAGGTTCCTACCTACTTAGTGTTTTTAGGTATGATTACCTAATCTATTAAGATATTTTTATCTTAAAGTTCAACCGTTGATTGACCCATATTTGTCGAAATGTTAAAATATTAAAACAAAAATAACACACATCTTTAAATAATAGTAACTTACACTTATTAAGTTCTAATTAGGTACTATGGTAAAAACTTACTTTAAACATAACTTAAAACTATTTAAACATCTAAAATTGACAAACTCAACAATCCAAAAGTAACTTACCAATCGAAAAAAAAATCTAAAACACCCACTGAACAAAAAGAAAACGTATATCCATTCACTAAAACACACTTTCAACACGACAAAAACACACTTTTTGAGTTATTTGTGAATACAACGTGATGCTAAAGGTCAGGCCAGACGTGCGTCCAACTTGAACTGATAAGCAAGACTGACTGAAATTCAGCTGCAGGGCTGCCACCTCAAAAAATCGATTGGGCGCTAAAACTGTGAAAAAGAGCTAGATTTCAAAATTTGCGGCGATGCCCAATTCTTTCGGCATAAAATTCATAGTAAATTCATAGTAATCATTAATGCGGTGTTACTCCTCAGAATATGGCTCATCTTGTATCCTGCCCTTCCAGCCCGAACACCTGCACCATACACGTGAACGAAACTTATGGACGCTGCCGGTAATGCTGTCTGTGTGGTGAAATACTGGACTGGAAATATTTAGAATGGCATGCCATCGACTCGATAGAAGAACATTAATAGTCCTCTAAATAATCTTTCCAAAACCAATCTTTAAGTCAATTTAAGTGAGTCAAGTCATAGGTCCTAGACAAATTTATAAAAGAACCTCAGAAAGCGTTCGTATTTAAATCTCTCGAACACAGCACACTCTATTGACATATTTTAACTATCAATTTTTATCATATTTTATTCACAAAACACAGGAGATTCAAAAACCAATACTGTAACTTTTTTATTAAAAAGTTAAGAAGGCGCTAGATTTTCAGCATGGCGCTAAATTCCCATTTACGGCGCTAAGCATGTAAAAAAAGCGCTAGATCAAGCGCCGAAAGCGCTAAGATGGCAGCCCTTTCAGCTGCAGTCGTGAAAACTTCACACAGCGCAGCGCAGGTTTGGAATCCGTCGACTTTACGATCTGTACCAGGTTTTATGATGCAGTAATTTTCTAAAAAATTTAAGATTTTCAATTTCAATTTTAATAAGCATAAAGAATCTCGGAAGCTTTAAAAATTTTATGGCTTCCGTAAAAGCCTTGTTTCTATTTAGGATACTCGTCCCAGTTTATGCCTGTAGGTGTCATGCGACACATGCGAGGGATATCGTTTCTTTATACAGAGTGCAAAAAACAACCCTGTCAGACCATCAACCTGACCAACTTTCTCTATGTAATCAATACCGAAATAGCGAAAAAAAAATTGCTGTAGTACCGTCAATCAATCAATCAATCAAATATACTTTATTTTACACAAAAAACATAAACAGTAAAATACAGAAATAAAATACAAGAGGCACAAAATAAGGCGGTCTTATCGCTAAGAAGCGAACCGTCCCATTAGGGTTACGAAGGAACGCGTTGCAAATGCCGATAGTGGTTCTGTCATTCGCGTGGAGTCCGCTCGGTTCGCGTTTGAGCTTGCCACCAGGCTCCAGCATTTCTTCCCTACTGTTTTTTCCTCAAAAAACAATCCTCGAGATTGGGATAGACTCTTCCATAAACTATTTGACACTGTCGTAAATGCAGTGCTAATGCACAAGCAAGGGTCCATTATACAATAAATAAAATAAAAAATATATGGTATATTTCAAATCAATTCATTTATTTATCCAAAAGACATTACAAAATGGTATCTTTACATTAAATCTGCATCATTACCTGAGACCATGGGGACCCGATGCAAAACAGCTTATAAAGGAGATTTCAGCACGCCTTATAGAGACCACTGGTGATAAGAGGGCTGGCAGTTACCTTCGTCAGCGCATAAGCTTGGTGATACAGAGGAGGAATGCTGCCAGCGTTCTTGGAACCGTCCCCCAGGGAGAGGGAGAGGCTTTGGAGGAGGTTTATAGGTTGTAGGTCCCCCCTGACGAAGCTTGTTGCAGATATTCAGGATGTATTTATTGACGAAACGAGTTGTGGATCTGAGTGATGTAGTTTCTTTGACGAAGCCTGTTGTGGATGTGAGTGATGTATATACCTATGACGAAGCCTGTTGTGGATATGAGTGATGTATTTTGTTTAATAAAGTGTAAATAAAAAATGTTTCTTTTGCAGTTGTGGGTTAAAGTTAGAATCAACAGCTTGACACTTCTTGTTCCATGAATGGAAAGACAGTTTAGTAAATTGACACAATATTAGGAGTTTCCTGCTAGCGCGCCCGATATTTTGCAAATTAATCAATCTAATAGTCAATGAAATCAGTCTAAACACGACCTAGAAACCAAAATCGGTATCTGCGACTTATCAGATTTCGATTTCCTTTAAAGATAGGATAGGATAGGAACGATAGGGATAAATCTATGATAGAGTAAAGTTTTATTAACAACTTACTGAGTGAGATTATAAAAAACCGGCCAAGTGCGTGTCGGGCCACGCGCAGTGTAGGGTTCCGTAGTTGGCCGTCACACTATATGGACTTAGAAGGGGGCTTTTTGTTTTATACTACGGTTTAAAGGTCAGGCCATACAGAGGCGGTGTTGCGGGAAAGCGGGCCGGAGGTTTTACATTACAATTTAAATACATCACTACATCATCAGGCATTTCAGAGATTTCAGTCTGTAAAGATAACTGATAACTGATAAGGTAAAGATTTGTCTTATCTTAAACATTATGTAAGTTTAATCATCATATCCCAAAATCCCATTTGGCCTTACAAATGGTATATATATAATTATATATATTATGTCTTAGAACTGTTTTATCTTATTTGTTGTGTAAATAAAACTTCAATCCTGGGGAGCATCATTAGTCTAGGAAAAATACGGTTTGAGATTGCATTAAATAATACACTTTAGTAAATTCTGTTTGAACTAACATTACTGTTAGTTTGTAACACTTTTGTCGAGATTTGGTGGTTATATAGGCTGAGCACCCTGAGAAATACCTTAAAATCGATATAACTGTTCAAAGAGCAAGCTTATTTCTAAAGATATTTCTTTCAGCATACCAGCAAAAGATACAGTTAATTAACCCCATACACAAATTTATTGTGTACAAACAAACAGTAAATAATTAAGTTTTGAGGTTATTTATAATTTTTTTAATATCTACTCAAATTTTAGATATTAACCGGGGATTATTACTGTTAATTTGTTATAAGTAAAAGGTTTTGAACGAAGCCGTCCTGTGCAAAGTCACCAGTTTTCCATTTTTTGTTCATACCATAATTTAAAGTTTTGTAAATGTCTTAATTATTTCATAATACACAATAAAAAATCGGGGATTGTTGAGAATTTATGTTTTTCAGGCATGTATCTACTAATATTTCAAACTATCACCTAAAGTTCAATCAATGCAATCTACTCCATACAAAAATCCGTAGATTTCCCCGACTACATTGGGCAATGATTTTTTATAACACAATTTCACCAAATTAAGTTGGAAGTCTCAATAAGGAAGCCTTTTCTTTCTGCCCTACCTTGATCTACCCTATGCCTTATCTTCCATTCAATTTTTGCTACGGCCCTGGACTTTGACTATTTATTATAAGGACTAGCCTTGCGGTAGCATTTCCCCTCTGCCACTGTATAAGATTAATTAATCATGTGCATTTACATTAAATTGTATACCTTTTCACTAAACGAGACAGCCTATAATTGCGAAACAATAATTTTGAACTTAGAACGTTTGGGGTTCACGCGAGACTACTTTTCATGATTTTTAACGTTCAAAATTAGAATCTAAAGTTATGGGGAATAAAATCCAAAGTTGCGGATTTCAGTTTACCTCGCCTCCCGCAAAAAGTGGCAGAAACGTTTGTTAGTAGAATTACACGCGTACACCTATATAAGTAGTCAAAGGCCTGGCACCCCCTTTTATATGTAATGCATTTAAATTTACGTACGCATACATACTGGCTTAGCCTTCGGCTAAAACACTACAAATTGAAGCCTCTTCTCAAATGTTACCAATCACGGTAAGAAATAGGCTATCTACCTATTGAACTAAGGTTTTAAAGTAAACAAAATGGCTTCTAAAACACAGAAGTTTATTAACTTTCTCAAAGGATATCTAAGACTGCCATCGTGTAGACTTTCTTTCACTGCTTGCCTACGAATCGCTTCTACGTGCTCCGTATGAAAGAGTTCGGAGGAAATGCCGACCGTAAAGCGTACGGAAAATGACTGTGACTGCACGCAGTAAAAACATAACCCTCCTTCTGGGGCAGGCGGGTAAAAATACAACAATTTTGTAGTTAGAAAGAAAGAAAATCTTAAGTATTTAATTGGATGGTGTAGACCAGGGGTCAGCAAGTAATTTTAAGTGGGGTCTGTACTCCAGATACTTTTAAAATTTTTTATCGAGGTTCACAGAAAAAGTCAAAAGTCGCGGGGGCTGCTCGATATCCATCGTACTCTTACGCTTCTATGTATCTACACTTTAGTACATTAATATAGTTTTTTTTATTTTTTTTTATCGTTTGGTATCTATCTACTTATATAAGGTCTAACAAAATTAGCTGAAACTATTTTAAAGGAATGATCAGACCATCAAACTAAACAACTTTCTCTATGGGACCAATATGAGGGATTTTCCAAAAGCAAAAAAAGTAAAAAAGTTAGTTCATAATTTCTCGATAGATGGCGTTGACCAGAGAGGGGTCCAATAGGTATGAGCAAAGATATTAATTAATATTAATAAAAAAAATATATATATTAATAAAAATCTGCTGTTCCATACGCGCGAGTTCGCGACTCAAATGTATGCAACAGCAGTTTTTGTATTTTGATCGGTTCCGATCGATTTGCTGCCATAGTAAAAGTTGTTCAGTTTGATGGGTAGACTCTTAGTTTAAAAGGATGCTAATGATAACAATTTCACCGTGTATAAATAAATCAAATCAGTGTGCTACTGATTAGTTACTTGTAAAATATTATAAATAGAAATAGAAATGGAAATGGAAATATTCTTTATTAACAAAACATTAATAAACGTATCTATTACCTATAATAAAAACAACTTTTTGGCGGTCCAGGTTTCGACCTTCCACGGTCCTGTTGTATGTGACCCGTTATCTAGTTGTATATTGTTCATCGAAGCATAGCATAACTGAACAACTTCCACTATGGAGCCAACATCGAAAGAAAATATAACGCTGGACCTAAACAAAATAGCGGGGCGCGAGCGACTGGATAAGGAAGACCGAGGATAGAGTTTTGTACCGCGCCTTGGGAGAGGCCTATGTACAGTCGCCATCAGATATATCGCAACAGACAAGGTGTTCAAATATTTCTGAACAGTGTTTATTTTCAATAACTTCTTTACAGTAAAATTACCATTAATATCTGAACACCTCTTTTAATTCTTCTTGTTCAGATATTAATGGTAACTTTTACTGTAAAGAATTTATTGAAAATTAGTATACTGCTCAGAAATATTTGAACAACCTTGAGAGCAATCGCGCTAAATAAATCGCAACTGAACTATGATTGGACCACGTGCGAACCACACATTCGATATTGCGCTATTGATTTGACTCAGCCGTTAGAGCTAGTTTTGACAGATCGCTCAGACTTAAAAGCTGCCAGTCACATAGTAAATATGTCAAGTTTAGCGTGATACGGAATTCAGCATAGTTGAATAATTGGATTACAAAATGTGATTAGAACTGAAATTGGATTAGGATTGAACTTGGATGTTTTAAATTAGCGCGATCGGCCTTCTTGTCTGCTACGATATATCTAATGGCGACTGTACATCAGTGGACAATGATAGGCCGAAGATGATGTTGATGATACCTAACTTCAACATAGAGAAAATAATGAGTTTTTTTTCATTTGAAATTGGATCTTTATTTCTAGATACAGAAAACCGTACTTAAAGTCAATATAAACCCAAAACTCAGGAAGCAATGAAGTTAAAACAAATATCCAGTTCATTTAACAGTAAGTACCTACAATCTAAAGAACCGAATATAAACCAAAAAACTCAGGAAGCAATGAAGCAAAAATAAATATCCAGTTCAAAAGAACCGAACAACCAAAAAGTGAAACAGCAATAAAGCTAATAAAGCTGCTTAGGCGAATAAGAGGCATTTCTATTTATACGAACTTTATTAGGGCGGAGTGAAACCAAAGAAAACAAAGAGAACCTAGATACCATGACCCTCCACACGTCACAGTTGGTCGAAAGATGCAGGGTTGCCAAAAACCATATTCTATTCATACCAAAAATAAAATTTTATAATAGTAGTTTCATTTTCTCAATATGTTTTTTGTAATGTACATACTTTACCTTCCTTTATTTTTCTAATCTACATAATCTATACTATACTATTATAAAACTGTAACAGGAAGTTTGTCTGTAGATTGAAGATATTAACAAAAAAAAAGTTACGATATGGTTTTTAGGTGTCCCTGATTCCATTTCACCAATTTTTGGATTTTTTGTCTGTCTGTTTGTTTGTGTGTTTGTTTGTTTGTTTGTTTGAACGAGTATCACGCAAAAACTACTGAACCGATTTTGATGAAACTTTTTTTGTTTGATAGCTTATGATTTGACTTAAAATCTGGTATATAATTTGTGCGGACGAAGTCGCGGGTTAACGCTCGTAAACTATATTAGTGTTTAGGTTTATTTTAGTTAGGAAGTGTTAGGTTTTCATTGTTTTCATTGCATTATGGGGCTGACATAACGTCAAAGTTAAAAGCCGTATAAATAAAAGAAAAACAAAAACAATTTTTAAACTATTAGCAAAAATATTAACTAATTGGGGCGTTTAGGGTAAGTAATAAAATGCATTGAGACCATTTTTAGAATTTTGTCCGTTTATCCGTTTGTCTCTTTGTTTTGCACACATCACTTAAAAACTACTTAACCGATTTGGATGGCTTTTTCACACAGCATAGGGCTTAGTTTGGATTAAAATTTAGGCTTTATTTCATCGCAATCAGTTCATTCAATCAAAAGTTACGAGTATTTAAAGTCAGTGGTATGTAACGTACGAAGCCGCGGGCGCCGCCAGTTTAGAAATATAGGCAACTAGGTACGATGAAAATGAGAGGAGAGGCCTGCTATGTTAAATTGACATAGTCTCTAATTTTAAACTTGAATGGTTCATATCCGGACCGGGTCCAAATCTGTATGCACAAAATGCCCGACTACCACTGAGTTTTAAGTATATTGTGTCGAATGCTCTAAAACTTCTCATACGTACCTTACAGAAGTACCAGGTTTATAAGTCTTACCGATGTACCTGCACAGTTCAAAAATTTTAATAGCGCGCGAAAATATATTGACCAATCAGGATGAGCCACCTTTTCCGTTTATGCTACTTGCTTATTTCTTTTCGCGCCCTTTTCACTGCTATCCGACTTTGCACCCTTTGATTACTAAATTACTTCGGGGGACTCGGTCCTGCTCTGCGCAAACGAAGATTGACGAGCGTAATTATTTTCCTGGTCGTACTATAACCATATGTAATAATATACGTATAAATCCCACCAATCTACATTAAGCACCAGTGGTAGGCGCCCATACAACCTCTCGTCCCATCTATGGATCCCCCTAGATACATGCTTGATTGTTTTATATTTGTGTGTTCCTGTTTTTATTTATTGACAACCCTAGCCCATCTCGGAACGGAGATACGGGTCAAGAGTAACACTCCTGTGTAGAGGCCACACTGTATGTGGATGACATCTTTCTATCTCGTGTTTTAGACCTACATGTCATATGATATGTCATATCACACAGGCACGGAATTCATTATTAGGGTTCCGAAGTCAAAAAGGAACCCTTATAGTTTCGCCATGTCCGTCCGTCTGTCCGCGGCTTAGCTCAGAGACGCCTAACACTAGAAAGCTTTAATTTGGCATACTTATGTATATACAAAGGAATAGGAAAGGAAAGGAATATTATGTAAGGAGACAGGATTGGCGAAAACTCCACCGACAAGAGCGCAGCTCTTAAATAAGATGATGATGATGTATATACATTCATCACGCCGACAAAGTGGTGAATTAAAATCTTGAAAAAAATTTTTTTAGGTTACCTCCCCGACACGAGAAGTGGGGATGAAATATTTTTTTCTCATCTATCCCATGTTATGCGGTATCGTTGGACAGGTCTTTTAAAAATATTTTGGGTTCGGGAAAACCATTTTTCGATTAAGGGATCCGTTAGCGAAATATTAAGCATTGAAATTAAATTTGTTGTTAAGTCAAGTGTCCCCCCCCTGCCATGTAAACGGTTGTTTCTGGACATGTGAAAAAATTCCAGACAGTAGTAAGGATATTATATAACGAAATTAAAAGGAAAACTATCACCGCTAACTAGGCTTTACAAGTTGACGAGTAATAGTCGACCTACTTAAAAAAAGACTTTTTAGTCTTTATTAGCCGCTAAGCCGTAGGTAGTATGAAACAAAAAGCCCCCTTCTATGTCCATATATTGTGATGGGCAACCACGGAACCCTACCGTACGCGAGGCCCGACACGCACTTGGCCGGTTTTTAATATTATTTGAACGAAGTTAACACAACTCGATTCCTCTGATGACCAAGTCATTATTGTGTAACTACCAGATTCAGTCAGAATCAAATAGGCTCTGATAAAATCTCACAATGATAAAAGATTCATACTGATACACAATGATAATAGACATATTCGCGACCTCTTGCCATTTTGAGATTTAAATAAAGAAATACATATCTTGGACAATGTCACACCAGTTATCTAGCCTGGAGTTGTATTATGATGACTAGACAAAGCTATCATCTGTCCCTGTTTCCGACAATCTTGAGCTTCTTGGCATGAGGTTGACTACGAAACTCAACTTCGGCGCTGACATCGAGTCTAAGGCTCAAAAAGCTGGGCATCTTAAACAAGGTGAAGCGGTACTTCACACCTAGACAGCTCTTAATGTTGTATAAAGCTCAGGTCCAAGTTTGTATGGAGTATTGCTGCCACATGTGGGATGGCTCAGCCAAGTCAACTAGACGCACTAAACTCGGTTGAACGCAGAGCCAGGACGCTCATTGGCGACAGTAAGCTGGTGGAGACCGAGCTTCATAGCCTGGCCCAGCTTCATAGCAGATTGTACTTCAGTGAGTGGGCCCAAGAGCTGCATGAGTTCATACCACCTTCCCCTTTTTACTATCGGACTTCCAGACACACCGCGGGATACCACCCCTTCTTGGTTGATATCCCACATATCCGCACTAAGCGCCTTTCTGATTCTTTTATAATGCGCACAGCCAAGGAGTGGAATGCTCTGCCTGCGTCAAGCGCTTACAACCCGAATCACTTTAAAGTACGAGTGAATTGGCTTCTTCTGGGTTAGCTCGCTACATCTTCGACCCCATTCGTAAGGACTGGATTGAGGTCAAGAGCAAACCCATATTTAATTTAAAAAATTATATATATACATATACCTATACAGATACAAACATCCATGACTCGGGTACAAATATTTACGGGATTCGAACCCGCGACACTCGGCACAGCAGGCAGGTTCACTACCGACTGTGCTACCGGGCCGTCATATTGGCTGCACGAGGATAGTTGATAATTTTAGCATGGCTTATTATCACCCCGATATATATTATAGTCGTATGTATATTGTATTGCGCCAATACACCTACCTGTATTTTATTCGTAGACTTAGAGTTATATTTGGTTTTCTCAAAGTCATGCATAAGAGTTTACATGCCCTGTTTACATAAATTCAACGTATAAGATATTTAAAAAGTTACATTAGTGTATAAGATCCGGCAGTAAGATTCATCCATATTACATTTTATAGAAATACTTTTTGAAGTCGTGGTGGTCCAGTGGCGAGTAACCTTGTCTGCCGTGCAAGAGGCGATGGTTTGATCCTCGTCCAGTCCGACTCGTACCAATGAGTTTTTCGGAATATATTTACGGTTTCGAGTACTCCGCGCATCACATTTTTATACGACGTCACCGATTTGATCAAAGTACCTACGTCCAACGTGGGCGCCCTCTACCAACATTCCTTTCCAACTTCCATTCATATTAACACTATTATACAGGGTGAAACTGATATCATTAGCATCCTTTTAAACTAAGAGTCTACCCATCAAACTGAACAACTTTTACTATGGCAGCAAACCGACCGGAGCAAAAAAAAAATCTGCTGTTGCAGACATTTGAGTCGAGTAGGCAGTGGCGGCGCGCCGGCGCGGCGGGTGCAGTTTAGTACAGAACAGCAGATTTTTTTTGCTCCGATCGGTTTGCTCCCATAGTGAAAGTTGTTCAGTTTGATAGGTGGACTATTAGTTTAAAAGGATGCTAATGTTATCAATTTCACCCTTTATATATCTTAACTCTTAAGTACATCATAATACATAAGCATAAATAATCAACTGCAACGCAACTTTATTCTCCGGTTGTAAGGGGAGATAGTCTGAAATATACCATCCGAGCGTTAACCCGCGACTTCGTCCGCACAAATTATATATCAGATTTTAAGTCAGATCATAAGCTATCAAACAAAAAAGTTTCATCAAAATCGGTTCAGTAGTTTTTGCGTGATACTCGTTCAAACAAACAAACAAACACACAAACAAACAGACAGACAAAAAATCCAAAAATTGGTGAAATGGAATCAGGGACACCTAAAAACCATATCGTAACTTTTTTTTGTTAATATCTTCAATGTACAGACAAATTTCCTGTTACAGTTTTATAATAGTATATAGATATATAGATATGATGATATCTAGGATGATACCCTTTAAGTCCGCCACATACATACGGAATAAACCTGATTTGGAATTAGATTCCGGATGGAGTGTTGCCGCTTTCAGAGACTTTTTCACTTGATCTAGTGATTTTTTGTTGTCTTATGTGGCACTTTTTTTGGTGGTGAAATGGAATCAGGGACACCTAAAAACCATATCGTAACTTTTTTTTTTTGTTAATATCTTCAATGTACAGACAAACTTCCTGTTACAGTTTTATAATAGTATAGATTCAGAACTTCATTTTGATTTCAGTATCAGTGCCCATACCCCAGTGTAATAGGTACCCAGTGAAATATTATGTATCTCCTTATCGGACGGGACTAGAACCCGCAGTCTGACAATCCAGGGCTTTTCTTCAGTCAAATTAAGTTACCAATCGTTTAAATGAAATGAAATAAAATAATATCTTGTTTCTTAATATCTAATTTTTTTTATCTTCTCTAATATTTTAATGTAATACCTTTCCAATTCATTCAACCTTTTTTGTGTTTAATGGACTCTTTTTTTATTATCTGAGAAAGTTGCAAATTTTAAGGGCTTTTTGCATTGCAGATTCAAATCGAAACAGCATTTTAATGAAATAAGATACTTGTAAATCTTACTGCGGTATCCTATACTATTCGCTCTAACTTTCACGCGAGCTCTACGTCTCACGAGACAAGCTATATTCATACTTATGTCCTTACCACAGTAACTATATCATGAGACATTTTACAAGGAATGCAAGACAATTTTCGACTTCCGAGCGCGTAGCAAGTTCGGAAGTAACATATTGAACGACTTATCACTTTGGCGTTACATGTACTAAGTATATAACATTATACAGGTACTTATAGGTATCCGTTTGAGATGTTTAACTTGTAAAAGCATTTTCATACGAAATATAAAGAATAATGTAGCAGTCAGTTGTCTCAAACATTTGGCTCGAGTAGGTTTGCAGTGTTGTATGGAAGAAATGTATTTTTTTCGATATTTCTAGTACAAGATCCGACGGTAAAATCATGTCGCAAGTACCTTTACCATGATGATTTATGATACCATTCCCAGCAAACAATTTGGTCGTATTAGGCCCCCATTTATATGACCATTTTGACTTATATATATACTGTAATTTCGTAATATACTGGTGCTTTATGCGTCTAATATTCGACTATACGACACCTATACGACCAAATTGTTAGTTGGGTTATTTAACAAAAATTACACCTATATATGTTTGGGCAGCAAATGAGGTGCTAACGGAAGTAGACCGATCTAGAATTGGAAAAAATAGGGTTGTCACCTCTCAGTCTGCGGCAACTCTATGGTTGCCAGGTTCAAAGAAGTAATTTTTCAGCTAGAAGTGCACCTATATAGTAGGGACTAAATTTCTACACCAAATTGAAGCTATCGTCTTCCCCGACACGGTGGACTAGGGTTGCCAGCCTTAAAGCTGCCGCAAATGCGGGTTTTTTCATCATTTTTTAATGAATCATTTTACCACGCAATTCAATTATACTTAGTAACAGATACCAACTGCGTTCCTTAAGTTTCGCCAACTAATTAGATTTAACCTTATATACAATGTGTTAATGAATAAACGCAAAACTAGAAAAAAAGTTTGTTTAGAATTGACACCAGAATCGAATTATCAAGGTTTCAGCATAGGTTAATTTTTTTTCAAAATAATAATTAATTTGTTTGTATAATTTAAAATTCTCTGAACTCGATGTCATCCCACCGCACACTCACCCTACTTACTACCAAAACAATTCTTAAAATGTATGCATGAGCAGGCTAGCGCTTGCATTCATTGCTGAAATAATAACAAATAGTTTTAGCATGAAAACTTATAATGCTTAATGACTTTACATTACTTTAAAAACCGCGGTGGTCCAGTGGCGAGGAATCTTGCCTGCAGGAGGCGAAGGTTCGATCCCCGTCCAGGCGAAATTTTTCGGAATTTATGTACGATTTGTAACACCACTGGCTTTTCGGTGAAGGAAAACATCGCATCATGAGCAAAACCTGCATGCTTCAATTTCGAGGCATGTGTTGTGCCCACTGTCCATTACAAGTGGCGCCGGGCTCACTCCCCGTCACACTGGACCGAGTTTCCACGTTTAACTAGTACCAGTGAAACGGGGATATTCTGAGGTTTCAGAATATCTCTGACTACCCTCGGGGAATACAGTCGTGAGCATATGCTTATGCTTTCGATGCAATTATTTCTGTGGAAATCCGTTGGGGTATATGAGGTTTAGCGCTTATTCATTAACACGTCGTATAGGTCCTTTGTTCTAGACCAATCCAAACCCTGTTGTTGAAAGTGTGTTTTTCTTTACCAGGCTGACGTGACTATAAAACTAGAGGGTCTGGCACCGCTTTGCAACCACACAGGACTAATAGCTCCCATCGATCGAAAAAACATTTTCAATGTTAAGGGCCTATGTCGAAAAATAATTGAAGCGAAATGGGCGTGTGATAGCCACATATGATAGCTTATATTACTGCCTGATGCGAGAGAAAGAGATGGGGCGGCGCGCGCGCCTGAAACGACGCAAGCGTAAAACAAACCTTATTTAATTGTGATTGTACTATTTATGTAAGTTCAATTCTGCTCTAATCAAATTTTCTTTTTTTTAAATCATGTCTTGTGTTTCTATTATTCACCGTTTAGCAGTTCCAAGCGTTTATCGATAAAGACGGAGGCTACTTTGGCTTGTTTTTCTATCGAGAAAATGTGTCTTAATAGTGTTTTGGCTTTAATAAAAACTTCAATTATATGTTCAATTTACACATATCCGTAAATCATACTCCTACTGTTAGTACTTCATGATATATGACTCTTTGAAAAATCCTATCATTTCATTTCACATATCCTCTTAATGTCCAGTAGGTAAGAGGCATAGTTTGTGAGCAGGCCTAGGCCTTAGGAGTTGAAGACCACGTAGGTACGTAGTCATAAAGAGTCAGAAATAGTGTCAAAATCAATGATATTTATCTTGCAGCGAAGACCGAAAAAAAATCGTCAAAATATATAGCAAAAGCCAATGACTAAAAAATGATGTCTTTCTCTGTTCGCCTATTTTTTTAGCGCCGCCATCAATCAAACTTGAATATTATAGTTTAGAATAAAGGTCAAAACAAAACTTGTCATGACAAGTATATCTCTAAACTCAGTCTGAACTCCGAACGGAGATATAAAGACTTGAAGTAAACGAAGTGAATATATTTTTAACTTCAAGCCTTTATAATCTCCGTTGAGGATGCTTTGACTAGGACTAGCCTTGCGTTAGCATTTCCCCTCTGCCACGGTATAAGATCAATTAATCATGTGCATTTACATTAAATTTTAAACCTAATCACTAAACGAGACAGCCTATAATTTAAGAAACAATAATTTCGAACTCAGATCGTTTGGGGTTCACGCGAGTCTACTTTTCATGATTTTTAAAGTTCAAAATTAGAATCTAACGTTATGGGAATAAAATCCAAAGTTGCGGATTTCATGTTACCTTACCCCCCGCAAAAAGTGGCAGAAATGTTCGTTAGTAGAATTACATACATGTAATATTGATGTAATAAAAAGTTTTGTTTGTTACTTTATTCTGAACTTAAATATTCAAGATTGGTTGATGGCCGCACCAAAAACAACGTCGAAAAATAAGGCGCCAACCTTCCATACAAAACCCGCATTGTCTATACGATAATGTCTATATTGAATACAATCTTCATTTACGTATAAACCAAAGAGTGATCAATTTCTTTTTTTCTTTTTATCTTTGCTCAACGAAAAATTCTTGGTAAGAGTTTTTGGCGGGGATCCGTTAACTACGTTTGGAGTCCACATATTTTGTCGAATTTTTATTGTTTATAGTGAGTTTTGGTTAATAAAATTTGTGTTATTTTGCGTAACAAATTGTCGTGCAAGTGAACAATATACAGTTCAGTGAAATATGATGATGTATGGGTCCTAAACAGGAAAAGTGTTCCGTCATTTGTAGCGCGGCAAAGCGCTCGGTTCACCTCTTTCCTGTGGACTTCTCTGCGGTTCCTGTGTCTTTCAATTGTCTCCAAAAACTCCAAAGAAGCGTCAAAACGTCGAATACCTACGTTTTAATTGCTATAAATGAGATAACTTTATTGCAGACATCGATTGTATGGGATATTAAACCCTTTACCTTGAATTGAAACAAAAAAAAATTCTTGGTCAATAGATCAAAGATAATTTGTCAAATTGTCAAACTGTGTCAAACCACATTAAAAGCGGCAATTGATTATTGAAAATACTACCTAATTACATAGTATAAGCGAAAATACCTTGGAAATATTTGAAAAACCTCAAGAAATTCAAGCCAAGTCTTCAAAACATTCTTAGAGCGACTACGCTTTCGTCTGTAATGCAAAAATGCCAAAATTTTCTAAGAAGTCTTTACCTTGTGCTTGTCCTGTAGATTTAGCTACTGATTTAGCTGAAGATTACGCTGAAAATTACGCTGAAGATTACGCTGAAGATTTAGCTGAAGATTTAGCTGAAGATGAACCTGATGATACTGTAATCAAACAATTACGCAAGACACCCGTGGACTCTTACGGGTTTCAATCAAAATGCTGCAGATATATACCTTTGAAAAGCGGTGCTGTCATTATTTGTATTATGACTTTTGTAAGTACAAGATCATGACCATAATCTCTGTCGGAAGACGTCTGACACAGGTTTCGGATCGCCACAACGACCGGTCCTGCGCTGCCCTCATCCAACGGGTTCCCGTTCATCGTCAGTTACAGGGGGTACCTACCCCAACCACACTGCGCATTTCGAAACGCTGTCGCCAGCTGAGTGCTCTTCGGCCCCGTCGGCCATCTGTTCGGCCCACTGGTACTTACATTGTTTCTTACTTTTACCACAGAATAGGTAATAGTGTTATAGTTCATCATGGTCTTACCTGGTACCGTGGTTGTTCTGAGAATCTCTTCATTTCTGGTTCGATCTCGCAGGGAAACTCCGGGTATAGCCCTGTGCTAAGGGTACAGTAGTACCAGATATGGTTAGGACCAGGTTAGGTCATGACTAAGCAGAATATCAAAATTTGACTTTAGTAAAAGTGTCTTAGTTTTCGAGATATTGACAGTGTTAACACAGATACTGCATAGAGCATTATTAGCCGTGGTGGCACTCAAAATAGTGACTAAGGTAAAGAGTTTCACGAACTTCATAAAACTGCCCATATCTCGAAAACTAAGAACCTTTTCCTAAAGTAAAATGTTGACAGAATGATTAATTGGATGACTGATTTTTTTTTTATATTTTTTTTATTTTAGTTTCTCTGGTTAGGCATGAACTAACCTATGAGCATCCACCGACCGGGTTGACGTCGGTTTACGGGACACCCTGTATAAGATCCCCCGATGCGCAGACTGGGCAGTTGACAAATATAATAGCGCGCGAAATTATATTGACCAATCCGGATGTGCCACCTTCCATTTCTTGCAACGATTGGCTAATTGTCTTCGCGTCCTTTTCCCTGCTATCCGACTTTACAGCCTTTGATTACTAAACGACTTCGGGTTTTGTCGGGGACTGCGCAAACGTAGATTGACGAGCGGAATTATTTTTCTGGTCGTACTGTACCATCTATGTTCCCAAGGAGATTGTGAATGAAATATATAAATATTGTATATTTACAATATTTTTACTTAACTTCCATTGCCCAAAATCTATCCAGAGCAGTCCAGGGTGTAGGTAGAGAAGTAGCCTGTCGAAATTAGTTAATAAACAGTGTACATATTGCGACTTACGCCTCGTTATGAAAATGTTTAGGTTTCTTCACAATGTTTTCCTTTACCGCCAGCCAAGTTAAAAAAAAGCCAGTAGTAAGTATTCCAGTATGTAAGTAGTATGACAAATCATACAAAAGTTTTTAAATTTTCTCTTGCGCTAGTCTGGTCTAAGAATCATCATCATCATCATCAGCCACCATCATCTGCAAGGCACGGGCGTACTTTCAGGGAGGGTGTATGAGCGTTAGTCTTCGGAAGACTAAACTTCGCTTGGAAGACTGTCTTCCAAGCGTGCCCAATGCGAACTTCTTCTTTAGCGTAAGCAGGATTGCTAAAAATGATGACAATCAACTCAATGTTTCAGTTCTGGGCAGCCTGCGAGCTGGTGTCTTCAGAGAAATTTATACTAAGAATATTCCCCGACAAAGGTGATGAGTTTGAGATACTCAAGATATTTCACATGATTGCTTCGATCGGCCTGGCCGTGGCCAGTGGGATGCTCATGATAGGAATTTTGACTGTGAGTCTTCCTTTAGTTTTTCCGTCCCACTTCTTATCTTGTGGACAAAGCCCTGGTGTCAGAGTTTTTTCAGACCGCCTTACGACCTCTGACGTGATTTTTATGTAACGACTAGTACCATCAAAGATAGAAGCCGGGACCAACGGCTCAACGTGCCATCTGAAGCACGGAATCATCTTTCTTCTCAGACGTTCAGGTGATTCAGCCTGAAATGTCCTAACCAACTGGGGAAAAACGCACAAAGTGCATATCACTAAGTATCCCCCGTGAGAATCGAACCCATGACCTCTGTGTCAAGAGCCCAATGCTCTTAACCATTAGATCATGGAGCCAGGTCCGTCCCACTGATCATTTAAATAGTGATTTTGATTCTTATTCTTCAACTTTCTTTGACCGCGACTTTATACGCGCCGACCACTCCAGTACGTACTACTACGTACCTACAAGACCACATTTTTTTAAACTTTAAATTGAAGTAATTTTGAATTAAAAACGAAATGCTTCTCTAAGTTAAGCTTTATTATTTTCTCTCAACTGCATCTGAATTGAGTCAGAGTTACCACTTACAGCCATCATCTTCATCTTATTTAAGAACTACGATCTTGTTTGTGGATTAATCGCCAATCTGCTCTTTTCCGTGAGTTATAGACATTATCATCATCATCATCTTAGCCGATAGACTTCCACCACTGGATATAGGTAGGCCTCCTCCAAGGATCGCCACGACGACCGTAACCTGGTGAAGGTGGCGGGAACCCCTGTCGGCGGGGAAAATAACTTGCTTGTTTTTAAAAATAAATTAGTTCTGCTTGTTGACTAGCACTGCATTTCTGCCAATGTCAAGTAGTTTGTAAGAGTATCTATCCCAATCTAAAGGATTGTTTTTGAGCAAAAATACAATTGAAAAAAGAGATTGTTGTGTATCGTGGCAAACTGAAACACGAACCGCACAAATGACACAACCACTCGTGGCCAATCTTGCAACATGATTCCAAAATAATAAACGTTTTTTATATTCGCAGGACAAATATGTATGGATATATGTGTACGTTTGGTACGGATTTCTCTTCCTCCTATTATTCGTGGGACTCTCTGTTGCTGGGGCCACAGTCGGCTTCACGAAAGGTCTGTTGAAGAGGAAACGCGTCATTAAGATTGTTTTGGCTGTCTTTTGGTGCTTTTGTAAGTGATTTGACTCTTGTGTTTATTAGGTTGCAGTGCAGGGTAGCCCTACTGTTCTTCATCACCAAGTAGAATGCTCCATGAATCGAAATCCCCGACGTTTCCACAGGGGATAGTCACGATCACTGCCCGTGCCCATACATTTTTCTTCTGGCGTCTATAGACGCTACCGGAACATCGCTGGCCGATCTCTCACCGATTCCCACTACCCGATCGTTGCCTGCGTAGTCCCAGCAACGCCCATTGCCTAGGTCCGTACCCCTAAGGGGTGCCCCTAGGGCAGGTTGCTTAGGTTCATTCACAGGTTCGGTAGACCTTCCAGAGCGCTACGCCGTCACTGAATAGAATAGAATAATTAAGAATAGAATAATTTATTTTGGTGATGTGGTCCCCCCATAGTCCGCAGCAATTGCTCCCTGTACAATGCTGTATAAGTCAGTCAAAAAAATGCATGGTCCCACCCTAGTATCTCTCACTGTTTGCCAGCCACTCGCCAGATGTCGTCCGACCATTTGGCTGCTGGTGTGCCTGACCGTCTCCCCTCCCTCGACCGCCATTGCATCAATGCCTTCGTCCATCTGCCATCATTCCGTCTGGCCAAGTGTCCTGCCCACTTTCACTTTAGAGTCTAAATCCGCTTGATGATATAAACTACCCTTTGTTCGGCATCTGATCTCGAAATTCGGAATTCGATCCGTAAGTGTGATTCCTAGCATAGCTCTTTCCATTGCAATTTGTGCGACCCTGACATTGTGCGTTTTGTGCACTATGTCCTTAGTCCGAGTCCATGTTTCAGATCTACAGGGTGAAATTGATATCATTAGCATCCTTTTAAACTAAGAGTCTACCTATCAAACTGAACAACTTTTACTATGGGAGCAAACCAATCAGAGCAAAAAAAACAGATGTTGCATACATTTGAGTCGAGTAGGCAGCGGGGGCGGGTGCAGTTTAGTATGGAACAGTAGATTTTTTTTGCTCCGATATGTCTGCTCAATGTCATAGAAAGCACGATCTATAAGCCATGTTTTTAATTTATGTTTCAAATTTCTTTGCACTTGTTCAATTTTCTTTACACTGTTTGATATCGTTGGGGAGTTTATTGTAGATTTTAGGGCCTATTATATATATATGGATTTAGTAGATTTTTCTAGTCTGCAATTTGTTACCAAATTGAACAACTTTCTCTATGGGATGTATTTGTATTCCATATTCCATAAGCCATAATAAGTTTGGTTTCCTGTTGTGCATTTTTTTTTTGTATTCGGTGTAAATAAAGTATATTTCATACATTTATTCATTTTTACAGTATTATTCTTAGTTTGTATTTTTAAATCATAAAATTATTCTCTTTGTTTCAGTGTACGGCTATTTTTTAATAGTTGTGAACAGTTACAGAATATTAATGTGGATACGTTTCCCTTAAATCATGTATAAAACAAATTGCAGTTAATTTTTTATCAATAACAAGAAAGGTAGGTAGGTATACTAACTAAAATTATCGGAACCAGTTGGATTTTAATTTGATATTTTTTCTGTAATATATTTTGAATGTATCACGAGATCACGTACACGAGATCACGTATAATATTAGAGAAAATTATGATACACAGAAAAAATACTTTCTAGAAACAAGAACCAAATATGTTTCAACTGATATTTCTTTATCTCAAATATATGTATATGTCTTGGACTAAGATAATCCCACTAACGTAACGTTTGAAGAATGTTTAAAGGCTGGGCCACACAGAGTGCAGCTGCAGAACGGGCCGGCAGTAGTTGTAAACTATGGAATTATATGCGAGGTGTCACAATAAAATTTTTTATTTTTTTATTTATTTAACTTCATTCTTAAGGTTGCAGAGCGGTCAATTTTATACAAAACTGTGACGCACAATATGCGTAGACGGTATTTATATAAGTAACTTTGTATATATGGAAAAATAGTTTAGAAAATCTAGATTTCGCGTAACAAATAAAATTTGCAATTTATGAAATAATTACGAAGATATAAAGCTTTGAAATTTTTCATACAAAATTTTAAAAGCTTTATATCTTCGTAATTATTTTATAAATTGCAAATGTTATTCATTACGCGGCAACTAGATTTTCTAAACTATTTTTCCATATATAAAATATTACTTTTATTAATTCCGTCTACGCGTATTGTGTGTCAAACTTTTGTATGGACTGAAACCACCTTAAGACTGTTATAATAAAATACAAATTCGCCAAACTGCATAACAGTTTGTTGGCGATACGCTCCTAGTTATAATTATATAAAAACAGTTTGTACATGCGAGTGTTAGAATATTAAAACTGTGTGTAAACAAACCTTGTTCAGAATACTTAGAAATAGAAGTCTCATTAAGGTGAATGAGTTATGAGTCGAGTCTTGAGTCGTATCATGAGTTTGAATCTAAATTATTTATGTCATACGAGTCATCTACATTTCTATTTTAGACTGGCAACATCTATTAAAAACCAAACCATTGTTGACAGTGTTTAGTAACTTATTATGGTGAATCTTGTTGTAATTGTGATATTAATTATACAGTTATAATCATCCTAAAATCATAGTATAATTTGTGAAGTAATAATTATAATTTAGAAATGATTAAGTACGTATTAGAATATTGTAAACAAACTTCATTTCCTGGATGGATTTGCCGCCATTCCGAACCATCGTGAAGTGTGGTGGTAAATCTATAAAAGAGGTGGTTTGTCATAAAAGTGAGGAATTCTACCAAAGATCACAGAGGTGGTCACGCTGCCCAAGTGTAAGTGTTACGCCATATTTATTATTTGTTCAGTTTAAGTAACTTGTGTTTGCTACCGTATAATTATGGTTAATTTATAATACCTAATTCTTATGTGTGATTTTCTATGTGTTTTGGTTGTCCTATATGGAGTTTCTTTGTCTGGTTCTTCTCCATATGCCCTATGGTTTAGATAGGAGGACACTAGTGAACCAGAAATAATGTAGAATCAAAGATATAAAATATATTCAAAGATATATTAAGGATAGTCAAAGAATTAAATAATATTCGACTATTCTGATTCTGGCCTTTCATTTGAAATCATTTCTGTACATATACTTTCCTCATCCTCATTGTAGACCAGTGTCCTGAACTGGGGACGGCAGATGGGATGACGATGGTATCATGATAACCTTTCCTTTTCTTATGGGGCATCTGGTCCAACATACACAACATACACAACATACATACACATAATATGATAGGTTCGATACGATGTAGGAACACTATCAAAATATATTTAGCCTTGATGTGCTTTAATTATATTAAATTATATGATAAAATGGTCGAATAGTTTATGAACCTAATCCTGACAATATGCCATGAATATTATAGCCCCTAGCTCTCCCTATTAATCTGACATCAGAAGTGGGATCCGGTCTAGGATCTTGTCCATGACTTCCATGCTCACATACTTTTTGTTTTTCATGGTATCATCATGAGGACCGCTGCTCCAGCTGCAAAAGGAAAATGCATCACGATGATGACCCTGGTCGTCTGGAGACCACCCGCAAAGAACCATCCAGAAACCATTGAAAACTACAAGAATCCAAGATGAAGATTTGAAAATTTTGCGAGGTAACGGCAAAAGCCGAATAAGATTTTTGTTTGTAAAAAAAAAGTTTAGTGGGTAGTAAAGCTAAATTATAAATCAGTATGGCCGAGCGGTTTTTTGTAATTTTATTACATCTTATGTTTTTCGATTATCACTATTACGTAATTCAATGTTGAAATTTTGTAAATTGAAAAGATTCGAGTGTATTTTAATCCAGCTTTCTGTTTTGATCATGACTAGTAGTCAAATTAGTTTAAAAGTGATACCTACTTATTTTGTTCAACTGTTTCATGTTTTTCAAGCAGTCGGTAGTTAAAATGGTCTGAGTTGACCCAATGGTCCAAGTTGATCCAATGGTCTGAGTTGACCCAATGGTCTGAGTTGACACAAACTTGTGAGTTGACCCAAATGGTGTGAGTTGACCCAAATGGTGTGAGTTGACCCAAATGGTGTGAGTTGACCCAAATGGTGTGAGTTGACCCAAATGGTTTGAGTTGACCCAAATGACGTGAGTTGACCCAATGGTGTGAGATGTCCCAATGTTCTGAGATGCCCAAATTGACCGTTGTTACTTGTCACCATAATGTAAGATGTGTGGCTGTAGCAATGCTAAAATGAAATACATAGCTTTAAGATGACAGTAAATTACAAATGCTATTATAACAATAACAATGCTAAGTGGTAGATAATTAGCTATATTATGATTTGATCATGAACTGACTAGGTGACTTAACTGACTAGTGCCCCCTTGGTGTAAAGCGGACTTTTTTTAATGATAAAACCTCCGTTTATGACCAACTGGGCAATGACAGACTTTAAGTTTTAATAATTTGAATTTCTGTTTATTGTTTATCGTAACATACGAAACATTGTTATAGAATCAGTAATTTGGCTAATTATTGTTGCTTATTTCTCTAAATGTTTTAGATATAAAGTTTTAGTAATTTTTGGTATTGCTGTTTTGTTATGCTTTGGTTTACAATTATTTTATCAGTTTGTAATTTGGTTAATAATAATTTTTTATGAGAATCAATATGATCATTGTACTAATACAATTTCCTTTCTTTAATTATATACTTCGAGAACGAAGTATTTGTCAGTATGGCCGTGTTAGAATATTAAAACTGTGTGTAAACAAACCTTGTTCAGAATACTTAGAAATAGAAGTCTCATTAAGGTGAATGAGTTATGAGTCGAGTCTTGAGTCGTATCATGAGTTTGAATCTAAATTATTTATGTCATACGAGTCATCTACATTTCTATTTTAGACTGGCAACATCTATTAAAAACCAAACCATTGTTGACAGTGTTTAGTAACTTATTATGGTGAATCTTGTTGTAATTGTGATATTAATTATACAGTTATAATCATCCTAAAATCATAGTATAATTTGTGAAGTAATAATTATAATTTAGAAATGATTAAGTACGTATTAGAATATTGTAAACAAACTTCATTTCCTGGATGGATTTGCCGCCATTCCAAACCATCGTGAAGTGTGGTGGTAAATCTATAAAAGAGGTGGTTTGTCATAAAAGTGAGGAATTCTACCAAAGATCACAGAGGTGGTCACGCTGCCCAAGTGTAAGTGTTACGCCATATTTATTATTTGTTCAGTTTAAGTAACTTGTGTTTGCTACCGTATAATTATGGTTAATTTATAATACCTAATTCTTATGTGTGATTTTCTATGTGTTTTGGTTGTCCTATATGGAGTTTCTTTGTCTGGTTCTTCTCCATATGCCCTATGGTTTAGATAGGAGGACACTAGTGAACCAGAAATAATGTAGAATCAAAGATATAAAATATATTCAAAGATATATTAAGGATAGTCAAAGAATTAAATAATATTCGACTATTCTGATTCTGGCCTTTCATTTGAAATCATTTCTGTACATATACTTTCCTCATCCTCATTGTAGACCAGTGTCCTGAACTGGGGACGGCAGATGGGATGACGATGGTATCATGATAACCTTTCCTTTTCTTATGGGGCATCTGGTCCAACATACACAACATACACAACATACATACACATAATATGATAGGTTCGATACGATGTAGGAACACTATCAAAATATATTTAGCCTTGATGTGCTTTAATTATATTAAATTATATGATAAAATGGTCGAATAGTTTATGAACCTAATCCTGACAATATGCCATGAATATTATAGCCCCTAGCTCTCCCTATAATCTGACACGAGCGATACTCTACACTCATAGTTATTCACTTTAGATTAATACATAAGTACATAAACTCACGACCATAATCCCTTACGGGTGGTCAAGAACCTACATCATTTTATACCTACAATACTACTATTATTATGATTATTAAACAAACATTTCCTTACTTTTATTTTTAGGTTACATTTACCCAGCTTTTTGTTGTTGTTATCTCTTAACAGTGGTATACTATTACATAATTTGGGAGTTAAGTATTTTCTTGTTCTGTCTACATAGACATCCACTAGATACAGTGCGGCTGCGGAACAGCTGCGGAACGGTAGCCGCAGTGTGACACCTCGCATATAATTCCATAGTTTACAATTACTGCCGGCCTGCAGCCGGTCTGCACCCGTTCTGCCTGTATTCTCAAAATTCAAGATAGAATTTCTTGTGACGAGAATTGTATTACTGGGTTCGTTTATATCTTGAATCAAAACAGATTTTGTTTCTCGCATTATGAATGAGAGATAAAGGAACATTTTAATTTTGATACAAGAAATTAGTTCTTGGCCCAAAAACTATAAAACTAAACATTTTATATTTCAAACGAAGACAAGAACTAATTGTATGACAAATTGCAAATGTTATTTGTGCCGTGGCAACTAGATTTTCTAAACTATTTTTCCATATATAAAATATTACTTTTATTAATTCCGTCTACGCGTATTGTGCGTCAAACTTTTGTATGGACTGAAACCACCTTAAGCTAAGGTTATGTATACAGGAATAGGTACATATACAGGGTGACTGGTAATTCGACCTATTCCTTGAAAGGGGTTATACTAGAGTTCATTTGCAACAATTTTGCCTCAGTTAACTGGGGGTCGAAAATCGCTTGTTTTCGAGTTATCTCATTTTTAAGATTTTTTTGAAAAAATCCATTTTTCCACCTAAAACTGACAATTGTGAAAAAAATACTCCACTCTCTGCACTAAGTAAGCATTTTTCTAATAGCTGATGAATGAGCGACTACATTAAACTAAAATACATGTGTAAAATACCCGAAACCACTGAAATAAAAGGTTATAAACCGCACGACAAATTTTTTTTATTTGGATTTCGTTTCAATCCAAAGAGGATTACTTAAAAAAAATGTATCACACTTGGCGTACAAATTACGGAAATAACTTCCTCAATTCCTAAACTTTCCAAAAAGGTGCAAATGTTGTCTACTTTGACAAGAGTTTGAAAAAAATTGTTAACAATGGCAGAGCAGGTAGCGGATTTCCTAGAAGCGAACCTTACAAGATGCCGATTTGCTTTTGTCTCTTTCATTTTATTGCTTACATTGTTTCTCTTTTGTAAGTATTCGGGAATGTTTGTACTAAGGTTCACAATCGAGGCCCACTCATTCGCTCAATTCATTAAGTAATCAGTTAGTTTCAACCATCTTGGAGTTCGGACGTGTCGTTGTTAACTAACTTAAATTCTGCGCTAAAACAGCTTCCTTTTCAAATGGCTGCTTACCAAAATGAAGAATACGCGGATATCATGTATTGTTACGGGTTTTGTGATGGTGACGCTGCTGCTGCTCGAAGAGACTATCAAAGACGTTTTCCTACCCGCCGTTTACCTGATGTCAGCGTGTTTGGTACGACATATCGGCGCATTCGAGAAACGGGATCGGTTCGACGTCGCCAAACCGACGCTGGTAGACCTAGCGTTAGTGATCCAATCGAAGAGGAGCAAATTTTGCAGTGTTTTCAAGCAGACGGCACTACTTCAACAAGAATTGTGGCTAGGCAGCTTGGTATGTCTCAGTGGAAAGTCTGGTTCACTCACCACACAGCACGGCAGTATCCATTCCATTACACGCCAGTACAAGCTATCGAGGAGGGAGATCCTGTCAGAAGGATGGATTTCTGCAGATTTCTAATAAATGCAGACATTGAAGACCCTGAGTATCTAAAAACAATCTTGTGGACAGATGAATCGAACTTCGACCGTGATGGTATTACAAACTATCATAATCTGCATTTTTGGGCCCCTAAAGGTCAGAATCCGAGAAAATCTAACGAAGGAGCTCACCAGCACAGATTCTCACTTAATGTTTGGATGGGAATCGTGCACAATAATTTAATCGGGCCATTCTTTCTGCCGGCACGCCTAACCGGCATCGCCTATGAAAACTTTTTAAGAGAAGAGTTACGTCCGCTGCTGGAGGATGTGCCGCTTACCACAAGAACAGCTTTGGTGTATCAACATGATGGCTGCCCAGCCCACTATTACCGGGGCGTGCGACAGTGGATGGATGAGAACTATCCACTGAGATGGATTGGTCGAGGCGGCCCGATCCCTTGGCCGGCTAGGAGTCCCGATCTAACCCCATGCGACTTCTACATTTGGGGTCATATGAAGACATTGGTGTATCGTACACCTATCTCTTCTCAAGAAGAATTAAGAGAGAGGATTTTGGCAGCTGCCCAACAAATTAAAGACACGCTTTCAACTCGAGTGACAGTAAGCGAAGTACGTCGCAGGCTTCGTGCTTGCATACGTAACGGAGGAAGACAATTTGAGCAAGACTTGTGATTTTTAAATGTAAAACTTTAAAACAAAATTTGTAATTTCATATGATTAGGTACTAAACATTATTATTTTACTCTTTTTTTTATTTTCACCAAACCAATAACTTTTTGAATAAAATTCACATCTGCGTGTTTAATAAGGTTTATTTTCCAAACTTGAACTAAAGTACACAACTTTTGCATCTTTTTGGAAAGCTTAGGAATTGAGGAAGTTATTTCCGCAATTTGTACGCCAAGTGTCATAAATTTTTTTTGAGTAATCCTCTTTGGATTGAAACAAAATCCAAATAAAAAATTGTTGTCTAGCGGTTTATAACCTTTTATTTCGGTGGTTTTGGGTATTTTTCACATGTATTTTAGTTTAAAGTAGTCGCTCATTCATCAGCTACTAGAAAAATGCTTACAGAGTGCAGAGAGTGGAGTATTTTTTTCACAATTGTCATTTTTAGGTCGAAAAACGGAAATATTCAAAAAATTCTTAAAAATGAGAGAACTCGAAAACAAGCGATTTTCGACCCCCAGTTAACTTGGGAAAAATTGTTGCAAATGAACTCTAGTATAACCCCTTTCAAGGAATAGGTCGAATTACCAGTCACCCTGTATAGTCTATTTAATTGAATAAATGATACCATACAGTAAACTATACAAAGAAGTGAGTTACCTACTACCTACAAGAAACACGGCTTGCCTCGCACTCGAGAAAGCCCATTGATTCGTCAGTCGTCAGGTCTCATTCGTCTGGATCTCTTGACCTCGTTAACGCTTTCAGGCGAATGTTTGCTTTGCCACGGTACCTTCTAAAAGTATACCTACATCATATACCTTCTTGAGTACTGTGGTATCGTAGTTGGTCAACATTTCTGGAGTGCATTTATTTTGACGGCAAATTTAAAACCCGTTTCAGCTAGAAATGGATGGGATTTTTGTTTTGTGGGTGTCGTGCAAGGAGAATAAGGTAAAAGGTTACTTATACTGGGTTCAATTTTATATTTGGAAATTGATGATTAGACTATCAAACTGAACAACTTTCTCCATCGGACCAAAGTCCAGGTTCCATACATTTGGGTCGAGTAAGATTACAGTTTTGTATGGAACAGCAGATTTTATTTTTTTGCGATTTCGATGTTGATCCACTATCGAAAATTATTCAGTCTGATGGTCTGATGATTGCCATAAAAGCCGTCAGCATTTTAGTACCTTAGGCATAGGCCATAGGCTTTTAGGCATTTTTTTAGGACCCTGGTGTTTCGTGGATGAGAGTTGACAGTGGGGTGGGGGTAGGAGCCACGGTTTATCATCACTTTTTCAGTCCTGAAACGTTCAATATCGTAAAACCAAACCATAATGCAATTATAGATATGAAGAACATGTTGCAGCAAAGTGTCTAACTACCCCGAAAGAGAGATTATAATACCGACTACTCGCTAATGGTGGAGAAAAACATCGCGAGGAAACCCGCATACCCTCAGGAAGAAGTTCCGATCCGTATGTGAAGTCTACCAATCCGTTTTGGGGCACGTGTGGTGGACTGACGCCCATACTCCTTTAGGGTAGGCCTGTAGCCTGCAGTGGGACGTTTATAGGCTGATGATGATGATGACGATATGTCTTATGTTTCTGACCGTGTAAGGTATCGTTTTACAGAAAAATAGAACAGAATTTTTGTGTCTATTAACAATTTCTTTTTTTATTATGTTGTTATTTATTGAAACGAAACAAACAATGTCTATACAAAATTTGCTTCAGCAACATGCGTTGTCAAAATTCCCTTCAGCAACATGCTTCGTCAAAACAAAACACTATTCAGCAACATGCCACGTCAAACACTTGGTCCGCCCGCCACACACAGACGGAATTGCGATCCGGAATCCTGATTCAGGATTCAGTGTTGTCAACTATGGTTACAAAAAATACTAGAGTGCTGTTTAAATAATGCCTTAAATAAAAATGTATGAAACGCCAAACGAATGACAATAATTACATTTTTAGGTATTTATTAAAACAAAACAAACAATTTCTATACATTATAATTACTATCATGTGATGAGGTCATGACGTTACGAATGTTACGATGATGGTTTGTAAATTGTATTCCAATATTAATGCAATTATATCAAAAGACTAGATCGATAGTTTCATCATAATCTGCATACAAAATGGCATGAACCATTATCAATTTATCACACAAGCGGTTTTTGAGCGTAGGCGATTTCGCAACTATGCCGCAACGACGTCGCAACTGCACCTTCACGATACGGTATCGTTTCAGCAACGCCTACGCTCAAAAATCACTTTAAAATATGCCACCAAAGACATAAAAAAATCACTACATCTAGTGAAAAAATCTCTAAAAGCGGCAACACTCCATACGGAATCTAATTCCGAATCAGATTTATTCCGTATGTACGCGGCGGACCTTATTCGGAAAGTCCTCTCCTAGCCGTACCTGGCCCAAACGTGCCCATAATGCTTGCTGCGTTTCCACGTTGACCAGAAAGACACGCGTTGGACCAAGTACGACAACAAACAAACAAATTAAATCTAAACTATTATAAAACTGTAGCAGAAAGTTTGTCTGTACATTGAAGATATTAACAAAAAAAAAGTTACGATATGGTTTTTAGGTGTCCCTGATTCCATTGATATGGAATCAGGGACACCTAAAAACAAACACACAAACAAATAAACAAACAGACAGACAAAAAATGAAAAAAATGTTGATCCATTTTTTTAATTTTTTGTCTGTCTGTTTGTTTATTTGTTTGTGTGTTTGTTTGGGTGTTTGTTTGTTTGAACGAGTATCACGCAAAAACTACTGAACCGATGTTAATGAAACTTTTTTTGTTTGATAGCTAATGATCTGACTTAAAATCTGGTATATAATTTGTGCGGACAAAGTCACGGGTTAACTCTAGTGAAATATAAAAGAGGATATAAAAATTAAGTAGATTTAAATGGGATTAAACAAAAAAACCTTGTTACTGCAGAAAATCGTAGTCAAAACAAATAACTATTTTGCATACAGTTTTGAACTCTATTATCATATGCTGAAAGCTGCTTTAAATTCCAACAGCTGTATGGTGAACTCTGCCATGCGATGGTACTCCTGTTCATGTTAATCACTTCAATCCATTGCGGTTTTTACACTACGGTAGTAGAAAATTATTGGTAAATTATGCGTCTAGCGCACCTTTGACGATTAGCAGTACTCTAATCTAAATCTTGAAAATTCTACGTCTATGCCATTATAAGTCTTTTCTCAATCACGCAGGAGGCGCGCATGCGGGCCGCACGCATTTTTGTTTTTGTACTGTTCACATAGCTACAGTGCACAGTACAATAATATCATACGATCAGCCTTGTAGCTGATCATAAATTTTTTACTGACCTTTAAACGTCTGTAACTCCTAAACCGACTGAAGTTATGCAGGCAGACCTTGTCCATCCCCATCACAGAGATGCTCAACACCCCATGAACACTGAATCAGCCTTGCATCAGCAAATGGCTGCAAAAAGTACACATATCTCTTATAATATTAAGCCACCTAAATTCCGTTCGTATCTTACAAATCCTCAGCAAAATAAACGACAAATTAATCTTTTCACCACAATGGCAAGTCAATACAAAGTAAATAACCTTCATGAAGTTTACCTAAGCATAGATGTTAGAAAAAGACATGCTTATTTTGATTATTGGAATTTGACCCATTTGCACTAAATTTTCTTCTTTGTAACCATTGACGTAGAATACTATGGACGCCGAATCTAGTACAAAATTCTCGAAAAAAGTGTCCGAGACTAAACTACACAAACCAAAGTACTGGTAGTAATATAAACAAACTAAAAACTTTGAAAATGCTGAAATTCTTTCCCATCCCACCCACTCCACTATCGGGGCACGGGCGGGCGCCGCGCCCGTGCGTGCTCTTAGTTGGCCGATCAAACGAAGTCTGTTGTGTAATTGGTTCTCTTTATACGTTTTGGTTCGGACACTTTTGAGCGCGGACCCTACGTCCAGTAGTTGGTAAGTCAATGTTTGTAACCAACTTCAGAAGCGAGCGGTTCATTGCTTGACTCCTAAGTACTTATTTATGTGTGTTCGCGACTAACTTAAAACTACTGCACTGATTTTGACGATTCTTTAACACATGGGATCCCAGTATAAAAATTTTTAAGTTCACACGGCGACACATCAAGCTGTACAAAACCAACATAAGCTGGCCGCGCGATGCGATACGTTACTCGACCTACGCGCGGTCAGCTTATGTTGGTTTTGTATAGCTTGATGTGTCGCCGTGTGTATCTATGTAGGTTGTACGATACTAAAATCGTAAAACCCTACTTAAAAACTTTTAGGGTAAGGTGAGGTATACTTAGTACCTTTTACTTTACGCTTTAGCCCGCGGGGTATCACCCCTACTTGGTTGACATCCCACGTCATCCGCGTCTTTCTGATTCTTTTATAATGCGCACAGCCAAGGAGTGGAATGCCCTGCCTGCGTCAAGCGCTTACAACCCGAATCACTTTATAGTACGAGTGAATAGGCTTCTTCTGGGTCAGCTCGCTACATCTTCGACCCCATCATTGTCCTAAGGCAGCAGAGCAAACCCATTTTTTAATAAAAAAATATTACTCCATAACTTACCTGGTGCAAAATGTTGAAAACATACCGAGAGTACCAAAACAAACGAACGAGCGCTTTCAATGCAGATTTTAACTTTAAAACCTACTTATAGATATCATCTATAATTTCGTTACACAGGGTGTTTGGAAGCTGGGTGCAAATATATAAGGGGATGCTAGTTGACACCATTTAGAACATTTTGAGCCATACATGTCTTAGACGAAGTCTGATTGCTGATTTTTAACTGCTATTTTTATAAAAACCCAATTTCTGACAGTTAACAATTTAAGTTGGTATGTTAATTGTTTAATTTTTTTTTTATTTGTCAGATGCGTATCTTATCGAATAAACCAAGTTCCAAGCATCTGTGTTGTTGAAAAAAAATACCAGACGCATTTGAAGTCGCAAAAACTTTTAAAATTTAAAAAATACTGCTTTTAGAAACTGCTACTGGCATTTAGAAAAATAAATAAAATAGCCTTGATCGTTCAAACCTTTTTAAAAACATGCTCGGTTAATGGCCTTTATTTTAAAGTATCATTTAAGCTGATATCTTACCAATTCTCTGAATTAGAGCTTAAAAACCAAATTGAGGGAGATTAATTTCGATTTTTAAATGGACGAATGAATGGCATAAATGAGAGAAGGCTTATATCCTGCAGTGGGTGGACAATAGCTGATGATGATGATAACGATGACTTATTGAAATCAGTAGATATCTACCCTGAGATCCCCAGTATCAACTGTGATACTTGCACTTAGAATTTTATTTCTGCGTCATCTAGCTGCATATACTGAAACTATTTCTTAGTTTGTAAATTAAACAGGGTGAAATTGATATCATTAGCATCCTTTTAAAGTAAGAGTTCACCCATCAAACTGAACAACTTTTACTATGGGAGCAAACCGATCGGAGCAAATAAAAAATCAGCTGGTCCATACTAAACTGCAATCTCGACGCGCGAGTTTGCGACTCAAATGTATGCAACAGCAGATTTTTTTTTGCTACGATCGGTTTTCTCCCATAGTAAAAGTTTTTCAGTTTGATGGGTAGACTCTTAGTTCAAAAGGATGCTAATGATATGAATTTCACCCTGCATAGTACGGCGCGTCATTCAAAGGTGGTTATGGCGCGATGGGATAGTTTTTACAGTTGATTACGGTCATGTATTTTTTTTCTTGTTTCTGTTAGATCATAATGTCGATTGTGTGCAATAAGTGAAATTTGTGATAAAAGTTTGCTAATTAGTTACTTATATCAACCGTATTTTTAGTCTCGTTTTGGTATCATTCGAACCCAGAGTATCATCTGTGATACCCCCTACTCAGGGACTTAGGGGGGGGGGGGGGGGGGCAGGATTATTTTTCCCATACCACAAATATTCTAAATAACCCCAAAACTAAAGATCAACACGATCCGGTAAAATTTTACACCCTGGTCACCAATAAATTGACATAATATTCTTTACACTTTCTTGAATAGATATATGGTCAGGGAAAGTCAGAAATAGAATTTGGCAATACTATCATGTTGTACTGTGAGACTTTCTATTATATTCTATTTAAAAAAAAATGGCTGCCATCTTGGTTTGTGATGATTTTGCCAATGTCTAGTTTATTTTAGCACGCGTGCTTGACGTTGTACCGTATTTGGTGACTTCAAGGATTGTTTTTCGAAAAGAACACTATCTTGAGCCACCACTGGAGCTTCGTTGTGGGCCCGGGAGCAACCAACAATCGACGAGCGACACGTGACTACCCAATAGCAGACCTACATCGCGACTCTGCTTTGTGAGACTTTGAGTTTTAACACTGGAGGCGCGGGTCATGCTATCGTACTTAGTAGATTCATTTTCTACCTACCTTAATTAGGTACTCTAACCGCTTTGAACCTTTCGACTACGGAACCCGAATAAACGAAGCACAATATGATATAAAAGATAATAATGACGATAATAATTTACGCCGAAGCGAAACAAATTGAAAATAAACAGTGAATGAAATGAAGACGTAAATTAATTTCGTTTCTTATGAAGAAACTCCGCAAAATAAATTGAACAAGCGATTTAATCTTATAAGTCGGGAAATGAAATAATAAGTAGGATGGTTGACAACATTGCGAAATTAATTTTAAGATATGTACCTGAGTAAGTATGATAACAAGAATAATAATCTTATATCTTATAGAATAATAAAGGAATGGAGTCGAGTCGGGGTGTCAGCAGTGTTGCCAGAAGGTTACTTTTGTAACCTTTTAGGTGATTTCTATCTCTGTCAGGTTAATTTTAGGTTACACGATTCAAAAGGTTACTTCAAGGTGATTTTACTGACTAGGTACCGGTAAACATCGTGAGGAAACCTGCATGCGCTAAAGAAGAAATTCTGATACGTATGTGAAGTCTACCAATCCCATTGGACCCGCGTGGTGGACTAACGTCCTAGACTAACGCACATACACCCTACCTGAGGGTAGGCCTCTGCCCTACAGTGGGACGTATATAGGCTGATGATGATGAGTTATGTAACTACTTATGGGAAACTCTCGCGATTTCTAACAGTGAAAACCGCATCGTATTCTGTTTAGTGGATCGTCTCTGGGAAATTAGGTACTTACCTATACCTATAGTTTACTTTCTCGAAATACTACCTATAAAGTAATCATGCTTTATTATATCAGATATGTACCTTATTAGTTATTACCTACCTACCTACCTACTACCTTTCAAAGCGACATATTACAGAGATTTATTATTTGGAACATAAATTTGGTAGTAAGATGAAATGCCTTCAATTAAACCCGTAGAAGAGACTGTAAAAAAATGCCAAGTTCTGTCTACACGCTTCACTTTTAAAGCATGCATTGTGTACAATATAGTACAATTGAAAGTGGCGACGGGCGTGTGACCGCTAGTGATATCGGTCACACTTGACCACCATAGCGGCAAACAAACTCAATGCCATTAAATCGATAGAAAAAAATAGATAGGTTTAGCAGCACCGCCCACGGCCTCATGAGCAGAGGCCTTATATATCTCATGTAGCGTATAAAGGTGCAAACAAACTGGGCTTATGTGATCCCACGTACGTGATGCCACGTCCATCAGAAGACATCAGTTTTCATAATAAATATATGAAAAATCATTATTTAGAAACACATTCATCTTACGTGACGTCGCTGAAGGGACCAAATCCCATTCTACGTGTATTGCGTACGCGTCAGATCGCAAGTATTGCGTGTTAACACGTGATGACACGCTTGCGGCGCGTCATTCCGCTCATAGCTGCTGTCCAGTAACGTGCGAATACTCCGACGATCGACGCTTCATTGACTACGTGGCGCGGCGCAGTGCTAGTGTGTTTCTAACGTAACATCACATAACGTGGCGTAGCATCACATAAGCTCAATTTGCTTCTGTTGCTGACGAGGCTGATTAGTGGCGTAGCGTAGGGCTAGTGTATTTCTAACGTAACATCACATAACGTGGCGTAGCATCACATAAGCTCAATTTGCTTCTCTTGCTGACGAGGCTGATTAGTGGCGTAGCGTAGGGCTAGTGTGTTTCTAACGTAACATCACATAACGTGGCGTAGCATCACATAAGCTCAATTTGCTTCTGTTGCTGACGAGGCTGATTAGTGGCGTAGCGTAGGGCTAGTGTGTTTCTAACGTAACTTCACATAACGTGGCGTAGCATCACATAAGCTCAATTTGCTTCTGTTGCTGACGAGGCTGATTAGTGGCGTAGCGTAGGGCTAGTGTGTTTCTAACGTAACATCATATAACGTGGCGTGGCATCACATAAGCCCAGTTTGTTTTCACCTTAACTGTTTTCTGCAACCAAAACGGCCCTATGCCGTGCCAAAATCATCATAGGTCCCATGAAATTCAGGACTTTGCCCTGCTACTGAACTTGACAGTCGAGAGTTTGGGCATTGCTAGTAAATGGTCCATCATCCCCAGGGTTCGGAATAGCCGTAATGATCGAATGATAGCCAACCTCCGGTAGGAGCGAAAGGAAAAAGAAGTGAATGGTGGATATTCTGATTCTGAACATTAGCATTAATTGTTATTTAAACAAACAACATACTTATTGTTAGGTAACGAAAAGTTTAATTTTAGATTCTTTCTTTATTATTTTTTTATTGACCTCTTATATTTCGTTAAGAAGGGGGTTACACAATTGTAAATAAACTATGTAAATTAACTAAATAATTATCTATACTAGATCTAAATTAATTATAATATAAAAGAAGAACTTATAACTAATGAATGAAATATTTCCAGGCGACAAAGGTTAAAAAGGAAAAAATAAGAAATAAAGAAAAGATGAAAGATGAACCTACGCTATTCTAGGAGCTCGCCTTTCCGGTCTAAAGGAGCCTAAAATACTGGCGGCGTTACCGCTTTGTATTGCCAGTGCTATGCGTTAAGACGTCAATGGTATTTTTACATCTCTTCAATAAATAATCTCTTCTTGACCTATCAAGGACCAACTTAAGTAAAATTTAGGTAAGTACGAGGTAATAATTATAGTACTTTATGGTACTAGTATATCTTTATCAGCATTTTGTCATACTTTTCTGTTAGAGTAATACTTTACGTAACGCACTGCCGTGCACCCACGTGAGCCGAAACCGTAAAACGCATCCGTGGACAAGACATAATGCCTCAATATCTTTCTAAGGACATTATAATAAAGGCATTGTGTGTCACATGCCTTCTATTGCGAAAACGCTCCTACTATACCTTTTTTTAAATGAAATAACCATTGCATTGCTCCGGGAGCAGTTACTGCTTATTACTGCGAACTAGGGGGGGACACTACCAAGCCAGTGACGACGAAGCACCTTGGTAGGTCAACCGAACCATTGAAAGAACTTAGGCAACCTACCCCAAGGGCATCTGTAGGCCTCGCATGCCACCCCCGAGAAAACGTTAAAAATCGAGATGTGCCTCCATCTTTATTATTTTACGTAGACCCGAAAGAGCGCGCATGACGTGTCTCTTGTTTAAACGCTTTGTCGTGGGTGGCATGCTAGCCGTACTGGAAGAGATACGGGCTTCGGCATTAGGCGTTGCTTCGACTACGCGGCGGAATTGGGTAGCGGGGATTGTCATTGTAGCGTTACTAGAGCGCCAGAAGAGAAAGGAGTGGGCAGAGCAGGAAGCCGGGAAAGGCATTGTCTATACCTCTAAAATCCTTGGATATAGGCAGGAAGCTGGCATAGGTATTGTCTAGATGCAGCGCACCAAAGAAATGGAATCTAAAGTAAGGTACTCTTTGCAGCGTACTGTAATAGATACTCTTTTCTGATGCAGCGAAAGCGAAACTTCTTGGTCAATAGAATGCAGGCATCAGGAACACAGACTTCTGTGATCAGGAAGCTGGCATCATAGAGATAGGAAGGGCATACCTAGGTATTAGGTAAAATCAAAGAAATTTAACCTTACAGTAAGGTAAAATCTAAGAACAAGAACCTATATGTAAAATCCTTGGCAGGCAAGATCTTGACAATAGTCTTGGCAGGATTGTAATGTCAAGGTGAAATGTCACTGTCACATTACCTACTTTTTCAGGAACAGGAATATCCACAAACTATTGTATGTACTACCGGGAAAATCTAGGGAATTTATCAATAGTAACCTAGCTTATTTATAAATTTAACAAAGAGCATTTTATTATGTTTACTACTCTCTACTACCTACTTTTTCCTAGTTATAATAAAATGCTACATAATTTAATAGAAGTTCGGAATTATAATAAAAACTCATATTATTTTAGTGTGAAGAAAGGCATTATCGTTTTTGCTGCACTCGGAATTGTAAGTACGCAATGATAACCTTTAAAACATACTTAAACGTGTGGTTTCTTTAACTAGTAACCGTGGGTAACTAGTTAATCAGTGTTCAGTCGATCAGATCGATTTTGCCGACCCCTAATCTTTATAAGACTTACACAAAACATAACGGAGAGAGCGAAGCGAGCTCGAAATTTTGTAAGACAATTAATTGGGGTTGTGGTCAGACATCGTTTGGTTTATCCATGCAAAAATAGAAGCTTGAAGCGAGCTCGACTTTTCTCCTCAATACGAATCGATAGGAGCCAGAGCTTTTTAGGTAAGTAAAAGCTATTGATCGAACGATGCAAAATCGACATTTTGTACACCACGTAAATATTAGCTGTGGTCAGAACTCTTTAGGACTTTGACTATTTATTATCAGGACTAGCCTTGCGGTAGCATTTCCTCTCTGCCACGGTATAAGATCAATTAATCATGTGCATTTACATTCAATTTTATGCCTTATTACTAAACGAGACAGCCTATAATTTCGAACTTAAAACGTTTGGGGTTCACGCGAAACTACTTTTCATGATTTTTAACGTTCAAATTAGAATCTAAAGTTATGGGAATAAAATCAAAAGTTGCGGATTTTATGTTACCTCACCCCCCGCAAAAAGTAGCAGAAATGTTTGTTAGTAGAATCACACGCGTAACTAGTCCTCATATAAGTAGTCAAAGCTTTAGGATTATACCGTATAGCCCGTATAGGTACAGTAATTAAAACAGACACATAGAGCGATTTTGCCACTCCTAGTAAAGAGCCGCCATGGGCATTTGCCCTCCCAGCCTCCCCCCCCCCCCCCCCCTCCCTTCTCGCTACGCTACTGGAACTAATTTCATACGTCGGCAACAACACTGATGCGCTGAATCCTGCGCCCTTTCTCTGATCGGAATGGTTTCTCGATCCATAAGATTCAGAATGGTAAGGACGAGAGAATAAAAATAAAATAATAAATAAATAACGTTAACAGACACATACATTGTAATGATTGATCCCAAATTAAGCCTGAGGCTTTTTGTTATGGGAACCATTTACAGCAATTACGGCACACACATATAACACCCATGACCGAACCTGGATTCGAGATAAGATAAGATAAGATTTATTTGCACTGAAAAGGGTATAGTTACAAGATATTATTATAGTTACAATTGAGTCCTTATCGAACCGAACCATAGAGATCTAGAGAGATGCCAACCAACGCCCTGAGTACGAAATCTAGTGTCGCATCACAACCAGTACCACGCGATAGAAAGTATTTTGTTAGCTTGAATGTGCTCATTATCCATTGCGGTATCAGAACTCAACGTTCGAATAATCTTTATATTGTAAACTATTTGCACATAATATCTCGACTGTCTTTCAGCCTCATAATGTATTGAATCCTTACTGTCGCGAGCAATGTGTTCCGTTTTTGCGCATATTGCTGCGACACTGGCCCCGCCCCCTTTTCACATCTCCCTTTAGTTCATCCATGGTCATCCGTGGCGCCATCTAACGATCCCCTAGAAAAACACTGAGAAACGCTCAGTGGAGTTAACAAAAAACTTTCTTGTTTCAGTTTTTCTGGTGTTCAGATTTCCTCTTAGACGACAAGTATTGTCTGTCACTCGTTATCAACAAGGATTGGTTAAAATTGATGTACATATTCATACTGTGCCTCTATATTTCTTGTTTAATTTCCATGTTTGTATTAATAAAAACGTAAGTATTTAATTGTAGGTGTTTATTTTTTATTTTTGTCCAAAGTAGGTTTTCGACATCGTCTCCATAGTAATAAAAATTCAGTTTGATGATATGAAGCTTCCTGTTCGATATGTAATGCATTTAATTGTACGCCCTGTATTGTGGTATTAAGTCTGAAGGAACTTTAACACTTTCGCTGCTAAGCTCAAAACAAGGATCTTCGCGCAGTGCTAACACTGTGGAATGTAATACAATTCTGTCTTACCGGGCGAGTCGTGCGCACGGCGGCACATTTGTTGCTGACCTACGACGTAGGTCGTCAGCAGTTTAAGTGTTAAAGGTAAGCGCATTTTAGATTAGGCCGCATCGGGGCGGACTACAGCACAAAAATCCGCCCAAATCGCTATTATATAAAAGGGGTGCTAATTAACGCGACTTCTATTTATTATTACATGCGTTGCACACTAGAGCGGGCCGGGTCCGCTCATTTTCTGCTGCGATGCGGCCCGTCCATATATGTGCTTACCAAAATATAACTAGGATCTCTTTCTTGGTAAAGCCATGGTAAGAAAAAATTCACCATACACCTGCCTCTTTTTACTGAACCTATATGGCTAGCATGCCACGCACGAAAACCGCGCTCGCTTTTGCGTACTCAATGTTCAAAGGAAGAGACGTCTTGATTTTTGTCGTTTTCTCGGGGTGGCATGCTAGGCCCCCGAAAGTGTGATTTTTGAAAATCACACGGTCAAAATCACGATCAAATAATGCATAATATTTGAAATAGAAATTTTGTTATTTTCTGCTGCCGATTTGTACGTGTGACTTTCTTTTTTTTATGTTTTTGATCAATCGTAGGTAGTAATAAAATGTAGGTATTTCTTAAAAATAATACAAAGAAAATATAAATGCTTAATCCTTTATTTAGAACGAAAGCAAGTTTTTCTAAACATAACTCGATATTATCTGACGCCCTATAAAATGTACTATATAAACGTAAAAGTCAACTTTTTGATTAACAAACTAAATTAATACACAATTTTAGATCAGCTTCCTACATAACTCGGTCATTAACAAAATAAAGGCTCATTTTTTTCATTGGACGATAGCGCCCGCATGCGGGGAGCGGGATATTTCTAAACCGCATGCTATAGAGCCCGCATGCGGGGAACCGTTTTCGTATGCCGATAGGGCCCGCATGCAGAGTGCGGGAGATTTCTGTAACACATAGTTATCGACCAATGAAAATGAGCCAAAGTTTTATCCACATCAGTTGTAATGTGGATGAAACTTAACTAAAACGTCTAACATAATTTTTAGTTAATCCTTTTTACATAAACTTGTTTACAAAAAATAATAAAATTTATTTTAATGTTATCATGTACTAGTTTTAACCCTTACAGAACTGAATCAATCAATGAGTGCTTCAATTATTAATAAAAAACTGCTTCAGCATTATGGAGCATAATATTCGCCGACAGTAAACAATTCGGACAAAATTATGCTTTAGAAAAGATGCTGCATTTAATTTTTAATTGGTAATCAAAGAGGTAAAATGATAGATTTAGGATCTAGCGGCCCAGATGCATAACCCTTAAGGTGGTTGCAGAGGGGTCAATTTTATACAAAACTTTGACGCACAATACGCGTAGACGGTATTAATATACGTAACTTTGTATATATGAAAAAATAGTTTAGAAAATCTAGATGCTGCGTCACAAATAACATTTGCAATTTATAAAATAATTACGAAGACAGGTAGGTATAAAGCTTTGAAATTTTTCATACAAAATTTTAAAAGCTTTACATCTTCGTAATCTTTATATATAAAAGAAAGTCGTGTTAGTTACACTATTTATAACTCAAGAACGGCTGAAAATTGGTAGGGAGGTAGCTAAGAACCAGGAGAAGGACATAGGATTTTTTAATTTTTATCCCATTTAGGAATTTTTATCCCATTATTTTTATTATATTTGCCTCTAAGGCGGAACAAAGTTCGCGGGGTCAGCTAGTTATATTATAAATTGCAAATGTTATTTGTGACGCGGTAACTAGATTTTCTAAACTATTTTTCCATATATAAAATATTACTTTTATTAATTCCGTCTACGCGTATTGTGCGTCAAACTTTTGTATGGACTGAAACCACCTTAAGAGGAATTAAAAAGCTTTACCATTCTTAACGAATGACCAAACGACTACGAGGTATTAATCCTATATTTGAACACAATGTCCCGATGGGCCATAATATCTTACTTTATTTAATAGGTAAGATGGATAAACTTAGTATAATGCTGAGCGTAGACTGCAAGTAATAAAAAAACCTTTTACGATATGCCCAATACTTTAAAAATGATCCTAATATCAATGCATGAAGGTTGAAAATTGTTTACAGATACTTTACCATGATAAAATTCTGTTATGTTAACATTACTTAAGTAGACCGGATTGCCTAGCTTCAGTTTTGTACATACAGTTACTAATAGAATAGAGTGACTGACACCTGAGAGAGCGAGATGTACCTAGCGGCATCACTGTATAAAAGAAAGAGATACGCGACGCGAGGCAATAGAACCGTTTTTGGGATCTACTGGGTGAAAATTCGATTTCTGTGAATAAATGCCGAATCGTAGATAATTTTGTGAAATATACTAACACTATACAGGGTGAAATTGATATCATTAGCATCCTTTTAAACTAAGAGTCTACCCATCGAACTGAACAACTTTTACTATGAGAGCAAGCCGACAAAAATCAGAGCAAAAAAAAAATCTGCTGTTGCATACATTTCAATCGCGAACTCGCGCATCGAGATGCAGTTTAGTATGGAACAGCAGATTTTTTATTTGCTCCGATCGGTTTGCTCCCAAAGTAAAAGTTGTTCCGTTTTTATGGGTAGACTCTTAGTTTAAAAGGATGCTAATGATATCAATTTCACCCTGTATAATTAAATTAACTACGATTTCACGTTAGACTCAGAATTATAGACAGTGCTCGAGTTTTTTCCTGCAAATAATCTACTGAAAACGATTCCATTTGACAACTCATGTCAGTTCCTCTACTAAGGTATAATAACGTTATGGTTTTGTATATCGTTTTCTCTGTCACACTGCGTATTTTGCGTCAGAGATAGAAAATACAGTTTTTTTGCGATTTTTCTTATTGGTGGTGTGCCATAATAATGACAAGAGTTGTTTATTTACATCTCTACCTCAGTAAAATACTAATTTTAATTTATAGTAAAATGTACGTATTTTGTTATCATTTTTGACACAATGTAAAATCGATATTATAATCAACTGTTTAAAAATCAATTTTATGTTGACATTTAGGTAACTTATGTATCAAAACTCACATAAAACTAACCTAAAATATATACAGTTACATAATATCCTTTGAAGTAATATAGTAAAACAAAGGAATTCAGACCTTATTGAACATTTTTTACACACTTTTTAAAATGTCTATTGAATTTTGACACTTTGTATGGCGCCAGAGTTACGTCATATTTCGTAAAACGATAGTTGCAGTACAGAAATATGAAGGCGCCACTTTCTTTGATATAACTTCAAAATCACACAACTTAGGAAGACCACAAAAGAGACAGGTACAGAAGGGCGGCTTTATACAAACAAGCGAAACAGGCGCACGCACACGTTGACGCGCACGAGCACATTATTCAATAGTTAAGAGGCTATATGAAAAAAATAGGATTCTTCAACGCGTCATATATCATGAAGTACTAACAGTAGGAGTATGAGTAGCGGCTATGTGTAAATTAAACATATAATTGAAGTTTCGACAAGAGCCAAAACAAGATTAAGACACATTTTATCGATAGAAAAACAAGCCAAAGTAGCCTCCGTTTTTATCGATAAACTCTTGGAACTGCTAAACGGTCAATAATAGAAACTTGATTTAAAAAAAAAGATTGATATTTTACAAATTTTGATTAGAGCAGAATTGAACTTACATAAATAGTACAATCACAATTAAATAAAGTTTGTTTTACGCTTGCGTCGTTTCAGGCGCGCGCGCCGGCCCATCTCTTTCTCTCGCTTTAGGCAGTAATATAAGCTATCACACGCCCATTTCGCTTCAATTATTTTTCGACATAGTCCCTTAACAGATACAGCACTCTTCCGATTTCGCGCGCTTTTTCTAATTTGGAACTCAGTGCTTCAGGAACGACGAACTAAAATGCGCCTTATGTTAGTGCACAGCACCATGTATCGCTTGCGACATATGAATAGATAATAATAGTACACTATAGAAGCGAAACTCCTTTGCGAGTGCCTCAAACGTCAAGTTTTGACAGCACTTCTCCCCTCAACCCGCGACGCCCCGCCGTCGCCAACGGATGCCGCTAGGGCTGTTACCTAAAATAACTAATTTCTAATAGCTGTTATTTTATGTTATATTTAACAGGTACGGTATTTATTTCTTTTCTATTCTGGAAATAGTCAATAGACTATTTTTAACTTTAATGTTTTATCATTATTTTTATTTTGACATTGCTAATTTTATTTTAATATATAATTTGACGATCATGTTATGAATGGACCAATTTTTTTGTCCCATTGTTGGGCAAAGGTCTCCCCCAAGCTTTTACAGCCTTCCCTATCCTGTTCCATCAGTTGCCATTTCGCTACGTGGGCATCTAGGTCGTCGCGCCATCTCTTTCTTGTTCTGCCCCGGCCCCGGCTTCCATCGTCGGGCTCCTATTGGGTCGCGATCGATGCCCATTCATAGTTTGGAGGGTTTGGACTTTTATGTAAAATATTTATGTAAGAATGTGACATGTTATAATATGAAATATATGAATCTAATCTAATCTAACCTATTAGTGCCTCAAATTGCAAGGAACATTTTCCCAACTTGCCCCCAACCTGCAATGACTTGCCCCAACGTTCCATAACGTGCACCGAATTGCCACTAACATGCCACATCCTTCCCCAAACTTGCCACAGCCCAACTTGCCACCAACCACCAACTTACACCTAATTTACCCCTAATGAACCCCCGATGGACCCTAATGGACCCCTAATGAACCGCAAATGACATCTAATGTACCCCTAATGGACACCTCTTGTACCCCTCACACACCACCAACCCATTTAATCGTTTGTCAGAGACGCAAACCCTGACTGACTAGTTGGTTAAACCAAAATGACATTGGCGTGACCTTGAACGCGTCTGTCGTGAATGTTTCGCTTTTATAGTGTACTATTATTTCCTATTGCACGGTGCACTAGCTCACGTTCGGCGATCTCGGATCAAGTCAGTCTAACGCAAGTACTTTCTATTTATTTTGTGTACACACGGCGACACATCAAGCTACAAAACCAAAATAAGCTGGCCGCGCGTAGGTCGAGTAACTTCCCGCGTCCAGCTTATGTTGGTTTTGTATAGCTTGATGTGTCGCCGTGTGTATGCCTGTTTAAGTCGTTGCGTGGATTCGTTCTGCGGTACCATTCTCTTTTGTAGCAAGACAGAGCTTGGCAAAAACGAGTTTGGAAAAAATTAGGGCGCCACTGTCTTTGCAACAACGTCAAAATAACGCATAACCTGGCAACACCACAGCACTAAAACAGTTTGCCAAACTGTATAAATATACTTTGACAACCTTTGACGCCGCCATTATAAATCTTTATTTTTATGAAAAGATTCATTACATGTTTATTTTATTTCATTTTATTTAAAAAAAATACAACAGAAAAGACTTACGAGGCGCAAAGGGTTTGAAGATTTTAGTATGGATAGTGGCCTATGGCTAGCCGACATCTTGATTCTTCCTAAAACCTTGAAATCGTTATACAGGGTGAAATTGATATCATTAGCATCCTTTTAAACTAAGAGTCTACCCATCAAACTGACTAACTTTTACTATGGGAGCAAACTGATCGGAGCAAATAAAAAATCTGCTGTTCCATACTAAACTGCAATCTTGACGCGCGAGTTCGCGACTTAAATGTATGCAACAGCAGATTTTTTTTGCTCCCATAGTAAAAGTTGTTCAGTTCGATGGGTAGACTCTTAATTTAAAAGGATGCTAATGATATCAATTTCACCCTGTATATGTATAAATAGGTTTCAAACTGTAACACCACTTTTGCGAAAATTCTAGGTATCTCAAAAGACCATAGGCTAATCTTCAAACCCAAACTTTTTTAAGTGTCAAAAAAATCAATAGACAATTTAAAACATTCAATCACCCACCTCGCTTCTCCCTTCATCTATTTTCAAACGTTTAACACTTGGGGAACTAGATCTGTCTTCTGAAAAACTCACTCTTTTCCTTTTTAAACCTTTCCCTTCTCCTTCTAAGCTACTTAGTCTACTGCATTCTGAGTCACTGGAGATGCCGTTAGTAGCATTTTTTATTATTAGCAGATCTTTTTCTATTTCTGTGAGTTCGCGGGGCTTGGCCGGGCGGCCGACGGGTCGCTTTGGTTTCATTTTGCTGGTAGAAGGTGATTCTTCTATGTTTTTGCGTTTTTTGTACGTCCGTTTCAATGCTATTTTGTTTTTCTTTGATTGGGGCTCGTCCTGTGGGAACGAAATATAGATTATAATGTATTTTTTAAAGCTAGGTACTATATATTTACCAATAAGTATACCTGTTTTTAAGACTTATCATAAGAGCGTCGGTGGCGCGTTGCGGAGAGGTATGGACACCCTATTATGGGGGTCCGGGTTCAAATCCGCACGGACAACATGCCATGTACCAATGAGTTTTTCTAACTTATGTACGTAATACCGACTGCTCTCAAACGGTAAAGGAAAACTTCGTGAGGAAACTTGCATACGCTGAAGATGAAATTCTGATGCGTATGTGAAGTCTACCAATCCGCATTGGACACGCGTGGTGGACTAATGCCCATACATCCTCCCTGAGGGTAGGCCTGTGCCCTGCAGTGGGACGTTTATAGGCTGATGATGATAAGCTTTTAAAAGGATAGGCGGGCTGAAATGGTAATTTGGAGAATAGGTCACTTTTCCGATTGTATACATACCGATTTTACTTGATTTTACTTTAGACTGAATTACACTGGTTTTAATCATTCTTTCAAGAATAATATGAGAAAGACTTTGGCTATGTCTGTGTTTTGATTTTTTTGTTTATATTCGTCAAATTTACTGGCTGGATGTCTGAAAACGGGCGGAAAATTGGTCCTTAGTTCTTACAGTAAGTAATTAAAGCAAAAAAAGCAAAACATACGGACATAGCAGAGGACATAGATTGTGTGGTTTTTTTTTCGCTCGTGTCATTATCCAGGGAGAAAACAGGGCAATACGTTTGTATGGAAAAAGCCGTACCCGCCTATCCTCTTAACTATTTAATTAATCGAACTTATGTAATTGAATTGTAATATCTTTACATTTTACAAAATGTGGTAAAATGTTTGCATGATAAATAAAAATTTATCGTTTAGTTTAAGTTTATTTAGCAGTTGTTTTATAAATTAGGTTGGAAATTTAAAATATTTCTCTATTGAACATTGCTGTATGTGCCCAACCGGGTTCATAATATGTCTTGCCATATGCATTAAATGATGAATAATACATTGCATGATGCTCAAACAAACAAACAATCATATACCTGTTTAGGCTTAGCCCCAATGTAGCCGGAGCATCTCTTAGCACCGCACAAACATCGCTTCTTCTCAATGCCAGCGCACTCCAGGTTGTAATTAAATGTTACTTCGCTGTCCTGTGACAAACAAAGACATAAATAAAGAACCAAGAGAATTCAAGAGAAGGCCTAGAACAACAAAATTAACTTACTGCAGGTATATCGTTGATCGCGAAAAGTCCCACTCTGACGTCACCGAGCACCGTCCACTTCTGAGTTTCACAGTTGGGCTCGCAGCAGTGGTTCATGAACCTGAAAATACGAGAAAACAACTTTACTAATGGTATGCATTTAATACCAATTCATCTTCTTCTTATCGTGTGGGCAGCAATACCAATTTATTTATGCAATGTCTGAATGCACAGTAAACATTTTTTTAGAAATTAAATTCTAGTGCATAATCGTGAGCATATGGTAATGCTTGCATACGTTCGTTGAAGAAATTCTGATGCGTATGTGAAGTCTCAGAGAATTCGCATTGGGCACGCGTGGTGGACTAACGCCCATACACCCCTGGGTTAGGCCCGTGCCTTGCAGTGGGACATAGTAAAAGTTGTTCAGTTTGATGGGTAGACTCTTCGTGCATGGATGCTAATGATATAAATTTCACCCTGTATACGTTGTGATAATGATATGCAACTGCCAAAAGATGAATGATGCATGCTACATGCATCATTCATCTTTTATATTAGTAGAATATTGCAGTTGTGGGCTTAATATTGCAATTGTATATACACAGTCGCCGGAAAATGCTAGTTATATTATTATTATTATTTGGTTGTAAGGGCTTGGTCAATGATCAGTAGCTACTGCGACCTGAATAGATCTATTGTAGTTGTCACCCTTGACCTAAAGGTCATTGGCCCACGGACTTCATGAACCGTGTTAAGCTTTTGAAGGGGAAAACCCAAATGTCAGTAGGTGTTACGTACCCACCTAGATGGCGACTCCTGCTGTGAATGAGCACTTCGCATTCGCAGAGGAGGTCTATGATGCTAGTTACAACAAAGTTGGTTATTAAAAGTATTGTCTCACCTAGCAGAATTCCCCTTAGGTCCAGCGTCGATCATCCTCTCCTTGTCCAGCGTCAGGAAGTAGAAGTTCTCGTCTCTGATCTCGTGTTTTCTGCGCATACGCCGCTGGAACTCTTCTTCGTCTATTAGTTCACCTACGTATTCTATCACGAATTGTCCTGAAATATCACATAACATAAAAGGTCTGAGAAACGGGCAGTTTCTATACAAAAAGCGAATACGTTTTTATTCCTCTCTTCTTATTGTCGTGTGGGCAGAGCCCTGGTGTCAAGAGTTCTTTCATACCGCCTTATGGCCTCTGACGTGGTTTTTATGTAACGACTACTACCACCAGACCGGGACCAACGGCTTAACGTGCCATTCGCAGCACGGAATCATCTTTCTTTTCAGACAAACAGGTGATTCAGCCTGCAATATCCTCACCAACTGGGGCAAAACGCACAAAGTGACATATCAGTAGGTTTCCCCCGTGAGGATCGAACCCACGACCTCTGCGTCAAGAGCCCAATGCTCTTAACCATTAGACCACGGAGACAGTTCCAGTTTATTCCACTGGTTTTATTTTCATTTGTTTGATTTAGAGCATTTTATATATATTTGGGTGGTGGGTTTGGTTTGCAACTGAATCGCCGCGATTTTTAAGCATAAGCGTTGACTGAGCGATTCCGCCGCGATACTGATTGATCTTAGAAATATCGCGGCGATGTCTCGGCGATATCGCGACGCTATCTTTCCGCCTACGCTCAGAAATAGCTTATGTGATGCGGCCCTTATCATCATCATCATCATGACAGCCTATATAGGTCTCACTGCCTGGCGAAAGCCTACCTGGGAGGGTGAATGGGCGTGTGCCAAATGCGGATTGATAGACTTCACATACGCATCGGAATTTCTTCTTCAGCGTATGCAGGATTCCTCACGATGTTTTCCTTCACGTTTGAGAGCAATCGGTATTACGTACATAAGTTAGAAAAACTCATTGGTACATGGCATGTCATCCGTGCGGATTCGAACCTGGACCTCAAGATTGAGTGTCCATAACTCTTTAAACGTGGTAGTAGTGTACTAGCTTTGATATCCTCCAAAGTCTTTAGGCCCCAGCCTCTGTGCGGCCAGCTTGGGGTACTGCCGCTTCTCGAACGGTCGGCCCGCACTCCGTTAGCAGCATTCTGTCAATAGCTTATACTGTGGTAGTACTGTACCTGCTTTGATGTCCTCTAAGGTCTTCAGGCCCCAGCCCCTGTGCGGGGTGCGGTAGGGCACCAGCTTGGGGTACTGCCGCTTCTCGAACGCGCGGTTATTGCAGCGGTCGCCAGCCCTGCATGTCGGCCCGCATTCCGTTAGCAGCATTCTGTGAACGAAAGATTAGAGTTAGTTCAGAGCGATGATAGCCCATACGGAAGAGAGCTAGCGCCTCAATCCTGAGGACGCGGTTCGATTCCTGACCTGTACCACTAAGTTCTTCGGAATTCATGTACGGTTGTATTTATCATTTACTAGCTCGGCGGTGAAGGAAAACATCGTGAGGAAACCTGCATTCCCGAGGGTTAAAATATGGGTGAGCTTGGGGCGAACATAAAGGACCAGCGCTGGTCTCCGTGTTACATAACGACCCTTGCTTGCAATAGCCCAACCACAAATAATAATAGAGTTAGTTCAAAAGATGATGGTGGCTAAGGGGTCATTGTTTATGTAGATAATAAGTTTTGTACCCTTTATGGAAAAAAATATATATTATTATTGTATTTCTGAACGTATTTTATGGCCCGTAGCCCGGACCTTTGGACATCGACTCGAAGGTCGTGGGTTCGATTCCCACGGGACACCTAGTGATATGTCACTTTGTGCCGTTTTCCCCAGTTGGCGAGGACATTGCAGGCTGAATCAACTGATTATCTGAAAAGAAAAATGATTCCGTGCTTCGGATGGCACGTTAAGCCGTTGGTCCCGGCTACTATCTCTGGTGGTAATAGTCGTTAAATAAAAACCACGTCAGAGGCCGTAAGGCGGTCTGAAAAAACTCTGACACCAGGGCTTTGCTCACACGATAAGAAGAATTGGTGTTACTTTGACAATCCGCCACCGCCACACGTCTCTTCTGTATAAACAGCACCTAAGGCCGGCCAATTAAGGCAAGCACAAATGGGGGGTTGATCATCTTGGGGTCTAATCCGACCGGCCAGTACAGGCCAGTCGGAGACGAGGATCAGGGACTACTCTCTCTTATATGTAACATGTTGCCTCGTAGTTTTGCACGGTGTACTTTTTTTTTTTTTTTTACTAGCCCACTTCATCTCGGTGCACTAAACAGGTAAAAGTTACTTTATTCAAAGCGTACAGTCAGTCGTTTTACACGTGCAGTCTATGGACCAACTACAATCAGCAAGCATACAGCGCCCTGCGAGTCCAGTACAACAATGCGCTCAGGATGCTGCTGGGGCTGCCGCGGTTTTGCAGCGCATCGACAATGTTCGCGCAGGCGCATATAGATGACTTCTACGCCAGCATTAGAAAGCGGAGCGCCTCGCTGCTGAATCGCCTCCGGGGCAGTACTAATAGCATCCTGAGCGTGTTGGTTGAGCGGTGGGACTCACCCATGGTGCAGAGGTGGATGCTACTGCATGCCAGCTCATCACCCTTTGTACAGTAGGTAATGTAATCTATACTATTATAAAACTGTAACAGGAAGTTTGTCTGTACATTGAAGATATTAACAAAAAAAAGTTACGATATGGTTTTTAGGTGACCCTGATTCCATTTCACCAATTTTTGGATTTTTTGTCTGTCTGTTTGTTTGTGTGTTTGTTTGTTTGAACGAGTATCACGCAAAAACTACTGAACCGATTTTGATGAAACTTTTTTTGTTTGATAGCTTATGATCTGACTTAAAATCTGGTATATAATTTGTGCGGACGAAGTCGCGGGTTAACGCTCGTTTAATTTAATATTATTATTGTAATTTATTTAATTTTATTAATGAATGTATTTATTTGTGAACTAACATAGTTATAAGACAATTGTTACTAACACAATATATATGAATAATCTGAAATAAATAATTGTTAATTTAATTTATACTGTGCATGAGGGATTATTATTATACAAGTTACCTGTTAAGACAGTGAGAGTACAGCCCACAAGGCTCGTCCTCATCCGGGTTACATTCGCACTGGGTGAGGGAACTTTCCTCCACATCTATACGTCGACCGCATAGTGAACCGCATGGCTTGTTAACCTTCAACTTGACGTAATGCGGAGGTAGTAGTGATGATGCGATGTCTAGGGATTCTTCTTCGTTTGGTGGTACGCCTGGAAGAAATAATAATTGGAAGATAATTGTTTAAACCAGTTGTTGATATTAACCATAGAGATCTAGAGAGATGCCAACCAACGCGCTGAGTACGAAACCTATCGCAGTACCACCAGTACCACGCGATAGAAAGTATTTTGTTAGCTTGAATGTGCTCATTATCCATTGCGGTATCAGAACGCAACGTTCGAATAATCTTTAGTACTACGCCAGCATTGTAAACTATTTACACATAATATCTTGACTGGCTTTCAACCTCATAATATATTGAATCATTACTGTCGCGAGCAATGTGTTCCGTTTTTGCGCATATTGCTGCGACACTGGCCCCGCCCCCTTTTCACATCTCCCTTTAGTTTTTGTGATCTGTGATATTAACGTATTTGTTAAAAATTTTCACAGAATATGTGTTGCTATGGCGGATTTGGAAACAAATAATAAATAAAAAAGTCCCCATACAAGAAACGTGTTTCTTTCAGCGTTTCTTGTTTTTGCTCTATCGTAAAAATTTTAATACATACAAGCGTCAAACTTGGTGTGATTATAGAGCATACCCTTCGGTAAAACAGCAAATAATAAAAACCGGTCAAGTGTGTGTCGGGCTTGAACTGAGGATCCCAGAAAAAAAACTATATTTTTGGTAATATTGTATGGTGGTACGGAACCTGCCGTGCGAGAGTCCGACTCGCCGGTTAATATTTTTGTTCAATCCTACATAATAATACTCACTTTTCATTAAAGTGAACGCTCTCTGCGCATGTTCCATGGCAATAGTAAAGGCTTCGTCTATCTTTGATTTCTGACCGGACACTTTGCCTGAATCACCTGAAAAACATAAAAGCAAAGTTAATTAAGGTAAGTAATAGGAAAAGGTAGTTAATTAGGACTATACCGTATGTTTTTTTACCGTATCGAAATATTCAGGGATGTTTCAGACCATCAAACTAAACAACTTTTACTATGGGAGCAAATCTAAAATAGCAAAAAAAAAAATTGCTTCTCCATACTAAATAACTGCTATGCCTGCTCGACTCAAATGTAAGAGCAGATTTTTATTTTCCGATTTCAGATTTTCTCCCATAGTAAAAGTTGTTCAGTTTGATGGTCTGACCATCCCTGAAAATTTTTACACAGTAAAAAAAGGTCGATCAATAAACTATACTAAAAAAAAATTTTAATCATACAGTACAGAGTGTTGAACTTAAATGCGTTACATTTTTTAGGGGGTTTCTTCAGCCAACATCGAAATCGGGAAAAATAAATGTATTGTTAGGGTAGACAGTTGCGTTGTATTCATGATACTAAACAACCCTTCCTAAGGAACATGAGGACATTCGCAACAATCATTTGACTTCTTTCATACAAACGTTCGATCAGCTGATTGCATTTAATAAAAGAGAATTTTCTTTTTTATTTTTCCTATAAGCTTTGTTCAGGATCATGGGTACAATAACCCCTTAATCACATCCTTCTTTGGTGAACGAAATTTGATTCTATTGAAAGTTTACACAGGGGTTCAACAACGCCGCCAGGTTGCCTAGTAAAAGTTGTTCAGTTTGATGGGTAGACTCTTAGTTTAAAAGGATGGTAATGATATCAATTTAATTTCACCCTGTATAAAGTAATGCTATTGTTTAACCTAACACTCTGTAGAAAACATCCATCGTCAATGGCGAATGCAACCTACCTTCCTGGAAAGGAAACACTCGACCCCTATTGACCCAGTAGTGGTCGTACTGCCCGAAGAAACGCACGACGAATTCACCAAACGAATGTTTGACAGCCATTATGTTCTCGGGGATCTCGAATGGATGAAGTATAATACCGGGCCACCATCTGCAATTAAAACAAATAGTTAATTACGGATAATTAAGCCACAGAGACGACACACTAAATGGAGACTTAACTTAGATTTGGGGATAAAACATTTATGAAGTCAAGTAGCTATTAATCACCTAGAATTTACAGGTTTATTCAAAACTAGCGTTAACCCGCGACTTCGTCCGCACAAATTACATACCAGATTTAAGTTTCAAAAAAAAAATTTCATCAAAATCGGTTGAGTAGTTTTTGCGTGATGCTCGATCAAACAAACACACAAACAGACAGATAAAAAATCCAAAAATTGGTGATATGGAATCAGGGACACCTAAAAACCATATCGTTACCTTTTTTTTGTTAATATCTTCAATGTACAGACACACTTCAGGGCTTCTACCCGGACATTCGAACTTCGCAATTGCGTGAACGTTTTCGATCCAATGTGAACTCTATTACAATGGAGTTCGGACCGAAACGGATATATCGAAAATAGAAAGTCCGGGTACAGGGCCTGTTACAGTTTTATATAGGGTGAAATTGATATCTTTAGCACAGTATAAATACTAGTACTACCCGTATCATTAGCATCCCTTTAAACTAAGAGTCTACCCATAAAACTGAACAACTTTTACTATGGGTGCAAACCGATCGGAGCAACAAAATCGCGTTTCCTGAGGTAGGCTCCTTAGTAAAAGTTATTCAGTTTGATGGTCTGAGTTCACCGTTTAAGTATTTGCTAGGCTGTCACTTACACCCTGTATATTTTACGGATAGAAGACATCATTTTAAGAAACTATTTTTTTTTTTGCAATTTGTCTTATCAATTTTACTAAAAATATCTGTAATGCTTTCACTTTATAATCTCTAACATAGAAAATATTGTTATTGAGACAATTATCTCGAAATGGTTTTCGATTCAGCCCTCCCAAAAAAACTTGACTTATCGAATTTACGGTCCTGCACTGCACTCAACCAACGAGTTCCCATCACCTTCACCAGGTCTCGGTCCACCTTGTGGGGGGCTCACTGCCAAGCCACGCTACGTCTTCCGGTACGCGGTCGCCTTTCAAGAACCCTTCGGCGCCATAGGACATCTGTTAAATCCTTAGACCATAATTATTCGCTAAGCTTAAATCACATTACTCACCTATAATGACCCAATTTGACCCAAACGATTTCTCCATACAAAGGCAGCCTGCCAGTCTCGCAATCCTCACACATGTAGCCACCTTCAGGCGGCTTGATGTTCAGGCATTCGGCGTGGAAGGACGTGGGGCAGTATTCACAGCAGATGAGGGAACCGCCCAGCGCGCATATGAAGCACCAGCCAGTATTCACGTGGCAGGGAACTTTGCCTGGCCTGGGGGGAAATGTGTTGGTAAATTTTTGAGTAGAAATATATCCATTTACTATAAGTTTAAAATAACAATATGCATGACCTTGAAGGGCCGTTGGATAATTTCACTCGGTTGAGAAAGGAATGTTGACTCTATGTAAAGGAAATAATCATTTGAATCACTTATAGTGAAGTTCGTGTGATTGAGTGACGTCACATTATCGAGCGAGGTCATGCACATTGCTATTTTAAACTGATAGTTATGCATGTAATATGCCTGCTAGGTTCCCTAAGGAGCAATCAGAGATATTCTTAATTTATCATAACTGACACCTATGGAACAGCTGGTTTATTTATCGCGCTTTCAAAGTTTGTCCCATAGTAGAAGTTTTTAGTTTGATGGTCTTAAGCACCCCCTGAAATATTTTACGCATTTAAATTTACACCCTGTTTTTATAATATCCACATTTCACTAGGAGTGCCGCCTATAATATTACCACGTTATTTCAGGAAAACATTGTCAGGAAAATTGTTAATTTCGACTGGCTCACTCCCTTGGACAAATAAACCACTCCCCATGCAGGACAGAGTATCAATACTATAGTGAAAAGTGGATGTTCCGAGTTTTCAGAGTGTCTCTGACTACCTCCTCCTCGGGGAGCATATAATTGCATGGTTCCATCCCCATAGGCTTTTCGGTGAAGGAAATCATCGTGAGGAAACCGGCATGCTTCAATTTCGAGGCATGTATTGTACCCACTGTCCATTAAAACTGGCGACGGGCTCACTACCCGTCACAATGGTCAGAGTTTCGGTACTACTAGTGAAACGTGGATGTTCTGAAGTTTCAGAATATCTAAGACGACCCCCTCGGGGAATATAGTCGTGAGCATATATGGAGTCCCACCCCCAAAGAAAAAGTCTAAATTAAAGAAAATATATTGCAAAACTTACCTATGCTCATAGTGCCTCGGACAAATAATCTGAGACGCCGTCAGAATCTGCGACCCAGCCGGCAAGCACTTTGTAAAAGAGTGGTAGGTAGCCGGACATTTCACACATCTCGCCAGCTTATCCCCACTGAACCTGGTCTTGCATCCTCTAGGGTCATCAGATACGCATGTATGACACACATGTCTTGGACAGGACATTGCTTCGAAAAACTCACTAATCTTCTTATTATTTCTGGAAGGTTCCCCAGAATTAAACTGTGTTTGTGGCCATTGTTCTAAGCATTCCAAATGGTAGTACTTGTAACAATGGGCGATTTGACACTTTTGTTTCTGCAAATTTTGGGTTTTAGGTGACACTATAGATTTGCAAACAAAGCAAATAGGTTGATCGTGTTTAAGACAGTTATGGCATTTGAAATCTAGTTCAATAGGTTTGCTTCTAGGCTTCATTTTTATATCAACTATCTTACATTTACCAGCTTTCACGCCTTTCCAATCCAATTCCTCGTCTGTAGAATAGGAGTCATAATCTATTTTCTCAGCAGTTTCGAGTATCTCGTTCATTTTTGTTGAGAATTGTGCTTCGAATAGATCCGCGTCGGTTACTATGCGTTCGGATTCGATATCCTCTAAAGACATATTGAAATCTTCGGATAAATCTTGAGATTTCTCGTCGCTTTGGCTCTCAGAATCTACGCCGTTCGAATCAGTTGAAACCTTAGGTTTTCTGCCTCTAGGCTTCTTTTTCTTCTTTCTACCTTTCGAAGGTAAAGGTAGTTCGACAATTTCTTTTTGTTTTCTGACGCAATCTGCGTGGAACATTCCGTGGCAGCCTTTGCATTTGTGTAAATTGTTGGTTCTCTCGCAGATTTCGCAGACTTTCTCGCGAACTAAACCTTTAAAAATGTTGGGTTTAGGTTTCGTTAGGTCTTCAAAATATGCTTCTACTTCGTCGTATTCATCAAGATCGATTGTTTCGGGTTCTGATGTTTCTTTCTTTAATAACTGTGTATCTGTTTTTGGGTCATCTTTAGGTTCAATCTTTATTTCTGTAGCTTGTAATGTAGATTCAGCTTTAGGCACATGATCTTTAGATTGACTGTTGTATATCTCAAACATTTGTATTTCATCTTCTATGTCAGAAAATTCTTCATTGTAATAGGGCTGAGAAGTTTTACGTTTAGGTTTATCTTTACTCTCTTTAGACAAGACAGATTTTTTTAATTCTTGAGATAATACTTTATTAATGTTTATAGCCTTAATTTTCTTTTGTTTAATTGGTTTTGAGGGTCCCTGCCCTTTAACCAAGTTTGATTGTTCTATGTCATCAGATTTTTTCTGATCAGATTTCATACTGTTTTCATAAAGCCATGTTTTGTATAAATAAGCAATGATTTCATCTATCGTTAATTCGGGATGCTCTTCAATTAGAACGTCTTGTCTTAATTCGAGATATCTCAAAAACTCCGGGTCTTTTAAATTATCCACTTTCTCGGATTTTTCTTTGCGCTTTCGTTTAGTAGATGCAGTACTGTCTTCAGATTTTATCGATATTGTATCGGGATCGCATTCTTCTTCATTTTTTATTTGTGGACTGTCTTCTTTGACATGTTTATCATTTCCTTTATCCTTATTTAATTCAGATTTTCTCAAACTAAATCTACTTCTCCTTGGAGTATTATTTTCAGAATTGGTATCAAGAATAGACACTTCAGTATTTTCTGTTTTGACTTTAACGATTTTTGGTAAATTAGTCTCTACTGTATCGATTTGAGAGTCGAGCACAATTATTGGCATTTCATTTTGAGTATCTTTGGTTCCCTTTTTAACATTTTCAGTATGACAATTTAGTTTTTTAGATCTTAGTTTAAGTTCACTCAGTGATATGTCATCGAATTCCGAATTAATGGATTCAGTCTCAGATTCAAAATTATTATCAAATTTCAAATTAGGTAATTCATCAACGTAAATACCATTTTCCAAGATTTTATTTGTTTCTGCAATATCAAGCATTGTATCATTTTCTTTTTTATTTTCTTTGGTTGAAACAGCATCTTTTGAGGATTGGGTAATAGAATCTGGCGTAATTTTAGATAAATTGTCATGATTGGTATCCTCTTCAACAGAAACTGTGGCATCTTCTGTATAATCCATAGAAGAAACTGAAGCAATTTCAGGTAAAGTTTCTTCTCCAATATCTTGTTTCGGAGACTCTAAGATATCTTTCACAAACTGCATGGGAAAAATTATAGAAATGTCGTTAACATTGTCTAAATCCTTTTTAGAAGAAACTATAGCATCATCTGTAGATTTCTCGTGAGATGTTAACATGAATTCAGGTAAATTGTTTTGATTGGCTTCTATTGTAGTATGTACATTTTCTGGACTGACTTCTCTTTGAACAGTAACCAAAACATCCTCTACAGATTCCACGGAAGTAGACACAATTTCAAACGACTTGGCTTGAATGTCATTCTCTACGCTATCAATGTCATTTACATTATTATTTGTTAAACTAAGTTTTTCATTTACAAGCGTTGGTTCTTCACTATTCTCCGTTTTAATATCTGCAGCATTTTCGGATTCTTTGCCACCAGCAACTACTGTTTTCTCATTTGGTTTTGCAATAATTTGAAACGACTCAGCTTGAATGTCTTTCTCCTCGCTATCAATGTCATTTACATTATCATTTGTGAATCTAACTTTTTCATTTACATGCATTGGTTCTCCACTATTCTCCGTTTCAATATCTGCAGCATTTCCGGGTTTTTTGTCACCAGCAACTACTGTTTTCTCATTTGGTTTAGCAATAGGAACTTCTGCATCTAAAATAAGTTCTGGTATATTATCTTCACGTTTAAGAACTTCTTCGTCATTTTTCAAAACAGAGACGGTATTTATCTCTTTAGAATTAATATTATTTAGTAAATTTTCAGTCTTTTCCGAATCACTTTGTAAAATTTCTTTCACGATTTCAATTTGTTCGTCAACTGCCATTTTATCATTGGCTTTCTCATTCTCTTTACTAGTACTATTGCTGACAGAACCTTCGCCGTCAGATGTAATATGTTCTATTACACATTCTATTGAACTTATTTTATTTATATCTTCAGTATCATCAATGCCAGAACTCGGTTTAGTTATTTCTTTTCCTTCATCAACTGTCACACCACCTTTATCTTCAGAAATTACATCTTTAACCCCGGTTTTAGAACTGCCATCACTAGCTTCAACGCCTTCATTTATAGTAGAAGTTACAACACAATCAATATTTTTGTCGCTCAAGTTATTAGAGTTATCATTAACACCTTGAATAGAAGTATTTTGATCTTGTAAACCACTTTCAACTGACACCTCTAGTTGCACGTTTATACCTGCCGGTAAGATACTTTCCACTACATTTTGAATAAACGAATTTTGCAAATCACAAGTTGGTAATGTAATATCACGTTCTTGAAGGTTTATTGTGTCGTTGACCTCAGTTATTTCTATAATGTTATCTTCCATCATTTTAATTTCATTTGGATTATCAATTTTATAATTTACTTCAATTGTTTCTTTTAAAAAAGCCTTTGTAGATTCTTGTAAATCTTCATCGACTTGTGTCGGTGGATCCACTTCCATTTCAGTTGAATGGATTTCTATTTTTCTTTCTATTGCTTCATTACTCTTTTGAGCAATGGCTTTATCTGGTACGGTATCACTTGATTCATCAGAATCTTTTCTACAGCTTATGACTTTATTATCATTATTTTCTTCTTCTTCAGATTTATCAGAAAGTGTCTCTACTTTTACAACAACACAAAGTTCTTCAGAGTTTTTTGATGCGACAGTTTTCTGCATCCTCAATTTTTCTTTAACTATATCTGTTATGTCTATTTTTACAAAACATTTCTCCATATCTTCATAGGATTTTATGCTATAATCGTGTTCATTGTGATGAGAAAGTAAATGCTGAGATTCGTTTACAGATCTTCTAAAATGATATGGTTTCTGCGTAGGTGTTTCTTTGGTGATCTTTTTCTTTTTCGAATATACAGTTTTACTTTCTTTCTCCTTCCCTTTAGCTTTATCTTTCTTGTCTTTCTTATCCTTTTCTAATGTATCTAGAGTAGTCACAACTTTCAACTTTTCAGGAGTTTTCGATTTAGCTTTTTGGAGCCATCTATCCATGTGAGACTGTTTTTGAATCTTAATCATGCCTGTTTTGGCAGCCATATTGTCTAGGCATGCCGTAACCACTTCTGATACGTCCAGAGATTTGTTTCTAGTTTTATTTCTAGATCTCTCTGAATCGTCTGGTTTGGCATCATCATCAGAAAACAATGTATCATATAAACTTTCACTTAATGGTACATCGTTGTCCGATCTAACCTTTTGCTGTTTCTGCTGTTTAGGAACCACTTTAGTGAAACGTGATTTTTCTAACAAGTCGATTAGAAGGTCTATTCTTAGACGTTTTGGTTCTCTGAGAAGCGTGTCCGCTTCTTCAACTGATGCCTTCCAAAGTGGTATTTTCTTCTCTGATATGAAGAATGCTGCGTATAGCCTTGGATCTTTTTTCTTGTCCTGTAAAATACGTAAATAATTAGGTAATAAACGAAATTTTGACAAGCACAGGAAGATTCGTCATTTCCTTGTGCTGGATTCCAACCTGCAACGCTATGCAGTCAGATTCACAACATTCATTACCATCAGTAACGGAAATGCACTGAATACTGGTCTTCTATGTATTGAGAATATTATGCGATTATTTTCATAGTTAGCAGGCTTTTGGCGAAAGCAGTGAGATGGAGGTAGAACATATAAGTAAATAATCCACTTCAGTCACTTAGTAGATGGAAGATATGTCTTGCGAGATATCAGAATATTGGAGTCGCTAGGCAAATCTTTTTGCAGGCGGTTGTGTCAGTCTGATGCTTTTTGGCTTGCCACTAGGCTCCAAAATTTTATTTTCGCTCCAATGTTTTTCTTTTTCATAAAACAATCCTTAAGATTACGGATACTTCCAAAACATTGTCGACATTTTCAGAAATGCTGTTGCTAGACACAAACAACTAAAGGGGCTTTAATTTAGGTGTAAATTGTATAACTAACAAAACCGTCTGCAAAAAGATTTGCCAAGAGACTCCAATATTATGAGGACATGGATAATAAATGGACCTCCATCTAATAAGTGACAATAAATCTGTTTTAATTTCAATTTCATTTCAAAGTAAATAAAAAATATTTTATAAAATTAACATTACATCATTACATAAATAAAGTAGAGCGGCCTGAAGAGCTGTTATAGCACAAGCGGCCCAAGATAGTCACCTCAGACTAAGAAGAAGAACAATAAATACCTCGGGAGTAAACTGGTCCCTCGTGGCTTCAAACTCCTGCAGGCCCAGGAACTTCCTCAGCATTGTGTCAACGACCCAGCTACGACGTCCGTTGTCGCCGAAGAACGTAACGTGGATGATGTCGCGTTCTATGCGCCCGAATACTGAAAATTTTACTTTGTTTTTATTGGCCATTACTTTATGTAGGGTACCATAATCCAGTCCATAATCCCATACCATAATCCCCTTCAAAGGCAACGGAACAAAGGCGATTTTGTAAGTAAAATAGTTAAATTCCAAAGTAAAACTGTTATCGGTAGGTTCCGAATAAAAAGCCGGTCACGGAAAAAAGTAGGAATTAATACACTATTTAGCAACTTTGCTCAGAATTTTAAGTCGACACGATAAGCAAGCTATACGGCAACTCAGGAAGTTGTTTATTTTAGCAACACAACATTAATATTGTGGAACAGTATAGTAGTTGTTATTTTGTTAAAAAAACATCAAGAAGTAGCAAGAAAACATCGCTGCAAATGTCTTTAATGATTAATATAAACCATTATGAACAAAAATCGACATAAAATGGTACAAAAATTTACCTATATCATGTTATCCAAATTGGTCATTTAATAAAATAATGATCCACTGAGCATGTATGGAACAGCAGATTTTTTTGTGCATTATTTCATAAGGACCTTATACAGAATGCCCCGTTTACAGTGGACCAAAAATAGGTATTTTTTGGTAATGGACATGGTAAAGATTCATTTGGAATAAAGATCCGCGAAAATCAATAGTTTAGAAGTTATGATTTTTTAAACTTATTTAAAAATCGTCTACTTCTACTCGAATAAAACCAAGACAGTTTGAAAATTTGTCGCTTAAATGAAATAAAAGTTGGAATGGCAGTAAGTGTTGGCATGTTGTAATCTATCTTTGTGATAAATTTTTCTTTGTGCTGTGCCTTTAAAATAAAAAAACACATTTTTTAATTAACGAAAAAAGAAACCTTTTTTTAAAATGTGTCATTACCTTGTCCTATACATAAATAAATAGTTTTTGGACCACTACAAACGGGCTACGAACCAAACGCCAAACGGTTATCTATACTATTATAAAACTGTAACAGGAAGTTTGTCTGTACATTGAAGATATTAACAAAAAAAAGTTACGATATGGTTTTTAGATGTCCCTGATTCCATTTCACCAATTTTTGGATTTTTTGTCTGTCTGTTTGTTTGTGTGTTTGTTTGTTTGAACGAGTATCACGCATAAACTACTGAACCGATTTTGATGAAACTTTATTTGTTTGATAGCTAATGATCTGACTTAAAATCTGGTATATAATTTGTGCGGACGAAGTCGCGGGTTAACGCTCGTTTATGATAAAGATAGAACAATAAAGGGCTGTGCACACCACACATGTGCGCGTTTCATTATTCGTGGGTTCAGCATTCGGATGTAACGTTATTTATGTATTCAAATGACGCGTGACGTCGTCGCACGCGCAACGCAATCTGTCTGACGCCTTCAGAGGAACTAGCCTTTTGTACTTGATTACTTTGTTGTATTTCAATAGGTCGGTATAATACAGTCTGGAAATCTTGTAATTAATAAAAAAGACATGTTCAAAAATACTTCCCCGGAGGGTTAAATTTTACGCTACATTACGAAGCTAAATAATAATAAAATTAAGATAGGTCAGAAACTGAACAACAATACAAAAATGCTATTTCTATTGAACTATTCTGCACTACGTTACGTCCTAGAGATATCGACACACTTTATTAGTAAATGGCTCTCTTTCAATTTCAAATATTATTGATTTTTAAATATGTTACAGCCATGTTGTGCTATTTCAAATCAAATTAAAGATTGATTTGTCTCGGGCGGGACTTGAACTCGCACTTTTCCAAACCGGGAAACTGCGTTATCCAATTTCGCCAACGAGCCCACTACCCAGAGAACGAAATTTTCAATCTGTTGCGTCTTAAGGGGACGTGAGTGCCATCTGCTGGTAGTTAATAAAAAGTAACCCAACTATCTACCCTAACACCCTGTATATTTTATTTTTATGTATGTGATTGTTCACGCACGGCAGCGCAAGACCGGTCGTTATGGCGATCCTTGGGGGGGGGGGGGGCCTTTTGAGCAGTGGACGTCCATCGGCTGAGATGATGATGATGATGTTCAGACACAATGTATTATTGTTATTGAATTAATAAAATTAAAGTATTACCTAATTTGAACATTATGAATATGATGACCAAAATTGTATTTTAGGGATTATGATACTAAGTGTCAAGTTTCCGGGTCAACCCAAGAAGATATGGCAGGATAATCTTTATAAATCTGACGACCAACGGCCAGAGGTGGCATAAAAAAGAAACAAGTTGAAAAGTAAGGGAGTGGTCGTAGCCCAGCAGTGGGATGACATAAGTTTAAAAAATCAAGATTATGTTTAAAGTAAGTAAGTTTTAAGTATAATTGATTGACTGAAATAAAGATAACAGATGCTCACAACTATGCTGGATATGGAATGTGATGGGGAGTGAGCCCGTCGCCACTTATAATGGACAATGGGTAGAATACATGCCTCGAAATTGAAGCATGCAGGTTTCTTCACGATATTTTCCTTCTACGAGAAGCTAGTAGTAAAATAAAGATATTCTGAAGAAAATGTAATGTATCAAATCTGTTCGCAGAAATTGATGTTTAATGGACCTAGCTGTCTTGTAACATTAAGTAGATAACTAAGTGTTGTTTTTCATGCATTTTGTCAGTGATTTACAATTCAATGAATTTTCACTACATTTTATTGGATAGTTAATTGTGACGAAAATTCTTATAGGCTGTAGGATCCCGTTACATGGCAAAGGCTTCTTTTATAAATAAGCAAGAGGGAGATGGTCATAGACCACTATGCAGGTGTATAACGAGTGCAAGTAAAAGTACTGTGGAGTGAAGGAGTTTTTAGTGCTGGTGAAACTGAACCACTTTCCCAGAGGAACATAGGTGGAAATATTAAAAAAATTATGTGTTTTTTCTTCCAGTCTATCCGCCCGCACCGCGCCCTTTAGCAGATATTTTCTGTTCCTAGGTTTTGACTGCAATTTCGTCCGCATGAAATTAGAATATCGAATGCCAGGCAATTACCTTGCTTTTTTATTGCCAATTTGAAGTGCGGGTAACACATCTACATACATAAAAACATCTTAGATCTTACTGCACCTTTACATCCTCCGTAGAATATCATATCAAAATTTCAGGTTTCTAACTTCAGTGGTTTAGGCTGTGGATTGTCTGTCAGAAACTCAGTCAGTCAGTCAGTCAGTCATGGAACTATTTTTTATAAGCATAGATTTGTGTGACACTGTGTGTTTGACTTACACTTTCCGTTTTTTTCCTATCTTCATATGAGTCCGTGACTCACAAAAACAAATCTATGATTATAAAAAATAGTTCCATGACTGACTGACTGACTGAGATTCTGACAGATAATAGGTGAAATGTAATACATCTGTGTAGTATGTGCAGTATGATGCTAATGCGAGCGGCCAGAATGGAGTGGATAACGCAAAAACTACTGAACCTTTGAAACCTATGACTTGACTTAAAATCTAGTATATAATTTGTGCAGACGAAGTAACGGGTGAAAGCTCCAAAATTATAAAAATAAATAAAGTGGTGATAAGTGACACAAAGACCACATAATAATTCTTTTTTAAGCCCGTGCTGTCCATCTGTCCGTCCATCTATATCTTTTGGACTGTATTAGATGAAATTTTATTTTATATTGGATTTAATGACAAACAATTTAAACTAAATGATTATTGTGCAAACTCTACAGTATAAGAATAAAATAATAAAAACCGGCCAAGTGTGACTTGGTCTTGTGTTAAGCGTCCCAGAGAAAACACATTTTGTTTTGGTGCTCGAGTAGTTCAACTGACACTTAGCCAGTTCACATGAGAAGAGTGGTTCTTTCTATGCTAGGACGACGGGTTCACAGAAAATTCGCATAGCAGATAAAAATATACTCACACTTCTTTTTAACGAATAGCTCGCTCCCCGGTTCTCTCGTCACAATACACGGCCAAAACGGATAGGTTCCCATCCTTGCCCATGCTAGGTCTCCAACCTGATACATGCATTTAGCTTCAATATCAAACAATTCGCTTTTCGACAACGTCTTCCCATCTTTCACCTCCTTCCTTTTCTTCTTACCGTCAAAGTCTAGAGTTTTTACAACCGAAGACGTATCTAGGTAACCAATTTGTTGTTTTACAGTCACATTCCCGTTTAAAGTGTATTTATCCGAGGAACGTTCCAAAATGTTACTCAAATGACTGTTTGCGGGTTTACATGATTTGACCGGAGAAAACATGTTTTTTATAAGCGTTACGGTTTCTTCCTTCTCTTTTGATTGTATTAAGTCTTTTCTAATGTAAACTTTTGGGAATTTCTTTACGGGAGACGGTGATTGATTTATCTCTTCCGTACTAAATCTGCTTAACGAAATATTTGCATTATAAATGTTTTCTATTTGATTTTCAATTTTAGGATCTAACGATGCAATCTTAGGTGACTCGGTTCTCGATGGGGAATTCGAAGCGTGCATTCTATAAACCGGAGAATGGACTTTTATAGGGGTTTTGTCGAAGGATGGTGATTTTAGAGCTTTCGTTACAGCTTTATCAGGATCACAGAATTCTGAGTCGGTTTTGAGACGGCGGGATCGTCCGTATCGACTGGTACTTGATGCATCTCCGTTGGTAACCGGAGAAGTAACTCTAGCTGTCAAGTTTGTTTCCAATTCACGTTCCACCAGTGACCGCTTCTTAGGTTTCTTGATAGCCGATGGGTTATTCACATTTTTTGAATCGTCCGAACTCATAGTGTCTTCAGATTCGTCCATTTTAACGCACGTCAATAATCAACGAGCCTTAAAATTGCCGCTGACGTAACTATAGGAACATCGCGTCAATAATCGAATTTTATATAGAAATTTAATATAATTTCATGTTTTTCTGAATAATAAAATGAGAAATACGACGCCGCAACGCTATAAATGGATTCCAATCCTCAGCAAACAGCTACCTTTCATACCTGAAACAAAAGAATCGAAATGAAGTTCACATAAACCAGCCAAATAGGTTATTCAATTATTTGCATAAAAATATATCTGTTTGCAGTACTAAAAATACACTTTATGAATGAAACATTTATTTAGCGACTTACTAAAACATTTTGCCGACTTATCGCCACAATAAGCGCGATTTGCATACATAGGAACATGTAGATAGGCGGGCTCAGAGCTACGATATCAGCATCACAAAATCGTAAACTTGGTTTCCTTTTTCACACAAAAACTTTAATATTTATAAAAGTTCTAACACTGGTTTCATAAGGGGTCCGTGACACAGTTACAGAAATAATTAACAGAACTTACAGCGTCCGAATATCGTTCGAGCAAAGTCCTATTTTATTACGAGAAAGGTCCTAGCTAAGGAGTCACTCACACGCCATGTCATTTTGATCACCTAGAAACACTGAAACCGTATCTCCGCAAGGAAATATAAAATCTTCTACATTCATAAACACTGATAAGCTTTCAATCAAATTAACAAACAAATATTATTTCCTTACAGATTCGGAATTACAAGAGAAAATAAGTTCAATGAATCTCAGTACCGCGAAAACCGACATGGAGATAATGTCAATGTGTGTGTGTGAGAAAGAATATTTTTATTTAAAATTCACTCACACATAGATATTAAACAGATGTGAAGTAAACCACAAGTCAATGGCTTCGTTATCGTTTTTTTGGCAGAACTGTTTTATCGACGCATTCAAACGTGAATTACTGATTTATCGGATAGTATCGGTTATTTGTTTTCTGTGGAACATTTTCCGAGACCATAGATTCGGAAGTATTTTTTTCAAGCTCTCGCTGTCAGTGCATGTGCTTTTTTGGAGTAGTTACTTGGGCTTGAATGGACTTCATGAAATCAATCATGAAAATGTATTATGATAGATTCATATTACTCTTTGTATAAGACAAGCTTGCTTACATCAGTAATCTTCTATTCTGTTGAGTAGCTGAGTAAAACTATACGTCAATTAAGTAGTTAATTTCATAGTTTGAATAAACTTTAATATGAGTGCTTAGATTTAACAATATTAACCTATGTTATAAAAGTAATAATTAAAGTTAAATCATAGGTTAATTTACTAATGGTTTAACAATAAAAAACCTTTGAAATGGCAAAATTATAAGCCGCGCGGATAAAGACAATAATATATAAGTAAATGGCGGGCGGCACGTCAAATAGCGCCTTTTTTGTACATGTCCGAGTCCAGACAGAGTGACGAGGTGGGCGAGATAGACCAAGACCGTCCGCCATTTACAAATTGTTTCTTTACCCGCGCGGGTTATAATTATTTTCCCCCGAGCTTTAGACAAACAAATTATCGAATCGCTTAGTGCAATGAGCGTTCTTCTGTTCTTTTTTAAATTAAGTTCATAAAAAACTCGACAGATGGCATGTTTACCGCTCCATAGAGACGTTCGCGAGATCCTGTCAAAATCATATCAAGACTGTGCCTGCCATTTCTTTTAAGGCCAAGGGATCGAGCCTATTGAACCGTGTCAGACGTAAACAGTTTTAAATTTTCAATCAAAATGATTCGCAAATAATGAAATATTCCATCAAAAGATACGTTGGCATCTTTATGATCATCTTTTCTCTCTTTATTGTTTTAAAGAAACCCTTTTTGAAATTTTGACTTTCATTCGCACAGACTGTAGCGCCATCTATCGTAGAAAATTCAAAAGAAAAACGCTCATTACCTTGAAAATAAAACACATTTTAAAAAAGATAATGTAGATAGATTTTGTCTATGGTAATTATTTGACATTTCCGTCGTGTTTTGAGTTGATTTTTCTTCAACTAATTTTACTATAAAAAGCCTAAAATATGTCTGCAGCAACTAAAGGGAAAGATATTAAACCAGAGCCCGTAGCTTATAGTGAAGCAGCGCTAAGAAATAATGCCGCCGTCGTGGAATACTGCAGGACTTCTATGGCTGCTTTATCAGGGTCCACTGCTGGTTTGTTTCTACTTTTTTATATATTTTTCAACGTTTCACTATTTAATTTGCTTTGTCACTATCCTAGTTACAGACTCAATCTAATTTTTATTCACTTTAATCCGATCATGATGACATTTTTCAGTTTCCCACCCTATTGTATATAGAAATAAAGTTCAAAATTACATACCTTCTCTGAAACAATTTTTTTTTTTAAATCAACTTTTTAATAAAAAAAAATTTCAGGTGTTCTCGGGCTGACTGGATTATATGGCTTTGCATTCTACGTTTTTGCCGTAGTCATCCTTTGGGCCATGTTTATGATCCGGGCTGGACCGAATTGGAGCAAATTTTATATTTCAAGACAGAGTTTGCTGACTAATGGTTTCTTTGGAGCATTATTCACTTATGTATTATTTTGGACATTTATTTATGGGATGGTTCATGTTTACTAGATTATTTATAGAAATAAAATAAGTAAAGTAGGTATCAGAATTTATTCAAATAGGTTGAATTACAGGCCGACTACAATAAAATATTGTAATGGATTCTTACTGCATTTGTAATTGTGAATAAGTGAATTCCTGATATATCAGCAATACCATCTAATATAAGAAATTTCTAAATAGGCAGGAACGAAATATGAATTTTTATCTTAGCCCAGTCATTTTACGGAGTTTTGTTAGGGGGGTAGGGAGTAATTATTAATTGAACTTTTAAACTGTAACCAGCACCATTTAGTGACAAAAAGACTATCTTAAAACATAAAAAACAATTCGCTACGCAACATAGAAATCAAAATTGTGGGTCCCAAAAGGCTTTTAAATTAATAATATTAATACCAATGCACTCATTTGACTTAGATTTAACAATATTAATTATTTTTAAGCAATAAAATAGGCATCGAAATAAATACTAGGTATTTATTAGAAAATACGAATGAAATTTTCAAAACCTAAGTAGATAAAAATATTTACACCATGTTTGAAGTATGGTATAAAAAAGTAAAGCCTTAAATTTGTGCAAAAAAAATGTACTATCAGGTTTTTTAGAACGAGATAATAGCTAAATTTTATAATTGGAACTGTTTCTGACATGATTTTTTTTTAATTTTGGTACATTTAAGGCTCAATTTGGCTCTTCTATTATACCGAAAAAAAATATCAATTATTAATTAGTCGGGACTAATTAATAATTGATATTTTTTTCCTCAAACCGTAAATCGACTGGGCTATCTTCAATGAGGCATTTTCTGACAGTACCCCCGACAAACCGAGAATAATCAAGATGTTCTCATTCTTTGTATTATGTGTGCCGTAATGAGAGTGCATGATAGTTATGTTGTTTGGTCGCTTTGTCGTGCGTGACATGCTAGCCCTATTGGTCGATCTATTGTATATCCAGGTAATACACAGGTTAACGGGTCATTTTGTAAATCTTGTGTTTATTCCACTTTATTGTTATACTTATTAATTCATATTTTATTAACCTAAACTACAAATTAATGTTATTGTAAGCTACTTTATATTGAAAAATGTTTATTTAAATAATAGCTAAGGTTATTGTAAAACACGTGTTTTATTTTGTTAATTTATTTTAGTTCTTTTTCATAACAACAGATGGCGACAATAGTACACAATTAAGCTCTATTTTCATTACGACCGACGGACGGACGCGGAGGGTGCAATATAAAATAATACCTACTGCTGATTTGACTTTCACAAAAATCACAATCCTGAAGCCGTAGCATCCTACACGTGATACGGCTGTATCACGTCTTTTATCTCGTTCGTTCGCGCGCAAATAGAAAAAGAGCGAAGGTGTGATAGCGCTGTATCACGGTGGCATGCTACCCATGCAGGAGTGCGATTTTTGAAAGTCACATCAGCAGTAGAAAGATGCATATCCATAGTAATTTTGACATATCCTACTGCTGAGTTCAACGTATATGAATTTCAAAAATCCCTCTCCTGAACATTGAAATCGTTGACAAGTATACGATGATTTAATCTTTAGTTATGAACTCTTAAAACCATCCTTAATATATAACCTGAAATGTTTACCATACAGCCTTATTAAATACCTACTAATATAGTATCTGGGAGCAGCCCGCATTATGTGACGTAGTTGAATATCGCAGCATAGCATCTCGTAATAAATTGCATGTCTTGCGTTGACCGCGATACAATCTAAGCTTATTTACTAATTGCGATTTTAGTCTGAAGGTATTTCTAAATATTTAATTTAATGAAACAATAAAATTAATAGAACAAGAAAAAACAAAACAAACAGAAAAAAGAAAAACACCTAGCCTACTTAAAGGTAAAAAATGTCCTCTAAAGCCCCTACTCGGGGCAGAGTGCCTAGGAGGCTTGCCTACGCCTAGGGGTGAGGACCAACCAAACACACCTTTGCCACTGCGGTGCCAGCGTTAACGAATTGGGCCACCACGGTTTGTCATGCAAGAAGAGTGCTGGTCGTATTCCTCGGCATTCCGCTTTGAACGAGATAATTAAGCGGGCCCTAGCTTTAGTAAACGTACCCTCTGTACTGGAGCCTCCGGGTTTGCTCCGTTCAGACGGGAAAAGACCGGACGGCCTGTCCCTCATACCCTGGTCCCGTGGAAAGTGTTTGGTTTGGGACGCCACCTGTGTCGACACTCTGGCACCCTCACATGTTCGTGCGTATTCCTGCCGCGCAGGTGTAGCTGCTGCCTTAGCAGAATCAGAAAAAAAAGGATCTACCAGGGATTGGGTGACAGCTATATTTTCCTGCCCTTCGCCGTGGAGACCCTAGGTTGCTGGGGTCCTGAGGGGAAAATGTTTCTTAAATGCCTCTCATAGCGCCTATTCGAGGCTACAGGCGTCTGAAGGTATTGGGGTACATTCTTGATTGAATAGCTCTTCTTCTGTCGTGTCGATGGCAGCCACAGACACAGATTAATTTATGATCGCGTTTAAAAAAAAATAATTGATTGATAGGTACTGAAAAAGGTAAAGGTAATCATCATCTCAGCCGATGGGCGTCCACTGCTGGACAAAGGCCTCCCCCAAGGATCGCCATAACGATCGGTCCTGCGCTGCCCTCATCCAACGGGTTCCCGCCGCCTTCACCTGGTCGTCGGTCCACCGTGTGAGGGGCTCACTGCCTACCCACGCTGCGCTTTCCAGTACGCGGTCGCCACTCGAGAACTTTTCGGCCCAATGTGCCCGCTCACTGCCACTTTAGCAATTCTTTGGGCTGTGTCAGCTATTCTGGTTCTTCTGCGGATCTATTCATTTCTGATTCGATCTCGCAGAGAAACTCCGAGCTCCCTTTGGGTGACTTTCAGCCTTTTTATGAGGCATTGAGTGAAAGACCAAGTCTTCTTTTTTTGTCCCTTGTGTCAAAATGCTTGGAGTCTCTCTGCGAGATCGAATCAGAAATGAAGAGATCCGATGAAGAACCAGAGTAACTGACATAGCCCAAAGAATTGTTAAACTAAAGTGGCAGTGGGCGGGGCACATTGCTCGCAAAGGTAATTCAATTTTAAGAACAATAGATATGATGATAAGAAGAACGAAACAGGTAAACTATTCTTTCGTTATTTATGTAGTTACCGACTATAAAAATTGCCCATTTACCGTCATAAATACAATAGGTAACGATTTGGAATCGTCGTCGACAGGTCGTATCGTACCGTTGCCGTCGTCGTAACTTATAAACAAAGCTAAGCATAGCTAGCTGTAGCTCAGTTTGTGTCTTAACTTTGTAAAGTTTAGCTAAACTAGTTAAGGGAGCTATTAGTTTGTCTATCAAGGCGATAGCTTCACAATTATCGGTGTATTCTGTTAGATAACTCGGTTAAGCTTTGTATAGATCTAGGGATACCTAATATGGTACCTATCGTAAAAATTCTCTCCAATCGCGCAATTAAACAATATTTCTAAAAAACAAGAATGTCACATTGGAGTCATTGCTGATTTTCAATTCATCGGGTCAATTGGGATTTTATTTTATAATGTTTGTAGTTATTATTTTTAAAACCGCCAAATTGGCTAATTTTGGCGTAATGTTTCATAAATTGAAAGCATACCAGGACTACAATGTGACATTCTTGTTTTTTTGGAAATTTTGTTTAATTGTTTATAAATAAAAACAATACGATTGGCGGCAGCACAATAGGCTCGGTGCAGTCTTAAGAGGCTATGTGAAAAAAATTTGATACTAAAAGTAGGAGTATGATTAGCGGATATGTGTAAATTGAACATATAATTGAAGTTTTGACAAGAGCCAAAACACGATTAAGACACATTTTCTCGATAGAAAAACAAGCCAAAGTAGCCTCCGTTTTTATTTATTAACGCTTGGAACTGCTAAACGGTGAATAATAGAAACACGAGACTTGATTTAAAAAAAAAGAGATTGGTATTTTACAAATTTTGATAAAAGCAGAATTGAACTTACATAAATAGTACAATCACAATTAAATAAAGTTTGTTTTTCGCTTGCGTTGTTTCAGGCGCGCGCGCCGCCCTATCTCTTTCTCTGGCATCAGGCAGTAATATAAGCTATCACACGCCCATTTCGCTTCAATTTTTTTTGACATGGGCCCTTAAGACCAGGGACCGAAACCAGTATCGATAATACCGAAATTTTTTGGTTACAACCTTCATTTTTTTTACAAGTATTTTATAGGTTACCTATAAATCATTCTACTAATGGTCCGCGTACACAGATAATATATGTTTAAATAAAAAATTGTTTCTTTATAATTATAGTAAGTATTCAATATTAAGTAAGTTTGTACCTCGTTAGTCGTTACTAAATACAAATTAAATCAATTACAATAACCAGCTTAAACTCAAACGTGAACGTAAACTTAAATCATTTGGGTTCAATAAAATGTAAATAATCATCTCCTTTATTATCTCGACCTGTCCAATGCTGTAGCAACACTGAAAATAGTGCGCGCGTCCCTCGTTAGGTGCTCCAAAATTTGCGTCACCCGCTAGAACAACGAAGTTGTTCTATAAATTTTGTATTTTTGATTAGTAGTTAAAGTTGATTTTTCAGTGTTATTAAAAACGACACGCCGCTTTTTGCCGCTCCGTTTATACTGACCCTTATCCGCACTCACTCGCATTCTCTTGAAGGTCATATTTAGGTTACCGGTATTAAAATCGGATGTTACCTGGATAAAGGTAACATTTAAATATAGGTAACCGGTCCCTGCTTAAGACCGCATAATAAAACTAATTGTGTATAATGCGCTTGGTAAGGAGAAACTACGGTTTGAGAAAAGGTGGACGATAGCTGAGTTTGGTTACCTAGAAACCTTCAAACATTAAATTTGTAGAGTGAGCCAGCATATTATTACCTAAGTGCTACGATGTTACGATATTTTTTTAAATGATCTATGCAGTGCACATTTTTTGATCCACACAGTGCTGCAATTGTTAATTTACATTTAGGTCGGACTATGCGAGCACCGGGTTCGGCGGCGGAGCATGCGGCAAGACACAAGAGGTCTTGGTACAGTAATTTGGCTTTGGCTTACGACTTCGTTCCGGTCGCGTTTGAGACTGCGGGTCCTTGGGGTAATGATGCCAAAATTTTTGTGCAGGAGATTGGGCGGCGGTTGAGAGCTAAGGGTGGTGACCCACGCTCTGGCGCGTTTTTGGTGCAGAGGTTGTCTTTGACCATCCAAAGGGGAAATGCCGCTAGTGTCATGGGGACCATGGAGCCGGGGTTGCGTGGGGCTGGGCCTTTGAGTGTGCGATAGTCTTCATGTTGACGAAGCTTGTTGCAGATTTGGAGTGTATAGGTTTAAGTTTTGACGAAGCATGTTGCTGATTGGTATCCTGTTTATTTAATAACCAAAGTGTATTTTTTTAATTTTTGTTAATAAAGATTTAATTTCTTATTTACAAGTTGTTAAATTAAACTGCCATGGGTCTAATGGTTAAGAGCTTTGGGCTCTCTACACGGAGGTCGTGGGTTTCGGTTCCCACGAGAGACACCTAGTGATATGTCACTGTGCGTTTTTCCCCAGTTGGTTAGGACATTGCAGGCATTGAATCACCTGATTGTCTGAAAAGGAAAATGATTCCGTGCTCCGGATAGCACGTTAAGCCGTTGGTCCTGACTACTATCTCTGGTGGTAGTAGTTTAGAAGCCGTTAGGCGTTCTGAAAAACTCTGACACCTGGGGTGCGTTCACGACCTTTAGGTGCGGTTGTTTTTCAACTCGCTCTAAGGTACGGAACGACCGCGCCAATTTTTAACTCGCTATGAGGTACAGAACGATCACGGTTGTTTTATAACCTCAAATTTTGACATTGACAGTAATATGGGCTTCCAGGGCTTCCATCATTTCCAAATACAATAAAAAAACTCATTTTCCATGTTAGCAAATCAAAAAGTGAATAATAATAGTTTGAAAAACAAACTTTTATTCAAAACGCGCGAAAAGTCAAGTAACCACAGATAATCAAAACGTCAGAGTGTTTTTTAACCATCGAATTTGATGGTTAAAAGTTGCAACCCGTCAGAGGTTCGGAACGCTTGAGTTGTGACAACCGAGTTGCAAAGAGCGTTTTTCACCGAGCCTCGGAACGGCGTTAGTGCGAAAAGTTGCACTCGGGGTGCACCTGGGGCGTAGGTTCTGAACGCAGCCCAGGGCTCTGCCCACTGCCCACACGATATGAAGAAGAGATGTTAAATTGAATAAAATATTTTTGTGTTATGTTTAAAGAATTTTGAAGGAAGGAAGCTGGGTGAAGTTTTTCGTTTCGGTCGCTGTATCGGCTATCAGTGGCTGATCTGAGAGTCACGGATTCGAATCCCGTAAGGAGCAAATATTTGTATTATCATATGGTATGAACTAGGTATCTACTTCCAATCGATGTAACTTTGTACCTGAGTAGTTTTAAAGTTCGATAAACTTGTAAATCCTCAAAAGCTACTTACTTAATTTAATTTATGTGAACTTTAGGTTAAACTAGTGATGTGAAGATTCTTGTTTTCGTTTCAATGTCTACTCCATTCACAAACGGTCACGATATATTATCGAAAATCGAAAGTAAATAGGGCCTATATTCTTAGTCATAACCTCGAGGTCTGAAGAATTTTAAATTCTTTTTTCTTTTTTGTGATGTTTAGAATAAGTCGTTTATTTACGCAAAACTATGCTTCAGCGAGATTTTACCGTATCGGAGACCTGAGTTTAAAGTTTCATTCTTCCACTTTTTTTTACTTGAGAGAGGAATTTCCTCAAGCAAACGATATTTAGATGAGAGGAGGTCAACTCGAGGGAATCTCGAGGAAGCAAATAAGAAAACGGGGATTACGCGGTTCGTCGGGGGTGTTTGAGTTTACCACGGAGCATTTCTTTTGCATTATATTCACTTAATCCCTTCACCCCATATTGTATTCGATTCTTTCTATGTTCCTTAGTTTTCATAATTTTTGTTTACTAAAAAAAATGAGCGTTTTTCTTTTCTTTTTTAATTTTAGTTCCTAAAAAACTCGACAGATGGCATATTTACTGCTCCATAGAGACGTTCGTGATATCCTGTAAAAATCATGTCAAGACTGTGTCTGCCATTTTTTAAGGCCAAGGGATCGAGCCCATAGAACCATGTCAGACGTAAACAGTTTCAAATTTTCAATCAAAATTATTCGCAAATAATGAAATATTTTGTCAAAAGATGCGTTGGAATCTTTTTGATCATCTTTTCCCTCTTTGTAGTTTTGAAGAAACACTTTTTGAAATTTTGACTTTTATTCGCACAGACCGTAGCGCCATCTATCGATCCCCTAGAAAACCAAAAGAAAAACGCTCATTGAACAGGAATCTATTTGAATAGAAAGTGTCACTGAATCGAATCAGTTTAACTTATCGCATCTCTATTAAGTGTGTTCAAAGAGGATTTTCTTTTATTTAATTAACACTAGGCCCTTGAAATTCAACGCAGACGTAAAGGTGATTTAGGCAAGCAATAAATTGGTACGGCGACGGGTCTTCTAAACTTCGCCCTGTGGAAGAATTGTGTAACTCACAATTTAATTAATTATTGCTCTTATGATTTAGGTCGATGATATCATGGTCCAGTACTTCATTGACTTTCAAGGGCAATGATCTCTTCTTATCGTGTGGGCAGAGCCCTGGTGTCAGAGTTTTTTCAGACCGCCTTACGGCCTCTGACGTGGTTTTTATGTTACGACTACTAACCACCAGAGATAGTATAGCCGGGACCAACGGCTTAACGTGCCATCCGAAGCACGGAATCATTTTTCTTTTCAGACTATCAGGTGATTCAGCCTGCAATGTCCTAACCAACTGGGGAAAAACGCACAAAGTGTCATATCACTCGGTGTCCCCCGTGATAATCGAACCCACGACCTCCGTGTCGAGAGCCTAATGCTCTTAACCATTAGACCACGGAGACAGTTGGGTAATGATGAGGCAAGGGCATATTATTACCCTTGAAAGGCAGTAAACGTTTTTTCCGAGTTTATATTTTAAACTAGTGAAACGTGGATGTTCTGAGGTTTCAGAATATTTCTGGCTACGCCCTCGGGGAATATAGTCGTGAGGATTGTATTCTATAAAAACTAGGTAGGCATCCACAAAACTCAGATCACTGGCGTGACCATTCTCACCGATCCTCGCTACCCGATCCGCCGCGTAGCCCCAGCAACGTCCTATGCCGAGGTCCCTTCTGGGTGCCCCTAGATCGGTTGCTTAAGTTCATTCATTTGGCTCGGTAGACCCATCGTGGTCCCTCCAATAGTCCGCAGTAAAAAGCAGTAGTTGCTCCCTGAGCAGAGCTGTAATAGTCATCACAAAAAAAAAAACTGGCTTAACCAAGTGTGAGTCCCTTTGCATAATCATATAATAGGGCGACTCGGCTTCCACGAATAAAAAATAAAAACGGCGAATTATGCGTGTAAAATGCACTACTAAATGTTAGTTAGGTCCTCACTACCCCTTCAGACCCGGTGTTCCTGGCATTTTGCCATTTCTGCCAGCCAGTAGCCACGCTACTGACTAAAAGAGTACCTATTTCAAAGTTACCTCCTTTCGCGGTAGGGCTGTGTAAGATTAGATGCGTCCCCAAGCTGTTAGGGCCAGCAATTTGCTTCAGGTGTCCTTGCCTGATGAGCCGATAGAGACATAACGCTGTCTCGGTCCATTTCACATTTACAGACAAAACAGCTGGATAATTTGAGTAAAAGATCATGGAAAAAAAACTTTACGTACAAATTAAGTGAAATGGAAACATAGTCAATTCAATGTAGGTAAGTAACTGAGCTTTGGTATACAAATTTATTATACCGATGGTTGCAGTCAATTTTATACAAAACTTTGACGCACAATATTCGTAGACGATATTAATATAAGTAACTTTGTATATATGGAAAAATAGTTTAGAAAATCTAAATGCCGCATCACAAATAATATTTGCAATTTATAAAATAATTACGAAGATATAAATCTTTGAAATTTTTCATAAAACATTTTAAAAGCTTTATATTTTCGTAATTATATTATAAATTGCAAATGTTATTTGTAACGCGGCAACTAGATGTTCTAAACAATTTTTCCATATATAAAATATTACTTTTATTAATTCCGTCTACGCGTATTGTGCGTCAAACATTTGTATGGACTGAAACCACCTTAAGATACCTTAAGGTAGGTCGCGTTGTAGGTCTGCTATTGGGTGGTCACGTCGCGTGTCGATTGCCCGCTCCCCGGCCTATAACGAAGCTCCAGAAGGTGGCTCAGGATAGCGTTCTTTTCAAAATAATTGATAATATCAAGTCAAAAGTCACCAGGACCTAAATACGAAGTAGATATAGAAAATGTACCAGAAATACGGGTGCAAAATTTTTGCAGGCTGTTAAAAATAATACTTAAATATTCATTTTTAAATCATTTCTCTTATGTTTAATTTCTTAAATTCAATACATTTGTGGAAAAATCATAATCATATTAATAAAGTACGACCTGGAGTGCGATTTTTGAATCTCATACGTTGAAAATGTAAGGAGATAAGCATCTTTCTACTGCAGATTTGACTTTTAAAACTCATATAAGGTCTAACAAAATTAGGTGAAACTATTTTAAGGGGATGATCAGACCATCAAACTGAACAACTTTCTCTATGGGACCAATATCGAAATCGCGAAAAAAATCTGCTGTCCCATACATTTAGGTCGAGTAGGTTTGTATGGAACAGCTGAGTTTTTTTTTGCGATTTCGATATTGGTCCCATAGAGAAAGTGGTTCAGTTTGATGGTTTGATCATCCCCTTAAAATAGTTTCACCTAAATTTGTTAGACCTTATATGTATAACAGGAGTGCGATTTTTGAAAGTCAAATCAGCAGCAGAAAGATGCATATCTCCATAGTAATTTTGACATTTGACTCAGAAACGGTTAACAAAGGCAATCTAGGGCTATACTATCTCTACTATCGCGAACTTAGAGGAATATATCGAATTACCAGTAACCCGTACACCGTATGGAGGCCTCTCGTTTGCCAAGGCGCATCCTTCTTGGTGAGGTCGCACATAGGAAGAGGCCAGTCGGAAGACCCGTGCTGCAATTTAAGGATTGCGTCAAGAGGGACCTAACCTCTTTCGGAATCGGCCACGCAAATTGGGAAGAGCTCGCGGAAAATAGAGGAGGGTGGAGAGGGAAGACAAGAGATGGTCGGACTACTCATGACGAGGCCTGGTTCGCACACCTGGCAGAGAAACGTGACAAAAGGCATAATGCTGTCACAATCCCACCTCTGTCCACCGGCGGCGTACGGTTCTATTGTGGAGGCTGTGGACGTGTATGCGGCTCTCGTATAGGACTTTACAGCCATGAGAAAAAGTGCCTCTCCAAAAACACTGCTTAAACCATCTGCAACAGATGTAAAGGCCGATGATGATGTATAAGGTCTAACAAAACTAGCTGAAACTATTTTAAGGGGATGATCAGACAATCAAACTGAACAACTTTCTCTAGGGGACCAATATCGAAATCCCGAAAAAAAATCTGCTGTTCCATACAAACCTACTCGACCTAAATGTATGGGACAGCAGATTTTTTTTCGCGATTTCAATATTGGTCCCATAGAGAAAGTTGTTCAGTTTGATGGTCTGATCATCCCCTTAAAATAGTTTCACCTAATTTTGTTAGACCTTATATACTTAGGTAAGTACCTACACCTACATCTAAAATAAAAATGTTAGACACAAGAACTAATAAATTAACAAAATTTATTTGTAAATAAATCTTAACAGTAGTTTAGCGTTGTCGTTAATAGCTTTACAGTCATTTATAGTGCATTCGGTTGATGATAGATTTATCGACATGATGAAAACTATAGTCCCATTATGTTGTAACAACCGATTATGTTGTTTGGTTGCGTTAGATTTGTCTCTTTTATATACACGGTGACATTGATATCATTAGCATCCTTTTAAACTAAGAGTCTACCCATCAAACTCCCCACATTTTCGACTCAGTAAGGTCAACACATCTTTCACGGGGCACTGTATACGCTATTAAAATAAGATACCAGAGGATATTCTAAACTTGCCAGACAAAAAGTTTAAGTCCCATGTTAAACAAGTCCTCTGTAAAAAAGGCTACTTAAACTCGATGACTATTTGAATGACCAAAATGTCTGGTCTTGACAATGTTACTCTATGTAATGCAATATTGTATTTTAATTGTACTTTGTATATTTTGTTTTGTTAAAAAGATGTGTGTTGTACAGTTTCTGGCCGCATCTTCTCTCAACGAAACTCCTTCCGACGCGGTGGTAGACTCAAAAAATTACGTCAAAAAGCTATCTATGTGATATTATTTTGAATAAATTTTTTTTGAATTTTGAATTTTTTTGAACTGAAAAACTTAAAAAAAAGAAACTTAATACTAATAAAACAACAACAAGCAACAACAACAACTTTAAAATAATAAAACTTTCACTATGGGAGCAAACCGATCGGAGCAAAAAAATAATCAGCTGTTCCATACTAAACTGCAATGCCAACTCGCGTCAAATGTATGCAACAGTTGATTTTTTGTTGCTCGGATCGGTTTGCTCCCATAGTGAAAGTTGTTCAGTTTGATGGGTAGACTCTTAGTTTAAAAGGATGCTAATGATATCAATTTCACCCTGTAGATTAATGGTAGGTACGAAATTAACCGTAGTCTCACTGGAAAAAAAAACATCTACTTTTTCATACAAAACTTCAGTACCTTTACTCGACTCAAATGCAGGTAGGGGAGCAGGGGGGAATTGGATCCTACTAAGGGAAAAAGTTCAATAAAAGGCAAATTTATGGATACTTTAGGAACTTTTTATTAGAAACTAAATCCTTATTTATTTGACTATCATTTAATCACAGCGTCAACGTTACATTATTAGGCATTTGGCAACAAATAAACTTTTTTCTAAAAAAACAGAATCGCTCCCATTACCCGACTATGCGAGAAATGAGAGCCTATAAATTCCCATATGTGTAATGGGAGCTACTTAATTATTAAGTCAGCCCCAAAAATTTCTACAAGTCAGTCTGAAATCTCACTTATTCATTTAAATATTAATATAAACGTAACCGCATAATAATTAACTTTACGGTAATTGGAGCTACAAGGGGTAATCAGAGCCTAATAAGCTCCAATCACCCGAATACCACCATCTTGAAATTGAATAAAATGATATCCTGAATCTAACTTGTAATGAAATTTTATGCACATATACTTAAAATTGATAACATTAGCTATAAAATAAAACAGGTTTGATTGTAACAAACATATAACTTCAAACTTACCTGGCCGTTGAAATTTCGTATTTTTTATAAGCGAGGAGCAAAAAATCGACAAGCGTCCGTGGTCACATAATGCGTGGCACTGGCGAGCCGAGCGCGGCAGGGGAACATGACAACAATGTGACGAAGGCGCCCGAGTGGCAACCGAGTGAATACGAGCTATAGTTTTGTCTCTAGTCGCACCGCTCCCATTACCCGCTGGCTCCCATTACCCCCTGTTCCCCATAAACTACATTCTGATTTTTGTTCTTTTATTTGTCTTTTAGTACCTACCCTACTATGTAAGCATAAATAAATACAAACACAAAATTCATTTATTTGTGATGCACAGGTAGGTACAGGTTTTTTCGAAGTTGTCTTGTCTCCTCTATAATGAACAGTTTATCGGTCTACCAGTCAGTAGCATTTATAGCCTTTTAGTAGTACCTAGTCAAAGTGAAATCATCTGCATCCTTTTAACCTCTACCCATCAAACTGAACATCTTAATTCATAATAATTTATTGTATTATGTCTGTGGTTACATGAGATCTTAACACACATAAACCATGTAAGGGCACAGCAACATCTTAAAACTAATAAAAACTAAATATTATATAAGGTCTAACAAAATTAAGTGAAACTATTTTAAGGGGATGATCAGACCATCAAACTGAACAACTTTCTCTATGGGACCAATATTAAAATCGAGAATGCTGCTGTCCCATACATTTAGGTCGAGTAGGTTTGTATGGAACAGCTGTTTTTTTTTTCGTGATTTCGATATTGGTCCCATAGAGAAAGTTGTTCAAAAAAATTCAAAATTCAAAATGTTTTTATTCAAAATAATATCACATAGATAGCTTTTTGACGTCATTTTTTGAGTCTACCACCGCGTCGGAATGTGTTTCGTTGCGAGAAGATGCGGCCAGAAACTCTACAACACACATCTTTTAAACAAAACAAAATATACAATTAAAATACAATATTGCATTACATAGAGTAACATTGTCAAGACCAGACATTTTGGTCATTCAAATAGTCATCGAGTTTATAGTAGCCCTTTTTACAGAGGACTTGTTTAACATGGGACCTAACTTTTTGTCTGGCAAGTTTAGAATATCCTCCGGTATCTTATTATAATAGCGTATACAGTGCCCCATGAAAGATGTGTTGACCTTACTGAGTCGAAAATGTGGGGATACTAATTTATTTTTATTTCTTGTATTGTATTTATGAACGTCACTGTTTTTGGGAAAGAGATACAAATTTTTCCGAACGTATATAATATTTTCGTAAATATATTGACTGTAGAAAGTCAAGATACTGATATCTTTAAAAAGATCTCGTAGTGAATCTCGACAACGCAGATTATAAATGGCTCGAATTGCCCTCTTTTGAAGGATAAAGATCGCCTCAACATCTGCAGCACGGCCCCACAGCAAAATACCATAAGACATGATACTATGGAAGTAGCTGAAGTATACAAGTCTTGCAGTAGCTATATCAGTTAGCTGTCTAATTTTTCGAACCGCATAAGCTGCCGAGTAAGTTGTTCAGTTTGATGGTCTGATCACCGCCTTAAAATAGTTTCACCTAATTTTGTTAGACCTTATATATATAACCTACTTAAAAATGAACTAAAACATTTTTCTGAATCTTTAAAATTATCCTATTCTTTTAATTCAAAGTACCTATTTCTTTTAATATGGGAGCAGACGAAACAGCAAAAAAATCTACTCATAAAATGGTAGGTTTGTTCCCATAGTAAAAGTTGTTTAGGTTGATGGGTAGAGTCTTAGTTTTAAAAAGATGCCAATGGATTCAATTTCACCCTGTATACCTGCTTCCTTACATTACATACGGAATAGAAAGCAACCCTGGTATGCTTCCCCAAAAAACGTAATAATAAAATGGATCAGGTCGGTTATGTCCTTTTCCCCGAACGTCCACTGTTGACCAGAACGTCCATTTTCCGGATTCGTCCTTTTCCCCGAACGGCCATTTCCCAAAACGGCCATTTACCCGAACGACCATTTCCCCGCACGGCCATTTCTACAACCTGTCATTTCCCTGCACAGACATTCTACATGGTGTAACAAAACACCCTAGTAATACGTAAGGGGGTGCTTCAGGCCATCAAACTGAACAACTTTCACTATGGATCCAAATTTGAAATCGCGAAAAAATAGGCTCTAATAATATAGAGTGGAGTCGAAAAATCCATAAGAATTTTAGACACCTGTTCTTTAAATAGAACCTCAGTCGCAAAGCGAACCTTTTAAAAGCACTGTCCTATCTTGTGGACACAGAGTACTTGTCCGATGTAATACTAACAACAGAGAGGACGAGAGCAGAGCCAATGTTTGTGGGGACATAGCAAATACTAGGTACCTACAGTGGTTCGATTAATTGATTTTATTGTTTTAGTAATGAGTCAGGCTGGGTTTATAGCCCTGTCATTTTACGGAGTTTTGTTATGAGGGGTGGGAAGTAATTAATAATTAATTATTATCAATGGGACTTCAGACAAAAAGTCTATCTGGAGTGCGATTTTTGAAAGTCAAATCAGCAGTAGAAAGATGCATATCTCCATAGTAATTTCGACATTTTCAACTGCTGAGTTCAAAGTATGAGTTTCAAAAATCGCACCCCTGAAACTAGGAATAATGATAACTTTCTTGTAAGTAGGCAAAAAATGTGTCAGAATCATAGCAGGTACAAATCTGTCATCTCTTCTAACCCCCAAAGAGACAGGCGTGAGCATAATAGGAGCAGTTGTAAGTAGGTTACGCAACAAAAAATGTTACCTTTCTGACGAAATTGAAATGTCGTGGTTTGAATAAAAGATGTAGCCATTTGCGGGGAAATGCTGCGAAGTAGTATTATGTCCTCGAGAAGATAACGTAACTTGATTCTGAAACTCAGTAATAGTAGGGCAAGTATGCCACGCCACGCGCGACAAAGCACAAAATTAGAAAATTATTATGTGCGCCGCTTATTTTGGCATACGATACGTAAAGTAATAAAATAAGTAAAAAAACTTTTTAAGTAAAACGATTTTATTTTAATAAAACTGCACTAAACGGTAAAAAATAATTTTGTAAAATTTTCGTACTAAGTTGTACGATACTGTTAGCTGGAAATTTGTGAGTATAACCAGTGTCAACCTATCTTCAAAATAATATTGACGAAAAAAGGTATAGGGATTCATATTTTAGATTACATTGTTAATTAGTAATTAGTAATACTTTGGAAATTAATTTTGATTATAAAATCTAAATTTTTTAATTTTTTAAATGATACCAAACACGAGTCCTATATATACGAGAGCTATAATTTAACGAGGAGATCTCTTAACCAACTCCCGTCTCCTTCATCAGATCAACTCCATAATATTGTATTGTCATCAGAACTATATGTGTGTGTAAAATTTTAACTTAATCGGTTGACAGGAAATGGGTAAAAATTCGATTACAAGAATCCATTGTTAGTTAGTTAATTAGATAGATAGTTAGACAGGTTCGAAGTTAAATAAAATCGTTTAATAAAAAGACAGGCACATTCATTTTTCTCTTTTTCTCGAAGAACTTGGCCCAGAAATGCTATTTTTAAATCGGGATATTTAAAATCATGATCGAAAGATGCATAATCTCCTCTCCATAGTAGTAATTTTCTACTGCTGATTTGAAAGTGTGACTTTCAAAAATCGCACTCCAGGAGAAAAGTAAAGGAAATGTCAAATTCATAATTCGATGACCGAGTTTGCGTAACTTGTGAATGGACCCATTCATAATGTTTTACGTCTAAGCGCTCGTACAGACGATCGACACTTTGCGGTCGCAGAGGGTCGCGCGGGGGAGCGCATATTTTCTCTATGGCCGCGCGACGGTATTCATTTATAATCATAATTAACCCTCGGTTGCCGGTTGGTCGCGCATTGATAATAACGTAGTTGGTCGCGTGGGGTTTTGAAAAACCCCAAATTTCAAAAGCATACCAAACACCCAATATTTATCATTTTTTAATTTATTTTATCATATTATAATAGGAGCAGTTGTAAGTAGGTTACGCAACAAAAAATGTTACCTTTCTGACGAAATTGAAATGTCGTGGTTTGAATAAAAGATGTAGCCATTTGCGGGGAAATGCTGCGAAGTAGTATTATGTCCTCGAGAAGATAACGTAACTTGATTCTGAAACTCAGTAATAGTAGGGCAAGTATGCCACGCCACGCGCGACAAAGCACAAAATTAGAAAATTATTATGTGCGCCGCTTATTTTGGCATACGATACGTAAAGTAATAAAATAAGTAAAAAAACTTTTTAAGTAAAACGATTTTATTTTAATAAAACTGCACTAAACGGTAAAAAATAATTTTGTAAAATTTTCGTACTAAGTTGTACGATACTGTTAGCTGGAAATTTGTGAGTATAACCAGTGTCAACCTATCTTCAAAATAATATTGACGAAAAAAGGTATAGGGATTCATATTTTAGATTACATTGTTAATTAGTAATTAGTAATACTTTGGAAATTAATTTTGATTATAAAATCTAAATTTTTTAATTTTTTAAATGATACCAAACACGAGTCCTATATATACGAGAGCTATAATTTAACGAGGAGATCTCTTAACCAACTCCCGTCTCCTTCATCAGATCAACTCCATGTTACCATAATATTGTATTGTCATCAGAACTATATGTGTGTGTAAAATTTTAACTTAATCGGTTGACAGGAAATGGGTAAAAATTCGATTACAAGAATCCATTGTTAGTTAGTTAATTAGATAGATAGTTAGACAGGTTCGAAGTTAAATAAAATCGTTTAATAAAAAGACAGGCACATTCATTTTTCTCTTTTTCTCGAAGAACTTGGCCCAGAAATGCTATTTTTAAATCGGGATATTTAAAATCATGATCGAAAGATGCATAATCTCCTCTCCATAGTAGTAATTTTCTACTGCTGATTTGAAAGTGTGACTTTCAAAAATCGCACTCCAGGAGAAAAGTAAAGGAAATGTCAAATTCATAATTCGATGACCGAGTTTGCGTAACTTGTGAATGGACCCATTCATAATGTTTTACGTCTAAGCGCTCGTACAGACGATCGACACTTTGCGGTCGCAGAGGGTCGCGCGGGGGAGCGCATATTTTCTCTATGGCCGCGCGACGGTATTCATTTATAATCATAATTAACCCTCGGTTGCCGGTTGGTCGCGCATTGATAATAACGTAGTTGGTCGCGTGGGGTTTTGAAAAACCCCAAATTTCAAAAGCATACCAAACACCCAATATTTATCATATCGATCTACGCCAACTATAGTCAACTTAGGAAGCTACCTAACGTTTCGCGTTGCTATGCCAGTTTTTAAAGTAGGAAATTTGCAAATTAAAAACATCTAGGCTTTTAAAGACCCCACGCGACCAACCGAGGGTTAAGATTCGCGTTCACTGTAATTAAGTCAAAAAGTCGCCCATATATGAATTTGAGTTTGGCGTCTACATAATCTTCAATCAAAAACAAAACTAAACCAGGAATCACCATTCAAGTTTTGCCGCGAGTGGTTATCTTTCGCCTGGTGTTCGCGCGATTCTCGTTTTTACTTGCCACAAGGCTCCGCAATCTCTTTGCTGTGTTTTTATTCAAAAACAATCCTTGAGATTGGATGGCTACTTCCACAAACAACTTAACACTGGCGGATTATGCAGTGCCAACGCAGAAGCAATAGCCATTAATAAAAAAAAACTATGTACCTACCTACTCGACTCAAATGTATGCAACAGCAGATTTTTTTTTGCTCCGATCGGTTTGCTCCCATAGTAAAAGTTGTTCAGTTTGATGGGTAGATTCTTAGTTTAAAAGGATGCTAATGATTTCAATTTCACCCTGTGTATAAAAAAACTAAACCAAATTATTTTCTTTCTTAAGCCAAATCAAAGAAGACGCATGAAAGTAGGATTAACGCAGTGGAAATGCGCTCACTGAGAAGTATGTGTGGTGTGACTGTGATGGACAAATTGAAAAATAGTTTTATTAGAGAACGTTGTGGTTTGAAAAAAAATAGAGAAAGGTATGTTGAGATGGTTTGGTCATGTGGAAAGAATGGATGAGAGCAGATTGACGAGGGCAATCTATAAGAGTAAGTGGAAATGTCGGAAGGGGACGGCCTACACGTACATATACGAACCAAATTGGCGACGTGCTTAAAAAGGGCCAGGTCAGAGCTACCCGTAACCGACGAGCATGCATGAAAGGACTTATGAATGTGGAGGAAGCTAGAGAGGTATGTCAGGATCGTAGCAGGTGGCGTTCCGTTGTCTCTGCCTACCCCAGTGGGAGACAGGCGTGAGAATATGTATGTATGTATGCCAAATCAAACATAACGGTAGTAGGTATTGTTAACTACGTGTAGTAGGTACCTAATTATTATAGGTCAGTCTTAGTATAGCATGAATAGAACTCAAAATTCGTGTTAAAACTAATTAAAACTAAACTTCATCGGCTTACCAACTCGAGCCCATCAAATTTATCTTTCTTCCTTCATCAGATCATCCATGAATGACGTGGGTTAGACGCTCAGACATAACTATCGGAATCATTTCATTCTCCGCGTTATGTAGGACAGAAAGGATTTGGGGTGAATTGATAGGTTTCGTAGACTAAGGCAGCCTTTCCACTAGAGCTTTGCGAAGTGCCGAGGCAGTGCGGCGAGAAAAAATCCTTCTATAGAATAGTTTCTAGATAAAATTGCCTTAAGATAACCTATGTCAATTTTATACAAAACTTTGACGCACAATACGCGTAGACGGTATTAATATATATTAACTTTGTATACAACGTGTTAATGAATTAACGCAAAACTAGAAAGTAGTTTGTTTAGAATCGAAAGCAGAATCGAATTATCATGGTTTCAACATAGGCATTTTTTTTTTCAAAATATTAAATGTTTTGTTTATTAATTTTAAAATTTACTGAACCCGATGTCAACCAACCGCACAGGCACACCCACCCTACTTACTACCAAAACAAGATTATGAAAATGTATCCATGAGTACGGTAGCGTATTTATTCATTGCTGAAATGATAACAAATCATTTCTGTCTCAAAACTTAAAATGCGATTAACTTTCAATTTTAACTATTAAAATAATGAAATTCATTCATTTCATTCTAATTATTTTGTTATAAATCAGTAGGGGTGTATGAGGTTTTGCGCAAATTCATGAACACGTTGTATAAGGTCTAACAAAATTAGGTGAAACTATTTTAAGGGGATGATCAGACCATCAAACTGAACAACTTTCTCTATGGGACCGATATTGAAATCGCGAAAAAAAACTACCTAAATGTATGGGACAGCAGATTTTTTTTTCGCGATTTCAATGTTGGTCCCATAGAGAAAGTTGTTCAGTTTGATGGTCTGATCATCCCCTTAAAATAGTTTCACCTAATTTTGTTAGACCTTATATATAGAAAAATAGTATAGAAAATCTAGATGCCACGTCACAAATAACATTTGAAATTTAAAAAATAATTACGAAGATATAAAGCTTTGAAATTTTTCATACAAAATTTTAAAAGCTTTATATCTTCGTAATAATATTATAAATTGCAAATGTTATTTGTGACGCGCCGGCAACTAGATTTTCTAAACTATTTTTCCATATATAAAATATTACTTTTATTAATTCCGTCTACGCGTAATGTGCGTCAAACTTTTTTATGGACTGAAACCACCTTAAGTCGCTATAAACTGAGTAATCATTGTACTATACAGGTAGTAATAATTTTTTTGCTCCGATCGGTTTGCTCATATAGTAAAAGTGTTTTAGTTTGATGGGTAGACTCTTAGTTTAAAAGGATGTATCTTTCTATAGCGTAGATATACATACATTGAATATATTTGCAAAAATATTAATTGGCGGCGTTTAGGTTTACGTAATGGAATCCACAGAGAATATTTGTAGAATTTTCGTCTGTTTGTTTGTGCACACATCACTTAAAAACTACTAAACTGATTTGGATTGGATTTTCACAAAAGCATAGGGCTTGGATTAATTTTTTCACCATCGTGTCATGTAGCAAGCTGGCATAGTCTGTACCGGTAGTCGGTACCAGGTATTGTCTATACCTTGGAGGGCACACCACTGAGCAAGTAATCACCATAGAGATAGTAAGTACTACGTACACCTGGAGAGAGCTCTTCTCGGAATTTTGGGCAAAACGGGATAGAAGTTGTTGGCCGTCGTGTCCCTATCCTAAGTAGGGTGGCAATGCGATTATGCTTTTAGGACTTTTAAAAATTGTTGCAATTTGTTCAGTCGTTTTGCCACTGAAAATCGTCATCATTAACCTAAGTACGACGTACGTCCCACTTCCAGGCACAGGCCTACTCTCAGGGAGGTTTCATGGGCGTTAGTCCACCACGCGTGCCCAATGCGGATTGATAGACATAAGCATGAGAATATTTATTTCAGCGTATGCGGGATTCCTCACGATGTTTTTCTTCACCGTTTGAGAGCAGTCGGTATTACGTATACACAAGTTAGAAAAAGTCATTGTTAGGAACATAATTATCATGTCATGTTGTCCGTTCGGATTCGAACCTGGACCCTCACGATTGAGTGTCCTAGTGTCGTGCCATCGACGCTTTTGTTCAGGGGAAATGCACAAAAATCTAAGTAAAATTTGTTGTGTTCGTGTGTACGTTAGCGCACCGCAAGCATTATCATATCATATCATACCTACCTATTATGTTTTATCTTCGTACTTTAAAAAGTAAAAAGTTATGATAAATCATAATTTAGGAATTACGCAGCAATTTTAATATTGAACTTTTGTTTGCTTGCGAAGCTTATCTTCTATGTTTGTTGTTACCCTAACTACTTTTATATTTTCAACACTAAAACATATTAAAAATACAAATCTGTGATACGATAAGCCACAATCTGGATAATATTCGCTTTTGCAGCCGTCGATTAAGCAAATACGACCATTTTAACATAAAAATGTGGATAAAAAATAGTAAAAATTAATTTGACGGCTGGCGGCAATTTCAAATAAAATAGCAGATTGGGTTGTCAATTTTTTTCTTTTTTACTACCACGGCTATTCAACACACAAATAATTTAAAAAGATTTGATACATTTTTGCTTCATTTGATCATACCAATTCGGCTGAAATCATAACATTAGCAAATGGCAACACCAGTACACTGTTAGAATGAGACACCGCGGACACCGATTGCCTTCTTCTTCTAGCGTGGTCAACTTTTTTGATTAAACCGAGAGAAAGATAATTTGGCACAGCTCAATCCTCTATTGGATATCTATGGTAATCACTACGTTTTAGGGCACACAACGGTAGTTCTTCTAATTAGTTTGTGGGGTACACTGCCTAACAAGCGATGAAACATGATAATTAATACTCCTTGGTGGTCGGTAATGATCGTTCTTCTTTCGGAAATTCCCGTCTATGTTTTCGACCTTACTTTGTCCCTTTCTAATCCAATGACAAAAATTAAAATTATTTAATTTTTGTTCCGATAGAAAGGGACACAAAAACGTTGGAAATATCGACTACGGAGATACGAAAGAAGGTCGAACATTACCGACCGCCATGTCGAATTTTATTGTTTCCATGCTTGTAAGGAGGAGTGGCATCATTATAATACAAAAATCCTTGGTGTCATGTAATCAAAAGTTATAAAAATTAAAGTCTATGGTCTGGGAGTTTTTGGCGGTAATTCGACAAATACGTTTGGAGTCCACATATTTTATCGAATTTTTAATGTTTAGAACAATATACAGTTCAGTGAAATATGATGGTGTATGGGTCGTAAACAGGAAAAGTGTTCCGTCATTTGTAGCGCGGCAAAGCAGTCGGTTCACCTCTTTCCTGTGGACTTCACTGTGGTTCCTGCGTCTTTCAATTGTCTCCAAAAACTCCAAAGAAAGATAAACGTCAAAACGTCGAACACCAACTTTTTAATTGCTATAAATGAAAGAATTTTATTGAAGACATCGGTTCTATGGGATATACCCTTTGAACTGGACCAAAAAAAAAGTCTATGGTCTGCGTGTGCGAAGTCGCGGGCGAAAAACTCGAAACAAAAACCCGATTTATGCAATGAATGCAATAAATGCGATTATGCTTTCCATGTTTCTGCCAAAAGTCCTGTACAATAAAGTGTTCAAATAAAATAAACGAAACTTTTATCCTCAAGACATGCTACGAAAAAAGCGTGCAAGTAAATCGGAGACAAAACCAAGCAATCAGGGAGCTCGTGACGTCACGGCTGCTTAGAGGAGGAAGTTAGCTTTTTGTGCCACATCCGGTTCCTCCCAGACTCCAGCGAGCGCCAAATTGATTTCCGTCCATTTTGGTTTTCATCAAAATTACGATACGTTATAAAGATTATAACGACCCGGTTGGTGTAATGGTTACCACGCCGGACTGCCAAACCAGGGTCCTGGGTTCGAATCCCGGTTCGGTCATGGATGTTTACCTGTTTGTGCCGTTGTTGTATGGTTTCCATAATAAACAACCTATAGTGCTTGCTTGGGATCATTACAATGTATTACTGTGAGCGTTATTTATCTACTATCTAAGAAAACTATAACAGGAAGTTTGTTTGTACATTGAAGATATTAACAAAAAAAAAGGTACCATATGGTTTTTAGGTGTCCCTGATTCCATATCAGTAATTTTTGGATTTTTTGTCTGTCTGTTTGTTTGTTTGTTTGAACGAGCATCACGCAAAAACTACTGAACCGATTTTGATGAAACTTTCTTTGTTTGATAGCTAATGATCTGACTTAAAATCTGATATATAATTTGTGCGGACAAAGTTGCGGGTTAACGCTCGTACTATTATAAAACTGTATCAGAAGTGTGTCTGTACATTGAAGATATTAACAAAAAAAAAGTTACGATATGGTTTTTAGGTGTCCCTGATTCCATATCAGCAATTTTTGGATTTTTGGTCCGTCTGTTTGTTTGAACGAGCATCACACAAAAACTACTGAACCGATTTTGATGAAACTTTTTTTGTTTGATAGCTTATGATCTGACTTAAAATCTGGTATATAATTTATGCGGACGAAGTCTTGGGTTACGGCTATTTATTATAAGACTGTATGGAAGATCAATTACACAAATACAAATACACGTAGTCACGTACTACATACATACACAAATTCACGACCACAGTCCCTTTCTGTGTAGCCAGAAAGATTGCTACAACTGCTATCTGGCAGGTAGTTGTAATATGGCTTACTTATATAGCGTATCGAAGGTTTCAAACTAATAAGTGAAATAACGTGTAATGTAGAGATAGATGGCTAGCGAGGCACGCTACGAGTCTTCCGCATCGGCCCGCGAGTCACGGAAGTCTGCAGTTTAGTATGGAACAGCAGATTTTTTGTTTTGTTTAGATCGATTTGCTCCCATGGTAAAAGTTGTTCAGTTTGATCTGTACTGTCAAATGCTTAAAACTAAAGTTCTTATAAATTTCAACACATATAAAATTTTTTGACATGATACATGATAGGCGATGTCGCTTTGTTTACTTTACACACTATAGGTATATTAAGTAAGGAGGAAGGCGGCTCGTCGTCTCCTCCAGTCTTCTTGTCGTTTAATACTTGAAGTTCAATGTGAGGCCCCTCGTTTCTGGATTGCTTCTGGAACCGTCGTTGATAGAGTTTGATAACCCAGAGATAGAGTTTAATAACCCAGAGATATATGATTGTTATGATGCATAACGTGATGAGACCATACATATAATAATGATGAACATCGTGAGAAATCCCTTTTTGGTGAAAGGTTTCTTGTTGATGTTGCACGATATTTAGCTTGTTCTCTAGGTTGTTGAATTGCTGTTCGTGGTCTTCTGTATGGAAGTCTAGTGGAAGTGGAAGTTTAGTTTAAAAGGATGCTAATGACATCAATTTCACCCTGTATATAGATTCCTTCTTAACATGCTGACACTTTTTTAAGGGGGTGATCAGACCGTCAAACTAAAAAATTTTCTCTATGGCACCAACATCGAAATCGCGAAAAAAATCTGCTCTTCCATACAAAACTGCAAACCTACTCGAGCCAAATGTATAGGACAGCAGATATTTTTATCGCGATTTCGATGTTCGTCCCATACAGAAAGTTGTACAGTTTGATGGTCTAATCATCCCCTTAAAAAGTGGCAGCATATTAAGAGGTACCCTGTATCATACCATACCTACCTAATACTCGCTGTCAATGGCCCACTTTGCCACGTCTCCCGTTGCTGCATATTTATCTGATCTCATCTCACTACTTACCTATTACACATGTTAAAGTTTGGATGTTTAGATGTTTGTCACTCAATCACGCATAAACGACTGAATGGGTTTGGATGAAATTTGGCACAGGTAGAATACATTCTGGATTACCACATAGCATACTTTTTTAGTATGCTATGTGGTAATGTGTATAAAGTTCCAAGTAAACGGAGTCGCGGTCAACAGCTAGTAGGTTTATAAACCGAAAATGTTAACAAAATACCTAAAAATATTCGCAGCCCAGTAAATAACATAGACCACAGTGTATCATAAATTTAGCTAACCGTTAAAAACCGTTTGTGTAGTGTACTGTGTAGTACACATAAATTAATTTTACGATCGTTTCAAAGCTGTGAATCATTGGGTACAAAGTGCTTTGGCAGGCTGGATTTTGCGGACTTTCAGCGTACTTCTAATATTACCTAGTTCTAAACCGAAAGTCCACCGATAACTACAAAATAAATAGCCTTATGGCCTGTTTCACCACTTTTGAATAAGACATAAACGGCGAGTACATCAGTCACCTTCGGTTTGCCGACGATAAAGTATTCATGGCGGAGACTATGGAGGAGCTCAGTCGAATGCACGATGACCTTAACAGAGCCACCGAACGAGTTGGTCTGAAGATGAACATGGAACAAGACGAAGATCATGTCAAATTTAGAAGCCCATGTTGCAGGTACCCACTCCTGTAATGATCGGAAACTCTGCGCTCGAAGTTGTTGACGATTATGTTTACCTGGGACAAACTATTCAGATAGGTAGGTCCAACTTCGAGAAAGAGATCAACCGTCGAATCCAACTCGGGTGGGCAGCGTTCGGGAAGCTACGTAGTATCTTTACATCCCAAATACCGCAGTGTCTTAAAAAGAAAGTCTTCGATCAGTGTGTGTTACCAGTGATGACAAGTGGAACAGAGACATGGTCGTTCACTCAAGGCCTCATAAAAAGGCTGAAAGTCACCCAAAGGGAAATGGGCAGGGCTATGCTCGGAGTTTCCTTGCGAGATCGAATCAGAAATGAAGAAATCCGCAGAAGAACCAACATAGCCCAAAGAATTGCTAAACTAAAGTGGCAGTGGAAGGGGCACATTGCTCGCAGAACCGGATGGCCGATGGGGCGAAAAGTTCTCGAGTGGCGACCGCGTTCCGGAAAGCGCAGCGTGGGTAGGCCCTTCACACGGTGGACCGACGACCTGGTGAAGGCGGCGGCGGGAACCCGTTGGATGAGGGCAGTGCAGGACCGGTCGTCATGGCGATCCTTGGGGGAGTCCTATGTCCAGCAGTGGACGTCCATCGGCTGAGATAATGATGATGATGATGAAGAGAGCCTCGAGGCAAGCAAAAAAAAACGTGAACCGCGTGTGTCTTTCGCGTGTGCTGTGTGTGAAAGACAAGTGCTCGCGGCAAAACTGACAGCTCGTTTGACAAATTTTGTATGTAAAATATAGCAAACGATCTGTCAGATAAGCTATTAGAAGCTTACCCGGAAGTGGTGAAACTGGCAGTTAGAATTCGAATGCTATTTGGAACAAAATAAGTGATTAAATTGAGGATACAGAGACAGAATTGAAAAATGTATGTGGGTTCCTTGTTTGACTACAGAACCCTAAAAATGAATCTGAATCTCGACCTTATTATAACAGTGGCTTTTCAAAAAGGGATGTGGGTGACAAAAACCGTTACAGTCTTCAGTTTTCCGGTTCTTATAAAATAGCAATAAACATATTTTATTCTAATTAACGTTTATTATTATTAATGTCTCAGTTAACTAGCGAATAAATATATATAATTAGACAGTTTCAATGCTTGTAAACAAAATTTACAAATTAACATAGGCGTTAATTGACAGTGAATAGTGGATTTACAAAACGCATCTGGCTGGAATAGTTTAAAAATAATGACCGTTTCACATATTAAAAACACTTCTTTTGTTTCATTATTAGTTTTTTTTATTTAATTCAAGGTAAAGGGTTTAATATCCCATACAACCGATGTCTGCAATGAAAACGTAGCTGTTCGACGTTTTGACGCTTCTTTGGAGTTTTTGGAGACAATCGAAAGACGCAGGAAACACAGAGAAGTCCACAGGAAAGAGGTGAACCGACCGCTTTGCCGCGCTACAAATGATGGAACACTTTTTCTATTTACGACCCATACACCATCATATTTCACTGAACTGTATATTGTTCACTTCCACGACACTTTGTTACGCAAAATAACACCAATTTTACGAACCAAAACTCACCATAAACAATAAAAATTCGACAAAATATGTTGACTCCAAACGTAGCTAACGGATCCCCACCAAAAACCCTCATTATTTGAGTTTCTAAAATCTATTTTTTTTACATCGCCTACAGGTTGGTATCAAAGAGAATGGAATCACTTCGTTTGGTTTCATAGATATAAACCAATGGATGCAAATCCTCCTTACAAGCATTGAAACACGATAATTGACGAAGGCGGTCGGTAAATTTCGCCCTTCTTTTATGCTTGTCCGTCGTCGATGTTTCCGACTTAACGTTTGTCAATTTCTATCAAATTTTGTCGTTGGATTTGAAGTTGAAGGTGAAAGTTGAAGTCGGAAATACGACGGAAATTTAAGAAAGAAGGACGAAAATTACCGACCGCCGGAGTATTTTCATGTTTCACCGCTTGTAAGGCTGCGTTTCTACCAGGAGATATGCGAGGACGCGTTGCGACGGATGTGTTTTGCTTGGGGCGAACACAAAGGACCAGCGCTGGTCAGTGTTACAACGACCTTGCTTGCTAATAGCCCAACCACAAATAATCAATTATAAAATGCCACCTTCCTGGTAGGTATGATAATGAAATATGGTGGTCCCCTTCCAAACCACAACATACTAATAAAACGGGAATAAGTGTTAAGTATAAGCTACTGTAAAGGAAAATTATTCGAAAGGTTTTATAGATTCTAGAGATCTTTGAACACAATCATATAAAGGTGCTTTATCATTTTAGAATTTTACTCAATTTAGTATCCACATCGCAATTATTTTACATTGGATTAATGTTGTTTTTCAATTCAAACTCAAACTCACAATAAACTCATTCTCTGTTGTTTTACACTAAAAACGCCGCTAGTAATTCATGAATTTCTAATAAACTTTTTGGTAGGTATGAACCGAATGAAAAAAAAACTGTTTTTACTCCCTCACATTTGTTCCGTTGTTCCATTGATGTCTGAAACTTTTAAAAGCTTTTTGGAACTTTCAATGTATTTCATGTGTTCAAAACCTAATTTCAACTTAGTTTTAAGGTTCAACATTCCATCCTACGCAATATTGCAAAAGTTTAAGTTATAGATATCTATAACAATACAAGGTATAGGTCTATGTATACAATAGATGCTCGATAATATAAAATTTTACCAAAAAATTAAAACCACCTTCAAAAAAACTAAAAAGTTAAAAAATAATATTGCTTCCAATGACTTTTTCGTTCGCATCATATTAATTTGTTTTATCGAAGTCGCTGTCAAGCCGGTACGATTAGCAACAGGGTTTGCATTAGTTTTTTGGCTTGGCTTGACACCCACTTCTATAAAACAAATTAATATGATGCGAACGAAAAAGTCATCGGATGCAATATTATTTTTTAACTTTTTAGTTTTTTAGGTTTGATTTTTTGTTAAAATTTTGTTTATTTTACAATTTTCAGTGGTGGATGCATTAGTTAAATTCAATAGTAGTGCTTTAAATTAACAAAAGCACTAGCAGGCACAACGATTTTGATAGGTTCCCCTCGATTTCTCTGGGATGCCATCATTAGATCCTGGTTTCCTTATCATGGTACCACCCTTGGAATATCTTCTTTCAAACCAAAAAATAATCATCAAAATCGGTTCATAAACGACGAAGTGATCCGCGAACACACATAAGAAAAAAAAAAAATATATATATATATATATATATATGTATATATATACACGGTCGAATTGAGAAACCTCCTCCTTTTTTGAAGTCGGTTAAAAATCAATACGATTTAATCTATTTCACAGCTTAAAAATTATACCTATGGTCCTACTATGTATGGTCAACTGCCTCGGTCTTCAAGCTAGTTAAATGATTAAAGAGAAACAGTATTCAGGTACTGCGTTTCTACAAATCCTTTACAAATTGCCAACCAATAACTTCAATCATCAAACAGAAAATCTTCAAAGAAAGATGTGAAACGTGTGCATTGAAAATGTTCAGTATGAACTATTGAACATTTTCACATTTTCAGGATTCTCTCGTTTTAACCTTCACCATCCTGCTCCTTTTCTATGATTTCCAGTTAGTGTGTATATTTCATTTTTATCTTCTGAAAATCTATCTAATTACCACATTAATAACACCTATGATAACTAGGGATGCAACGATTACGAAGCGGTGAATCTTTTTGCATCTGTAATCGTGATAATCACGATTAATAACGATGCAATGCACCGTAGTAAGAATCGTACAATTATTAAATCGAATTGAAAACGTCAATCGGATTGCACTTGTTGACAAATACCAGACCTGAATACTAGATTCCAGAGCAGAAAACAACTTTAAAAAAATTGGATCTCTCGCTGCCATTTTAGCTCATTTTTAGCTAAATTTGATTTTTTTTGGTCAGATTTGGCTCTCATTTTATTTTCATTTTTTACTTCCACTTCTTCTTCTTCTTCTTCTATGATTTGATTTTCGGTTTGAAGTATTACATACATTCTCGTTCTCGCAATTTCTCATCCACATTTTAAAAGATTAATCCCCCACGTAAATCAGACGAGATATCGCTTGTTTAACAAGATTACACAGAATCATGTTCTATATTGTGTTTTTCAAAGAAAATTTGCCTCTACGGCTACGCATCCAAAAATCAGAATCCTGACCAATGAAAACTTTCATCTAGACATCGATCCATTCAGCTGCTCGAGGCAACGCTTTAAAAACCTAATATTCAAAAAGTTTGACGTATAATTGCAACATAAAAAATTAAATTAAATTAAATATATAGTCGAGCGGGGCGGCGTGGTTACCCTGCTGACGAAGCGAAGTTGCCCCGCTCAACTATATTAACACATATATTCATATATTCCCCCCCCCCCCCTCCCTCCCACACTCACACGCACACACCCCACACACAAAGCCACACACACACCCACATACTCAATAATATACCTCATAACTGACAAATACTAGTACCTACTTAATATCTATTTAAACAGACATACAGTTACTATAATACTTATTTACATATTACAACCGCACGATAGTTGATAGATACATCATATACTTTTAGGTTTAATGAGGAAACCTGTTATTGGTCTTATTTTAAGTTGAATATTACTATGTTAAGATTATCCTGTAACACTGTTGGTTTCCCAATAAAGAAATGAAATGAAATGAAACCAAGTGAAACTTTGACTTCGCTCTCAAATTAGTAAAAAAGGTACAATATCTTAGAATTTTCTGAAGTTGTTTTTTATTATTTAATTTTCATTGGAATGCAAAGAAACACTGAGAACTCGTTCTGAGGATAATCTCAACTAAATTTGTTTAAATAATCGTAATGCATCGGTTATCGTAATAAATAACGATTAATATCGTAATCGTAATGGCCGAATCGTTGCATCCCTAATGATAACCTCTTTGAGGGTAGACCTGTGCCATACAGTGGGACGTTTATAGACTGATGATAATGATTCTTCTCTTCTTCGAGTGAAATCATCAGAATCTTCTCTCTCAGATCATACGCTTACAATATCTTTCCACCTTTATCGCGCTGCCTGATGCGCACATAAGGACCTCCTATTCACAACGTTAGACCGCTTCTACGAACTGTAGGTGCGGGTGTTTGTTGTAGTCCGCATTTGCATACGGGGTATAATTCTGCGTTTTGCAAGAGCTCTATCAGCTTTTGCTGCTTCGTTCTTTTCTTACTCATGTCACCTTTCGCATGCTATCCATCCATCTTTTCTTATTCAACAGAAGGCCTATAGCATGCCACCCCCGGGAAAATGCAAAAATCGAGACATGCCTCTTTCTTTCTTTGCGTATGAAAAAGCGAGCGCACATAAACTTATATTGCAAACAATCGCTGTTAGTAGGTGTCTGAGTATAATATGTGATGCCAAAAACTTACTGTTTTATGGGTTTGTAATATTATCTTTACACTAAAAAGTTAGTTAGTTATGTACATTTATTTATATTAAAGCACTACATCAATAACCATTAACCTAAAATAAAAACAAAAAAAAAATAATAATAATACTACTTACAAATAAAAAATGTCCTCGAAATTTTCGCCGCTTGGCGGCAAGGTGCCCAGGAGGCTGGCAGCGTTACCTCTTTGTATGGCCAGGCTGATGCGCTGACCGAGGTAGCTGCCAGCCCTCTGGTCACCGGAGACCTCGATTAGGCGCGCCGATAATTCTTTAAATAATCGGCGCGCCTCTGGCCCCCACGGACCCAATGTCTCGACCTCAAACGGTGCAAATATGTAAGCCTCGCCGAGGTTTACATATAAGCGCCGTTTGAGGTTTTCCGCGGTAGCCGCCGCCGCACCCGCATTGGATGAGGTCGCATGGACGTGGGACGGTGCCAGTGTATCTACACAGGTAGCGTCCCAGACCAGCGACCTCCCCAATTTCCATGGAACGAGCGTTATTCCGTCGGGCCTCTTCCCATCGCTCCGTATTAGACCTCTAGGTTCTAAGATGGCGGGTACATTGGCAGTAACAAGGGCCCGACGGATAACGTCGTTCAATGTTGCGTGGCGTGACCAGCGGCCAGCGCTCCGGGAGCAGGAGAGTCCGTGGTGGCCGAGTTCGTTGACGGCCTCACCGCATTGGCAGCGGAGAACTCTACATGTCCGAACGCCCAGACGGAGACCAACTAAAACTGACAGGTATGAGTTGCTCAGTAGGGTGCCCAGATTTGGGGAGGGTAGTGCCTGCAACCAGTAGCCTTACTCTTTCTCAGAGACAGCGAGTAGGCGAGCGCGGTCCGTCTCGTTCTCGGCAGTCGATAGAAGATCGCGCTGGATCTGGAGGCAGAGCTCTTTACACTTTAACCATAATACTTTAACTTAATTTTATTTACTAAACTATATTGTATTTGCTTTACTTTTCGCCAAACTGCAGAACAGTTTATTGGCGAAAGACGTTACACTCAACTTTAAAAAAATTAGATAGGTAAGATTAAATACTCATTTTTTTAAAAGTTGAGTGTAATGTCTTTCGCCAACAAACTGTTCTGCAGTTTGGCGAAAAGTAAAGCAATTTGTACCTTTTGTAATTATGGAAACTTAAAATAAATAATAACGGTCCTTTTGTCGCTTTATCGTGCGTATCATGCTAGCTCTACAGGAATGCTTCCATTTCCCAAGCTCATTGTTCCAACACCACAATAAACCATCGGCTAAGCTAAGAAATAAGAACCTCAATTTCATATAAACGGAACGCTGAACAAATATAATAATAAGGTATAATAATAAGTCGATTTCAACTACTCTTGAGCCGTGTGACGGAATCGCCACTCCGCACGCTGTATTGGATTTTCGTTAACACACAGGATGTTTATATGTACCATAATGGAAGGCAAATAAAGATTAGTTTACGTTGTTTTCGTTTTTTTAAGTAAGCGCATATTAGGGACGCAACGGTAACATTCACCGCTGAAAGAACGAATCTACACTGTTATAATTTGGTTATCAAAAACCGGTTCGAAAACAGACAAAATACTTTTAAACCCCTACCTTAAATAAGAAAACCGCTACCACCTAACCACATCCCATCAGGTTTATTCCTCTAACATCATACAACAACAAGGCTAATTCCATTACGCATAAAAACTTCGAGGCCAACTTTTTTGCCTCAAAGTTTTTCCCCGTAACTTCTACCAACACCCTGTACGTAGTAATCTAGCTAAAGCGGTGCAGAAGGCGAGTCGATTATCGTTTCCTCATTGGATCCTTGTGACCTTGACCTTTGACCTTTTGGGTATTGCTCTCGTATTAGGCTTCATATGAAAATTTATCTTTTCATGAACAATTTTAGGTACAATCTCTTATAATGTTCTGTGGGTACAATATTCACTGAGATTGGGTTTGTTCTCTCTAGTTCTATTGTCTAGTTCCATCTATAACATAAGTAGACTACTTATAGGTACCACCTAGAGCTTGTTTTTCTCTTTTCAGGTAATTATATTGTTTTTGTTACGTTTACAATTTTCCACGGCTGAACTGCTGAATTGATTTTTATGAAATTTAGTTTACCTGCCTACCTAGACTTGGTACGGCAGGCGTCCCGAGTCTCTCCGCAATAACCCAGATTTCCTGGTCCACCAAGTTCATCCCCAAAACCCGAATAGTTTTTTGTCCTTTCTACAATAGTCTCTGCACCAAACGTGGTATGTCTTCTGGTGCATTTGCATTCATGGTGCATTTGCATTCAGAGATAGACCACGGTTGATGCATCCCATCGCATTTAGATAAAATTAAAATCGCCTTCAAAAAAAGTAAAAAGTTATAAAACAATATTGCAGCCGTTGACTTTTTCGTTCGCATCATAAGAACGTTAATTTGTTTTATGGAAGTCGCTGTCAAGCCAGTGCGATTCGCGACAGGGCTTGCATTAGTTTTTTTGGCTTGGCTTGACTCCGCCTTCGATAAAACAAATTAATGTTCTTATGATGCGAACGAAAAAGTCATCGGCTGCAATATTATTTTTTAACTTTTTAGTTTTTTTGAAGGCGGTTTTAATGTTATGTAAAATTTTTGAATTCATTAGTTCAATTTAATAGCAGTGCTTTAAATTAACAAACGCACTAGCCGGCACTACGATTTTCAAAGGTTTTCCTCGATTTCTCTAGGATGCCATCATCAGATCCTGGTTTCCTTATTATGGTACCACCCTTGGAATATCTGTTATTATATAGTTGGATAAGTGTTATTATTCAATACTACAGTTTATCAAGTGACGTATTGTATGTGGTTATTGACTCTATGTTTGATTATTTTGAATCTATGACATCTTATTTGAAAATAATACCTATCTGACATTTTAAATTTGACTAATTACTAAATATGTTATTCGATTAATTATAATAAATTAGCTTCAATGTATAATTATAATATAATTTCTTGAAATTGTAATTAACATTTGCATGCCAAAATCGGTTCATAAACGACAAAGTTATCCGCGAACACAAATATATATATATATATAGGTATGCGGTTGAATTGACAAACCTTATCCTTTTTTGAAGTCGGTTAAAAAGTGTCTCAAAGGGGCCTATACGTCTTGGACCTGTGTCCCCACGCAAGCCTTCCAAAGGTCCGGGGCTACGGCCCGTGAAATACCGTAAGAGATACAATAATTTACGTACCAACCTACAATGTAGGTAAGTAGAACTTTTACAGCTTCAGAGTGGGTTAAAAGAAATCAGATAGCATTCAAATGTAACAAGCACTAATCCTAAAGCCTTTGTAACTGACCGTAAAATGTAATCTATCCCTTTTTACCCTTTACAGACACTTAGCTGCTTTTAATGGTCCCTCTTACATACTATTATCATCCCTATTGTTCTTTAAATAAAGGACAATATACCTTGAAGATTCAGTAAGGCATAATGCTTTGAAAAGTGTGGCAACCCCTATAAAAGTAAGAGATAGGCCATATTGCATATTTATGGAGGAATTTTTCATACAATATAACTTGAGAAAGCCGCTCTTTGAATCGTGAGCTTAATGGCCGGCGAGACGTGTTCCTTATTCAAAAAATGACTTTTTACTTTTTCTTAATTTTCTCTTTAGTCAGGGGTTGGACACTTACGTTAAAATATTTCATGTTTATTAAAATCACAAAAATAGAAAGTATTTCAAAATATCGATCTAAAAGTCCTTGCCATAAAATCGACGAAATCAGCATTTCGTATTCCCCTATTTCCTCCTCCAAAACTAAACCGATTTTAATAATTCTTTCAAGAATAATATGAGAAAGACTTTGGCTATGTCTCTATGGTTTGCTTTTTAACCGACTTCATTTTGTAAATTCGTTAATTTTTATGTCGTACTACTGTACACGCTTTAAATTTATTACCTAAGTACAGACTGTCTATATTTCCCTGTCTGTAGCCAATGCGTATATTATTCATTTCCTCATTTCCATCAGCAAAACCGATCTTATTTCAAATCCATTTAAACTACAGTAAAATAAACTTGTAAACAGCAGATATGTTTGCTTTAATGCGACAAAAATACATTTCACATAAATATTTACTTTTCGTCTGATATCATTCATTTCTTAGGTGGTGGTTTAAGTCATAAAAACTGCATTCAAAATCTAAACTTACTTGCAAGATTTTTCCCAAATACTTATGCTTACTTACAAGGCAAGTTAAAAAAATAAGTAAAAAATGGGTCAATAAGAACCACGGTGTCTATATGAGTAATTTTTAGTAACTAGGATAGTTTATAATCTTTATCAGGGCAAAGGCGAAGTAAAAGAATTCACTCGACTTGATATTTTTATTACAAAAGCGATTTTATTAGAAGTACGCACTCTTTTGTTCTTACTTTCCCACTACGATCAAAAAATATGGGATCGTATGCAGAGATTAACTGGTACTGGGTATCAAAGATGTTGACGATGTCTAGATTTATGGCTATTTTATGCCGGACAAAACTATGGACATTGCCAAATGTAGTACAACGGCCAAAAGTATTAAGTATGGTCACACTTAAGGAATAAAAATTGGCGTCAGGGGAAAAGCTTGGTGTGGGATGTGACCTGCGTGGACACCCTAGCTCCGTCTCACGTCCAGGCCACTTCCGAGCGCGCTGGTGCTGCTGCTGCGGGTGCTGAGGTCGAGAAGTGTCAAAAGTACCGCAATCTGGCCGGCAGCTACACATTCACGCTAATAGGTTTTGAGACGCTGGGTCCTTGGAGCCCAGAGGCCAAAGCATTCCTTGCAGACCTATCCGGGCGTCTCACTAACACCTCTGGTGACCGCAGAGCTGGCAGCTTCCTGGAACAAAGAATCAGCCTCACCGTCCAGAGGGGAAATGCTGCTAGCTTGTTGGACACCATGACTTGCTGCGACGCTCTAGAGTGTGTGTATTACTTGTAGGCTTTTATGTTTTGCGATAATTTGTTGTTTATATCTAATAAAATACCCTGCATATAATTAAAAACAGAAATAAAATCATAAATACCAAATTTCGTTTCATTTCATATGACTTTACTAAACGATTACATCGATACGGCCGATATGGTGTGGTCAGATCCATTCTATAACACACCATATCCTGATCATCAAAAACTCTGACACTTTTTTCTTTTCGATTTTCTTTACGATACGTTTTCGAAAAGCTGTTCTCATGCACTATAGCTTTTACATAAAAAGTTCCCAACTTGCACCACACCACTTTTCCCAGTTTATAAATATTACGTCGCATTCGGTTTGTCTCGGACATTTCTCAATCTGTCTACATGCTGCCATTATTTAATGTGACCATTCGTAATGCTTAACTGCAACTTATAAATAAACAGAAACTTCTGAACTTTGTGCCATCAAAATTATGTGTTTAATTTATTTTAGTCAACTTTGATTTAAAGTTATTTGTGGTTTTTTAAATTGTTTCGAAATAATTTCGTTGTTTGAGGAAAATGTTGGTGACAAAGGTTTATTTTTTTTAAGGAACACAGCTAATAAAAACACAGTCACGAAATAAGTATAAACTCTTTAATAGAAATTACATAAAGTTAAACAACATGTATTTGGAAAACAGAAAAATCAAAATCTTCAGCTATTTTTTAATATCACACATCCTAATTGTAGGTATAAACTACATAGAGTTTGGCATAACTATCCTCCGTAAAATAACACTCCTGGACCAATATTACCAAATACAGTGGAAAACCTTTCCACTACAACAAAACATTAACGTACCATTCTACGTAAATTATAAATGAATCCATTCAAAATTGCGTCGGTCATTCATAAGTTACGTCAAAATATGAATCCGAGTTGAGTAGACGTATTTCTTCAAACTAAAAATAGTTACAATCAATGCGTATTTACAAAAGTACCTGTAAACATGTCTCGTGTATCGCAATTTGCTAAAGTGCAATTTGCCAAAACGCCTCCCATATCTCTCTCATGTTTGATGCCAATCTAGGATTTTTGTTATCCCAGTGGTCTGGCACCTTTGGTTCTTTTATTGTCTTATTCAGGCACTACACGTACACTTTCTTGCATTATGCAAGAGCGGAGAAAGTGGGGAAACAGAAACCCATGACGTTCCTTTTGTAATATTTTGAAAGGAAATAATCAGATGAAAGTAATTTAAGTAACATTATTCTATTCTATTTAAAAAAAAATGACAGCCATCATCGTTTGTGATGATTTTGCCAATGTCTAGTTTATTGAGCAAGAGTGCTTGACGCTTTATGGTAGTTTATGTATTTTGGTGACTTCAAGGATTGTTTTTTCGATAAGAACACTATCTTGAGCCACACTGGAAGCAAAATAAAGTAAGCGTTCGTTGTAAGCCTGGGAGGGGGCAACTAACAATCGACAAGCGACACGTGACTATCCAATAGCAGACCTACAACGCGACTTAAGTAACATTATGTGAACATGAAATACATACGCTCGAAAAACATAACCCTCCTTCTGGTGCAGTCGGGTATAAAGTATGATTAAAATTATTGTTTTAAGACTGACAGATAGATTACAGTTAGGTACCCGAAAACCGTACAAAATTGATAACTCTTAAGGCTGTACCGAGCCTTTTGTGCTGCCCCAAATCGTATTTTATTTATTTCTTCACAATTAAATAATATTTCTAAAAACCAAGAATGTCACATTGTAGTCTTTGCTGATTTTCAATTTATCGGGTCACACCTATTAGGACTACAATGTGACATTCTTGTTTTTTGGAAATGTTATACAGTTTTTGAGAGTTACGCGGTTATTATTTAATCTAGAAATAAACATTTTAACGGGTTCTTACCGCGTTTTGGTATAAATATCGGGAACTCAAATATACCAAAACGCGGTAAGAACCCGTTAAAATGTTTATTTTTGGAAATGTTGTTCAATTGTTTAGAAATAAAAAAATATGATTGGGGGCAACATAATTAAGCTCTCAATATTTTGTATAAAACTTTGTCTAAAGATAATATTATGTTGATCGTTTTTTTCAATATTGCTTGAAAACATGACGGTACTACCTAGTTCATACGTATATAAATGATGGAAAATTTATATTTAGCATTCTGTTTAAGACTTTGTTCTAATAATTGGCTGATTGTTTTTGAAATATTGCTCGTAAACGTGACGGTACTAGTTCATACGTATAAATGCTGGAAAATGTGTATCTAACGGTTGGGACAAAACAAAATATTATTTATTTAATATCTATTATAAGCTAAAACTATAATAAGCAGACTAACAAGTTAAAAGCTGAGGGCTCAAAAAACCGATTATATACCTATAAAAATTAATTCCATAAAATGTTGTGCACCCCTAAAAGTTTCGAAGTGAACGATGTTCACGTTCTTCATTGTTGTTCCCCGAAATATTGCCGCTAGTTATCAGAATGCTAGTTTATCACGTTACAATACATTTTCTCCTTAAAGGGAATATAGAGGAAAAACCTAAACACTTTAGATCAAAAAGCAACATTTTGACGTGAGGTCACTGTCACTTGCAAAAAACATTTCGTAACCAAATATGTTATTGTATGACAAGATCGCTTTTACAGTTTTTGAGAGTTACGCGGTTATTATTGGCAGAGCAAACGACGGAGAGTGAGGGTAGACAGATTTGTCTGCTCTTAAAAATCTACCTGCAGTTCCTCAGTCATCCCGTGATCATGGCAGTTGTAACACTGCCGAAATATCGGGAACTCAAATATACCTAAACGCGGTAAGAACCGGTTAAAATGTTTATTTCAAGATCGCTTATTACTTTGGAAGTAGCACCTACCGGCGTTATTTGATTACCATTATTTAGTTAAAGGATAGAAGCAGTGGCGTTGCTAGGTCACTAACATCCCCGGTGCAAAAAATGAGTTGGGGCCCTATCTGAACTCGTTGTGTTTTATATCAAGTGTAAACTCATTGGCGTAGCTACTATCTAGGGTTATGTAGGATTCTGCCGCTCTCTTTTTATATATTTATAAAATTTTTAGCCTGCGTCCCTTAATACACAGAAAGGTATTCACAGATACCACAGATGTGTATGATAAAATTACGAAGCGAGCTCGACATTTTTTTAGCTTATCTACCTACTCGGTTGTGGTCAGAAATCTCTTGATTTATCCATGCAATGCGAAAGTTGGGACGAGCGCACATTTTCTCCGTAGGTAATACTAATCGATTGTAGCTTTCTGTAAGTATATACTGCGTGCACCCATGTAAAAACTATGTAGCCAGCGAAGCGAGTTCGAAATTATTAGCACCCCGAATCCGCGACTGTGTTGTGATTAGAACCAACACTTGGATGATGTAATGTATGAAGAAACTTAGAACGAGCGAAGCAAGCATAACAGTTCTCCATTAATAAGAATCAGACTTTGCCAAAACTCTTTCGTTTTAAATCGAAAAATGGAGGTGGCTCAACTATCCCACCTATGTTCAAGCATCCCGCTTTGACCCTACATACATGAAGACCACGCAATTTTGTATCTATACAAATACATTTATACAGATACCTTCTAAATATGCTGACACTTTGTTAAGAGGTATGATCAGACCATCAAACTGAAAAACTTTCTCTATGGGACCAAAATCGAAATCGCGAAAAAATTTGTTAACTTTAGCGAAGTCGGTTCGAGGTTTATGGGCCAGGGGCCCCCTTTCTAGGCCCACGGACTTCATGAACCGTGTTATGCTTTTGGAGGGGAGGTCCCTAATGTCAGTAGGTGTTACTACGTGTCCACGTAGATGTCGACTCCTGCTGTGAATGAGCACTTCGCATTCTTGGGGGCCCCCCTAGCCCCTTGTTAAAAAAATCTACTCTTCCATACAAAACTGCAAACCTACTCGAGCCAAATGTATGGGACAGCTGATTTTCTTTTTTCGAATTCGATGTTGGTCCCATAGAGAAAGTTGTTCAGTTTGATGGTCTGATCATCCTCTTAAAAAGTGTCAGCATATGAAGAAGGACCCTGATATTTAGCGTCAATTTTTTTTATAGATTACAAATTGCGCGGTCTTCACGTAAAAGTAAGTATTCCGGTGCAAAGTAGGTGTAAAGTGATTTTTTTCCTCAAAATACACAGGAACATGAATGAATCACACGTTCCGAATAAACAATTACGTACTTTTTCTTTGTTTACGAGATTTACAACTGAGTTGGCGCCAGCGCCAGGTCACAGGTGCAAACAAATGGTTATACTTATTATTGTCACATGATTAAGAAGAAAGGTGGCATGCATGACATATGAAGAATAGGTTTTTAACAGATCTAAGTATTACTGTTGCGATCATACAGAAGTCTGTGTCGCGATCCCACAAACCCTGCCGACTAGAGTGCGAAAGTGACAACTTCAGGTATTGCAGCTCGGACCAATTTTATACCTGTATAAAATGAACGAAATTACAATCTGGTATTCCCGTTTCCGCCTCCAACATTTTATAATTTTTTCATGAATAATATGAGAAAGATTTTTTATGTTTTCCTTTTATCATATTTATTTTGACGTCCATTTATTACAAGTATTTTAATCCAATACAAGTGCTTATCCACGACAGGCTTCGTCAAAGAAAATACATCATTCAGATCCACAACTCGTTTCGTCAATAAATACAACCTGAATATCTGCAACAAGCTTCGTCAACTTCTATATAAAAATGGGGGTACCTACAACCTATAAACCTCCTTTTCCTTTTATTGTGTAGGTATATTAACAAAGAGCATCCTGCCTTAGTGGCATACCTACTGTCCGCCATTTTGAAATAATCACGATTTTGCGGCCACTGATGAAACATATACCAATCGACAGGGAAAATGATTACAAACAGAAAATGTACTTTGGTAAAATGACCTAGTTGGTATACTTTAGGAGATATGGGGGTTTGAAAATAAAAAAATAAAAAATCATTTTTTTCCACCCAAATTGACTTTTTTGGCCAGGAATAGATCGGTGAAGCTCAGAATCGATCGAATTATATAATATTGTCATAATAATTTGCGGGATGTCTGAAAACTTAAAGCTCATTTTAGACGCTTCCCAGTGCTTATAGTATATAGAAGTATATAGTATATATTAAATGGGTTACCTATTAAAAAAAAGAGACATGACATTGGTAATGTAGATAAAAATAGTATCTACACATTTTTATAGGACTAGTTCATCAATTCAAGGTCGCTCAGCGAGCTATGGAGAGAGTTGTGGTCGGTGTTTCTCTGTGAGATCACATCAGAAATGAAGTGATACGTCAGAGAACTAAAGTGGTTGACATAGCTCAGAAAATTAGCTGAAGTGGCAATGGGCTGGTCATATCTGCCGAAGAACTGACAACCGGTGGGGTGTGGGAGTGGAGACCGCGAACTGGTAGACGTAGTGTGGGACATCCTGCTGCCCGCTGGACAGACGACCTAAAAAAGGTAGCGGGGAGCGACTGGATGAGGAAGGCCGAGGACAGAGTTTTGTGGCGCGCCTTGGGAGAGGCCTATGTTCAGCAGTGGACGATGATAGGCTGATGATGATGACACATTTTTGCTCCACGATAAAAAAGCAGCTGTTCCGTACATTTGGTTCGAGTAGTGCTTGACGTTTCATATGGAACAACAAATTTGTTTCCTTCTATTGTGAATGTTATTCAATTTGATGGTCTGAAAGACCCCTTTAAGTACCGCATTTAATTTATACCCTGTATACAACCAGTATACAGGTTGAAATTGATATAATTAGCATCCTTTTAAACTAAGAGTCTACCCATCAAACTGAACAACTTTTACCATGGGAGCAAACCAATCGGAGCAATCGGAGCAAATCCCATTGTAAAAGATGCTAATGATATCAATTTCACCCTATATAAAAGAGCTCTCACATCCCAGTTCCAACTTACCCACGAACACGCGAACAGAATAATGAAATAGCAAACTTGTCTAATAATACAAAGTTTCAAAACATTTTGTCTTGGCCGACAAATTTTACTTCTAAGGCCCGATTCGACCAAACGCGAGTAAATTTTATTCTTAGATTAAGTCACCGGTTACTCTAGAGTAAACTGATTTTGCGTTTTACCAACCCAATCTATGAATAGTTGAAAGTAAATTTTAAACGGCCAATTTTGACGGTGTAAATAATAAATAATAATTTTTTTATTTTTTTATTTTTTCGAATAACCATGATTCATTTTGTTAGTAACACACTTATGTAAACTATATTAGTAGGTACTTAAAATTCAAATTACAATGGTTCAATGTCACATTTACACAATACAATAGAATTAATATAAATTCAATTAAATTCCATTCATTTCAGTTACATTCAATTCAATTAGGTACATCAATTCAATATGTTAAACGATCATTAGTTACGAGACAGGTGCATCCTACAACAATGACCCAAGGCCCGTCCAGTCTGTCGGCAATCATCGCCAGGATGCTGTTGGTGCCGTCCCGTACCCTGCGGATTGAAAGTAAAGCTTACATACTGAGAAGTTATTTCGGAGTAAACACTAGGAGTAAAATTGTTCCCTGAATAGTTACTCTTCTACAGGGTGAAATTGATATCATTAGCATCCTTTTAAACTAAGAGTCTACCCATCAAACTGAACAACTTTCAGTATGGGAGCAAACCGATCGAAGCAACAAAAAAAATCTGCTATTCCATACTAAACTGCAATGCCTACGCGACACAAATGTATGCAACAGCCGATTTTTTTTGCTCCGATTGGTTTGCTCCCATAGTAAAAGTTGTTCAGTTTGATGGGTAGACTAAGTTTAAAAGGATGCTAATAATATCAACTTCACCCTGTATGAATCAAAGTTTGGTCGAATCGGTATAAAATGTTGCTCTGTGTTATTTCTTGTATCTCCTCTTATATAAGGTCTAACAAAACTAGCTGAAACCATTTCAAGGGGATGATCAGACCATCAAACTGAACAACTTTCTCTATGGGACCAATGTCAAAATCGAGAAAAAAAATCTGCTATCCCATACAAAACTGCAAACATAACTCGACTCAAATGTATCGGACAGCTGATTTTTTTTCGCGATTTCGATATTGGTCCCATAGAGAAAGTTGTTCAATTTGATGGTCTGAACACTCAGATAAATTAACAGGAATGGATGCGATATTACGCGCGTACCCCTCTGCCAAAGGCATGCGCTCAGTGAGCATACCCGTTATATAAAACTAGTCCCCGCGCGTCTCGCGCCAGTCGCCAAGTGTTTGTTCTCGTGGCACGACATCCCGCAAAAATGCCTGTCTGTAGTGTTTATCAGTGCAAAAAAAGGTCAGGAACTTCAAGCGTACAAAGAGATAACACTACCTTTCACTTGTGAGTATTTTTTTGTCCAAATATTATCAAATAATGCAATAAACTGCCATAAAATAGAAAAATATTTCCAATAAATAAGTGTTGCCGGTTGACCGTATAAGTCCATATTTGTACGATTTTGAAGTTGTATGAACATTACTACATTTTACTGTATATTACTTGTGATGTTATTATTACTCTACCTGTATAATAAAATAATAGAGTAAATACTGCTTGCACTTATTAAACTTACTTGGTATATTTGGTAATCTGAAAAACCATCATAATATAACCCATGAACAATTCTTTACATGTCACTTTTTAGAATTAAAACTATTGTTTAAATGTACAATAATAGTGTTAGTATTTTTATAAAAATGTGTATGTTTTATTCTTAATTCGATCCAAATAATTATTTTATTTAAATGTGGCTGGCCACACCGCTACGAAATTAGTGAAGGGCCTGCGCATATTAAATATCGATATCAATATTTCGCTACTTGTTAGTATTTTAATAGCTGTATATCTTTACAGATTTCCAAAAGTACCCAGTATCCGGGTTGCTTGGATTCAAGCCTGTGGTAATCACAGTACGTGGGTTCCTAAACGTACGAGCACAATATGTTCACAACATTTTGAATCTTCCTGTTTCATATTACAGTCCAATAATAAAAGGAAATTGGAACGGAATGCAGTGCCATCTTTAAAGTTGTGGAAGGTGAGTTTGATTATTTATTTTATATCTTAAGACTTTTATTTTTCTAAAATTGTAAATAATGATCAGCAGTTGTCGGAATGTCGGAATTAGGTAGAGTTATTTATGTGTACTTACACTGATTTCATACAGCGAAAGAATAATGTGGATATACCTCAAATCCTTACACACTACACCTACCAAAATTTTTCACCTGCCCAGTCTAAAGTGACACATAACATTGTTATAACTCTCTAACCTTTTTATTCAAATAACTTAATAATTATCTAACTAAATCATTGAAAAAGAATCTTAAACAGACATATAAGGTAACCTATAATATAGCCATGTTGTGGTGTTTCAATTCACTAAATCAATACTGTAATATTTTTCAGTATAGTGTATCTTTCTATGAATATATCATTATTATTTATTGCTGCGAACATAACATACCTACTTTAAATTCGTAACAACATTTAATAAATAGCTGAACTATTATTTTATAGTGCATTGTATTCTATTACATAATTTTGTTGTAATTTCAATTACTTATTTTAAATACATCTGGTAAACATGAGGGTATACGTGTTTTTATTTAGCCGCTTTCCCAGTATTTAGAATTGATTAAATATCATCTCTTTGTTGAAAATGTTCTAAGTCCAAATTTTGTATGGGACCCTCTTTGCGACACCCCGACCGTGAAAAATATTATATTCACTTCATTTGATAGTCATACACGATTATTCATGATTGCCAAACTTATCGATAAATAAGGTATCGATAGTGTCAAGCACTAGCACTTTTATGAGTCCATTTCAACTAGCCAGCATAACTAGACCTCTATTTTCAAATACTTTGCGTGAATATGTGGTTCAATTTACCTTCTGGCCTTTTGGCCTTCTGTTTACGTATTTAATACACGTCTATGTGTGCGAATGTAATTGTTTGTGTACAGTTCAAGCTAGTGTTTATAAATGTCGTCGTTTGCGTGCATAGCGACGTGATCGAGAAATGCATTAGTAATGAACAATTGCTTTGTGTGCGTTACCTCGCCCCCCGACAAAAGTGACAGACTTTTTCGCGTAGAATTGAGCGATCGTTTCCAATCCATTCCTGTTAATTTATCTGAGTCTGAACATCTCCTTAAAATAGTTTCAACTAATTTTGTTAGACCTTATATAATAAAAATCATTTCTCAAAAATTAAAGTTTATTTTAAAGTTTTTTTTTTTTTTTATTATTCATAATGGGTTTGCGCTTGGCTTCATCTCACCTGATGGGAAGTGTAGACGAAGCCGAAGATGTAGCGCGCTCACCCAGAAAAAGTTGAAAGTTGATCAGATTATCATATTTTTAATCTATGCCATTCGTTGTAATAATGCCAAGACCATGAACTATCTTATTACTCTGTTAATAAACGCGACAATGCCAATTTGACTATCAAACAGGGTTCAAAGTGAACTTATTGGTAGTGGTATAGGTTTTGATTATGACAAAAGTGACAGGCGGTATCAAAAGTGAAAGGCGGTGCCAAAATGACAAAAGAGACAGGCGATGCCAAAATATGACAAAAGGAGGTCTGCCTGTCAAGGCAGAGCCAAAATAAGAGAAACATCCAAAAGTGACAGGCGATGTCAAAAGTGAAAGGCGGTGTCAAAATGACAAAAGTGATAGGCGATGCCAAAATGACAGACAAGGTCAGAAGTGACCGATCGATCTTGTAACCACGGAGTACCAGGGCCTTCCTTGTCGTACAGGTCAGTTAACTAAAGCTGGCGCGTTCACAGTACTCACACTTATGCAATTTCACTATACAGGATGTTTAAAAATAAATGATTTTCAAATAATTGATTCATAAGTGTAGACTAGAGTTAGTTTTTAGTAAAATGGGTGCGTTGTAGATAAATAAATACAAATATATGTGTTACTTGTTTTTATTATGATTATTACATTCGCGTCGATCACATGTGACTGACTGACGCTAACATTTAACATCACGCTGTATTTATAAACAGTAGCAAATGAAAAACAATAACTGTCCCTTTCACGCTCATAAGATAGACCGCGCGCGAGAGAGACGGGCAGACTTTTCATGATGCGTATGCAGTACGACGTCACGCCGCGCGCTTATTCACAGACACTACACAAGCGCAATGTGTAAATGTGTTGAAGGCGCCAGCTTTAGTTAACAGACCTGTAACACTGGTATAACGAGCGGTGTAACCACGAGGATTTCTCTGGCCTTGTTCCTTTTGATCCATTAAACACGCTATTGAGATGTCGCACTTCCGTGATTCGCAATTTCGAGTTGTCGCACTTCCGTGATTCGCTCATTGGTGGTGTCGCCACTCTGTGGTTGGCTTTGGTGGTTGGTTATTAATGACGCTAAACTTGCAGTGCTTCATGTGTCCTAGCATTTTCGTCAGCATTGCCGTTGTCAAATTGTCATTGTCGCGTTTATTTTCTGTGGCAAAACGGTTTATATTACATCAACGATTTTTCACTCTAATCTTGGACATCCAAAATCTCATAACGATACCTGCGCCCGCGGCATGACGGCGCGGTAAAGCGCTATCGCGCCCTAGCTCTTTCTTTTTGTAGTCTAGGAAAAATACGGTTTGAGATTGCATTAAATACACTTTAGTAAATTGTGTTTGAACTAATATTACTGTTAGTATAGGCTGAGGACCCTGAGATATACTTTAAACTTGATATAACAAAGGGCAAGTTTATTTCTAAAGATATTTCTTCCAGCATACCAGCAAGAGTCAGTTAATTAACCCCATACAAATTTATTGTGCATAAACAAACAGTAAATAATTAAATTTTCAGGTTATAATTTTTGAATACTTACAAAATATTATATATCTACTCAAATTTACCGATATTAACCGGGGATTATTATTGTTATTAAACATCTTAGCACTTCACATAATAATTTTTTTAATTTTACCCTCATACTACTCCTTAATAATAAATATTAATGTCGGATATTGACAATTGTCAAGTACCACGACATATATGTCATGACAAATTTGTCGAGTACAATTATTTTTGAGGCTGACAATTGTCAAGTTTCATTAAACACGGTATATGTCGATGACAATTCTACCATGACAATTATGTCGCTTTCTGACTTATTTGTCGTCTTTATTGAACAGCCTTTTCGCGACAATTCGACAATTATGTCGGTTTTTGACAAATATGTCGACCTGTCACGTTTATTGAACGGGGCCCGATCATCTTTCAGATCTTCTGTTACAATATGTCCAAGATATTTAAATTGCTTCACACGGGTCAAGGGTACACCGTTTAAGGCTACTGGTGGTATAATACTGGGGCATTTATTTTTACCCAAAAAAATCATGAACTCAGACTTCTTAACGTCGTACCTTAACCCATGCTCTGCAGCATATGTTTCACATACACTTAACAGGTGCCTCAGCCCAGCAATCGAAGGACTCAGCAGCACCATGTCATCGGCATAGGTCAGGTTATTCACACACACATCATCCACATGGCATCCCACATGCATGCTGCTGAGCCCCTCGATTAACTGATTCATATTTAAATTAAAAAGAGTAGGTGAGGTCAGTCCCCCTTGCCTAACTCCGCACTCTAATGTATACTCGTCAGAGAAAGTGTTACCCCACCTTACCACATTAGTTTGGTTAGCATACCAATAAGAGAAAAAGTCTACAAAATCAGTAGGGACCCCCACCTCACCAAGCTTTGGCCACAACTTATCGTACGACACTAAGTCGAACGCTTTTGACAAATCTAAGAAAACTGCGTAAACAGGTGTTTTCTCTCGACATAATAATTTACCGTGTGCTTAAGTGACAGTATACACTATCGGTGGAAAGCCCTCCACGGAAACCGAACTGTGTGTCTTGCAATTAAATGCAACTATTAAGTTGTGTATTGAGCAGCCCGTCAAACACTTTAGCAATTATTGTGGCAAGAGAAATAATTGGTGTATTCTTGATTCGAAATTCTTATCCGCTGTACCTCCAGTATTATTCTTTATCAGTGGTACAACAACAGTCTTCATGAGTTCAGGTGGCAAATATGAATGGCGTACATAGAAAATAACATGGCCAGAACTCTAGGCAGGTGCCCGCCCGCATGCTGCAAGTGCTCGACGTTGAGCCCATCGTGGGCAGGGTGACTTACCCCTTTTCATATTCTTAATAATATTTGTGACATTCTTACCAGAAAACCTAATTGGATTTAACACACTCCGATGCTCAGCGTCAAGTCCCACAGAAAAGCTTGACTTTGCCCTGAATTGAACTTTAAATATATTAGTGATCTGTTCTCTCTATCTAATTTCTCAGGGAAATCGATACATTTTAGCTAAAATAATAAGCAAATATTGTGATATTCTTTAACCTCTTCATCCTCTCTGTCTCCCCAGATAGCATTATTATATTCAATATTCAAAATTTTTGATAACAAGTGTTGATCTAATTATACCTAGGTTACACTTTATCACTAGGGGATAGTGATCAGACCAGGTAAACATCACTAAGTACTTTAACACCCACCATCGTAGCCCACGCTGACTCAGTCACAAGGCAGTGGTCAAGCTAGCTCTTAGAGCCATGCGCTTCACTTTGGAAAGTATAGTGTCACGGATGCTGTGAAATGATGCAGCTATAGAAAGGCATTCAAAAATTCGGCCGGTTTGTCAACAAGCTTCGTAGCTCGGCGGTCGACGCATGGACTTCCGTGCCGGGGGTCGATGGTTCGAGACTCGTCGAAAATAATTCTAGATTTTATTGTTGTTGGAAATGTTCTAGAAAAGTAAGAGGGAGTAAGAATATTTGTAAAAAAAAACAATAAAAGGGGGCGTGTTTAGGAAAATTCGAGAAAGAAGGCGGGATTAAGAAATATCCGGAAGGGAACAAAGGAATAAAGAAAAGACTAACGAAATTCGGCCATCTAGAAAATTCTAAGGGGTATATAAGGTCGCGAGTTTGCGGACGCAAGTCAGTATTGATTTCACAGTGAAAAGTGCGGAACAAAAAGGAAGAAAAGTAAAAGTGGAAAAGTACTAGTGAAAAGTAAAGTGCAAAGTAAAGTGGAACAGTGAGTAGACAAGTGTCAGTGTAGTGCAGTGTAGTGTGTGTCGCGTGTCGTGACGTCATAGTGCTGTGCGTCGTGACGTCATAGCGTGTCGCGCGTCGTGACGTAGTGAACAGTAAAAGTGGTGAGGGGGGGAAACCCCTGCGAGGAGGACTGCTTAAAGGGGAACCTCTGCGAGGTGGTCCGTGTGTAAGTGTGTAACTCAATAAACTCTGTAAATAAATTGGACTTAGCGTTTCACTCCAATCCCGAAACCCGTCGCTCGTAACATTTGGTGTCAGAAGTGGGATTGGAGTAAGATGCCGCTGGTGCCAAAGGAGCTAAAGGGAGTCACCACCCGGGCCATGTCGGAAGCGCGGCAGGAAGATGCGGCCCTTGCAACTGAGGTGCAGCGCGCTCCAGTGAGAAGACCTGAGGGAGGTGAAGTGCAGCGCACTCCAGAGCAGAACCCGGGAAACTTCCTCTATCAAATCCAGCTTATGATGGAGGAACAGGCTCGTCGGCAGGAGGAACAAATGCGTACGATGCAGGAGGCGCAGGCTCGCCGTCAGGAGGAACAACTGCGCGCACTGAAAGAGGAGCAGGCTTGCATGATGGAAGAACAAGCTCGCCGTCAAGAGGAACAAGCAGCTCGCCGTCAGGAGGAACAGGCTCGCCGTCAGGAGGAACAGGCTCGCCGTCAGGAGAAGCAGGCACACACGATGGAAGAACAAATGCGCACGATGCAGGAGGCCCTTCATAAAGATATTACGAAAGGCTTGCAACAGGCTGTAGAGAGAGTCGAAGCCGTAGAAGGGAGGTTGGATCGTGTGAAGGGCGAGTTCGAAGGGAGGTTGGATCATGTGAAGGGTGAGTTCGGAGGGAGGCTGGATCGCGTGGAGGGTGAGTTTGCCAAAATCCGGCGAGAAGTTGAGCAGAGCAAATCTCATAGTCGTGTCGCTGCTGTTTTTGACTCACCCATACAACCAAAAGGCGTCAAGACTCCGGTTTACGATGGACAGACGTCATGGGCCGCCTTTAAGCTACAATTTGAGACAGCAATGAAGGTTAATGGTTGGGGCAAAGAGGAGGCGGAGCCTGAGTTGATATTGGCACTCCAGGGACAGGCTCTCACCGTACTGGAAGCCGTAGGAGCTAGCGGAAACCTGACGTTCGACAATCTTTTCGAAGCTCTCGAGGTTAGATTTGGCGATGGACATCTTGAACACGTGTATAGGGCGCGGTTGAGGGAACGTAATCAAAATGCTAACGAGAGTCTGCAACAATGGTCCGTGGAAGTGGAAAAGCTCGTGCGAAAGGCTTTTCAGTCGTCACCGGCAGCTATCGATAACATGCTCCTGCAGACCTTTACGGATGGGATACGGGACCCGGAGGTGCGAGCTGCAGTGCGACTTGGGCACCATGTTACACTCAGGGACGCTGTTGCTCATGCATTGGAAGTGGAAGCCGTACGTCAGGATCCTCATTCCGCTCGCCTTAGGGAGATTGTGGCGACTGGAGCATCAGCGCCGAGAAATCGAAGTGTCAATTATGTGTGCTACGAGTGTGGTGAACGAGGACATGTTCGCAGCTCCTGCCCGAAGCGCACATGCCGTCGTTATGTGTGCTACGAGTGTGGTGAACTGGGGCATATTCGCAGCTCTTGCCCGAAGCGTACAGGCCGTCGGGATATAGGAGTCTCGACTGATGAGCAGCAGGGAAACTGGAGGGCGCTGGGCGGTTATGTTGCAAATCCAACCATTGAAGTCAAACAAACATCGGACGGAAATAGTCTGTTAGTTGAAGGAGAGGTCAATGGTAGAAGCTGCCAATTAACTTTGGATACCGGAGCTTCGAGGACGGTAATCAATGCTCGACTGATAAGCGATATGGAAAGTTATCAGAAACGAGTTGTGCAGCAAACCAACCTACAGTTAACAACAGCTACTGGCCAGCGCATACCTGTTAGGGGAGAGTTGGGAGTTTCGATTAAGATCGGGAAAACTCTTTTCAAAATGAGGTGATTGTAGCTGAAATAGTGGACGATTGCATCATTGGCTTAGATTTCTTACAAAGTCACCAGTGCAATATAGACATGAAAAACGGCGTATTACTGTGTAACACAGAGGAGGTTCCGATGAAAGGTGGGTCATCGGGAAAGGTCTACTGTGTGAGAAGAATAGTTTTCAAGCCTAGATCACAGACCGTGGTACCTGTTGTTTTGCCCAAGAGTAACGATGGGAGATTACCACCGGGAAGTGCTGTGATGGAAAAGGTTAAAACTGAATCTTGTTGGATTTCGACGAGGACAGTTGTTAGATCAGTTTCATCTACTTCGAACCCGATACTTAACGTCGGAGATGTGAACCTGACGATTGAGAAGGAGGAGGTTGTTGATCACTATGAGGATAATCCTCCTAAGAAACGTAAAGCTGAGGGGGATGTAGTATCGAAAGTTATGGAAGACCCCAGCAAGGACTTGACTAAGTCACCGACGGTGATAGCGAAGAACTGGCTCTCTAAGAACGGCGCAGATATTGGTAGAACAGACCTGGTGAAGCTCACGATTAATACAAGAGATGTGGCGCCAATCCAGCAACGACCTGGGTGCATTCCGTTTGTTCGTGAGAAGGAGGAAGGAACACCGGTTTGGCTGTATAACCCTGTTCGTAAGAAAGGGAAGTGCCCGAAGTTACAGGCAAGTTGGGAAAGGCCGTATGAGGTAGTGAGCGGGATAAATGACGTGACACATCGAATCCGACGATTGCCAAGGAGCTCGTTGAAGATAGTGCACGTTGATCGGTTAGCTCGTTATTTCGGAAGTAATGATGCTCGGGACGAGCAGAACTAAGGGAGGGGCAGTGTCACGGATGCTGTGAAATGATGCAGCTATAGAAAGGCATTCAAAAATTCGGCCGGTTTGTCAACAAGCTTCGTAGCTCGGCGGTCGACGCATGGACTTCCGTGCCGGGGGTCGATGGTTCGAGACTCGTCGAAAATAATTCTAGATTTTATTGTTGTTGGAAATGTTCTAGAAAAGTAAGAGGGAGTAAGAATATTTGTAAAAAAAAACAATAAAAGGGGGCGTGTTTAGGAAAATTCGAGAAAGAAGGCGGGATTAAGAAATATCCGGAAGGGAACAAAGGAATAAAGAAAAGACTAACGAAATTCGGCCATCTAGAAAATTCTAAGGGGTATATAAGGTCGCGAGTTTGCGGACGCAAGTCAGTATTGATTTCACAGTGAAAAGTGCGGAACAAAAAGGAAGAAAAGTAAAAGTGGAAAAGTACTAGTGAAAAGTAAAGTGCAAAGTAAAGTGGAACAGTGAGTAGACAAGTGTCAGTGTAGTGCAGTGTAGTGTGTGTCGCGTGTCGTGACGTCATAGTGCTGTGCGTCGTGACGTCATAGCGTGTCGCGCGTCGTGACGTAGTGAACAGTAAAAGTGGTGAGGGGGGGAAACCCCTGCGAGGAGGACTGCTTAAAGGGGAACCTCTGCGAGGTGGTCCGTGTGTAAGTGTGTAACTCAATAAACTCTGTAAATAAATTGGACTTAGCGTTTCACTCCAATCCCGAAACCCGTCGCTCGTAACAATATGTATGAGAGGCTATGCCAAGTTTAACTATATCTGCATATTCATTGTCATTCATGTCATTGTCCAGGCAAAAATCTAAAAGCTCATTTCCGAACGGGGCAGAGGGGTGGGCATTAAAATCCCCCAACATGAAAACTGATTCTATACTAAATTCTTGTCTGATAGCATCCAACTCACCCATGCACTGAGTAAACGTGGGCAGATTTTCAGCCTTGTCCGTAGGCATGTACACACAGATAATAAGAATTTCACAACCTGACCCGATCATTGCTCTCACAGCTACAATGCGCTCACTTGAACACTTTATCACAGTAACATTTCGAACACGTTTACGCCACAGGAGTGCGACCCCCTCGTGTGGTCTGCCAGCAGTATACCCGTTGATAGATCGACGGTCCTCGGACGGGAAATCCTGGTCTTTGCTGCTCAGCATTGGCAAATCATCTGGTAGCAGTATCTTATAGGGCTATGACATCCACTGATGAACAAAGTGTTCGCACACACTCTGCATTTCTCTTGATGTTCTTACAATTATAACTTATAAAATGTACTATCCATTGGTGGGTTTAATGTTGTTTTCCTCCACTATAGCTCGTAGACATATAAGAAATATTAGATCGTTATTCCTGTTCAGGAAACCGTAACCTGCATATTCTATATATCTTCCCAAAAGCGTGTTGTTATCAGCTATCTCTGATTGAAAAACTCCAGCTAGTTTATTCTCAGTTACATTTGCCTCTGATATGAGTAAGTCTTCTGGTTTTGTAACTTCACTCTGGTTTTTTAAGGGAACAGTTTCATCATGTATCAAATCATTGAATGGGCTGTGAAGTTTATATTTACCATGCCACAGATGATAATTAGATTTTCGTCTATTTCATTCTCTACTAAAGGTACGATTTGACGAACTTTACTTTTTTTCCGTTTAAACACTAAATATTTTAGAATTCTTCCGTTTAAAACTATTCTGCTCAAGAGAGGTTGAATGATTATTTATTTATTTATATTATAATGATAACGTCTGCTTTAATTGATGCAAATCTGGAAACTGTAAAAATAATTGGTTCCTAAATAGTGCATAGGTCAAATAAATAGTGCCATGCTAGCTTGCCGTCGAGGTAGAGTACACATTTTCAGTGGCAAAACGGTTTACATTACAGAATCGATTTTATACTCAAATCTTGGGCATCCAAATTCTCATAACGGTAGCAATTGTTTTTCCTGTAGACCTTACCAACTTGTAACTTCAGTTTTTTTACCTAGTCGTTTCCGAGGTTCCCGAGGAATGCCCATTTTTAGAATATCTGTGTTGGAATTTGGGCATAAATGGAAACAAGTGACTTCGATTAGTTTAGATTTATTCAAGTGATAAAATCACCGCACACACAATAACACGAGCAGAGATTGAGAGACAGGAAACGGAAGCTTCTTAAAAGTCAGATGTCAAACGTCAAAGATGACGTTTGACATGTTGGATTGCGTTTATAAAGAACGATATTACCAACACTGGCCCTTAAACCAATACAATCATCTTAACAATACTTACATTTAGCAACAAAACAACATAATGTGCAACAGTAAAACAAAATTAGTTTAGGTAAAACTATACACAAACAAACTCACAACCTCAATCCCTTCTCCTCAGGGATACAAGGTTGTGAATCAGCTTAGGTAAAACTATACATAAACAAACTCACAACCTCAATCCCTTCCGGGGACGTGCGGGTGTAACAAGGTTCTTAGCATATTGAACCTACAATCATCATTACATCATACAATAACAATGTTATCTAATAAGTTTAACATAGAGAAAGATTAAAGAAACGAAATTATTACAATAACATTAACTGAGTTGTAAACTTCTTGAATTTTTCTTTACATAAAGGTTTTGTTAATATGTCTGCTAACATATCTTCCGTACATAAGTATTTCAATAAAATACTTCCATCGTTTACAAATTGTCTTATAAAATGATGCCTAACATCTATATGTTTAGTTCGGGCATGATAAAGAGTGTTTTTACATAATTTTTGTGCAGATTGATTATCATTATAGATAGTAATTGTAAACTTTCTACCAAGTACTTCTTTCAAAAATTTACGAAGAAATAGGCCCTCTTTACAAGAGTCGGACAAGGACATGTATTCAGCTTCAGTGCTCGACAAAGCTACAGTTTTTTGTTTACGGCTTTCCCATGAAACAATTGACTTACCCAGCTTGAACGCATAGCCGGTGTACGATCTGCGGTCAACACCATCATTAGCCCAATCTGCATCTACATATGCAGAGACTTCTAGACCACTTTTCTGGAAGGTTAAACAAAGATTAACAGTACCCTGCAAATAGCGCAGAACCCTCTTGGCTGCTTTCCAGTGTATTTCTGTAAAGGATTCATTAAATTGGCTCAGGTAGCTAACGGCATGAGCAATATCCGGTCGACTACACACTGCAATGTACATAAGCGAACCCACCAGACCTCTATAGTCATAAGCCTCATCCTTTTGAGTATCTTTTGGCAGCTTCAACCCCGTCTCCATAGGAGTGTGTGCAGGCTTACTATCCTCCATCTTGTACTTCCGCAACACACTTTTGATGTAGCTAGATTGATCAAGAGTAAGTTTGTCTTTCTCTCTACACAGTCTCATACCTAATATTTGATGAGCTGGCCCTAAATCTGTTATGTCGAATTCTTTCATCAATTTCCTTTTTATTGCCAACTTCTCATGAGATGCACATGTTGAAAATAAAATGATGTCATCGACGTACAACGCGATGATGATAAGTGAGTTTTCGTGCGACTTAAAGTACACACAAGGTTCTGATGTTGATTTCATAAAGTCTAGTTTCTTGCATAGTACTCCATCGATTTTCTCATACCAGGCCTTCGAAGCCTGCTTTAGGCCATATATGGCCTTGTTTAACTTATATACCTTGTTCTCTTGACCATTGATAATGAAACCCTCAGGTTGTTCCATATACACATTTTCCTTGAGATCACCATTGAGGAAAGCAGTCTTTACATCTAAGTGTTCGATCTCCATATTATACTCAGCTGCAACAGCTAGCAAGGTACGAATAGTAGAGTATCTAACCACAGGAGAAAAGGTTTCCTCGTAGTCTATGCCATATTGTTGAGTATAGCCTTTTGCCACTAGACGTGCCTTATACCTCAGTACCTCACCATTCAATCCACGTTTAATTTTAAACACCCATTTACATTTTACAGGTTTCTGTGAATTATGCCGTTCAGTTAGAGTCCAACATTTGTTTGATACAAAGGATTCATACTCACATTGCATTGCTTCTTTCCATTTTTTCGCATCTGGACCTCTCAACGCTTCAGGTACAGTTTGAGGAGTGTCTGCATCTGCAGTAGCTTTCACCAGGAAAGCTGACATGGCATCCAATGTGTCATCATATTCAGACGATTCCACGGATGTCTCATTCTCGTCACCTGGAATGTATGTTTCATCGGCAGGATCACTGCCCTCCGAAGAACTATCAGAACCATCTATTGTGATTGTACTGTATCTCTGATTGTCTCGTGTTAAAGTAATGTCATCAGATATATTACCATCCTCAATAGATGTTTCTGTATGTACAGAAGATAGGCCAGACTGAGTCTCATTATTCACAACATTATCTTTTCTTGTAAGTTTATGCTGCATCGACTCTTTGTTATCATCATTTGACAATTTACTTATAATTTCATTTTCCAAAAAACTCACGTCTCTAGCTTTAATGCAGTTTGACGGGCATATGGGGTCTATTAATCTGTAACCCTTTGTTTCATCACAATACCCAACAAAAATATATTGTTTGCACTTGGAATCTAATTTAGTTCTATTATGATTCAGTGCATAGGCCACAGAACCAAAAATACGCAAGTGATTGACTGATACCTTTTTGTTACTCCATTTCTCCTCCGGAGTGTAGCCTGGGACGGCCTTCGTAGGACAACGATTTTTTAGGTAGACAGCAGTGTTGACCGCTTCTGCCCAGTATTGCTTCGGTAGGTCTGCATCTTGCAGCATGCATCGTGCTGTCTCCATGACAGTCCTGTTGGCACGTTCTGCCACTCCATTCTGTTGTGGTGTATGGGGAACAGTGGTCTGGTGACGAATGCCATTCTCCTTCATGAATCTCTGAAATGCAGAATTAATGTATTCACCACCATTGTCACTCCTCATAATTTTAATGCGTTTATTTGTTTGGTTCTCTACTAAGGCCTTAAACTGTTTGAATTTCTCAAACACCTCACTTTTTTCTCTCAGAAAATACACAAATGTTTTTCTTGTGTAGTCATCAATGAAAAGTAGGAAGTACTTTGCTCCACTAAGTGATTGACATGGTAGGGGTCCACATAAATCAGTATGTATTAACCCTAATATTTCAGTGGCTCTACTGTTTGATTTCTTAGGGAAAGGAAGTCTACTTTTCTTCCCTTCGATACATGAAACACATGGTTCGAAAAATGAACTATCATAGGAAATTCCAGAAGCCATACCTTTTTTTAGTAGTTCCATGCTCTTACGGTTGAGATGCCCAAGCCGACGGTGCCATAACATCTCCGCAGCCTCACAATCACCAGCAGCCGTATTTGCCAGAAGGTTATCTTGTGGTGTCTCCGGAGGAGCCTCAGGAGCCTGTGGAGGAGCCTCAGGAGCCTGTGAAAGAGCCGCATTATCGTTTTCCCATGCCGCATCAACGTCAAGCCTGTAAATACCATTGTTCAAGGTAGCGCTCGCAAGTACAGACTGTTTGTCATGTATGTGACACTTTAGCAAGCTGAATACAACCTTGTATCCCTTCTTTGTCATAGCACTAACAGATAATAAATTTGTTGTTAGTTTAGGTACAAAGTGTACATCACTAATGTCTCTAATGATACCATTCTTGAGTTTGACTTGAACAGTTCCCCGTCCTGCAGTGAAGAGTGTTTCACCACTAGCCACTTTCACTGGCAATGCTTTTTCACTAACGAAATCACTGAATAGGTTCCTATCCCGACACATATGATTTGTTGCACCACTATCGATGTGCCACGAGTCACTTTCAATATTAACCGACAGAGCAGTCAGCAACGCCTTGGTCTCGTTCTCATTTCCAGTCATGTTGTTTGTGCTCCGTTTATTTCTAGGACAATCCTTGATGTAATGACCGGATTTCTTACAACCAAAGCACTTTGGCTGCTTCCGCACAGACATCAGTGCGGTCTCACTGTCATTCTTGTCATCACGACGCATGTACTCCTGCATTAACTTGCCTTTTACAACTTCACTAGATATCTTAATGTTTGAATTTTCAATGGCCATTATCAATGGGTCATAGTCTTCTTTTAAACCACTTAACATGATTACGCCTACAAAGTCATCAGCTAGCGGTGCTCCTATGTCACTCAGCTGTTGTGATATATCCGTTATTTTGTTCAAATAGCTCTCCATATTCGCGCACTCAATTAATTTAGTGCTAAACATGGTCCTCAACAAACCCAGTCTCCGACATAGGCCCTTATCTTCGAATGCTCTTTGAAGATTGGTCCACGCTTCATGTGCCGTTTTCGCGTTTCGCAAATGCGCAAACGCGGACGGCTGCACCGACAATGCAATCCGGGCCAGAGTCTTCTGGTCCTTTTTCTTGTCTTCGCCCTCTTCTGGCTCCGTTCCTACGTGGTCCCACAAGTCTTCATGTATCAAGACCATCTTCATCATGAATTTCCATGAATGGTAGTTCTCAATGCCTTTCAGCTTATCCATGATGAACGGTGTCGATGAGGAGGCGGTTGCCATGCTCAGTGCCGTGATGTGATCGCGTGCGCCTGTTTGCTAAGTTTCCCAAAAAAAAACCAAAATAAACGCGGAACTTTATTTACTGCGTTGACTGAGCCCATAACCTGTTGGAATTTGGGCATAAATGGAAACAAGTGACTTCGATTAGTTTAGATTTATTCAAGTGATAAAATCACCGCACACACAATAACACGAGCAGAGATTGAGAGACAGGAAACGGAAGCTTCTTAAAAGTCAGATGTCAAACGTCAAAGATGACGTTTGACATGTTGGATTGCGTTTATAAAGAACGATATTACCAACAATCTGGACCTGAAGCAGAAGAATCATCTGATCTCGTTTCACTTTTAAAAGTATCAAATATCAATTTATGATATGGCTTAACGTCTGTAAAAACCAGTATACTCCTATTACCTTTGGACAAAGCAAAGCTACCTATGCCATGAACTATCTTATTACTAAAAAGAACCGCTCCAGAACCTACGCCTTTAAAGCCATATGTCTACGAGCTATAGTGTAGGAAAACAACATTAAAACCAACAATGGATAGTACATTTTATAAGTTATAATTGTAAGAACATCAAGAGAAATGCAGAGTGTGTGCGAACACTTTGTTCATCAGCGGATGTCATAGCCCTATAAGAGACTGCTACCAGATGATTTGCCCATGCTGAGCAGCAAAGACCAGGATTTCAGTTATACAGCGAAATCGGCCGTCGATCTATCAACGGGTATACTGCTGGCAGACCACACGAGGGGGTCGCACTCCTGTGGCGTAAACGTGTTCGAAATGTTACTGTGATAAAGTGTTCAAGTGAGCGCATTGTAGCTGTGAGAGCAATGATCGGGTCAGGTTGTGAAATTCTTATTATCTGTGTGTACATGCCTACGGACAAGGCTGAAAATCTGCCCACGTTTACTCAGTGCATGGGTGAGTTGGATGCTATCAGACAAGAATTTAGTATAGAATCAGTTTTCATGTTGGGGGATTTTAATGCCCACCCTCTGTCCCGTTCGGAAATGAGCTTTTAGATTTTTGCTTGGACATTGACATGAATGACAATGAATGTGCAGATATAGTTAAACTTGGCATAGCCTCTCATACATATACTTTCCAAAGTGAAGTGCATGGCTCTAAGAGCTAGCTTGACCACTGCCTTGTGACTGAGTCAGCGTGGGCTACGATGGTGGGTGTTAAAGTAATTCTGCGAGTACGTTTTCGTGCGAACCGACGCTGTACGCAAACCACTCCGTCATATTTCTGCTAGGGAGACTGTTATCGCCATCTGTTGGCCGTTTGCTACACAGTCTTAAAAAGGATCTTTTATGTTAGGGAAGCTCTCTGGCCACCCCGCCACAAGGGCCCTTCGTTACAATTTAACGTTGGGGACAAAATAAGATATAACAATATTATAATAATTCATTTATTTCTGAACAAGTCCATTATCATGTTGTTTGTAATAAATTAAAGAAACAAATTTTTACAAAGAAATTAAAACCGCCTCCAAATTTAAAAATTAAAAAAAAATTAAAAAATTATATTGCAGCCGATGACTTCTTCGTTCGCATCATAAGAACATTAATTTGTTTTATAGAAGTCGCTGTCAAGCCGGTACGATCCGCAACAGGGCTTGTATTCGTTTTTTGGCTTGGCTTGACACAGACTTCGATAAAAGAAATTAATGTTCGTATGATGCGAACGAAGAAGTCATCGGCTGCAATATTTTATATTAATTTTTTTGAAGGCGGTTTTAATTTTTATTTTGTTTAAAAAAAAATTATAATTTTCATTGGTGAATTTATTAGTTCGACTCAGATATCAGTTAAATACACGCAAAGGGTTCATCGATACGAAACAAATGTTTCAATCACCGACGATTTGTTGCAGTGAACGCAAATACATTTGCTGTCATTTTGTAATAAAATGGGACCATACGGGAAGCACCAGCCTTCAAACAAAAAAAGAATCATTAAAATCGGTTCACCCAGTCGAAAGTACCGAGGTAAAAAAAAAACAGTCGAATTGAGAACCTCCTCCTTTTTTGAAGTCGGTTAAAAAAAAGTTTAATTACAATGTTGTCAATTTGACAAGGCTCAAAGAAAAATAAAATTACTTTACAATGGCAGGCAAACATCTTCAGCAAGGCCTTGACTGCGCAGAAACAAAATTTGTAGGTGAAAGCAGGCCACAATATAATTACTATTTAAAATTACACTACAATATTCTATAATCTTCGCCATAATAAAACATTTGACAATAACAATTTATGACAATTTAGGTACTAAAACGTTATATGAAACGTGCACCGCCGCCATTAAATTTCTTTGAACGGTTGCACCCGTCCAGTTTTTAGTATGGAAGTCCCGACTCTTATAACGTAGTGAGTTACATTCTCTTTGCTATTGGCTATGCAGGAGATGAGAAATAAATGTCAAATCGATTGCAGCGCCCGGGGTGACAGAAATTTGTACTTTTTCCGGACAAGCTGTGTCAATGCTTGAAACTGTCCATATAGCCAGCGTACACATGGCGCGAATCAGCCAACACAACACAGGGTACCTACTATAACACCGTAAAAATAGTTGGTGTGCCTAGGTCAAATAAATAGTGCCATGCTAGCTTGCCGTCAAGGTAGCGTACAAATTTTCTGTGGCAAAACGGCAACAACACGTTTACAGCAACGATTTAACACTCAAATCTTGGGCATCCCAAATCTCATAAACACACCAGATAACCTTACCAAATTGTAACTTTAGATTTTTTACCTAGTCGTTTCCGAGTATTCCGAGGTTCCCAAGGTATGCCCATTTTTAGAATATCTGAAGCAGAAGAATCATCTGATCTCCTTTCACTTTTAAAAGTATCAAATATCAATTGATGATATGGCTTAACGTCTGTAAAAACCAGTATACTCCTATTACCTTTGGACAAAGCAAAGCTACCTATGCCATGAACTATCTTACTACTAAAAAGAACCGCTCCAGAACTTACGCCCTTAGAGCCATCTAAATTATTGATACAAATAAAATATCCCCAGTCTTTTGGCAGCCACTCATCACAATTCAAAACCACATTGTCTTCTTCATCGTACCTGTGGGTTATAAGATCGTTATTCCTGTTCAATAAACCGTAACCTGCATATTCTATATCTCTTCCCAGAAGCGTGTTGTTATCGGCTATCTCTGATTTAAGAACTCCAGCTAGTTTGTTTTCAGTTACATTTACCTGTGATTTGAATAAGTCTCCTGGTTTTGTAACTTCACTCTGGTTTTTTAAGGGAACAGTTTCACTTAGTAATATTATCATCAAATCATGGACTGGGCAGTGAAGGTTATCTTTACCATGCCACAGATTTTCCTCTATTTCATTCTCTACTAAAGGTATGATTTGACGAGCTTCACTTATTTTTAGGTAAGGCGAGAAATACTTCTGAACTTTTCCGTTTAAAACATCTCTGCTCATGAGAGGTCGAATGACGACGTCGCCTTTTACTTGTTTACTTCTGCAATGGTACCTGAAAGGGTTGAAGGAAGTAAGAACGCGTTTGTCGTCTATGAGGACTCCAGAAGTGACATATTCACTGAAGTTGATGTAGACTATTCGGTCGTAGAATAGATCAAAGTCTTCTTCGGTGTCTGCCCAGGGGGAACATTCGAAGTGCATTTTGAAGAGGGCGGTTAAAATTGTTATTTGAAGCCAGGTTTTCCTGAAACATTTGAAATTGTTAGTATAGGTCCATAATAAATACTCGAAAAAGATGACATAGTTTTTATTACTCAGAATACGAACGCAATCAGAATAAGACGTGCGCCATAGACAATACCTCAAAAAAGATAACAAAGCTATAAGACCGTAGAAAATTTATCGTATTGTACTTAAGGTGGTTTCAGTCCATACAAACGTTTGACGCACAATACGCGTAGACGGAATTAATAAAAGTAATAATTTATATGTGGAAAAATAGTTTGGAATATCTAGATGCCGCGTAATGAATAACATTTGCAATTTATAATATAATTACGAAGATATAAAGCTTTTAAAATTTTGTATGAAAAACTTCAAAGCTTTATATCTTCGTAATTATTTTATAAATTGCAAATGTTATTCATTACGCGGCATCTAGATATTCCAAACTATTTTTCCATATATAAAAAGTTATATATATTACTACCGTTTACGCGTATTGTGCGTCAACGTTTTATATAAAATGGACCCCTCTGCAACCGCCTTAATGTCAATGTCACTGATATACGAGTATTGGGTATTTCTATGGATTCTTAATTTCGGATTTGTAGAATCAATACTAAAAAAGTCCACAAGACATTGAGTGGAACATGTTGCTCCTATGAAAGGGCCTGTCTATCGCTAGAGTCTAAGTCGATGGAAGCAAAACAAAAATATTTGAAATTAAATGAAGAACCGCCTTCATATATTATGTGCTTTAAATTTATGTCTATTTTCAAAAAAACATACACACATACAATCCTAAAAATATAATTTGCCAGGGAAATCAGGTGAATAATGAAAAACCGTAGAGGTACCCTGTTATTATATTGACTTAGGTCCGCCACATACATACGGAATAAACCTGATTCGGAATTAGATTCCGGATGGAGTGTTGCCGCGTTCAGAGACTTTTTCATTAGATCTAGTGATTTTTTGTTGTCTTAGGTGGCACTTTTTTTAAGATTTACAGTCATATCAAACAAGTGATTTTAAAGCGTAGGCGTTAATGGAACGATACCGTATCGTGATGTTGCAGTTGCGACGTCGTTGCGGTATAGTTGCGAAATCGTCTACGCTCAAAAATCGCTTGTGTGATAATGGCTTATACTATTTTGTATGCAGATTATGTCTAATGCTAAAACTGTCGATAGTATTTTGATAGAGTTGCATAATATTGAAATACAATTTACAAATCATCATCATCACATGATAGTAATTATCATGTATAGAAATTGTTTCGTTTTATTAAATACCTAAAAATACAATTGTCATTAATATGGCATTTCATTCATTTTGATTTTAGACATTTTTTAAACAGCACTCTAAGTAATTTTTGTAACCATAGTTGACAACACTGAATCCTGAATCAGGATTCCGGATCGCAATTCCGTAAGTATGTGGCGGACCTTAAACAAGTTCGAATATGTCTTTCAGAGACAACTATTGACAACTAGACACATGAAAATGGCCACCGACCAAAGAGAATGTAACGACTCGACTCTTATAACTTAGTAAACGTTATAAGAGTCGGGACTTCATAATAAAAACTGGTTGTGACCGATATCCAGAATGTTTGAAACGTGTGCAACCGTTTAAGTCAGTGCACGTTTCATATAACATTTTTTTGTTAGAGTGTTGCGCGAGTCTGCCGCCAACTTATGTTTATGAAATCTTACAAATGTAATAACACAAGTGTTTGAAAAATGTGTTGAACGAAAAAATTACAACCCTTGTGAAAATAGCCACAAGGTTCTTATGCCATTTTACAAGGGCAAGTGCAATGTCAGTTTTTAACATCGATGTTTGGAGTCGTTGAAAAATATAAAAATATTTAATAATTATTCAAGAAATTAATGGTAAAGTGACTGTTACGTATATTTGAAACATACAGGCACCTTTCTATTATTTCTTTTTTTTTTTCAATGTGTAATGAGCATAAGAACAATAATTTATGATTTAAGTATGCAAAGTTCATCCATGTAGGTTTACGATTTTAACCCCTTAGTTGTGTTTCGCTTTTATATACAAAAAAATTGCAGTACATACAAATTTTGACACTCCCGACACTGCAAAAAAATTTTCAACAAGTCACAAGCTACAAGTGTCAACGCAAATGTTTGAGAAACAGAATTATTGTTACACATGTAAAAATGGCTTGTGATGTGACCATTTGTCTATGACTAGTATTCTAAACGTGTGTACGTAGTACTTACTATCTCTATGGTGATAAGTGCAGTTTCGTGAAACGCTACGGTTGTGAATTTTCTGTTATACAAGTGTTACTATGGTTACGCACTTGTATTACAAGGCTTGTAACTTTCGAGAAACAGGCCCCAGGGCTTGCTAGTTGCTGCCTACATGGTAAGAAGAAGATCCAATGACAAAAATTAAAAAAAAATTTAAAGGTGAAAAAGTTGGTGATCTACAAGGATTTTAGAATCATAAAGGATGCCACTCCTCCTTATAAACACGGAAACAAGAAAGTTTGCCACGGCAGTCGGTAATGTTCGACTTTCTTTCGTACGTCTCCATCGTCGATATTTCCAACGTTTTTGTGTCCCTTTCTATCCAATGACGTGACGTCATGCATAACAGAAGCTAAAATTTTTGTCGTTGGATTAAAAAGGGACAAAGTAACGTCGAAAACAACGACGGGAATTTACGAAAGAAGAACGATCATTACCGACCACCAAGGAGTATTATCATGTTTCACCGCTTGTTAGGCAGTGCATAGAGATATTAAGTACTGGTTTTTTCTTTTTTGAGATTTCGATATTGGTCCCATAGAGAAAGTTGTTCAGTTTGATGGTCTGATCATCCCCTTTAAAAAGTGTCAGCATATTAAGAAGGACCCTTTATAGGTTGATGAAGCTAACCTGCTGCATGGTGGGTGCGAGTTGCTGCTCCAGCACCTCGATGGATTGAGGCAGTGTGCCCTCCAAGGTATAGAAAATACCTATACCAGCTTCCTGGTGATCCATGACTTTTTTACTGACTGACATTTACATTTTCTGATGTTGCCAGTAATAAACTGTTTATCACAATTACGCAAAAATGGTCGATCAATGAGCGTTTTTCTTTTCTTGTTTTTAATTTTAGTTACTAAAAAACTCCAGAGATGGCATGTTTATTGCTCCATAGAGTACTTACGTACTTTTTGAAATTTTCATCCATCTATCGATCCACTAGAAAACCAAAAGAAAATCGCTCATTCATTAAGGGCCCCCAGCCCCCCACACATAATTGCGACGTCGCATCGCATCGCAAATATCTGCTAGCTCGCACGAATGCAACGCAAGAACTTCCGATCTGATATTCATAGAAAAACCATGAAATCACTTTTCCCTACAAATATTCGGATTTCCCCTCCTACACCGCTCCACTACCTACAAACCACCGACGATATATTTATTCTATTTAGAAAAAAAGTTAAAATAAACAATTTTATCATATTGTTACGAGCGATGGGTTCTGGGATTGGAGTGAAACGCTAAGTCCATTTTTTACAGAGTTTATTGTAGTTATTTCGTTATGTAAACTAGTACACAATATAATGCAAAGTAAATACCTGATTTTTTTCGTTTTTAGCTTGAAATACTCTATCATATTTACACTTATGACTAAAATCTAACCCAATGCTTACCGTACTCATCCCAAAGACAATTTAGCCATAAACATCCTTTTTTCGCGATAACGGCGGCGACTGGCTCGATCCCCACAGATTTCACAAGTTATAAACCGTTTTTTCGGTGGCATTATTAAGAGTATTCTATTTACTGAAAATAATGGATTACTTGTCGCAAATTTGTTCTTATTTTGGAGAAATTGTGATAAAAACAAACTCACGTTACACGCAATGCCAAGCAATATGGATGACAGTTTGAGAAGAAAGAGAAACTGTACTATGTGCGACGACAGTATCCGCCATTAATTGCCATGTAAACTCCATACAATTTTTTTTGTTCCTAATTGCGCTAGACTGGGTATGGTCACCTGAACCTTGCGCTTTACCGCACGAAATCGTATCGCAGCAATTCGCATCGCAAGTTCCTGCGATGCGGCGTCGCATCGCATCACAGTTTTGTGTGGGTTAGTCTTTCTCATTTTGTAACTGACCCATAATCCTATTTATCTATATCTATATCTATATCTAATCTATACTATTATAAAACTGTAACAGGAAGTTTGTCTGTACATTGAAGATATTAACAAAAAAAAGTTACGATATGGTTTTTAGGTGTCCCTGATTCCATTTCACCAATTTTTGGATTTTTTGTCAGTCTGTTTGTTTGTGTGTTTGTTTGTCTGTTTGTTTGGGTGTTTGTTTGGGTGTTTGTTTGTTTGTTTGTTTGAACGAGTATCACGCAAAAACTACTGAACCGATTTTGATGAAACTTTTTTTGTTTGATAGCTCATGATCTGACTTAAAATCTGGTATATAATTTGTGCGGACGAAGTCGCGGGTTAACGCTCGTACTATTATAAAACTGTAACAGGAAGTTTGTCTGTACATTGAAGATATTAACAAAAAAAAGTTACGATATGGTTTTTAGGTGTCCCTGATTCCATTTCACCAATTTTTGGATTTTTTGTCTGTCTGTTTGTTTGTGTGTTTGTTTGTGTGTTTGTTTGGGTGTTTGTTTGTGTGTTTGTTTGTTTGAACGAGTATCACGCAAAAACTACTGAACCGATTTTGATGAAACTTTTTTTGTTTGATAGCTTATGATCTGATTTAAAATCTGGTATATAATTTGTGCGGACGAAGTCGCGGGTTAACGCTCGTAAATTACTAATTGCTCCCTATAATTAGGGGATCTACAACAATACGGAACATTAATATCCATCCTCCTTGCCTCCTCGTGCTGCCTCCGTGGTCTAATAGTTAAGATCATTGGGCTCTTGACACGGAGGTCGTGGGTTCGATTCCCACGGGGGACACCTAGTAATATATGAGTCGTTTACGGACATCAACAATGGATTTTCCATTGAGTGGATTTATTGTTTGTGGAATGGATTTTATGTCCGTTTTTGATACCAAACGACTTATATCACTTTGTGCGTTTTTCCCCAGTTGGTTAGGACATTGCAGGCTGAATCACCTGATTGTCTGAAAAGAAAAATGATTCCGTGCTTCGGATGGCACGTCAAGCCGTTGGTCCCGGCTACTGACTCTGGTGGTAGTAGTCGTTACATAAAACCACGTCAGAGGCCGTAAGGCGGTCTGAAAAAACTCTGACACCAGGGCTCTGCCCACACGATAAGAAGAATATCGATGTGACAGCTACAGGAGACTGGGCAAATGTATATGGGAAGTGGTCCATGAACCAATGGCCATACGGTCTCGGTTCTAAAACGGTTCGAAAAGTGAACAGAATTACAAAACACTAGGAATTGAAATTATTGAATCTTATTTATAAGTTTACTCACATTTTTCTTCAAAAACTAGATCTAGACTGAAAACAGCATATACAAGTACCAACATTTATAGTGTATGAAAGAAATGCTATCGAATACAACCACGCGACAAGAATTTGTCGGTTTGATCGAGCAATTTCCTAACAAAACATTATTAGGCATTATTTTCATTACCAAATCCGGATTAGAACCATAAAGGCTGGGCCACACAGAGTGCAGCTGCATAACAGGTGCAGACCGGCTGCAGGCCGGCAGTAGTTGTAAACTATGGAATTATAGGCGAGGTGTCACACTGAATGCAGTCCGGCGCGGCTGCGGAACAGCTGCACAATGGTAGCCGTAGCGTGACACCTCACATATAATTCCATAGTTTACAACTACTGCCGGTCTGCAGCCGGCCTGCAACCGTTCTGCAGCTGCACTCTGTGTGGCCCAGCTTTAATTTGGAACTCAAGGGCTGGCACTTTCCTCGCTCAACGGATCAGCATATCATATCATCATTCAGCGAGGAAATGCGGCCAGCGTTCTGGGTACCCTCCCACAAGGACCGAACCTGCACCACATCCTAGGTTTATTTATAATTTTATTTAATGTTACTATTTAATGGATCTGTCGAATAAATCAAAAATTACACATATTAGAACCAAATCAAATCAAATGTTTATTTTGCATACTAAGTGTACAATATGTTCTTAAAAATAATGTTACAGTGCACTTACAACTTAGCCACCTTTTAAAGTATTGCAAAAGGAGTTAAAGAAAGAGGACAGTATTCCAATAACAAAATTAACTTTAACTTATACAACATTCGTAATTAAATAATATTCTTAGTGATAAAGTCTACATTTTTATTCTTATGGGTTAAGATACTCATGTAGAGAGTAGAAACGTTTAGAAATTAAATATTTTTTAAGTTTTTTGAAAACGTATTAACTTGTGCTCGTTTTTTATATTTCTTGGCAACTTATTAAATATTTTTACGGCCATATAATATAATGTAGGTAATATATTACATATAATATAATATAATATAATATAATATAATATAATATAATATAATATAATATAATATAATATAATATAATATAATATAATATAATATAATATAATATAATATAATATAATATAATATAATATAATATAATATAATATAATATATAGTATAATATATATAATAAACCATAATTCAGCCGTAAAAAAAACAAACGATGCATTAGGCTTTAGTCTGTATATTAGCATCATAAAAGTAGGAACGGATAGGTACTATTGTTATTTGTTACGTGATCAGAGTTAGAGCAGATGTCAAAAATGCCTTCTAAGTAGAGTTTCCGGCCGCCATCTTCCCCAGAACGGAACATCTTCTAGCTGGAAAAGCACCCGAAGTTAAAGTCAAGAAATGATGTCAGAGAGATGTGCGAGGTAGCGAGGCGGTGAGCGAGGAAAAATCGACCAATGAGAGTGCTTCAATTTCCCAATGACGTGATCGTGCGACCGCGCTATTGGGGGATTGTTTCTTCGCTCACCGCCTCGCTACCTCGCACATCTCTGGTGGAAAAGCAAATGATGTCAGGAATATGATCAAAGCGAGCGAGTAGGTGGGACAGTCGCTTTATCAAGCACAGTGTTTGTACTAACATAGTTATATTATATTTATATATATATATAAATTGTATTATTGTAATTTATTACCATGAATTGTGTAATTTTTATTGTAATTGGTATCTAATCTTTTAAATCTTTTAATGTAAAATGTAATATAAATAAATAAATAACGCTCACTGGCACATATATTGTAATGATCCCAAGCAAGTACTTTGATGTTTATTATGGAAACCATACAACAACGGCACAAACATATAAACATCCATGACCGAACCGGGATTCGAACCCAGGACCCTAGTTTGGCAGTCCGGGGTGGTAACCATTACACCAACCGGGTCGTCAAATATGGATCAAAGTAATCCGAAATTAAAATTATTTTATTTTATTATTATTTTCATATTAAGCAGAAAGCTTTCGTATAGTATATCTAATTATGCGATATTATTTATAGTAAACAATTTTGAGTAGAGGTGTAGTGCACGAAAAACTTCCAAACATACCTACTGGCCTTTCAGCTCCATCCATACAATAGAAGGACGTAATTTGATAGACATTTTATCTCAAAAGCCTGACCGTTCTTCAACCTCGACAGCTCATGAAAGCGACGACCTCCGATACAATCGGGTCTCTGATTGAAAACCGTTTACGATGGATTCGAAGATTCACGAGATAATGAAAAAGTCGATAAAATGCCTGTAAAACTAAAGAATTTTATACTCTCATCGGACAAAAAAAAATTACTAAGAAGGGTTATGATCAGAATGTATTAGCTTTTATACTAAGGCCGGCAGTATTGCCAGAAGGTTACTTTTGTAACCTTTTAGGTGATTTTTAGCTCTGTCAGGTTACTTTTAGGTTACACGATTCAAAAGGTTACTTTTAGGTGATTTGTCGGAATTTGTATAATCGATTTTTAAATTATTATTTTTCTATGAAACGGGACGCTTATTCGTATTTTTTGCAATATAAAGCAAAACGCAAGGTAGTGAGTGCAACTCCCAAAAACATGTTTTTCTCTCTCGCACTAATGTATATTCACAAATGACTAAAACTTCTCACTTAGTTTGTCGATCAATCTATAGGATGAAAATGCAACTTGAAATGGAAAACGCTACTAAATTATTTATATTTCTTTGTTAATATAACTAATATTTGTCTATCAATTTTTAACACCTTATTACTGGAAAAAAAATGAAAGGTTACTTTTCACACCAAAAGGTTACTTTTTTATCTATTTCCGGTTACTTTTGACCAGATCGGGCTGGCAACACTGAAGGCCGGATTCAACCAAACTTTGATTTGTAGAAGAGCAAGTATATAAGTAACAATTTAACTCTTAGCGTTTACTCCCAAATAACTTCATTTGTCTTCTACCACACTAAACCCATACTACAAGAACAAAATGTATAATCCACCTAAAGAAAGAGGTCGTTGTATCCGTACTTATTGCATTGTGAGGTTATAAGGTTTTAATTTGTTAGATTTTTCTTTAATTTTTTTAATTATGTGACATTGACATTTCATTAGTCTTGGTATAAGCTTTATACCGTCAAAATTGACCGTGTAAAATTTACTCTCAACTTATTCAGAGATTAGGGTTGGTAAAACGAAAAACCAGTTTACTCTAGAGTAACCAGCGACTTAATCTAAGAATAAAATGTACTCGCGTTTGTCGACTCGGGCCTTAGACAGTTTAACTAGGAATCAGCCCTGCGTTAGCATTCTCCTCCGCCAAGGTACAAAACCAACTGATCAAGTGCATTTACATACAATTTTATACCTTATCATTATTAGTTATCACTAAACGAGATAATTGCGGAACAATATTGCTTCAAACTAGTCTCGAGAATTTTTTTCATGATTTTTTACAATCATAATCTAAACTATCATAAAACTGTAACATGAAGTTTGTCTGTACATTGAAGATATTAACAAAAAAAAAAGTTACGATATGGCTTTTAGGTATCCCTGAGTCCATATCACGATTTTTTGTCTGTTTGTGTGTTTGTTTGTTTGTTTGAACGAGCATCACGCAAAAACTACTGAACCGATTTTGATGAAACTTTGTTTGTTTGATATCTGACTTAAAATCTGGTATATAATTTGTGCGGACAAAGTCGCGGGTTAACGCTCGTTTAGAATAAAATCCGAATTTGCGGATTTCATGCTACCTGCACAAAGTGACAGAAAAGTTTGTTAGTAGAATCATACGCGTTATTCGTTCACGTTTGGTGACCAAACATTTCATGCTCATACTAGTCATCTTTTATGTGTATATACCAACCTAAAAAGTTAAGAAATTTAAGTATACAGGGTGAAATTGATATCATTAGCATCCTTTTAAACTAAGAGTCTACCCATCAAACTGAACAACTTTTAATATGGGAGCAAACCGATCGGAACAAAAAAAAATCAGCTGTTCCATACTAAACTGCAACGCGTACTCGACTCAAATGTATGCAACAGCAGATTTTTTTGTTCCGATCGGTTTGCACCCATAGTAAAAGTTGTTCAGTTTGATGGGTAGACTAAGTTTAAAAGGATGCTACTGATATCAATTTCACCCTGCATAAATTAACTTACCTAAAATTCATAACTACATGTTAAACTATGTAAAAGTATAATACCTATTTGGTCCGCGAACGTGAACGCCCCTTCCCCAGTTAAACCCATATAGGTTTTTGTGGGACGCGTTTCATCATTGTGTTGTGTTATTGTAAATAGGGACATACCGCTCTTCTGCGAATGATGGGAAAACTTTATTAACGGTATTGGTATTTACAATTACAACATTATGTACAAACTTATGGCTAAATATGGCTATAATCTAAATCTAAACTATTATAAAACTGTAGCAGGAAGTTTGTCTGTACATTGAAGATATTAGCAAAAAAAAAGTTACGATATGGTTTTTAGGTGTCCCTGATTCCATATCACCAATTTTTGGATTTTTTGTCTGTCTGTTTGTTTGTGTGTTTGTTTGTTTGTTTATTTGTTTGTTTGTTTGTTTGTTTGAACGAGTATCACGCAAAAACTACTGAACCGATTTTAATGAAACTTTTTTTGTTTGATTGCTTATGATCTGACTTAAAATCTGGTATATAATTTATCTCGCTACATTGACGGGAGCCGGAGATATAAACATATAACCGCAAGTGCAACCAATGTACGGTGCCATTTCAATTTCAAGTAAGTAACACTAATTAAAATTAAAAGACTTGTAATAAAGTAAGCTAATTCTGAAGACTGTTTCATTTATAAATAACGAAAATAACAACAAATTACAAAATAAATACCAATAATTATAAATTTTATCATTGTCCAGTGCATTGTTGGTATAACATTGTTTTTCTTTTTGGCTATAAAATCTTTCAAACTCCATGGAGAAAACCTTTGCATAACAAAAAAAAACCTTAGTACTGGCCACAAGAAAAAAAGATTCGAACTACAAATTTCTTGACATTTTGTAGAATTACAGTGCAAACAAAGCAGGAGCATAGAGATAGTAAGTACTACGTACACGTACATGAGCAGGAGTAATTATTAAAAAAAAACTGCACGCCAATTTCAAACAAAGAGAATATAATCATGATTTCAAATCAGCAGCCGAAAGATGTCTAAAACTCGATTTTTAATTCGGAATGTTTTTATTTACGGTGTAATCACACAGTGTGATGTAATACACATTTTACGCAAGACTGGATAATAGCTAATATTTTAAAGCAATTATAAGACAGGTAAGAAACTATTTTGAAATACCGTAAATTATTACTAAAATACAAACGAACGAACTCTAACAAATTAATAAGGGTCGGTTTTTTATGCCGCCGATGCGATGTGCCGCCGTGCATTTTGCGCCCGATTCGATTAAGGGGATAATATATTTTTCTACGGCGCTCCATACAAAACGAAGCTTAGTTTAAACATTTAGTAATTAAAGTAAAAAATAAATGGTTTTAAAACAATCTAGAAGCCAATATCTGTGATTTCCTTTTAAATGTTTAGTTCTAAAGTTATCTTAACTCAAAGTTTGTAGTCCGTGCTGCGGTCCGTCCGTGTCATGTGTCGTCCACCATTTGGGCTCTCTTTGAGGAACCTTCCACAGCCCTACGGACTGTCGCTTGATATGAGCTTTACATTAATTAGTGTAACATTTGGCAATAGCCGACTGCGTCCTTCCGTACGAAATTATTCGCTGGAATCCAGGCGCATACGTGCGCCTCAGCCGTTGTTTCAAATGCATGCATTGAAAGAGCAAAACTCGAGGTTGATCCATGGCATCCTATGTTCAGATACTCCACAGTACCTCAAAGGCTCAAGAGCTGCAAAAACATTCTGAAGTGTGTCCACCCTATACAAGGTAATGGTAATGGTCCTCGAGCTAGATATGACCTCTGGCGAAGAAAGAGCACGCTACCCGACCCGTTTGTCCCCCCCCTCGGAAAGCCTTCCCCCAGGACATGAACTACCCAGGCCGATTTGGAGGTCTTTAAACAGGCTCCGAACTCAAGTAGGCCAGAGTAAGGAGAACGCAAATTTGCACGCGAATGGAGCGTATGGACGCTGCTGGTAGTGCTATCCGCGTGGCAAAATACTGGGCTGGAAAAATATAACATGACATGCCATCGAGTGGATAGAAGAAAATGCACGCAAATTGACAGCGAGTGCTGACCAGGCCATGTACCCGGACTTTAGATTTTCGATATAACGCGACCGTTTCGGTTCCGGTCCGAACTTCATTGTAATAGAGTTGACATTGGAACGATAACTTTCATGCAATTTCGACGTTCGAATGTCCGGGTCAAGAACAAAGAACATTGTATATAGTATTCGTCCGGGTAGACCCCTGCTGTCAAACGTCAAACGGTGACGTTGCAGTAGAATGCGGCCGTCACCGATTTCGCGCGCATCTGACCGGATTGCAAGATGTATAGGGTCCTTCTTATATGCAGACAGTTTTTTAAGGGGGTGATCAGACCATCATACTGAACAACTTTCTTTATGGGACCAAAGTCGAAACCACGAAAACAAATCAACTGTTCCATACAAAACTGCAATCCTACTCTACAAAAATGTATGGGGCAGAAGATTTTTTTTCGCGATTTCGATGTTAGTCCCATAGAGAAAGCTGTTTGAGGGTCTGATCATCCTCTTAAAAAAGTGTCAGCATATTAAGTTAAATATATAAAAAATAAAGTAATATATATATAATGCGCCCCGACGCGTTCCGTTCAGTGATAATCATACTTAAAAAATCATTTTGTATCTGCCAGTACACTTGATTGTTTTCAGTAATGAAAAATGCCATCACGAAGAAGAACTAATAATCTCACTAATATTATAAACGTGAAAGTTTGGGACGATGTTTGTAAGGTTGTAATGTTGTATGTTTGTGGCACGCATAAACGGCTGAATGGATTTTGATGAAATTTGGCACGCAGATAGAATGTGTTCTGGATTAACATATAGGATACTTTTTATCCCAGTAATGAGTTCCTGTGGGATAAATTACAATGTTTTATCATGCTGAAACATGTACTACGTTTTTATTCTATGCTCACTAGCGCTAATTTGACGCTGAAAGATGCATTTATGTAGATTTCAGTGATTTTTTTTTTAATTCTTTTGTTTTTTTTTGAGCTTTTAACCCTGAGGTTACGTCAGCCCATTTCAGTGATAAAAATAGTATTTGCTTTTTTCAACAGTTTTGACAACAGCTGTGTAGTATATTTGGTATATGGTTAGATTTTCGTGCATGAGGTGGAGGTTCGATTCTTGGTCGAGAATACTTTTTTTTTATTTTTTTTTAAATACATTCAACAACTATATCCATTTTTCACCGGATTAGACAGAAGCAGTTAGGCTTGATATGTTAAGGGCCTGACCTTAATCGTAATAATATCCTGAGATCATATCAGATCTAATATTAGCGCAGGATGTTTTCTTTTGGCTTTTTTCTAATTTTAATCCTACCATCCTACTAGGTATCTCACTAATATTAATTGTATGTTTGTGGTTCAATCATCAACACGGCTCAGAAATTCGGTCTTACAGATTTGATTGTATAGGTACTGGGCGAATTGGAAAAATATTTTTTTTTATCGTGTCGACTTCAAATTCTGAACAAAGTCTCTAAATAGTAGGTTGCCAGAATCGGGCAACCGATACTGCACCGTTGCTAGCGGTCATGAGCTCCTCCTGCGTGCAGATGTTAGGACACGCAGGGCACGATGTGAGATGGGCTATCGTTTGTGGAGTTCCACACAAGCAAGTCACATTTTGCGCATCCGAGTATCCCCACCTGACCATGTTGTCCTTACTGCGACCGACCTGGGTTCGAAGTCGGTCAAAAGACTTCCAGGTCGCCCAAGGCAAGTCATGTCTAGGCTCTCAGACGGCGACACAAATGGAGTTGGGAGGGACACTTTTTGTCGCCATAGAGTACACCTTGCTTGCGCTGGGCCAGTGTTCAGGGGGTCGACACACTTCATAAAGCTGCGTCGGCTTGGCAGCCTTTGCGGCGCAGGAATAAAGCCATGCATGGGATGTCGTGTGTAGTCCGCCATTTGGGCTCTCTCTGAGGAACCTGCCACAGCCCTACTTACATCTGGGGGCGCTATGCCAGCGAGTGGGTAAAGCAACTGTACCAGTTTCAAGCAACCAGTTATAATCCGAAACGTTTCGTTCTGTGCCGGTATCCACCAGCTTGGCGTGGGCAGATCGGCCCCACACCGGGCACGCGTATTCTCCAGCGGAGAACGCGAGAAAAATAATTAAACAAATAAATAAATAACGCTCACAGGCACAAACATTATTTTAATTATCCGAAGCAAGCATTATGGGCTTTTTATTGTGGAAACCATACAACAACGGCATATACATATAACATGCAAGACCGAACCGGGACTCGAACCTAGGACTCTGGTTTGGCAGTCCGGCGTGGTAACCATTACACCAACCGGGTCGGCAAATACTAAAAATCCTCTTTCTTTTAACCTTTTCTAAAGTTAGTGTTCATAATTTTATCGTAGTATTGTTTTCATCTTAATAGATGGCGTTGGGTGTTTTTTTGAAGCAAGTACCATACTTAATTCACGCTCAAGACATTTCAGATATTCGATCTTACAGATTTGATTGTAAAGTTACTTACCGGCTGAATAATTAAGTAAATAAATAACGCTTACAGGAACATTGTTATGATTCCAAGCAAGCACTATAGGCTTTTTATTATAGAAACCATACAACAACGGCACAAACATTTATAACATCCATGACCGAACCAGGTTTCGAACCCAGGACCCTGATATCGACATAAATAAAAAACTAATAAACGACGAACAGTAGAAAAATTAAAGTGATGGATCCAGTGAATGACTTTTATCTGATACCTACAGACTTACTTGGGGTACTTTCTGATTTTGATTTATCTTAAGTTCATGATTTTCTTATCTTATTATGGGAAATGGCAAGCCAGCAACACTTCGACCCAATGGTATCTTTTGTATTGACCCCTACATATTATTTTCTTCATCCTTGAAAAACTTGGAAAATGAGGGAGGCAATAGCGTTCAGGGTAAGAAACCTGTAATGAATAACCATCTCTCAGGAGTCACATACGTTTACCCACCAAGACATCGCAGTCACACAGTACAAATGTTCCATGGTTTCCTCCTCCTCTCCACACGCTCGGCAACCGGGATCTAAGATTGAGCTTTATCGTGCCTGTTGCGTAGTGCCCGGTGAGGGCTCCGACGATGGCACGAGCTTTGCTCCTGCTGTTGTTCAGTATGAACTGTGAGATTCGTGTTGTTATAATTGTTATACTCTGACACCAGGGCTTTGCCCACACGATAACAAGAAGATTGCTGATGAATTTCCTGCAGTGTTGCAGACCCGAGAGGCCAGAGCATTCTAGCCTGTGTCTTTTATCAGCCCATTCCTTAATCTATCCATTCTAACGTTACATGCCAGGATTCCTAGACTTGGTTCGGACCATGACCTTCATGACCTTAGACGAGACATTAGACAAAATTACATGTCCACGCAGACGAAGTCGCGGGCAAAAGCTAGTTAAAAATAAAAACAAATAAAATAGGCGAAGAAAAAATGAGCCACTATATCGAGCACGACTTCCGTTCGACTTACACTAAACAGAAGACGTGCTCGAGGCCACCGTCTTGCGGGAGGCCCAGGACGCTGGCTGCGTTATCTCGTTGGATGGCAATGGATATTCGCTGCCCGAGGTATGCGCCAGCCCTTCGGTCACCGGACACCTCAATCAAGCGCGACGACAACTCTTTGAAGAGCTGTCGGGCGTTCGGCCCACACGGCCCCAGGGTCTCTACACCGAATGGCGCAAGAATGTAGCCGTCACCCAGGGTGGCATATGTCTTTATTCAAAAAAATAAAAATCGATCAAGCAATTTTCACGTTTATTATTTTGTATTTATTTTGTTCCATCCTACACGGAAGATAACAAAAATCGACGCACTAAAACATCGTAGGTATCTTGAATTCTATTTTGTATGGAATAGGCCATAAAATTCAACATCAAATCATATTTTATGCGCTGCTCTATAGAATGACCACGGTTTTATAGCACATCTTAACTTTCGATAAGTTTTATATACACTTGTATACCTTTACTTATAAAGAGAGAGAGAGACAGAGAGTCTTTGTATTTGGCGCGTAATTTCTCTATGATAGTACCTACCTATGTTATTACCCTTTTTAACGATGTCGTATGGAAAAAAATATCTGTGAGAACCATTTCAACTAATGGACGTCGGGTCTAGTACAAAATTCTCGAAAAAAGTGTCCTAGACTAACTTACAAAAACGTAAGTAAGTATCATTAACCTTTAAACAGCATACTCTCTCTCTACTCTAACTCTAACTGAATATTCAATCAATTCAATTCAAATTCAATCGATCAATTTTCTATTAGCCCAGTCATCTTACGGATATTTGTTAGGAAGGGTGGGGAGTAATTATTAATTGGACTTTTAAACTGTAACCGGCACCATTTAGTGACAAAAAGACTATCTTAAAACATATTAAAAAAAAATTCGCTACGCACCATAGAAATCAAAATTGTGTGTCCCAAAAGGCTTTTAAATTAATAATATTAATACCAATGCACTTATTTGAATTAGATTTAACAATTTAAATTATTTTTGAGCAATAAAATAGGCATTGAAATTTTAAAAATGAAATATTTATTAGAAAATACGTATAATGTATTTTTCAAAACCTTCTAAGTATACAAAAATATTTACTCCATGTTTGAAGTATGTTTAATGGTAGAGCCTTAAATATGTGCAAAAAAATTTACCATCAGGTTTTTTACAACGAGTTAAATGCTAAATTTTAAAATTGGAACTGTTGCTGTCGTGATTTTTTTTAATATTGGTACATTTCTAGGCTCAAATTGGCTCTTCAATATTATACCGAAAAAAAATGTCAATTACTAATTAGTCCCGGCTCAAACCGTAAAATGACTAGGCTATTTAGAGGAACGTTCCTTAGGGAAAGTTATTTAGTTTCGTTATTTGAATAAACCCTTAAAAATTGTTTTAGTAAGTAATTAAAAAATAGAGGCGTAGGTCAGAGTGTAGGTATACCAAAACAAAAGTTAAAGTCAAAACGGTTGTTTCAAAACTAACCTTAGTTAATGGCAATTTAAAGTCGCAAACCGTAAAACTCTCTCTAATTACAGCTCAGTAATTAGAAAAGTAATTCGCACTCTGTTTAACTTCACGTTGGAATATTAACTGATGCTGACAACGAGTTAAGAATTGCTCGTAGCTCGAAAGGTATCTCGAGTAGGTAATTAAGATTAACAACTAAATGCTGGGTTGCAAAAACAGATACGTATTTTTTTTTTGACGAAAATCTACAAGAATGTATGACACTATACAGGGTGTTACAAAAATACAAATAAATATTTAAGTGGTTAAGACCATCAAACTGAACAACTTTCACTATGGGACTAATGTAAAAATCACGAAAAAAAAGGGATGTTCCATCATCATCATCATATCAGCGTCTACTGCTGCTGGACCTAGGCCTCCCTCAAAATGAGATTTGCCATAATCGCCATGATGCGATGCGTTTGCGATGTTCCATACTAAACTACAGATCTACTAGAGCTACATGGCTGGGATAAAAGATCTTTTGTAGCTGTGTCCGATGTCTAGTTTGCGCTGATCCTAATCAAAGCGATAGAGGTATATATCGGGACCACCCAAAGTGGAGATCTCTCTGAGCAAAAAAGACGTGAGCCTTATGAATCTATCTACCTATGCATGCAAAGTATCGACTGACTACTTAGATTTTACTACGAACTTAGAAGCTCCTGCCTATACAGGATGTAAGGAAAAGTATCAATAATCCTTAAACCACAGACTCATCAAACTAAACAACTTTGACTATGGGAGAAAACAGAGCAAAAAAGAAATCTGCAGCTGCATACTAAACTGCAATACCTACACGACTCAAAATGTATGAGACAGCAGATGTTTTTTTTTGTTCTGACAGATTTGCTCCCATAGTAGAAGTTGTTCAGTTTGGTGGGTAAAGTACGCAGTTTAAGGGTTAATTATCCTTTTCCTTACACCATGTATACAAGTAATTTAGGTGCCGCATGACTTACCTGTGTAAGTTTCTGATTAAGTACAAGAATGATAACGTGACTGTTGTACCTTGGCAAATTTTAAGTAAGTAGGTAATATTTTGATTCTGTGATATACCATATCCATTGTCTGAAATTAATAAACAAAAAATTAAAACCGCCTTCAAAAAAACTAAAAAAATTAAAACATTATATTTATATTGCAGCCGATGACTTCTTCATTCGCATCATAAGAACATTAATTGGTTTTATACAAGTCGCTGTCAAGCCGGTAGGTACAATCCGCGACAGGGCTTGCATTCGTTTTTTGGCTTGGCTTGACACCGACTTCGATAAAACAAATTAATGTTCTTATGATGCGAACGAAAAAGTCATCATCTGCAATAAGCGTTAAGCTTTTTAATTTTTTAGTTTTTTTGACGGCGGTTTTAATTGTTTGTTAAAATTTTGTTTATTTTACAATTTTCAGTGGTGAATAATTCATTAGTTCGACTCAGATATCAGTTATATACGCAAAGGGTACAACGATACGATGCAAATGTTTCAATCGCCGATGATTTGCTGTCAACTTTTGAAGAGTTCTATTGTGTAACTCCGAAGCGCTTCATCAGATCTTCACCAAATTAAAATGGGACCACACGGGAAGAACCAGCTCCAGTACCAGTCGAAAGTTCTGAGGAAACAAACATAAAAAAAACAGTCGAATTGAGAACCTCCTCTTTTTTTGAAGTGGGTTGAAAAGCCAACAAAAAGCAGCTAAATCGCTAAGAACTGCCAAAAGCACTTTGATTGAATCGGGTAAAATAAATTATTAAATTATTTTCTTTACTTCTAAAAGACCACCAATTATGTGGTCCTCCCATAGATCACAAAAACTAAAGGGAGATGTGAAAAAAGGGGGCGGGGCCAGAGTCGCAGCAATATGCGCAAAAACGGAACACATTGCTCGCGACAGTAAGGATTCAATATATTATGAGGCTGAAAGCCAGTCGAAATATTATGTGTAAATAGTTTACAATGCTTGCGTAGTACTAAAGATTATTCGAACGTTGAGTTCTGATACCGCAATGAATAATGAACACATTCAAGCTAACAAAATACTTTCTATCGTACTGGTGGTAATGCGACACTACGTTTCGTACTCAGCGCGTTGATTGGCATCTCTTTAGATCTCTATGGGTCCTCCGTTATTAACTTATTCGCATTCCTTGACAAATCGTTTTCCTTTCTTCACTAACAATGCGTGCCGTACGAAGCACTATAAAATTGTAATGAAACGGAGTTTAATTAAATAATTATTTCAATCACCCCAACGCATGGTGGAAATAGAATGCTTACGGAGTTGATTACCTGTAGCTATAAATATAGGATGTAAATTAAAATGCGTTACAATATTAAACAGTTCAGAACATCAAACTGAACAACTTTCACGACAGCCAAATTCAAAATAATATAATTGTTAACGCAAAATTAACATGTTTTCTTATTTAAATAGCTCAGGACTTAATATTCATGCCATCTATTGAGATTGGTCAGAACTATCAATGTAATCACTAATAATTAATGTTGCCAGTCAGTTAATTTTAATTGGTACTATATTATTCATGTATTCAGTAGTCGTGACTGGCAACACATTCCTGCTCCTGCTATCGCCATTGACGAGCGGATCAGATTTTTGTAAATTAAAAGAAAAGATAAATTCAGTGTACTGCATCAGTTAAAATAAATAAACCATTCAGCCAGAAGAAATCAGGAGTTATCATTCGCCACCAAACCACCCCACTGCTGGAGAGAGTGTAGTCGCTTCGAACCCGCCGACTTTCTCCAACAATAATTATAGTCGTGAGCATATGCTATGCTATGCTAATTATATCGAAATAATATATGAGTGGGTATACCCATAATAGTACATAATATTTATAATACAAGTGAGCAAAGTTGGTCATTACAGCCGAGGCGGGATTGCAGCACGAGCGCAAGCGAGGAAAAAAGTAATAAAATTTCCTAAAACACAACTAATTTTTAAGACAAATATGTTTGGAAAATGGTGCTGGGCTATGGCTGCACTTCTTTTTTTTACTTCAAAAAAAGGGGAGGTTCTCAATTCGACTGTATGTTTGTTACATCAGAACTTTCGACTGTGTGAACCGATTTTGATAATTCTTACTTTATTTGAAAGGTGGTGCTTCCCGTGTGTCCCATTTAAATTTGATGATGCGCTTTGGAGCTACACAATAGAACTCCTCAAAAGTTGACAGCAAATCATCGGCGATTGAAACGTTTGCTTCGTATCGATATACCCTTTGCGTGTATAACTGATATCTGAGTCGAACTAATGAATTCACCACTGAAAATAGTAAAAAAAACAAAATTTGAAATTAAAACCGCCTTCAAAAAACTAGAAAATTAAAAAATAATATTGCAGCCGATGAAATAGCATTTGTATGTCTTTTAAATAACGAGAAGATAGCTTCTAAAAACCAGCAAAATACGGCCTGGCCTTTACGTATGGGGAGCCTCTTTCAAACAAAAACAAAAAAGATTCCTTTGGCGCAAGACGTAAATAAGGAAAGTGATAGAAAACATCTGGATAACTGATACTCTTAAGTAATGAATACTTCTCATACCTCAATTGGAAATTCTAAAAAATTATTTAAAAGCTAATTTTATTTTCGGAAAGCTATTAAATATTACGATTTTTTTAATAACGTCATGTAGATATTTGCGTTTTGAATAGTATAATGACTTTTCTTTACCTACTATACTTTCAGCTGCATTAGCGGTTCTCAAACTTTTTTATTTTTAACTAAAAACTTAACTTGATAGTTTTTACTGAAATTCTGTTGTTCATAATCGTCCGTTATAGCATTTGCGGTAGCAGTCCAGTCAACTTTTTTCGTAACGCCCCATTCAACATAATACATAATAATTGTTACATAATATGCATATCGAATATAATATACGGGTTCGAATCCGGTAAGCGACAAGTATTTATATGATGAATATGAATATTTGTACCCGAGTCATGGATGTTTGTATCTATATAAGGTCTAACAAAATTAGGTGAAACTATTTTAAGGGGATGATCAGACCATCAAACTGAACAACTTTCTCTATGGGACCAATAACAGTTTCAGTTTGATGGTCTGATCCTCCCCTTAAAATAGTTTCAGCTAATTTTGTTAGACCTTATATATGTATTCTATATCGTTGTCTAGTCATCATAATACAAGTCCAGGTACTTTAAATGTGACTAGATAATTTGTGTGGCAATGTCCAAGATATTTATTTTATTTATTTATTTATATTCACAATTTAATCATATTTTAAGCATGTTATGCTATGCACGCTGCTTTTGGGTAATAGGCTAGTATTTAAATATTTTGTTCTGTAACGTTACGTTTTTGTATCTACAGGGTGTTACAAAAATATAAATAAGCATTTAAGGGGGTGGTTAAGACCATCAAACTGAACAACTTTTGCTATGCGACCAATATCGAAATCGCGAAAAAAAATCGGATGTTTCATCATCATCATCATATCAGCCGATAGACGTCCACTGGTGGACATAGGCTTCCCCCAAAATGGGGATAATTACCATAATCGCCATGATGCGATGCGTTTCTGATGTTCCATACTAAACTACACATCTACTCGAGCTAAATGTATGGGACAAAAGATTTTTTTTTCGCGATTTCGATGTTGGTCCCATAGTGGAAATTGTTCAGTTTGTTGCTCTAAACCACCCCCTTAAAAGTTTTTAATTTTTATTTTTACTTATGTAACACCCTGTATATGTTTGTGTGCCTGATACATGAAATAAAAAAACAGTTAACACGTTCGCGGACAGTGACCTGCTATAGCAGTGATAACAATAAAATTTCTATTGTGTCTCGTTCAGTGTCCGCGAAAGTGTTAAATCTGTCGAGCGCAGCGTCACCTTGCCACGTATCAACACCTTTAAACGGACATCAATCTACGAACTACTCTCCATTACTGGGTAGTGCTGCATATAAGGTCTAACAAAACTAGCTGAAACTATTTTAAGGGGATGATCAGACCATCAAACTGAACAACTTTCTCTTTGGGACCAATATCGAAATCACGAAAAAGAAATCTGCTGTTCCATACAAACGTACTCGACCTAAATGTATGGGATATGGGATTTTTTTTTGCGATTTCGATATTGGTCCCATAGAGAAAATTGTTCAATTTGATGGTCTGATCATACCCTTGAAATAGTTTCACCTAATTTTGTTAGACCTTATATAGCCACAGCATACACTTTGGGAACCTCTGAGCTACATCTCAATTTGTATTCTTTCTGTGTCGCGAAGAAGTCCAAGATGAAATTGATCTGGTATTGCGAAATGAAGAGTCAGTAACCTTTCTATGTCTCACAATATTCAACTTTAAACCTTTAACATAAGCATTATCATGCTCATGATTATTATCCCCGAGGTGGTGGTGGAGATATTTCAATTATAGGTGGGTAAGTAATGATCATCATCATCATCATCTCAGCCGATGGACGTCCACTGCTGGACATAGACCTTCCTCAAGGATCGCCATATCGACCGGTCCTGCGCTGCCCTCATTCAACGGGTTCCCGCCGCCTTCACCAGGTCGTCGGTCCACCGTGTGGGGGGCCTACCCACGCTGCGCTTTCCGGTACGCGGTCGCCACTCGAGAAATTTTCGGTCCCATCGGCCATCGGTTCTGCGAGCAATGTGCCCCGCCCACTGCCACTTTAGTTTAGCAATTCTTTGGGCTATGTCAGTTACTCTAGTTCTTCTGCGGATCTCTTCATTTCTGATTCGATCTCGCAGGCAAACTCCGAGCATAGCCCTCTCCATTGCCCTTTGAGTGACTTTCAGTGAACGACCACGTCTCAGTTCCATGTGTCATCACTGGCAACATACACTGATCGAAGTCTTTCGTTTTGAGACACTGCGGTATTTGGGACGTGAAGATACTACGTAGCTTCTCGAACGCTGTCCAAGTAATGATACTACATCCAAATTACTCCTATTTTATTTACTAGCAGTGCCTAACCTCGCTGCCACTTTTAATGGACGCATAATTTTATACGCCTCTAAATTGAGCATGTCATCCTAATCATCATCTCAGCTGATAAACATTCAAACGAACGAACTAGCCATTCACACGCTTTTTCATACATTTCGTAGGGACTCGCCGCACACTTGTGGCTGCGGCCGGTGGCTCGTTTGCGCCGAGCCTATTTCCTCGCACATGTTTAGGTCCGCCTCATACATTCGGAATAAACCTGATTTTACCGGAATTAGATTCCGTATGTAGTGTTGCCGCTTTCAGAGACTTTTTCACTGGATCTAGTGATTTTTTGATGTCTTAGGTGGCATATTTTAAAGTGATTTTTGAGCGTAGGCGTTGATGGAACGATACCGTATCGTGACGGTGCAGTTGTGACGTCGTTGCGGCATAGTTGCGAAATCGCCTACGCTCTAAAACCGCTTGTGTGATAATGGTTCATGCCATTTTGTATGCGGATTATGTCTAATGTTAAAACTATCGATAGTCTTTTGATATAGTTGCATTAATATTGGAATACAATTTACAAACCATCATCGTAACATTCGTAACGTCATGACCACATCACATGATAGTAATTATCATTTATAGAAATTGTTTGTTTTGTTTTAATAAATACCATAAAATACAATTATTGTCATTCATTTGGCGTTTCATACATTTTAATTGTAGGCATTTTTTAAACAGCACTAGTATTTTTTGTAACCGTAGTTGACAACACTGACTACTGAATCAGGATTCCGGATCGCAATTCCGTCTGTGTGTGTCGGACCTTAGTGGCGGACCAGACAGTTTTTTCGTACACAATAAAAATTGTAGCAAAGCCTTCTTTCTAACATTTAACGTGAATATGTACCCTTCTCAATTTTCGTAAAAGAAAATCAATCCATCACTCACATGTGCCTCCTTGTAGCCTATTCACATGATTAATGATTTTTTTATCCATTTTCTTATCAACATTTATAAAAATGTTTGATCGAAAAACAATATGGCTATTATAGCCTAAACTGTCTGCCTGCCTCTTTGGTCTAATGGTTAAGAGCATGGGCTATCGACACGGAGGTCGTGGGTTCGATTCCCACGGGGACACCTAGTGATATGTCACTTTGTGCGTTTTTCCTCAGTTTGTTAGGGCATTGAATCACCTGTTGTCTGAAAAGAAAAATAATTCCGTGCTTCAGATGGCACGTTAAGCCGTTGGTCCCGGCTACTAACTCTGGTGGTAGTAGTCGTTACATAAAACCACGTCAGAGGCCGTAAGGCGGTCTGGAAAAACTCTGACACCAGGGCTCTGCCCACACGATAAGAAGAAGAAGCCTAAACTAAACTTTCATAGTATTAGCACAGAGTACCACTATACTCATACTTGGGCGCAGAAGTGCTGAAAGTACCGTGTTCAAGCCAATAGGTTTCGATACCCAGGGTCCTTTGGGCCCAGAGGCCAAAGCGTTCGTTGCAGACCTATAGCGGCGTCTGAATGAGCCCTCTGGTGTCCACAGAGCTGGCAGCTTCCTGGCACAAAGAATCAGTCTCGCCATCCAGAGGGGGAATGCTGCTAGCCTGTTGGGCACCTTGTCTTGCGGCGACTCTCTGGATACTGAAACAGTGAACACAGACCATAAAACTGAACAACTTATACTATGGAGCCTACCTCAGGAAAGGTGAAAAAAAATCAGCTGTCTCATACATTTTAGTCGTGCAGGTACAGCAGTTTTGTGACCCAGCGACTCGAAACCTATTGGCGTGAACACATAGTTGACGACCAAATCACGGTACTTTCGGCACTTCAGGACCTCATCGCACGCAAATATTTGCTAAAAAATAATAAAAAATACGAAAAAAAAATTTAATGGTGATACAAGAAACGTGTGTGTCGGGTTCACGCTAAGGGTCCCGGAATAAGTACAACGTTTTTTAATGTTGTACGGTGGTACGGAGTCCTCCGTGCGGGAGTCTGACTCGCACTTCGCCAGTTTTCATTTTCCCTATGTCCACGGTACTTCAATGCGTTTCCTGAATTTGAGATATTTGGTACGATTAAACAAAATCTTTCGGAAATGAGAGTTCTATTGTAACTTTTAATTTTATCCGAGATTGTTCTCGCAGTTTAATTAAACGATTGAAGGTTTTTCTTTTATCTAAAACTTAATTACAATTTCTCATTTCACTTTCAGAACAATTATCGTCGTTGTACGAAAGAAATCTGGAACTAAGCAATCTACTTTTGGGACTTTCCTCCCCATTCCAACTTAAGATTTTTTTACATCCGGCAATTGCCCGCAATTCCGCCCGGAATCTTGAACTAAATTACTAATTTAAACTTCTTTCAGCCTCCTTACTCTTAATAAAGACAAAATTTGTTCAATAGTGAGATCACTCCCAGGCCAATGCAATTTAAAGAAACATAAGCTAGAAAGCTTTTGAGAGGTGGTGTTGAAGGCGAATGGAGGGGATAAGTCGGACGGAACGAATAACAAATGAAGAGGTGTTAAGAATGGTTAAAGAAAAGAAAAACATTTTAAAAACAATCGAAAACCGGAGGGGAAAAATGATCGGACACTTGATACGATAGGACAATTTCTTTAAAACCATACTGGAAGGGAAGATAGAGGGGTAGAGAGGCAGGGGAAGACCTGGACATAGTTATCTAGCCCAAGTGAAGGAAAAGGTTGATGTCGTGTCGTATCAAGAAATCAAGAGACTAGCGGAAAAGAAACAGGATTGGCGAATACTCCACCCACAAGAGCGTAGCTCTTAAATAAGATGATGATGATGATGACGAAGCATACTTTCTAACTAAATGAATCGAGCAACTGATTTTGTAAAGATAAGATGAATATTCCTTTGCATCTTCTTTGTGAATGTGGCCCATTGATGTATAAACAAAATATCCATAATAGGTAGGCAGGTGACCAGATGAGATACAAACCATCCCTGTTAGAAACCCACTGTGGTTCCTGACTGCAGTGAGAATCAGTAGGGAACTATAAAAGGGGCGTTCGCAAAAGACAAAGCGATGGTTGCAGTGGCACAGGCGCAAGTATGTTAAAACCCTCAACTCCCTATAATAATAATAGTACCCTAGACTTAGTGCTGACAAGTTGTTTAACCTAAGTTACCATTACCATGTTGGATCGCATCACGAGTATGCAAGACATTTTCCTATTCTCATTACTTAACAGGATCACGAACTGCTTAAAAACAGTCCGGTATACAGAGCAAAGGAGTCATCTGTATTGAAATAAACAGAGATAGATTAACGCTCTCGTCCTAAATGCTACAACTGCCAACCTTGAACTGAGACGTGGTCGCTTACTAAAGGCCTCATAAAAAGGCTGAAAGTCACCCAAAGGTCAATGAAGAGGACTATGCTCGGAGTCTCCCTGCGAGATCGAATCAGAAATTATTCGCAGAAGAACCAATTGCTCAGCTGAAGTGGCAAAGGGCGGGGCACATTCCTCGCAGAACCGATCCTGAGACCGATGGGCCGAAGAGTTCTCGAGTGGCGACCGCGTACCGGAAAGTGAAGCGTGGGTGGACACCCACGAGGTGGCCCGACGACTTGGTGTAGGCGGTGGATGAGGGCAGCGCAGGATCGGTCGTTGTGGTGATACTTGGGGGAGGCTTATGTCCAGCAGTGGGCATCCATCGGCTGAGATGATGATGATTCAAATATTCGTTCGATTGGACTTAAGAGCGCGCAAACACTTCAGATAGCTTTAATATAGGCCTAAATAATTTTCGAGAGCAAATAGGCGAAATATACAGAATGTTTCATCTGAGGGTGCTCATAAATCAGCCTCGTTAACTCGTACCAGATTATTTATAGCACACGATGTACGGGGTGTTCGATCTGTGAAATATATTCAAAACTTTTTAATGTTTTGGAAGCTACTGTTATTACGCGTGAGCCCAGCCAGAGATAGGTTCCGAAAAGTTTGTGTTTGATAAAAATTTATGGGATAACTTTTTTGTTTAAAAAAATCAACCGTTCGTAATTTCTAATAATATTATTGATTATTCAGCCATGCCATGTTGCTATTTTAAAGAAACCAGGGCTTGGTCACAGTAAAAGAAAGAATATCTATTACTACATACAGTACGGAAACCACCCTTCCTCCCACCAACTTTTTACTTCACCCCCTCTATCGCCCTCTGGATACCCGCCAGTTACCTAAGAAGAAGACTAAGGGCCTGTTTCACCGCTTTTGGATAAGTTCTTGTTAGCTTATCCGACAGTTCATTTGACATATTTTGTATGAAGAATATGTCAAAATATTTGTCGGATAAGCTAACAAGAACTTATTCGGAAGTGGTGAAACAGGCTCTTAAGGTTCAATGTTTTTGGTTTCGCATGTGCTGACGTCATCTTGTCAATTTAAATTTTTTGTATGTAGTGTCCGGGCTGTGACTTGGCTTAGCACGTTGCGGGTTCAAGTCCTGGCCGAGAATTTTTTTTTCGGTTCAATCTAGGTTTGCCAGTTTTGGTTTTGCCTACTCGACCGAAATGTGTGAGACATTGCTGTTTTTTTTTCTCGATATTAGTGCCATAGAGAAAGTTGTTCAGTTTGATAGTCTGAACATCCCCTTAAAAACTGTCAGCATATTAAGAGCATTTCACACACACGCTATTTTTGAGCTCTAAGAAAGACCTTTTAGTGATAATTAGCGATATTGCACATCAACATTCAACATTCAGGAAGGTAAGGATGGAAGGAAGGACTTAAAAATATCCTACAAACCTGTCCCTGTACCCGGAATTTCGATTTTTATATATCGAGACCGTTTCGGTCCGAACTTCATTGTAATAGAGTTGACATTGGAACGAAAACGTTCACGCAATTGCGAAGTTCGAATGTCCGGGTAGATGCCCTGACTGCTTTTCTAATAATGAAATACCTAGTTGTTGACTTGTTGTCGAAATCAGCTATAAAAATTCAAACACATTCAAATCATGAATCAACATGCTGTATTAGATAACCAAATATGTTTCTGTACTGTTTAAATTCATTAGCATTTATGTACATTTTGGAAGTACAAGTTCTACAAATTATACCGTTTTAATGTAAAACCTTTTAAACCTTTTAAACATTTATTACCTTATTGTTTCATTCGGTCAAATTCCTTTATCACCTGTTCTATAGAATAGATATCCCGTTTTCTTCTCGTGGGAGATGTTACCTAGATACCAAGGGATAAGGTTTATTTTGCAGTGTTTTTTTTCGCAAGACTCACTAGTCTGTTTATCACGTGCGTTTTTTGGAATGGATAAAAATATAAAATAGATAAACTTTACCACAACCATCAGCTTTTTAAGAGAGCTATTATTAAGTGTTTGAGAAGTGTCTCAAACACAAAAATAAACTTTGAACGAATAAAAATATGAATCAAAAATGAAAAAATTTAGACTGATTAATTGATTTTATGTATGTCTAATTTTCTCAGGTGATGATGCTTCATGGCCGTGTTCGACCACAGCGTCTGATTATGGCTGTTGACTTCGAGAGATTCGTTGATGTGCTCTCAGGTGGCTGATGTAGCCTTTCTTCGCTTTAAAAGTGCATCCGCACAGGCTACATGTAAATTTTCCATGAAGGATGGCCGCAGGTGGTCTTGCCTTAAGTTAATCGCGTTTGGCATCGAGATCAGCCTTAGCTTAGCCTCAAATTCAAACACTTATTTCTGGTGCGTTCACAGGTAGGTAGGTATTAGTCCTAAAGACGGCAAGTTGACCACTAACAAGCATCCACCAATTCTCACTGGAGCTGCGTGGTAGAGTGAACCACCCCCTTTTTCCCTTTTCGCTATTTCTTCACTTACTTTTACCCCCTCGGGGAACATTGTACCGAAAATAGATTTTCTAAATAATTACAGTTTGTTATTTGAAAGTTTGTATTATCGCTATTGTGCTGAACCTTAGTAACGAATACATAAAGCTATTTATAAAGCTATATAGCTTCTATATAAGGTTTAACAAAATCAGCTGAAACTATTTTAAGGGGATAATCAGACCATCGAACTGAACAACTTTCACTATGGGACCAATATCGAAATCGCGAAAAAAAATCAGCTGTCCCATACAACACTGCAAATATTAAGTCTACCCAACTGTATGGGACAGCTGATTTTTTTTCGCGATTTCGATATTGGTCCCATAGAGAAAGTTGTTTAGTTTGATGGTCTGATCATCCCCTTAAAAAAGTTTCAGCTAATTTTGTTAGACCTTATATAAATGGGGCTGCCTTCATTCCTGTTCATTCAAAAACAACCCCACTTATTTCGAAAACCTATTGAAAACCCGAGGCTTATACCCAGGGACTGTCACGACTACAGATGCTACCTTGTAATAGTGCATTTTACGGTAAAAACTGTTATGTGATGACTATAAAAGTTTATAACAACATACCGACTAGCTTAAGGGATTTACCCGTAAAATATTTCAAATCTAGATTGCACACGTGGTTGTTTGACAAATGTTTTTATGACCTTAACGAATTTTTTGCCAATGATATGCAATTGTGACATTTGTAAACTAACATTAAATTTTATTTAATTTTGACATTATTTTTAAATTTTATTGTTTTAGTTAACATTGATTTTGTATAAATTTTTTGAATTACCTATTTATTAATTAATATGTAGATGACACGATTGTATCAAGACCTCCGCTTCCAAGTACCTAGTAGACAAAGTTGTATTACGTTATGCAACACAACCTGCCCACCAAATAATTTCTACTCTACACGTGTTTCGCTCCACCAAGGAGCATCCTCAGGAGTTAGACCGACGAACGTTCGAAACAGAGTTGTTACTCCGCCGAGCGTCCTGATGCTCCTTGGTGGAGCGAAACACGTGTAGAGTAGAAATTATTTGGTGGGCAGGTTGTGTTGCATAACGTAATACAACTTTGTCTACTAGGTACTTGGAAGCGGAGGTCTTGATACAATCGTGTCATCTACATATTAGTCATGGATTTCCGCAAAGTAACGCCTGATTCAATTAATTATTTATTAATTATTATAATAACAAAATAATTATGTACCTAAATTGTTTTTATGCTATCTTGTATGGAATTGCTACATCTTGTTTAGTATATTATTATAATTTCCTGCAGTAGCCATACTATAGACAAAATTTTTAGTTACTCATGGCGAAACATGCTGTACTAAATTAAAATTGTCTACCTGTACTATGTTACCGTGTTTCCGCAAATAAATGACTTCTATTTCTATTATTTGCCTCTGTTGTTCAGCGTATGATTGAAACAAACAGTGAAATTAATAACGCCATCAAATATTTTTTGGTCAATACGACATAGACCAACATAAATCTTTGAACGCCATGTTGTTATTACATTACCTATGTTTAGATGATAAACTTTGTTTTCTTTTCGTTAGCTAAAAGTCGCCAAGATCTAAGTAATCGAATGTCACTTGCGTTGAGTAGAGTCGCGGGTTCGAATCCCTTAATATTTGTATTATCATCATCATCATCTCAGCCGATGGACGGTCGTTGGGGGAGGCTAATGTCCAGCAGTGGACGTCCATCTGGTGAAATATTTGTATGAAGAATATGAATTTTTATGCCAGTGTCATGGATGTTTGTGTTAGTATGCTGACGGTTTGTAAGGGGGTGATCGGACCATCATACTGATTTTTTCTACAGGACCAACATCGATATCGTGAAAAACATCTGTACGTCGAGTCTGTTTGCAGTTTTGTTTAGAACAGCTGTTTTTTTTGTGTTATTTTGTTGTTGGTCCTAAAGCGTTGTTTAGTCCATGCTAGATTCTGGTAAGTACTTACAAGTGACAAACTGTGACAATATCCAAGATATTTATTATTTAATAATTAACCTGTCACCCAGGAAGCTGGCATGGGTATTTGGTATGAATCCTAGGTGTCACCCTACGGAGTTTGTAAAGTCGGAGGAGAGATATGATAGGAAGAAGTTTGGAGAGGTCCCTAATGTTATCCTGCTCCTGCAAGGTGTAAATAATTATGATATGGGAAACTGACATCAGGAATTAAAAGAGCGGTTCTCCAAATGACTTGCAAACCTTGCATCAGAAGGTTGCGTGTTCACATCATGTCGGGGTCACCACTATGGGAAACTGACATCGGAAAGTTATTCAAAGGTACAATCACCCCCCAAAGTAATGCAACTATTTACCCTAACACTCTGTTAATAGTTTTAAAGTTGGCTCTACAAAGCTTAAATTAATCCTCACGTTGAAACTGTATATTTTAACCACAGACCGAGAGATTAGTTTGTTGATCGTGTTCACCATCACGATACGGTATCGTTCCATTAACGCCTAGGCTCAAAAATCACTTGTTTGATATGACTGTAAATCTTAAAAAAAGTGCCACCTAAGACAACAAAAAATCACTAGATCTAGTGAAAAAGTCTCTGAACGCGGCAACACTCCATCCGGAATCTAATTCCGAATCAGGTTTATTCCGTATGTATGTGGCGGACTTTATAAGCAGATTTTCAAGTAAGTATTCCGTCTTTCTAAAGAACCACAAAAACACTGGAAGGAAATGTTTCCCAAGAAAATTCTATCAACCAGATTTTTTTTTACAAATTGGCATCTAAAAAACGTTTTCAATAAAGGTTAGAGCAACCCTACTTTATCCGAATTATTTTCCGGTGCCAAAAACGGCTGATTGAGAAAAATGGCCGCTGACAGAGGCCCAGCAATCACATTGACCTTTACTTCTAGTGATGTGACGGAAACTATCGATATCGAAAAAAATCATCTAATTTTTTGGGTGGAGCTCTTTGTCGAAAATGACTATCAGTGTAGTATTATTATTTATTTCAATGTAAGATTTAAAAATCGACGACCGTGGTGACGGGGTCACTCCCCGTCACACTGGACAGAGTTTTGGTATTAGTGAAACGTGGATGTTCTGAGTTTTCAGAATACCTCTGACTACCCCCTCTCAGGGAATGAATATAGTCGTGAGCATATGTTTAAGTGTGATGAAGATTTTAAAAAATTTAACCTCGTTTCCTCCGTTTTATTTATAGAGTCAGTGAGCTAGTAAAACTCCTCCGCTCTATAGTAAAATTTGTTCAGAACCATTTGATCATTTACCTCTTGTCGCTAGCAAATAGTGTTAAGTGTCGTGTGATGATAAAGAAAACAGCTATCTATAATTTATCACAAAAGAAATTTTTGAGAGTAGGCGTTGCCGGAACGATATCGTCACGATATCGCCGCGACATCGCCTCGGTATCACAGCGGAATCATGAGAATATTTCTGAGACCAATCAGTGTTGCGGCTGAATCGTAGCTAATCGCGAATCGGTTTAGTAACGACATTATTGCAGTGCATTTGCGAATCGCCTACGCTCAAAAATCGCTTGTGTGATATGAAGATAAGAAATAAATAAGAACGGTATTTTTTTTCACCAATCAAACACCTCAATCAACAAAACAAACCACAAAACATACCACAAAAAATAGCACTTCTAAAAGCCCTGAAGACAAAAATTTATTTTCTTTTATCGATAAGCGAAGCGAACTGCACAACACTAGAGTAAAGCATTGTTTTACGAATCTCAACACATCTAATGTCACTATCTGGTTCACAGCCAAAAAGTAAGAAAAAATAATTGAGAATGCGGCAATAGCATACTGTTTTTTATTTTCGTTTTTTTTAAAGCTCTACTAATACAGATACGTTCCAAAAATAACAGTGCTGGTAAAAATACTCGTGTATTTTGGTCTTCTTTGCTGGTTGGTGTGTTAGATTAGTTTTAGACATATAGGTAAGAATAAATAGGAATCTTTTTACATTTTGTAATATGCGAGTTTCCAACTAGTCAAATCAGCAACTCTTCATCAAACGTGTCAAAACTTTGTATGAAAAATTGTGCATAATCATAAATAGTGACGTCATTGTTTTTCGACATCGTTTCGATACTATTTATAGTTTATCCTTTTATTAAAAATAGTATTCAAGCTAAAGAATTACTGAAAATTACATATTCATAATGAGTCTGGCATTATTTTCAAACGTATTTCTTACTGAGAAGATAAAACTAAAATATATTTGATACAGTCAACCCCCCAATTAAAAACTAGAGTGGCCAAGAACTGACCGCGGTCAAATTAATGAATTTTACTGTCATAAATGATATCTTTACTCAAATAATAAATATAATAATAATAATAATAGCCCGCAGGGCAGCTTGTGGCGAGCCGTTGGTGATGGGCGACACCACGGACCTGATTCTCCAGAGGGCCCGGATGGATTTGGTCCTCACTTCCTTTCTTGCCTCAACCGGCCGGCCAGGAGTGGAGTCGCAAGAGCGGAACCTATGCTGGGAACTGACGCCCGCAGACTCACATCTCTACAACCTTAGCCGTTCACTAGATGTTGCCGCCTTGTCGCTCCTTGCGAGCGGCCTTTTTGGAGGCTCATAAGTTGGCAAGTCACCGAGAGACATTTGTTACGGCAGGCGTCCCGAGTCTCTCCGCAATAACCCAGAATTCCCGGCCCACCCAGTTCACCCCCCATAACCCTAGTAGTTTTCTGTCCTTTCTACAATAGTCTCTGCACCGAATGTGGTATGTCTTCTGGTGCATTTCCATAATGCATTCAAAGATAGACCACGCTTGGTGCATCCCATCGCATTTAGATAAAAGTGTCTCAAAGGGGCCTCTACGTGTTGGACCTGTGTCTCCACGCAAGCCTTCCAAAGATGCGGGCTACGGCCCGTGAGTAAGCCTTTTACAGAGATACATAATAATACATAGTTTAGGACTTTGTCTACTAGTGGAAATAGATGACCGTATTTCACCAGATCCAGTGCACTCCCATCAGCGAATTTCACCAAGTCTCAGCCGTATTTCACTAAGTGCCAAGTGTCTAGAATATTTTTTTCCGTTTCTCCAATCTGTTTTTAATTCTGTACAAATTACGGCGAGAATCAGAATAAACCGTAGGCTTTTAGGTGGAAATTCGGAAGAAGTTGCGGCAATTCACATCAGGAGTGCGATTTTTGAATCTCATTTGCTGAACTCAGCAGTTGAATCTGTCAAAATTACTATGGAGGTATGCATCTTTCTACTGCTGATTATACATATGGAGTCAGATTTTTGAAATACAAATCAGCAGTAGAAAGATCAATTAATCAATCAATCAATTATACTTTATTTGACACCAAAAAAACAGAGTATACAGAGAGCAAACAATCAGGAAATACAAAAGACACAAAACAGGCGGTCTTATCGCTAAAAAGCGATTTCTTCCAGACAACCTAAAAGATGCCTATCTCCATACATTTTCAACTGCTGAGTTCAACGTATGAGATTCAAAAATCGCACTCCAGAAATGAAGTGATACGTCAGAGAACTAAAGTGGTTGACAAAGATTTTTAAGGGTACACCAAAAAAAATCTCTATGGTGGTTGACATAGCTATAGCTCAGAAAATTAGCAAGCTGAAGTGGCAATGGGCTGGTCATATCTGCCTAAGAACTGACAACCGGTGGGGTGTCAGAGTTCTAGAGTGGAGACCGCGAGCTGGTAGGCGTAGTGGGACGCTCTGCTGCCCGCTGGACAGACAACCTAAAAAAAGTAGCGGGGAGTAACTGGATGAGGAAAGCCGAGGACAGAGTTTTGTGGCGCGCCTTGGGAGAGGCCTATGTTCATCAGGACTATGATGGGTTGAATATGATGATGATGAGGTTTTTCAAATTTCACTCATCCTGATTAAGAAAAAAAAAAGAAAAAAAAAGAAAAAAATGAAAAAAAGAATAAAGAATATTTATGTTATGTTATTAAGTAACAAACTGAACTGGAACTGGATCTTGTGCTTACTCATATACGAATAAGGATGTGTGAAATTCAAAAATAGTAGGTACTCCTGGTATGTTTTCTATTTTAAGTTTTATGTTTGTTTCAAAGAGGTAATGTTGCGACGAATTAAAAAAATATATACGGTCGAATTGAGAAACCTCCTCCTTTTTTGTAGTCGGTTAAAAACGGGGGCGTCGCGTGAGTAATATCTTCCAACCCCAAAGGGAATTAGTTCTAAGCGCAGACATTGCGTGGGAGAGTGCTAGGTGATATTTGTTTAGGTATAACAGTATCGCGTAACATCTTATTCGTTTGTAATAAAGTTGATTTTAGAACGAACTAGCGGCAGTAGATACAGAGGCGTACATTCGATATGTTGGTAAAGGATTACAAAGTTGGTAGAAACACTGGAAACTAATATTGTGAGATACATGTTTAAAATAACTAACATTAATGTCTGTGGGTGTATAAAGCCTAGCTTACACGGATCTGAGTCGGACCTTCACCGATCTGGTGTTATTTGTGAATTTTCCTCTTTAACAACCAAATACGTTTACAAAATTGTAAGTTCCTTATAATACAGGGTGTAAGTGAAAGCCTAGCAAATACTGAAACGGTGAACTCAGACCATGAAACTGAACAACTTTCACTGAGGTAGGCCCTCAGGAAACACAAAAAAAATCAGCTGTCCCATACAAAATTGCTGTACCTACCCGACTAAAATGTATGGGACAGCAGATGTTTTTTTCGCGTTTCCTGATTAAGCTCCATAGTGAAAGTGGTTCAGTTTGATGGTCTGAGTTCAACGTTTCAGTATTTGCTAGGCTGCCACTTACACCCTGTATATGGGTCCTTTTTAATATGCTGACCGCTTTTAAGGTTATGACCAGACCATCAAACTGAACAACTTTCTCACCAGAGTCGAAATCGCGGAAAAAAATCACATGCATTTATTGCGGTTGAGTAGGATTGCAGTTTTGTATAGAACAGCAGATGTTCTTTTCGAGATTTCGACGTTGATTCCGTGGAGAAAGAAGTTCAGGTTTATGGTCTAATCATCCCCTTAAAAAGGATATTAAGTTGAACCCTGTATTTTAGATTTAGCCTTACTCTTTGACTCTCCGGTACCTGACCCTCACTCAAAGCTGTCTGTGGCCTTGAAAGGAACTTCAAGACTGCTAGGTTAGCAGCACTTGACGCCATAACTACACGTACAAATGGCCAACTTTATGTAACAGATATTATTCAAGACAAAACTCGGATTCTCCAGCCACATCCGATGATCCGAGCTTGTTCATGGTATATGAACAAGTGAGGGTCGCGGTCGATGAAAACGTCATCTTCATCTTTAAGTGTCAATGGTTCTTCAGTTGTTGTTCATAACCGACTTCAAAAAAGGAGGAGGTTTTTTATGTGTGTTCGCGGATAACTTCGTCGTTTATGAACCGATTTTGATGATTCTTTTTTTGTTGGAAAGAAGATATTCCAAAGGTAGTACCATGATAAGGAAACCAGGATCGGATGATGGCATCCCAGAGAAATCGAGGGGAACCTTTGAAAATCGTATCTTCATGATTGAGTGTCCACACCATACCTCTATCTCTATGCAACGCACCACTAATTCTCGTATAGGTAATTCTGAAGTTATGATTCTTCTTCTTATCGTGTGGGCAGAGCCCTGGTGTCAGAGTTTTCTCAGACCGCCTTACGGCCTCTGACGTGGTTTTTATGTAACGACTACTACAACCAGAGATAGTAGCCGGGACCAACGGCTTAACGTGCCATCCGAAGCACGGAATCATTTTTCTTTTCAGACAATCAGGTGATTCAGTCAGCTACTTCCATAGTATCATGTCTTATGGTATTTTGCTGTGGGGCCGTGCTGCAGATGTTGAGGCGATCTTTATCCTTAAAAAGAGGGCAATACGAGCCATTTATAATCTGCGTTGTCGAGATTCACTACGAGATCTTCTTAAAGATATCAGTGTCTTGACTTTGTTCAGTCAAGATATTTACGAAAATATTTTATACGTTCGGAAAAATTTGTATCTCTTTCCCAAAAAAGTGACGTTCATAATTACAATACAAGAAATAAAAATAAATTAGTATTCCCACATTTTCGACTCAGTAAGGTAAACACATCTTTCATGGGGCACTCACTGTATACGCTATTATAATAAGATACGAGAGGATATTCTAAACTTGCCAGACAAAAAGTTTAAGTCCCATGTTAAACAAGTCCTCTGTAAAAAAGGCTACTATAAACTCGATGATTATTTGACTGATGAGCGGCATAGTCGCTTTGCGACAAAGCTCTTTTCAATAAAGATTAAAAAAAAAATTATTTGACTGACCAAAATATCTGGTCTTGACAATGTTACTCTATGTAATGCAATATTGTATTTTAATTGTACTTTGTATATGTTGTTTTGTTTAAAAGATGTGTGCTGTAGAGTTTCTGGCCGCATCTTCTCTCAACGGAACACCTTCCGACGCGGTGGTAGATTAAAAAAATGACGTCAAAAAGCTATCTATTTTTTGAATTTTGAATTTTGTCCTAACCAACTAGGGAAAAACGCACAAAGTGACATATCACTAGGTGTCCCCCGTGGGAATCGAACCCACGACCTCCGTGTCGAGAGCCAATGCTCTTAACCATTAGACTACGGAGGCAGTTCTGATGAAGTTTTGATGACAATGGCACTACCTAAATTGAACCCAAGACCTACTACATAAAAGCGGTTTTCTTTAATCTGAGCAATCCTGTGGTCTCGTTTTCAATTTAGCGAAACGATTTGTCAATGTCTCTTAGACAAACTTCAGTATTGTTTTGTTTTCAAACAAGTGTTTGGACTTGTTTAACCTGTTTTTTAGCTTTTCGATTCGTAAACGATCATGTTGATTTAGGTTTAACCTCTCATGTCCCGGCGACCTATTCGTAGCAACCCCAGCACTCATTGTTTATACAGGAGGAAGAGGATGTAAAGTTAAATGCGTTACAAACCTACTTAAGTTGGTTTCAGTCCATAAAAAAGTTTGATGCACAATACGCGTAGACGGAATTAATAAAAGTAATATTTTATATATGGAAAAATAGTTTAGAAAATCGAGTTGCCGCGTCACAAATAACATTTGCAATTAATAATTTAATTACGACCTATAACGACGATACAAAGCTTTTAAAATTTGTATGAAAAATTTCAAAGCTTTATATCTTCGTAATTATTTTGTAAATTGCAAATGTTATTTGAGACGCGGCATCTAGATTTTCTAAACTATTTTTCCATATATACAAAGTTACTTATATTAATACCGTCAACGCGTATTGTGCGTCAAAGTTTTGTATAAAATTTACCCCTCTGCAACCACCTTAAGGGGGTGCTTCAAACCACCAACCTGAACTTCTACTTTTACTACGGGACCAGAAAACCCGAAAAAAAAGCTTTTCCTTACAAAATATCAATAATATTCTACTCGACCAAAATGTTTGAAAGAGCTGATTTTTTTCTTCGCGATTTTGTAGTTGATCCCTTAGTAAAAGTTGTTCAGTTTGATGGTGTTTAGCACCTCTTATAAGTATGTAACGCATTTTACACCCTGTACTGTGATCTTAAAACTGGGATTAAATCTCTTTTGAAACTTTTGAACCCTTTAATGTTAACAAATGTTAAGATGTTAAGGGGCCATAGGTTCAGACAAATATTGTCTAAGAGAAACGCTGCTGCCCAGGAGTGCGATTTTTGAATCTCATTCGTTGAGCTCAGCGGTTGAAAATGTCAAAATTACTATGGAGATTATGCATCTTTCTACTGCTGATTTGACTTTCAAAAATCGTATTCCAGAAGTGCGATTTTTGAAAGTCAAATCAGCAGTAGAAAGAGGCGTATCTCCATACATTTTCAACTGCTGAGTTCAACGAGTAAGATTCAAAAATCGCACTCCTGCCCTCCGAAAATTGCGTGCGCGTGTCGTATTTTCGATTAAAAAGAATTAACAAAAGTACTTTTCATAGATTTTTTTATGATTTCACTAGATAAACTAATTGTGAATATGTGAATATAAATACCAAAAAACGGAAACTATTTTCAGTTGTTCTAAAACGAGAATTTTTTTTAGAAATACAAAAAAATACGTCACCGACGATTTTCTATCAAGTGAATTAATAAATTATCCAAGAATACTGAGATATGACTTTGGTTTCGGTAAATTCTATACTCGAAAAATTAAAAATAAAAGATCCCTCCAAGGTGTTTCGTCCTACCATAGGGCCTTAACTAACGAACTAAAATAGCACAGATTAGGTATTTAAAAGTTACTAGTTTAGTCTTTAGGCTCGTCTAGTGGTGCATTCCCGGAAAATTTGACCGCGCAGAGGCAGTGGGATGAGATTGCTGCGAAGGAATCAGCGGCTCGGTTGCTTGAGGACGCTACTGGTGCTGATCTGGCCCGTCTTAGAGCGGTCTCGGAGCCGGAATCGGGTGCTTGGTTGCATGCTCTCCCTTCTCCATTTGTGGGGACGCTGCTGGACAACGACACTTTAAGAGTAGCGGTAGCCCTGCGCCTCGGTTGCAAGGTGTGCGAGCCGCATAACTGCATCTGTGGTTGCAGAGTGGAAGCTAACGGCCATCATGGACTTAGTTGTCGGCGGTGTGCGTGTAGGTTTCCGCGGCACCAGGCTTTGAATGACGTCATTCGTCGGGCCCTGGTGTCAGTGGATGTCCCATGCCTTTTGGAGCCGCCTGGTTTGTCCCGCAGGGACGGTAAGCGCCCTGATGGTCTGACGTTGATCCCCTGGCAGAGAGGCCGTTGTCTCATTTGGGATGCGACTTGCGTGAGCACTTTTGCTCCTTCCCATTTAGGTCGGACTATGCGAGCGCCGAGTTCGGCGGCGGAGCATGCGGCAAGACACAAGAGGTCTTGGTACAGTAATTTGGCTTTGGCTTACGACTTCGTTCCGGTCGCGTTTGAGACTGCGGGTCCTTGGGGTAATGATGCCAAAATTTTTGTGCAGGAGATTGGGCGGCGGTTGAGAGCTAAGGGTGGTGACCCACGCTCTGGCGCGTTTTTGGTGCAGAGGTTGTCTTTGACCATCCAAAGGGGAAATGCCGCTAGTGTCATGGGGACCATGGAGCCGGGGTTGCGTGGGGCTGGGCCTTTGAGTGTGCGATAGTCTTCATGTTGACGAAGCGTTGCAGATTTGGATTTTGTACTTTCCTATATCTAATAAGACTTGTAAACTATATTTGGTAAATGAATTTTAAACGTTTATACCTAGTAACTATTAAACCTAATATCTACTACGTGTAGTAGGTAAAGGCGAAAAAAGCTATAAGTGAAAATATTGCATGTAATTCACACCTGTTTGAAGCTTTGTCACACTGGCAATAAAAACCAATTTATGGACCATAAATCCTATTCAAATTCACGCAAATAAAGATCGTATCCGTAATAGGAACCATTATTTATCGTTTTAAAGGCCGTAAAATGCAGGTAATGGTTCAGCTCAGTTCGAGTTTACTAGAATAATCTATCCCAGTTTATCTTGACTAATCCAGTCTTGCATTGACACCGTCAACATCATAGAGATCTAGAGAGATGCTGAGCACGAAACCTAGTGTCGCATCACCACCTGTACCACGCGATAGAAAGTATTTTGTTAGCTTGAATGTGCTCATTATCCATTGCGGTATCAGAACTCAACGTTCGAATAATCTTTAGTACTACGCAAGCATTGTAAACTATTTACACATAATATCTCAACTGGCTTTCAGCCTCATAATATATTGAATCCTTACTGTCGCGAGCAATGTGTTCCGTTTTTGCGCATATTGCTGCGACACTGGCCCCGCCCCATTTTCACATCTCCCTTTAGTTTTTGTGATCTGTGGTCAACATAATGTGTAACGTAATGTCAACAAAATAATAACTGATACCTATAAAGGATATTACAAAAATACAAATTAACATTTAAAGGGGCGGTTCTTCTTCTTCTTTTCGTGTCAATGGTTCTGCAGCGATATTTTTATATTTTAGTAGCCAGGTGTTCGGCAAGCCTGACAGCGTAAGGAATAGCTGTATTTAAACCCTCCATCGTGCAGGTGTTCGGGCACAGCGGACATTCCAGCAGATGACCCATAGACTGGAGAGGTTCGCCGCAATCACACTGTGTCAGACCAGGATCCCTATACTCTGCAACCTTTAGTCTGCAACGGCCGACCTGAGTGCGAAGCCGATTTAAGGATTTCCACACTTGCCATTGCAGATTATGTCCGGGCGGTAGTTGTTCCTGTGGGGAAATGAACTCAGCTGGTGGGGGTACCCTTTCTTTCCACAGAGTGCATCTTGTAACAGACGGGTCATTATGTATAGCTGTCGTGTAGCGTTGGAAGCTCCTGCGGCTCATGAGGCGGGCTTGTGGGCCCTGGTGGCTTGGTGGAAAAACGTTCACTATGGGACCAATATCGAAATCGGGAAAAAAATGTGATGTTCCATCATCATCATCATATCAGCCGATTGACGTCCACTGCTGGACATAGGAGATTTGCTATAATCGCCATGACGCGACGCGTTTGTGATGTTCCATACCAAACTACAGATCTACTCGAGCTAAATGTATGGGACAAGATTTTTTTTCGCGACTTCGATGTTGGCTCCATAGTGAAAGTTGTTCGGTTTGATGAGTAGAATACATGCTGAAGTTATTCGCAGTGATATAAAATGTACCCTGTATATATAAGGTCTAACAAAATTAGGTGAAACTATTTGAAGGAGATGATCAGACCATCAAACTGAACAACTTTCTCTATGGGACCAATATTGAAATCGAGAAAAAAAAATCTGTTGTCCCATACATTTAGGTCCAGTAGGTTTGTATGGAACAGCAGATTTTTTTTTCGCGATTTCTATATTGGTCCCATAGAAAAAGTTGTTCAGTTTGATGGTCTGATCATCCCCTTAAAATAGTTTCACCTAATTTTGTTAGACCTTATATATCCGGAACCCTCAGTGCATGAGTAAAGTCCGACTAGCACTCGGCCGGTTTTTAATAGTGTTCAATATTTTATCCTTTATTAAAATCATGTAGGTAATTTTTATGTTATCATTCCAATAAATTACATTATCAAATGTAAAACATCTAAAGTTCCCTTGTAAGTGAATATGTTATTCTTTTTTTTAAGAATAAATTATCTTAAACCTAAAACCTAAATCGAAAAGGAATAACTTGTTGATTGTAAGAACTCTTAATTGAAATGAATTAAATGAAATTTAATGCAGATTGTGACTGGTACAAACAGACCGACAAACATTTACGATCTTTATTATTAATATATTCAAATTTATGTTATTAAAACCTCAATGTGACCGTTAATAATTATACCACCTCACCTGTTCCATACATTCGAGTCGACCTGTATACAGGGTGAAATTGACATCATCAGCGTCCTTTTAAACAAAGAGTCTACCCATCAAACTTTCACTATGGGAGCAAACCGATCGGAGTAAAAAAATAATCTGCTGTTCCATACTAAACTGCAATGCCTACTCGACTCAAATGTATGCAACAGCAGTTTGATGGGTAGACTCTTCTTTTAAAAGGTTGCTAATGATATCAATTTCACCCTTTATACTATAGAGTTTCTGGTTTCTTTGTGGTGACAGCTACAATAGATCTATCCAGGTCGCAGTAGCTATTTGGTCATTGACCAAGCCCTTATAACCAAATAATAATAATCGAGTTTCTGATTGCATCATCTTCTCTACAGCGAAACACCATCCGACGCTGTGGTCGAGTCGAGACCCAAAACTAACATTAAAAAAACATTACCCTCCTTCTGAGGCAGTTGAGTAAAAACTTCTTATTACTTACTATTTAAAGGTTTATTTTTTAGATTATTAAACTGGACAACTTTCTGCAGAGATAACGCCGGTTTTTTTTTTTAAAACAGTTTTTCAATACAATTGAGGCTTCCCATACGAGACATCGAACTTCCGAGATCGGATTAACATAGGTACTGACTTTTTGAACGCTTAAAAATATCGCTTGATCAGAATAAAGTAGGCACTCTGTGGCCAAAATAACCACAGAACATTATAAGAGGGGTTAGAAATGCAAAGTAGCGCTTTTGCTTCGGAGACGGCTGTCGCCACTTATCTTCTCACTCACGCTGCTACAATTACTTATACCCACCCCTCTCGCTCGCACCACGCCGCGCGCCTTATGATGTTATGCAAATCATTGCATAAACTGTGGCTACACGTTCCACGCCTACTTTGCACTTCTAACCCCTCTTATAATGTTCTGTGAAAATAACTATAGATCGAATGGGCTCAGGAGTGCGATTTTTGAAACTCATTCTTTGAACTCAGCAGTTGAATATGATCTTCTTGAGATATGCATCTTTCTACTGCTGATCTTGACATTCAAAAATCATACTCCAGGAATGCGATTTTTGAAAGTCAAATCAGCAGTAGAAAGATGCTTATCTCCATACATTTTCAACTGTTGAGTTCAACGTATTAGATTCAAAAATCGCACTCCCCGTGCAGAATGACCACTTCGCAAAATGTGCAAAGTGAATGTTGTTCAGTTTGATTTTCTAAACAACCTGAAAATATTACTAGGGTGTTTTTGTACACCCTGTATATGCAATTTCATTTGAATAAAAGTATTTGATTGATTGATTTAAAATGCATATGGTTTTTGCGTTTGTAGGCTATATCCTATAGGATACCACTGTTTTCCAAAAAGGATATAAAATAAACTCGAATATATTTTATATAAACATGTATTTACCTTTGCACATAAAGATGGCAGTATATAAATGCGACGTTACCTTGGAATCAAATTATACATTTTAATTATATTTTTCTTACCAATATATTAATTTTGTTTAAAACTAAATGACTTAGGTACAAGAGAAAATTACAATAGACAGGTGGTATTTGGCTTGTAGTTATATAGATTTCCAAACAATGCAATTTTTATAATTTCTTATTTTCCCTGTGAGGAAAACTTTGTGATAAAAGAGTAAATTCAAAATGTGCGACAATGGGGCGACAGATATTCGGGAAAAAAATTGCATATTTATGTGGAAGTTCTCTCCCTTCTTCCCTTTTATCGTCCTTTGATAAATGAGCTGCCAGTTGAGATATCTCGACCTCGTAAAGTAATATAAAAGCATAGCAATCAGGTCGCACTAGAATGTGGAAACTTCATACAAGCGTTCCTCAACGCACCCAGCGCGTAGTTCATCTAGGAAAAATCGGTCAAGAGGGTGTCGGACTTGCCCATGATAAGGTTCCGTAGCCATTGCATAAGTAGAATAAGAAGAAAAGTATATCCTACCTAAGAGGATCGAAAAAAATTGTTTATACCATATTTCGGTTTTTAGGTTACTTTCATCTGCCTTCAAGTCAAATTGCGATTCAATAGGTTCTAATATGAGGGAGTAATTGAAGCGGGGTTTAAAAACCAAAAACAATTCGAAATCCGCTCACAAATCACATCTATCAGTTATTGTTATGTTCTGTGGTGTCATCATATCAATGGTCAAGGCAAGTCAATCATAAATAATAATCTGTCACATAATCTATCAGATCACTGTATAAAATGTTACATCGAATGTCATTTTGTTTATTTTGTTTAGTATTATCTATAAGCTTAGATACATAATTATTGAAATATAAGACTCAGGGCCGATTTCACCACTTCTGAGTAAGTTCTTGTTCTTGAATCTTCAAAAGAGGCTACAAAATATATGTCCCAACAAGGGATGAATGGAAACGTGGAATGCGTACCCCGGACGCGAACACTCTTGTTTGGTACACTGATGGTTCAAAAACCGAGTCAGGTACGGGTGCAGGCATACACTCCAAAGACTATAGCGAAAGTGTTAGTCTAGGAGAATTTGCAACTGTCTTTCAAACAGAGACATATGCTATCATAGCATGTGCGCAGGAGAATATATACAGGAAGGTAACCAACAAGACTATATATATCCTCAGTGACAGCCAAGCAGCTCTCAAAGCAAGAACTCCTACTATGTGAGTTCCAAGCTAATTCTGAACGGAGTGAAAACCCTCAACAAGCTTGGTCTTCATAATACCGTAAGATTAGTTTGGGTTCCGGGACATACCGGCGTCCAGGGTAATGAGAATGCTGACGAGCTGGCGAGGGCTGGGTCAGAACGAAAGATGGTTGGCCCAGAACCAAGTGTGGGAATCCCGGCATGCAGTATAAGAATGGCCATTAGGGATTGGGCTGATAAAGCACACAAACTGGAGTGGTCTAGCCTTGTAGGCCTACAACACTCCAAAAACTATCAGCAACGTGACAACTCGCGTCTCAAGATTCATACTGAATAATAGCAGGAGCAAGGCTCGTGCCATAGTCGGAGCCCTCACTGGGCACTACGCTACAGGCGCGATGATGCACAAAATGAAACTCACCCTGGATCCCAGCTGCAGAGCATGCGGAGAGGATGAAGAGACTATGGAGCATGTTCTTTGTGACTGTGATGTCCTAGCGGTAAAACGCATGTGCCTCCTCGGAGATGGATACCCGAAACCGGGAGATCTTAGGTTTCTTCCCCTCAATGGTGTTGCCTCCTTCATTGACCATGTATTTGAAAGGTGAAGACAACAAAGAGTATTGGGGCTAACACAAAAGATCCCATTGGGTCGAAGTGTTGCTGGCTTGCCAGCCCCCACAACAAGATAAGATAAGTTCTTGTTAGCTTATCCGACAGATAGTTTGATATATTTTGTATGAAAAAATATGTCAAAATATCTGTCGGATAAGCTAACAAGAACTTACTAAGAAGTGGTGAAACAGGCCCTTAGTGAATGAAACTCCAAGTGGTAATTAATTAAACAATATTTTTCATTCTAGAGAGTGTAAAATTTAACGCGTGATATAACAGATTGCTCCAGACCATCAAACTGAACAAATTTCAATATGGATAAATAATCATATATTCTTAGTAGCTATTGACATTTCTGGTCTACCAAAATGTATAAAATAGCTGATATTTTTTTCGTGATTTATAACAAAGTAGTTATTGACAAAGTTGGTCTCATAGTAAAAGTTGTTCAGTTTGATTGTCTGATGCACCCTGTTCGATATGTAACGCATTTAAGTTTACATCCTGCATAAAAGTAGCAGGACTTTACTCTTTCATAATCGAATGCCTGTTTTGTCACTAGATATAACTAATATTCATACAGTCCTTGAGAACTCGTATCAGAACTAATTAACAAAAAAAGTAGAGTAAATTTATTTTTGTATAGAAATATTCCCATTTTAGAGTATCTACAAAGAATCACTCTTTGACGTTTCAGTCACTAATTCAGTAAATCAGTTTTACAACTTAACATCTTTCAAAGCAAATGATTTCTCTCGCTTTAGCCTTAAATGGACCACCTTTAAAGGTATCAAGTTTATTTGAACGAGTAGTAAATTAACACATATTTTCATTGGCAGTGTAATACGCTTTGTACCTTGATAATAAAATGTGATAAACCTCTATTAAAACTTATCTATGATCATCATCTCTTCCAATAATTACATTGTCATGTTTATCATATTTTATTACACAGACTATTAATTAGTTCATCAGCTCACAACCATTTTATTTAACACACTCGCTTGTATATTTATAATAACTGTATTATTATAATTTTATAATACAGTTATCTACTATTGTATCTATGTATTTCAAATCAAATGAGTTTTTCAAATATTTTATCATTCAGTTGGTTTTGTACAGTAAAACTAAAAGTAAAATGGGTTTTACTTGGGTTTGAGTTCAGCATATCCTTAAATACCTGCATTTCCTTCACTTTCCTTTACTGATTTTTGTAATCTGGGTTCTAAATGATACTGGTAAACGAGTGTGTATAATAAGTTGGCATGTGTTGACGTACTACTAATTATAACCTTACACAAAACTTTCTTTGCTCGTAAAGTCGTATACAAATATATTTTTCTCCCTTTCCTGTGTTGGTACACATACAAACCTGTTCCTCACTTCACTCTTGTCATTAACTAATGTTATAGAATATACATTATTGGTCTTAACATCTAAGTTTAATATTTGTATTTGTTTATTGTTCTCGGTGGCAGTTTCTTTTATTGCTTCTTCATTTCTTCTATTATCATGTATTTCGACTAGGAAAGGTTTATTATCATCATCTATTTCTATACATTGGTTTTCACGTTTTGTATCATTAATGATTTCACTAACTTTATCTTTGATCTCGTTCATTTCAGCTATTATTTTCATACTGTTTCTTCTTGGTATTATATTTTGTGGGTCTTTTGTTTTTGGAATATTAGCCTCTGCAATAGCTTTTGCTTCTTTGGTTTTCTTACTTTCTTTGCTAACAATATTCTTTTGAGAAGAAGCTCTACTGCTATATCTCTTCCAAAAGGAATCTGATGTATTCTGACTGCTAGAGAAACCTGTCGAAGTAGTAGTATTAAAAGTGTCCCTTCTCTGCATATTCTGCCTAAAATTCCTACTACATTTCATCAACTTATTAATCCTAAGCAACTTTACAAAACCTTCTCTGAATTTCGACGACATCAAATTGTACAATATAGGATTTATCGCCGAATTCAAATAAAGCATTACTCTGCAAAAATACAAAAGTATATAATAACCGTCTACGCCTAACGACATTATTGTCTCTGGGGGAAATACAATAATCCAAAGCGTGAGAGCTTTGAAAGGTAATAGACATACAAAGAATGATAATACTACTGTACCTAACATTAATATGACCTGTTTGCGATATCTCAAAACGTTGCCAGCGTTGTTGCCGTTCTTATGCTGTGATATGATGACTGGGTTCTCCATGAGGTTCTTGGCTATGACGCTGTAGAGGACGAGGAGGACGCCGAGGGGAATGATGAAGAAGACGGCGATGGTGAGGATGAAGAAGAGGGCAGACCAGAAGGTGTCTGCTTGGGTGAGGCAGACAGGGACCTCGGTGCCGCCGTACTCCTCGTACGTGAAGGTTGCGACTGCCAGGATGGGGCTGGAAGGAAATTTGATGATAATATTAATATTGAAGGTATCAACAGTGTTAAGTCAGTTATATCTCAGTGATAAAGCATAATGTTATGTTGAGTAAGTATATGACTCCTTTTGTACTCTTACATGACTGGAGTGCGGTGATCTCGGATTATTTTTATGGCTAAAAAAGTTTTCCGTCTAAACTTATTCAAAATACATATCAACGTTCGCGTACAATTCGCTGCAGATATAAATATACAGGTATTCGACAGGATTCTCACTAGATATACATCCTTCATACATGTCCCGACCTTACATACATTAACTCACTGCAATGGCGATTAGGTAGGCTATACAGGGTGTAACAAAACACCCTAGTAATATTTAAAGAGGTGGTATAGGCCACCAAACTGAACAACTTTCAGTATTGAGTTAAACTCGTTATCGCGAAAAAAACAGTTGAAAAATTATGCATACAAAACTGCAGTACCTATTTGACTAAAATGTATGGGACAGGTAATGGAATCCATGCAATTTTAGGCTGAATTTATATTTTTTGCGTCGTTGGCTCCTTAGTGAAAGTTGTTCAGTATATTGGTCTAAAAATTGAATGTTACCAGGGCTTTTTGTTCAAAAAAAGCCAATCCAAGCCAAAAGTTCAATGCCTATTTCATTGTTCAAAAATAATTTATATTGTTAAATCTAAGTGCAATGAGTGCATTTATATTAATATTATTAATTTAAAAGCTTTCTGGACACACAGCTTTGATTTCTATGTTGCGTAGCGAATTTTTTTAAATATGTTTTAAAACAGTCTTTTTGTCACTAAATGGTGCCGGTTACAGTTTAAAAGTCCAATTAATAATTACTCCCTACCGCGGGGTACTAACAAAACTCCGTAAAATGACTGGGCTAAAGATGTATGCGACGAAAATTTTGGCTGGCATCAAAATTTTTAGGTTTAAACCAACTTTACAAGAACGAAATGTCAGCTTTCTGAAATATTTTCAGTAGAAACGAATATTTTATCGGTATTGCATAAAAGATCGTTGCACTTGCACCCAGTCACCCAGCTCACTTATCTACATTGCAACGACCCTTCGTCAACCTAACGTAGCGCATAGATCTCTGTTATGACACTTTGCAGTCTATAGAATGCAGTCCCATTTTGTAGTCTACAGAATTCTGATGTTTTTAAAGAAAACTGTGTTTTTAACTTTTTTTCTTTTACTATTTTTTATCTGTCACTTTAACGGCCCAACACTCGGAGCTATACATGACGACAGGTCTTATGATGGTTTTATATATTTTCCCGGGGGATTCGGGAGTCACAGGTCATTCCCGTAACATGTCGCCATTTCATCCACCCTGAGTTGATTCGGCGTTTCACGTGTCGATCTATATCGCCATCGCTTTGTAAAAGTGAACCGAGGTACCGGTATTTGGAGCAGACTGGCAAAGTTACGTCATTAAGCGTAATAGGCACAAAACTGGAGATACCGCCAAAATCGCAGAACATGCATTCGGTTTTCGTTCTGCTGATTTTCAAGCCAACATTCTCCTGCTTTTGCTGCCATTTTGCCAGTCTGTTCTGGACCTCGAGTCCATCTTCACCGACAAGCACAATGTCGTCGGCAAATAGCATGCACCAGGTTGCCTCTTCCTGAATGTTCGATGTCAAAGCGTCCATTATCACTAGGAAGAGGTATGGACTATTTTCTTTATTTCAAATGCAGATACAGAACTCAGAAGACCGCCCAAAATAAGCATATCAAAACCTTTCAAAGCCCGCAGAACCGGTTTATTGTTAAATAGACAATGTGCTTGTAATTTAGAGCTTCCATATCGCGTTATAATTCCAGGTAGGACGATTCTATTGTTCATCCCTGCATGTTATATAATGTGGGTGATAATGGGGCTGCTTCTTAGAAATGCACAAGTAAGTAATTTGCACCCATTAATCATAAATAAAATAACTAAATGAATTTCATGTTAAATCTTAGCAAATTGTAGCATATTATATTACATAAGGTCTAACAAAATTAGCTGAAACTATTTTAAGGGGATGATCAGACCATCAAGCTGAAAAACTTTCTGTATGGGACCAATATCGAAAACGCGAAAAAAAAACAACTGTCCCATACCAAACTGCAAACATAACTCGACTCAAATTTATGGGACTGTCTTTTCGTTCGCTCCAGTATAGGCTCCGATTTCACGAAAAAGTGCGATCCCCTTATATCTCGGGGAGATGTGAAGATATGATATTAAAAAGGCTCAAAAGACGGTATTTACGAGAGCTGTAAGGTGCAAAAATAATTATTCCAGAAAATCAAACACGAAAAAAGTTATGGCCGAAATAGTGAAAAAAAAAAACGAATTATTTCCGAATTTTTTATTTTGGCTCTTGATATTTTGGAAACGAAGAATGATAATATCAAAAATTTGAGAAAAATTCCTCTGGACAATTTAGTCACCTACAATTTGAGCCTAAAACAAAGACCATCGGGTTAAGGGCCCCGTAGCCTAACCTTTTTGAGACAATATTTTTTCGAATTCCGTAGATTCATTTCCAATGTGCTCGATAGTCGTGTGAGGCACGAAATCAATGATTTTTTTTCGCGATTTCGATATTGGTCATGTAGAGAAAGTTGTTCAGTTTGATGGTCTGATCATCCCCTTAAAATAGTTTCAGCTTATTTTGTTAGACCTTATATAGCATAGTATATGGTCATACTTTGTCCAGAGCGTGACAAGGTAGTGACTCCCATATAAGAATGGAAAGATATCCCGATTCCTATTCTAGTTAATTCTCACTAGCAATTACAATTTATCTTCCCGAATAATATATTATATACATACATACATACATAATATAGAATTACCCATATAAGTATATATTATCTATTTGACATTAATTTGACATAATGAACTTACTACAGCAAACGAGTATTTCAAATACTAAGTGTTTTTGTGATTTAAAATAACCTGAAAAAAATACTTTGTTTTCTGGAACAGAGTGTACTTACAGATAGCAACGAGTGGTTTTGAAACGTATTTCTACTTTATTATTGTGACAATAAGGTTCAAAAGTTAACTTTCGTTGCCAGCTTTACACCGTACGTAAACTCTCTCAAGGGCCAATTTATCATAAGTATCCACTTTTAACCTAATTAAGGTTGTTTCCCCAATGTAAAACTCGGGTAACATCACTAAAGGGAAATGTGACCCTAGCGCAAAGGCGAGTCGAGAAGCAATCCTTACCATTACGAATTTTCAGTTAGAACTTTGTCTACAAATACGTTAAAGCGATAAAACAGTAGAATAAACAAGTAGAATAAGATCACTTTCAACTTTTCTACACCCATAATGTTTATTTTTATTTTATTGTATAGGTACACATACAGATTACAGTCAAGATGAAACCATTTACATTGCAATAAGATATGTAGAACTAGATTGTAATCCAATAACACATGTACACAGCATCAATATCTTTAAAAAATGGCAAACTTTAAAAATTTGTGTAGGCAATGATAACCAATCTTCTTTCACTATCTCCTCTACCCTAAGGTTGTCTGGAAGAAATCGCTTTTTAGCGATAAGACCGCCTGTTTTTTTCCTTTTGTATTTCCTGGTTGTTTGCTCTCTGTATACTCTGTTTTTTTTGGTGTCAAATAAAGTATAATTGATTGATTGATTGATTGATAAATATTCTAGAGAAAATGTTAATAAAATATAAGGTTAAGCTCCCTTAGGCCTGTCGCAAACCTTTATGTCAGTTGATTGCAAAAATTTCGATCCATGTGGAAGGAGTTGGCTATATCCGACCACGAGTGCCCAGTGCGCATTGCATTCGTTACATACAATGAGGAAGTTGAAAAAATATCGGATACCCTCACCGTGTGGCTACCTGTTACTGTCACTGCATCGTATCCCGATTTATTATATGACTAGCAGTCACTGTAATAGAAATCCACTATGAAGCATGATTCAGACTTCCTCCTTCCCCTATACTGTTATCTATTGTCTACAAGCGGTATTTAGGACACCCATTCATTTGATAACATTATGTTATTACCTATGTATTAATATTATGTACCTATGTATTTATATAACCTCCTTTATCTTCCCATTGTTGCATGAATGCACCAATTTATGTTTGAAACTACCAAAATGTTGCTACGGGAACTAAATAGGGCACTTTGGCGTAACTTTCATAAACTTAAGAGGGTACCGAGCCTATTGTGCTGCTCTCAATCGTATTTTTTTTAAACAACATTTCCAAAAAACAAAAGTCTGCTTTTGGCGGTTTTAACGATAATAACTACAAACATTATAACAACAAGTCCTCAGTGACCCGATAAATTGAAAATCAGCAATGACTATAATGTGACATTCTTGTTTTTTTTGGAAATGTTGTTTCGAAATAAAAAAATACGATTCAGGGCAGCACAATAGGCTCGGTGCCCCCTTAATATTATAGTCCTACACTACCACCCTATAAGGTAATCCAGAACAAATTACTTTTAACAAAAAGACCACTTTATTTGTACGTTCTTCCATTGTCATGCAAGAAATAATAGTAAATGGAAACTTACCAAAACGTCTGTGAACAAAAAGTTATTAAAATAAACTACACATGTTCCTATCGTAATAATATCTTATATTTTGTAAATTTAAATATTATTTCAACTACAGTAACATACACATACAAAGATAACATATTTGACACATTTTTCTATTAAATAAAATTTTTGTTTACTTACAAAGCTCTTTTATTACTATAGCTTGGAAAAACAACAGTAAGATTCACTTATTTTGATAAACTTTACTGAATAAATAATAAGTCAGAAAAATTGTAAAAAAAAGTTGGTAGCTCGTATAAAATGTAGATAGATAATAAAAAAGCCCAGCTTAATCATAATAAATCAATTGAAGGTGATCTTGACTTTTCAGTGTTTTCAGTTAAACTTTTCCAAACAACATAAATCTTGTCTTTACATAAAATTCTTAGTTCAGAAAGGCCGCAACTTTTTGCTGGATGGAAACAATTAAAACCAATCAATCAGTTGGAGTCACATTTTCCATTTCAAACTCCGCGGATTCTGCACCCTGTGGGTAGGAAAACGGTTTTCAGTCTTTTCTGCGTAAGAACCACGTCCTTTCCTGTTCACATTTTCGTGTTCATGAAATTTACTTTTTAGAAAAAAATCCAGCTCTATGCTATGTTAAATTTAGTTCGAGTAAAGGTCCGTACCACGGGTAACTTAAGATCGTCTAATTAGCACTATGCTAACTTAATTTGTCGTGTTTTTAAAGTCAAACACGACGAAATAAGTCAGACATGAAAGAAAAACACTGAACAGACAAAACTTCATGCACTGCTGAATATTTCGTCGGGAAATCTTACAAAATACATCTCTTTTATTCCGTGACTTACTACTGTTTGTATGTTAGGAATGTTTTCTTGGTTCTTTAATAAACAATTGTATGATAAACAATTGTGTGAAACTTGGAAAGCACTAATAAAAAAAACAACTTAGTAGTTAAACAAAATAACTTGATTGTACTGAATGAGGAAAATCATTCGAAGAAAATATTTATGACGTAACACTTGCATTCCCTGGTCCTAGAGAGTATTATAGGTGCTATGTTGAATCTGTATCTATAAAATGCACATATACCTTTTATAAGTAGGCTTGTACATTAAGCTAAATCAGATGTACTAATTCAGATAAATTATTGCATAGATTTTAATCTTATTTGATTTAGAACACGCGTTGCGGCCTAAAGTCTGAACCAATGAGACGTAGATTTACGATGAAACGCCGCCTGATTTACTGATCTACAAATTACTATCTCAACCACATCGTTTTTGAAGTTGAGAATACACAAAATATATCCACCATATGGCGAGAGTTTTAAAATAACTCGTTGACAATGCACCGAAATAAAAAATACAACGTCAGGAAATTCAGCATAAAATTTCCTCCAAACTCACAAAAACATTTACGTTGACAACATAATTTGATCGTATTACATCCTACACACTTTAAGGGCTTTGTAAGTCAACAAGAAAAACAACCTAACACATTAAACATCACACAAAACTCTCAGGAAACTCGTAATCTACACTTTTAGATTTCTGAAAACCCACGCATTCCGCTTTTATCTTTTGATACGAGACAAACTTTTTACAACTTTCACCCTCAATACTTTTGGCTTTAGCACTGTTTATGAGAACACTGCGTCTTAATGAACCGCGATTGGAGCCTAATTCGATATCGGTCTTCGCTTTACCACTATTGGAATGAGCAATAAATTTAACTGAATCGCCACTTTTGTCTTCTTTATCAAGATCTGTCGCTTCAAGCATACTTCCTTCACTCCTCATTCTATTTATTATCGGTTTTACATTCGAACAAACTGGCGCCGATTGTTGTCTTATGAAACGTTTATTTGTGAATATTCTGCCAAAGAATTTGTTTGGTTTCACATTAGCATCGTCTCTACTTTCTTTACTTTCGGATTCAGTATCGCTTTTGTCAAGACTGCCTCGGTGAGTGAAAAGTTTCTTTAAACTATTAGTTGTTCTTGTTAAACTGCTGCTGGTCGTTGACCCATTTGTTACAGTCCTCTTATCTCTTCTTTCTTGTATTCTTTCTGAAGATCTTTTGTAACAAATGCATACTTTACAAAAGCCTATTCGAAACTTTGACGACATCAAATTGTATAGGATAGGATTAATCGCCGAATTTATATAAAGCATTATTCTTGAAAAATACAGGACGTTGTACCACGTCTCGGGACTGATTTGCTCGAAGATTTCCGAAGGCGATATAATAATCCACATAGCAATCACTCTATACGGCATTAAACATAAAAAGAAACATAATACAACTGTCCCAAGCATCAGAATCACTTGCTTCCTCGCTCTCGCATTGTAAGGATCGACAGTCTTATTCATGACGACTTTTGATGCTGCTGTTATTAGATTCTTGGCAATAATACTGTAGAGGATGATCAATATGATCAGAGGGAGAATGTAGAGGAGAATGATGACCATGATGAAGAAAGAGATCTGCCAGAAAGTGACGGTTTGGGTAAGGCACTGGTACGTGATGGCGCCATCTTGTCGTTCAATCTGGCGGTGCTCGGCGATGGCCAGAACTGGGCTGGAAGAGAAGAGAGAAGAAGATATATCTAGGTGCTATATATACGGCCTAACTACATAGCGGTAACAAGGTAACTGCAAGAACGTTTCAAAGTGCTACAATAAATAATGTGGTATTTTATAAATATTTTTAAGATGCCAATTAGATACAGCACTTGTGAATGCAGAATTGGTTTCCAAATATATGCAAATTCAACTTGTGCATGCTCAAGCGGTTTCCAGAAAAGGCAAATTTGAATGTGCTCTTTGCAATGTTATTAGGCAAAATAGCCTTTTCTTGGCACTGGATAGGATTGTGATTGTGTATCCTGCTCTTTCTTAATTTGACTTAATTCTGGTGGAAAAGTTCGTTTCCATCGAGGCAGGGGAAAATCCCAGCCACTTAATTTTTAAATACGATATTCCTGAAAAGATATAAATGGAATAATTCCAATGCAATTTTTTTGTCATCTATGTATTTACACTTTGGTGGAAGCCTTAACCGTTTACCAGCAATTATCTTATTACCATAGGTGGAAATATTTACGAAAAGGCAAAGAAATAAAAGACTTTCTATTACAAGTAATTAAATTGAGAGAAATATAGAAGAGTGCGTGGCATTTAGCTTTGAGTGCGGTGAAGTTTGGTACGAATTGCGAAATCAACTTAGTATTCGTTAGAGCAGAGTTTAAAATTGTTCAAAACGCATTTTAAAAACTAAAAATCAAAGTAAATGACGCGCACTACAAAAAGGAAAAAAAAGGACATTGAAAAATACAGATGTGTTTTAGTGAAATTAAATGAAACCCCATTTTAATTAAGACATAAAACATGAATTTTGTTGGGTTATCAGTAGGAGGAATAGTTTACAAAATTGACATCAACATATAGAATGTGATAATTTGTGTATGAGAATTAATTATTATGAGTTTATTTTGCTATGAAATGGAATAAATAATATTTATAAACACATACAAGAGGTTGGTATACTGGTTTAACGCATTCGAAACGCTGACGATAATTTTAGAAATCATTTTGTACACTGAATGTCTAGTAGGTAAAACTAACCAACCACGAAAAACCAAGTTTACCAAAGGAATGCCGTCAAAATATACATACATATATGTAACTGAAAATACTGACATAGGTTATTAAGTTTAATACTTCGAGATAAATAAGATGATCTATTTAGACGTTTAGCCCAGTCATTTTACGGTTTGAGCCGGGACTAATTAGTAATTGACATTTTTTTTCGGTATAATATTGAAGAACCAATTCGAGCTCAGAAATATAACAAAATTAAAAACAGTTTCAATTTTAAAATTTAGGTATTATCTCGTTCTAAAAACCTGATGTTAAATTTTTTAGCACATACACATTATACAAACTACAAACGTGGTGTGAATATTTTTGTCTACTTGGAAGGTTTTGAAAAATACATTCGTATTTTCTAATAAATACCTCATTTTTTTAAATTTCATTGCCTATTTTATTGCTCAAACATAATTTATATTGTTAAATCTAAGTCAAATGAGTGCATTGGGATTAATATTAATAATTTAAAAATGATTTCTATGTTGCGTAGCGATTTTTTTAAAATATGTTTTAAGATAGTCCTTTTGTCACTAAATGGTTCCGGTTACAGTTTAGAAGTTTAATTAGTAATTACTCCCTACCCCGCCTAACAAAACTCCGTAAAATGACTGGGCTATTTGTAAAAAATCTATATCCAGATGAATCTATGTCAGAAAAATATTGACCATCTAACCCAATGAGGTGATTTAGACCATCAAACTGAACAACTTTAATTATGGAACCAACATTAAAAACAAGCAAAAAAAAATCTGCTGTTCCATACATTTGGGTCGAGTAGTCAAAAGCCATTGGCAGTTTCTACGGATAACCATTTTTTCATGATTTTAATATTGGTCCCATAGTCAAAGGAGTTCAATTTGACGGTCTGAAACAACCCCTAAAGTAAGGTATGTTAAGTACATAATTTAAGTTTACACCCTGCATAGGTAAGTAATTAGCATCCTTATCAACTAAGAGTCTACCCTTCAAACTGAACAACTTTTACTTTTACTGTATACTTTTTTTGCCCTGATCGATTTGCTCCAATAATAAAAGTTGTTCAGTTTGATGATTTTGATTTTATGATGGTTGACATGACGGTTCATTCTTAATGGTTCAGCTCTGGGTAAGCTCGCTACACCTTCGACCCCATCTTTGTCCCAAGGACTAAATTGGAGTCAAGAGCAACCTCATGAGTAATAAAAAAAAAGGGGACTCCTTAGTTTAAAAGGATACTATTACAGGGTGAAATTGATATCATTAGCATCCTTTTAAACTAAGAGTCTACCCTTCAAACTGAACAACTTTTACTATGGGAGCAAACCGATTGGAGTAAATAAAAAATCTGCTGTTCCATACTAAACTGCAATGTCGACGCGCGAGTTCGCGACTCAAATGTATGCAACAGCTGATTTTTTTTTGCTCCGATCTGTTTTCTGCCATAGTAAAAGTTGTTCAGTTTGATGGGTAGACTCTTAGTTTAAAAGGATGCTAATGATATCAATTTCACCCTGTAATACCTGTATATCAATTTCACCCTGTATACCCAAACAAAATACAGAAAAAGATAACAAAATGAACAAGTTAATCAATTAAGTAGTACAACACACACAAAGCAATATGAAAACAACACCAAATACAAAAGAACAAACATGAAAAGCTTTATACAAATATAGCTGTTAGACACATTAAAATATTTGAGTAGTCTGTACGCACCTTGTTTCTCAAAGGGTTGGGCTCACAAGCGTTTAAGAGGCTATGTGAAAAAAATAGGATTCTTCAAAGCGTCATATATCATGAAGTACTAACAGTAGGAGTATGATTAGCGGATATGAGTAAATTGAACATAATTATAATTGATATTTTGCTTAGAGCCAAAACACGATTAAGACACATTTTTTCGATAGAAAAACAAGCCAAAGTAGCCTCCATTTTCATTTATAAACGCTTGGAACTGCTAAACGGTGAATAATAGAAACACGAGACTTGATTTAAAAAAAGAAATGTATATTTTACAAATTTTGATTAGAGCAGAATTGTACTTACATAAATAGTACAATCATAATTAAATAAAGATGGTTTTACGCTTGCGTCGTTTCAGGCGCGCGCGCGGCCCCATCTCTTTCTCTCACATCAGGCAGTAATATAAGCTATCACACGCCCACTTCGCTTCAATTTTGTTCGACATAGGCCCTTAAGGCGTTTGCAGAGGGGTCAATTTTATACAAAACTTTGACGCACAATACGCGTAGACGGTATTAATATAAGTAACTTTGTATATATGGAAAAATAGTTTGGAAAATCTAGATGCCGAGTCACAAATAACATTAGCAATTTATAAAATAATTACGAAGATATAAAGCTTTGAAATTTTTCATACAAAATTTTAAATTTTTATATCTTCGTAATTATATTATAAAATGCAAATGTTATTTGTTACGCGGCATCTAGATTTTCGAAACTATTTTTCCATATATAAAATATTACTTTTATTAATTCCGTCTACACGTATTGTGCGTCAAACGTTTATATGGACTGAAACCACCTTAATACTCTGTAGTCATTTTATTTTTTATACATTTTAATGAGATAGTCCACGGTTTAATCATGAAAGACGCGTTGTTTAACTTTGTTATGTAATTTTATGTAAATGTACTAAAATTTGGTAGAGAAAATACCCTAAAACTTTTAAGGTGCCTCTGGGTAATTCTAAATCTGATTATATCTTAGTCAAATACAAAAAATCGGTGAGTTTAAAATTAGGTTTTGTCCGCGACTTTGGCGCACCGAATCGGCTCAGTAATTTTTTCCTGATGCTCGAACAAACTGACAGACGAAAAATACAAAAATCTGTGATTTTATTTGGAGTCAGTGACACATCTACCAAAACGCACGGCGACACATCAAGCTATACAAAGCCAACATAAGCTGGCCGCGCGACGTTATACGTATATTGGTTTTGTATATAATCTAGGAAAAATACGGTTTGAGATTGCATTAAAGACACTTTAGTAAATTGTGTTTGAACTAATTTTGCTGTTAGTTAATAACACTTTTGTCGAGATTTAGTGGTTATATAGGCTGAGGACCCTGAGAAATACCTTAACACGTTCCGGGACAGTGACCGGCTATAGACGTGAGAACAATAAAAGTTCTATTGTGTCTCGTTCACTGCCCCGGAACGTGTTAAAATCGATGTAAATGTACAAAGGGAAGCTTATTTCTAAAGATATTTCTTCCAGCATACCAGCAAAAGAGACAGTTAATTATCACACGGCAAATTTATTGTGTACAAACAAACAGTAAATAATTAGGTTTTGAGGTTATATTTTTTTAATACTTACAAAACATTGAATATCTAATCAAATTTACGATATTAACCGGGGATTATTATTGCTATAAGTAAAATGTATTGAACGAAGCCGTCCTGTACAAAATCACCAGTTTTCCATTTTTTGTTCATACCTAAATTTAATGTTTTGTAAATTTCTTAATTATTCCACAAAACACAATAAAAAATCGGGGATTATTGAGAATTTATGTTTTTCTAGTATGTATCTACTAATATTTCCAACTATCATCTAAAGTGCAATTAATGCAACCTACTCCATACAAAAATCCGTATTTCCCCGACTAATAGCTTGATGTGCCGCCGTGCGTAAACACGAAGAAAAATATATATTTGTGACAACTGTTGCTATAAATGTAATTCTGGTAAAATCAACAAAAATGTACTATTATATCAAATTTTCTAGGCAAGTCTGCCAATTCAAATCTACAATCCTAGTCGACCCAAATGCCCATATACATTTGGGTCGACTAACGATTGCAGATTTGTATGGAACAGCAGATTTTTTTCATGATTTATCTTATAAAACTGTCACTTTAATAGGATTAATTTTATTAAAGAATATTTACTGTATTTTATACAGGGTGCTGTTACAAAAATACAAATAAACATTTAAGGGGTTGGTTAAGACCATCAAACTGAACAACTTTCACTATGGGACCAATATCGAAATCGCGAAAAAACACGGATGTTCCATCATCACCATCATCATATCAGCCGATTGACGTCCACTGCTGGACATAGGAGATTTGCCATAATCGCCATGACGCGACGCGTTTGTGATGTTCCATACAAAACTACAGATCTACTCGAGCTAAATGTAGGAGAAAAAGATTATTTTTCGCGATTTCGATGTTGATCCCATAGTGAAAGTTGTTCAGTTTGTTGGTCTAAACCACCCCCTTAAAAGTTTATAATTTTTACTCTTACTTCTGTAACACCCTGTATATTGATAGCTTAATTATATTATATTAGGTTCGAACCTGTATAAGTAGGACGAAGTACTCTTAGACCATTTTGAATTAGGTACTAGATATATAAGGTGTAACAAAACTAGCTAAAACTATTTTAAAGGGATGATCAGACCATCAAACTGAACAACTTTCTTGGGACCAATATCGAAATCGCGAAAAAAAAATCTGCTGTTCCATACAAACGTACTCGACCTAAATGCATGGGACAGCAGATTTTTTTTTCGCGATTTCTATATTGGTCCCATAGAGAAAGTTGTTCAGTTTGATGGTCTGATCATCCCCTTTAAATAGTTTCACCTAACTTTGTTAGACCTTATATTTCTCCGTGCAGACACACTCCTGATACAGTTGTATGTAGGCAGACAAAAGGCATGCGAGAAAAACCGCAAAAACTAATGTTAAAATAAATTCCAAGTAATCGTTTTCCACTAGGCTTTGTTCTCCTCGCCCACGGAAATGCCAGTCCAGAAATAATGGTGTTTGTTCCAATTTTAGTGTTTTGCTGCAAGCTACGCTACTGTTGCACGCTACACGATGGATTTATTGTAGACGTAGGAATGAGTAGATAGCTTAATTATAGTTTATAAGTGATATAAGAGTAAGAAACTTTACGAAGTATTAAAGAGAATCGATTTTAAAATGAACCTATCTCAACACCGTCATCATTTATCTCTTTTATCGTATTGCATCTCGTGCTGGGGTGGAGCAGCTGAGACCCACATGATTATCGTCGAAATAGCACAACGTTCAGTACTCAAGACGTTTCAGATATCCAACCGAACTTGTATACAGAGAGAGTATCGTCCTGATAGTGAGACAGCTCTTTATTTTCAAGGTGGCCCTCATTACCCACAGAAATGTAATAGAGTCGGAATCTTATACCGATATGCGATCCAAGAGACTCTTCAGACTTGCACCTGATTCAGTTAATACAAGTTTTGCTAGACGCTTTGCACCATTTATATCCCAACGAGCGTTAACCCGCGAATTCGTCCGCACAAATTATATACCAGATTTTAAGTCAGATCATAAGCTATCAAACAAAAAAAGTTTCATCAAAATCGGTTCAGTAGTTTTTGCGTGATACTCGTTCATACAAACAAACAAACAAACAAACACACAAACAAACAGACAGACAAAAAATACAGTTTTATAATAGTACTAGCTTTTGCCCGCGACTTCGTCTGCGTGGACATGTAATTTTGTCTAATGTCTCGTCTAAGGTCATGAAGGTCATGGTCCGAACCAAGTCTAGGAATCCTGGCATGTAACGTTAGAATGGATAGATTAAGGAATGGGCTGATAAAAGACACAGGCTAGAATGCTCTGGCCTCTCGGGTCTGCAACACTGCAGGAAATTCATCAGCAATCTTCTTGTTATCGTGTGGGCAAAGCCCTGGTGTCAGAGTATAACAAATATAACAACACGAATCTCACAGTTCATACTGAACAACAGCAGGAGCAAAGCTCGTGCCATCGTCGGAGCCCTCACCGGGCACTACGCAACAGGCACGATAAAGCTCAATCTTAGATCCCGGTTGCCGAGCGTGTGGAGAGGAGGAGGAAACCATGGAACATTTGTACTGTGTGACTGCGATGTCTTGGTGGGTAAACGTATGTGACTCCTGAGAGATGGTTATTCATTACAGGTTTCTTACCCTGAACGCTATTGCCTCCCTCATTTTCCAAGTTTTTCAAGGATGAAGAAAATAATATGTAGGGGTCAATACAAAAGATACCATTGGGTCGAAGTGTTGCTGGCTTGCCATTTCCCATAATAAGATAAGAAAATCATGAACTTAAGATAAATCAAAATCAGAAAGTACCCCAAGTAAGTCTGTAGGTATCAGATAAAAGTCATTCACTGGATCCATCACTTTAATTTTTCTACTGTTCGTCGTTTATTAGTTTTTTATTTATGTCGATATCAGGGTCCTGGGTTCGAAACCTGGTTCGGTCATGGATGTTATAAATGTTTGTGCCGTTGTTGTATGGTTTCTATAATAAAAAGCCTATAGTGCTTGCTTGGAATCATAACAATGTTCCTGTAAGCGTTATTTATTTATTTAATTATTCAGCCGGTAAGTAACTTTACAATCAAATCTGTAAGATCGAATATCTGAAATGTCTTGAGCGTGAATTAAGTATGGTACTTGCTTCAAAAAAACACCCAACGCCATCTATTAAGATGAAAACAATACTACGATAAAATTATGAACACTAACTTTAGAAAAGGTTAAAAGAAAGAGGATTTTTAGTATTTGCCGACCCGGTTGGTGTAATGGTTACCACGCCGGACTGCCAAACCAGAGTCCTAGGTTCGAGTCCCGGTTCGGTCTTGCATGTTATATGTATATGCCGTTGTTGTATGGTTTCCACAATAAAAAGCCCATAATGCTTGCTTCGGATAATTAAAATAATGTTTGTGCCTGTGAGCGTTATTTATTTATTTGTTTAATTATTTTTCTCGCGTTCTCCGCTGGAGAATACGCGTGCCCGGTGTGGGGCCGATCTGCCCACGCCAAGCTGGTGGATACCGGCACAGAACGAAACGTTTCGGATTATAACTGGTTGCTTGAAACTGGTACAGTTGCTTTACCCACTCGCTGGCATAGCGCCCCCAGATGTAAGTAGGGCTGTGGCAGGTTCCTCAGAGAGAGCCCAAATGGCGGACTACACACGACATCCCATGCATGGCTTTATTCCTGCGCCGCAAAGGCTGCCAAGCCGACGCAGCTTTATGAAGTGTGTCGACCCCCTGAACACTGGCCCAGCGCAAGCAAGGTGTACTCTATGGCGACAAAAAGTGTCCCTCCCAACTCCATTTGTGTCGCCGTCTGAGAGCCTAGACATGACTTGCCTTGGGCGACCTGGAAGTCTTTAGACCGACTTCGAACCCAGGTCGGTCGCAGTAAGGACAACATGGTCAGGTGGGGATACTCGGATGCGCAAAATGTGACTTGCTTGTGTGGAACTCCACAAACGATGGCCCATCTCACATCGTGCCCTGCGTGTCCTAACATCTGCACGCAGGAGGAGCTCATGACTAGGGTTGCAAATAGAAAGAAAACGAAATGTTTTTTTTCAAATTTATGAAAAAAAACATGAAAAAAAACCTGGCACCATTGTTTTTTTTCTAAATAAGGTTTTTTTTCAAACCAACAAATAAAATGACAATAATAGTTTTTCGTGGTTTATTAATATAAGTAATTTAAATCTAGGTACATTGTATGTACGTACGTAACTAAATTATTCTTAGTACTTGCAAAAAACCTATGAAGTTTGAACTTATTCACTAGAACTGTCAGCTGAACTACCAACACTTGTACGATCACCGTCAGAATTTTCTGGTTCTTCTTCTGTTTCGTCTTCTAATTCTATTATATTGTCCATAACTTCTGGTTCTTCTGGTATTGGCAAAAGATTTTGAGTTTGCAATTTTAAATTGTGGGCAATATAAACTATTTTGCCAGCTCTTTCGTTCGTCAGTCTGTTCCGTTTTTTTGAATGTACATCACTGTAAGTACTGAATGTTCTTTCAACTGCAGCTGATGTAGTTGGCAGGGCCAGAAATCGGGCTGCTACTTTTGATAAATCAGTTGACTTGCAAAGCCCTGCCCACCAAGCTAAAGGAGTAAGTTTACTTACAGCAGACCATAAAAATGTTTTTGAAAAAAAGCCTTCTTTGGCTATGTAATTAGCAAGTTCCGCCAGAACTCTGTCCTCATCAATATCAGGAATTTTAACTGCAGCATTATACATTTTTTCTGTCGCCAAACTTTCGTCATCCGGTGATAAATCGCACCCTTTGAACTGCGGATCCAACAAGTTTGAAATTTTATGAACGTCATAAATCGCGAACTCTTTTCTGTGTTTTAATATTTCCTCGACTTTTTTAACCTCAGATACTGATAGAGGGCTTTCGTCTATCTTCTGTGTAACTTCTTCTTCTAGTTTCTTGTATAAACTTAAAACATGAGATAGTTGAGGAGTGTCACTTTCCACAATTTTAATAGTTGCAGCTATTGGTTTAAGTAAATCACTGAACCCTGTCACCTTATCCCAAAAGTCGTCGCTCAACATAAATTTTTTTACTGTGCTAACCTTACTTAATGCATCTGAAAGCTCCTCATCAATAGCCATTGCTCTAATAGTTTGTTTGTTTTCTTTTAAACTCTCTAAGCAAGAAAACAGTGAAGCCCAACGAGTTTTTACTGGAAGTTTAAGACTTACTTTTGCACCGGTGCTTGATTGCTTTTCTGTCATCATCATATCGTATGGCATTTTTATCTTTCTGCTTGGATCCGGGGGGGGGGGGGGGGGGGGTCAGATTTCGAGATCGAGGTGTTTCAGCCAGTCTTCCGCTGCCGGGGTTAGCCTGTGAAGTTCTTCGATTCCACCGGGGAAACATCGCATAACATTGCTTTTCTGTAAAAGCTGCATTGCATGCATCAGCTTATGAGAGTTTTTTATAGTCTTAATACAAGCTACTGCGTTTGCTTTTAGAGTCTTCAATGATGGCAAATCTTTTAGATCATTAAATATAAGCTGGATACAGTGAGCTAGGCAACCATATGTAAATAGGTTTGTCTTTTCGTATTTCTCTTCAAGTAGTCTCCAAGTTAACTTCATATTCGCTGCATTGTCGGTCACGAGTCCAAATATTTTTGCTGTCCTATTTCTTCAATCACACAACTCATTTCGTGAGCCATATATTCACCAGTGTGAGATAGTTTTCCGGTCGGTAAAACTTTGTATAAAAATGGTTTCGGTGTTGTAACAACAAAATTTACAATAGGTTCATTCCTGATGTTGCTCCACCCATCTGCAGCCAGTCCGACGGAATTAGCATTAGCGATTGCTTCAGCCACCATAGTTGACACACTTTTGTACTCTCTTTCCAAAAACGGACCTGACAACATATACCTAGAAGGTATTTTATATGCGGGTCGAAGGAACGAAAGAAAATCTTTCCAGCATGGATTGTCCATCATGCTTAGGGGTGCTCTGCTTGCATAAATTGCTCTGCTGAGTAGTTCATCTGCTTTTTCTTGGTCTGCTGGGTTCATTTTGTCCACAAATGATATTATTCCGCCGGATATCTTCGACTTGGCGGACGTAAAAGGACTTGCATCACTGGATTCATCTAAAAAGAAACAAGGATTTCATCACTCATCACATCACATCGCACCGTTCTTTGAAAGGCAATTTTCTGACTAAATTGACAAATTATTAAATACTTAAATAACATGAAAAATAAATTATATTATGGGGCTATGTAGGTACATTCGAGCTCGCAACTAGGGTTAATAATCTATTTTGACTTTGTACGTGTAACTAGATACAGTTTTTAAGCTTACTTACAATAGCACTTTGTCGAGTGTATTATAATTATAATATAACCGTAGCTGAGCTTGACTGTACCTAAACTTAATTTAAAATTCTGAATGTATGTTGTGTTGTACGCATAGACAGATGTACACAGACACACAGCACAGATCATAGAAAATTATTTCTAAGGTGTAAACATAAAATACTTCTACTTACGTTTTTCTGCATTATTTTCTGTTACTGCTGTAGTTGATTGCGTATATTTTTCTTTTACAGTTTTCGGACATTTTTTACAGTTTTGTATGTGCTTCGACATTCTTGAACCATTCTTTGCTAAATGTTTTGAGCAGAATGTACATTCTACCTTTGCAATTTTGGAAGTCGAAATAACGTCATTAAATAACTTTGCCACGGCCACAGTCTTTCGACCAGATCCAACTCTTTTTGGCATAATTATATCTTGTGTTAATATGAACTGTATCGCTTCACTTTCTCAATATTTAAAGGAACACAAAAAATGAATTGTTCATTCACGAGCTAGTCTTCGCTTCGACTAAGTAAACACAATGACGTTTTTTATTTGAGAAGTATAACTTACAAAAGAAACTAGACTCTATTTCAATAGCAATAAAGTAAATTTTAATTCGATAAACATTCAGTATAAAAATATTTATTGGGGAATCCCCGATGCCGCGTGGAGAGGCGGTGGTGTTGCCAACAGTAAAAGGCGATGATAACTACCCTTACAGTTTTCATTAATGTTAATTTTATAAAACCAGAATATATAAGTTGTTTATTTTTGGTTTAATAGTTAACATAAAGTCTAAAACAACCGTATAGAAGTATTAATTGCTTTGCAAATTTTGAGATTCCGTACTTATGAAAAAAAACATATTCCAGAAAAAAAACTGTTTTTTTTACGGTTTTTTTTTTCGTTTTTTTTCAAGCCAGAAAAAAAACCGTTTTTTTGCAACCCTACTCATGACCGCTAGCAACGGTGCAGTATCGGTTGCCCGATTCTGGCAACCTACTATTTAGAGACTTTGTTCAGAATTTGAAGTCGACACGATAAAAAAAAAATATTTTTCCAATTCGCCCAGTACCTATACAATCAAATCTGTAAGACCGAATTTCTGAGCCGTGTTGATGATTGAACCACAAACATACAATTAATATTAGTGAGATACCTAGTAGGATGGTAGGATTAAAATTAGAAAAAAGCCAAAAGAAAACATCCTGCGCTAATATTAGATCTGATATGATCTCAGGATATTATTACGATTAAGGTCAGGCCCTTAACATATCAAGCCTAACTGCTTCTGTCTAATCCGGTGAAAAATGGATATAGTTGTTGAATGTATTTAAAAAAAAATTAAAAAAAAGTATTCTCGACCAAGAATCGAACCTCCGCCTCATGCACGAAAATCTAACCATATACCAAATATACTACACAGCTGTTGTCAAAACTGTTGAAAAAAGCAAATACTATTTTTATCACTGAAATGGGCTGACGTAACCTCAGGGTTAAAAGCTCAAAAAAAAAAACAAAAGAATTAAAAAAAAAATCACTGAAATCTACACAAATGCATCTTTCAGCGTCAAATTAGCGCTAGTGAGCATAGAATAAAAACGTAGTACATGTTTCAGCATGATAAAACATTGTAATTTATCCCACAGGAACTCATTCCTGGGATAAAAAGTATCCTATATGTTAATCCAGAACACATTCTATCTGCGTGCCAAATTTCATCAAAATCCATTCAGCCGTTTATGCGTGCCACAAACATACAACATTACAACCTTACAAACATCGTCCCAAACTTTCACGTTTATAATATTAGTGAGATTATTAGTTCTTCTTCGTGATGGCATTTTTCATTACTGAAAACAATCAAGTGTACTGGCAGATACAAAATGATTTTTTAAGTATGATTATCACTGAACGGAACGCGTCGGGGCGCATTATATATATATTACTTTATTTTTTATATATTTAACTTAATATGCTGACACTTTTTTAAGAGGATGATCAGACCCTCAAACAGCTTTCTCTATGGGACTAACATCGAAATCGCGAAAAAAAATCTTCTGCCCCATACATTTTTGTAGAGTAGGATTGCAGTTTTGTATGGAACAGTTGATTTGTTTTCGTGGTTTCGACTTTGGTCCCATAAAGAAAGTTGTTCAGTATGATGGTCTGATCACCCCCTTAAAAAACTGTCTGCATATAAGAAGGACCCTATACATCTTGCAATCCGGTCAGATGCGCGCGAAATCGGTGACGGCCGCATTCTACTGCAACGTCACCGTTTGACGTTTGACAGCAGGGGTCTACCCGGACGAATACTATATACAATGTTCTGTGTTCTTGACCCGGACATTCGAACGTCGAAATTGCATGAAAGTTATCGTTCCAATGTCAACTCTATTACAATGCAGTTCGGACCGGAACCGAAACGGTCGCGTTATATCGAAAATCTAAAGTCCGGGTGTCAATTCACTCGCTGTCAATTTGCGTGCATTTTCTTCTATCCACTCGATGGCATGTCATGTTATATTTTTCCAGCCCAGTATTTTGCCACGCGGATAGCACTACCAGCAGCGTCCATACGCTCCATTCGCGTGCAAATTTGCGTTCTCCTTACTCTGGCCTACTTGAGTTCGGAGCCTGTTTAAAGACCTCCAAATCGGCCTGGGTAGTTCATGTCCTGGGGGAAGGCTTTCCGAGGGGGGGGACAAACGGGTCGGGTAGCGTGCTCTTTCTTCGCCAGAGGTCATATCTAGCTCGAGGACCATTACCATTACCTTGTGGACACACTTCAGAATGTTTTTGCAGCTCTTGAGCCTTTGAGGTACTGTGGAGTATCTGAACATAGGATGCCATGGATCAACCTCGAGTTTTGCTCTTTCAATGCATGCATTTGAAACAACGGCTGAGGCGCACGTATGCGCCTGGATTCCAGCGAATAATTTCGTACGGAAGGACGCAGTCGGCTATTGCCAAATGTTACACTAATTAATGTAAAGCTCATATCAAGCGACAGTCCGTAGGGCTGTGGAAGGTTCCTCAGAGAGAGCCCAAATGGTGGACGACACATGACACGGACGGACCGCAGCACGGACTACAAACTTTGAGTTAAGATAACTTTAGAACTAAACATTTAAAAGGAAATCACAGATATTGGCTTCTAGATTGTTTTAAAACCATTCATTTTTTACTTTAATTACTAAATGTTCAAACTAAGCTTCGTTTTGTATGGAGCCCGTAGAAAAATAAATTATCCTCTTAATCGAATCGGGTGCAAAATGCACGGCGGCACATCGCATCGGCGGCATAAAAAACCGATCCTTATTAATTTGTTAGAGTTCGTTCGTTTGTATTTTAGTAATAATTTACGGTATTTCAAAATAGTTTCTTACCTGTCTTATAATTGCTTTAAAATATTAGCTATTATCCAGTCTTGCGTAAAATGTATATTACATCACACTGTGTGATTACACCGTAAATAAAAACATTCCGAATTAAAAATCGAGTTTTAGACATCTTTCGGCTGCTGATTTGAAATCATGATTATATTCTCTTTGTTTGAAATTGGCGTGCAGTTTTTTTTTAATAATTACTCCTGCTCATGTACGTGTACGTAGTACTTACTATCTCTTTGCTCCTGCTTTGTTTACACTGTAATTCTACAAAATGTCAAGAAATTTGTAGTTCGAATCTTTTTTTCTTGTGGCCAGTACTAAGGTTTTTTTTGTTATGCAAAGGTTTTCTCCATGGAGTTTGAAAGATTTTATAGCCAAAAAGAAAAACAATGTTATACCAACAATGCACTGGACAATGATAAAATTTATAATTATTGGTATTTATTTTGTAATTTGTTGTTATTTTCGTTATTTATAAATGAAACAGTCTTCAGAATTAGCTTACTTTATTACAAGTCTTTTAATTTTAATTAGTGTTACTTACTTGAAATTGAAATGGCACCGTACATTGGTTGCACTTGCGGTTATATGTTTATATCTCCGGCTCCCGTCAATGTAGCGAGATAAATTATATACCAGATTTTAAGTCAGATCATAAACAATCAAACAAAAAAAGTTTCATCAAAATCGGTTCAGTAGTTTTTGCGTGATACTCGTTCAAACAAACAAACAAATAAACAAACAAACAAACACACAAACAAACAGACAGACAAAAAATCCAAAAATTGGTGATATGGAATCAGGGACACCTAAAAACCATATCGTAACTTTTTTTTTGCTAATATCTTCAATGTACAGACAAACTTCCTGCTACAGTTTTATAATAGTTTAGATATAGATTCATTTAAAACAAAATTAATGAGATTTGTAATCTTAGAGACTGCTCACTCGGGGAAACAAAAACATTGATTAGAGACTGGTTGGCAACCCTATCCTACGCACAAACAGAAAGCTTCCTTTAGGTCCGCCACATACACACGGCGACACATCAAGCTATACAAAACCAATATAAGCTGGCCGTGCGTAGGTCAAGTAACGTATAACGACGCGCGGCCAGCATATGTTGGTTTTGTATAGCTTGATGTGTCGCCGTGCGTACATACGGAATTGCGATCTGGAATCCTGATTCAGGATTCAGTGTTGTCAACTTTGGTTCAAAAATTACTTAAGAGTGCTGTTTAAAAAATGTCTAAAATCAAAATGAATGAAATGCCAAATTAATGACAATTGTATTTTTAGGTATTTATTGAAACGAAACACAATTTCTATACATGATAATTACTATCATGTGATAAGGTTGTAGGACGTTACGAATGTTACGATGATGGTTTGTAAATAAATAAAAATATACATTTAATCACTATATACATAACCATTAATATAATATACATAACATACATAACTATTACAAAAGACAATCGATAGTTTTACCATTAGGCATAATCTGCATACAAAATGGCATGATCCATTATCACACAAGCTATTTTTGAGCGTAGGAGATTTCGCAACTATGCCGCAATGACGTCGCAACTGCACCGTCACGATACGGTATCGTTCCATCAACGCCTACGCTCAAAAATCACTTTAAAATATGCCACCTAAGACACCAAAAAATCACTAGATTTAGTGAAAAATTCTCTGAAAGCGGCAACACTCCATACGGAATCTAATTCCAATTCAGGTTTATTCCGTATGTATGTGGCGGAACTTATATAGTATCGTAGTCGTAATCTGTAGCTATTGGTGATAATACCGCCTTTTATAAACACTTGTTTGCTTCTTTTTGTATGTTTTTAGTGTGCAAATGGAAAACATGTATAGTTTTGTATGGTGCTTGTATGAATTCTATGTTAGTGTCATAGTAAGTTCCCGTGTAACAATGATTTATTTTGTTCAAAAAGAGAAATAGTTTATTTTGTTGTGGTATTCTGCTCTTGTATTATTCTCTTTGTAAAATATGTGTTTAACTTCAAACTTAAAGTTATGTCTAAATTGGCCTGTGACTACCTGGAAATCGTATATAACTGGCCCTCATATTACAAACTTTACTATTTTGAGGTCCATGAGTAAACTGTAATACTGAACAACATGGAACAACATTTTTTACTGTCAGCACGTGTGTTATAAGAATCTAAATTTTTGTAAAAATTGTAAAAATCTTGAATAAATATAATTTGTATTTGTATTTGATTCAGTGAAATATCGAGGAAGCTTGGTGATGATAAGCTGGTGGAGACCGAGCTTCATAGCCTAGCCCACCGCCACAGAGTAGCCTGCTTGTCGGTCTTCTACAGATTGTACTTCCGTGAATGTGCCCAAGAGCTGCATGAGCTCATCCCACCTTCCCCTTTTTACTATCAGAATTCCAGACGCACCGCGGGATACCACCCCTTCTTGGTTGATATCCCACATATCCGCACTAAGCGCCTTTCTGATTCTTTTATAATGCGCACAGCCAAGGAGTGGAATGCCCTGCCTGCGTCAGTATTTCCGAGCGCTTACAACCCGAATTACTTTAAAGTACGAGTGAATAGGCTTCTTCTGGGTTAGCTCGCTACATCTTCGACCCTATCATTGTCCCAGTGTTGCCAGATCTACACTTAAGAATTATCCCAGATTGACTGTAAAATTATCGTGTTTTTATAGCATCAAAAATTCCAAAAATTCTCGTATCTTAGAATCTAAAAGAGTGTCAAATGATGCGTGAAATTCAATCATTCTTACCTATATTGCATGTCACTATTTAATATTACCTATTCATACGTAGGCAAGTACGATATTAAGGGAATTTTAGTAAAACTTTTGATTGAAACGACACAGTGAGGAAATATTTTCTATCTCAATTCTTCTCATTAGAACTTCAATTCTAGTAATAGGCATTTGAAAACTGTTTTAACGCAAAATTATGTATATTATTGGAATTTCACGTATAATATGGTTGAAAATAGTGATTTGATACACATATTTCATTATATTACAAAATTATCGTGGATTATCCTGGAATTTTTATGAATTATCGTGCACTCTTATTTTCTATCTCATGCCCCTCAAAAATATCGTGGATCTAGGATAATTATCGCACGTCTGGCAACACTGCATTGTCCTAAAGACTGGATTGAGGTCAAGAGCAAACACATATTTTATAAAAAAAAAATAATATCGAGTTAGGTCTATATTGCACAAGATAAAGTATGTATGATAAAGTATGATAACCAGAATCCGGTGCTAACTCAAATTTACCAAATTTTGAGCTGTGCCGTTGTTGTATTCATCCAGCGATTTAGCAGGCAGTAACAAAACAAAGGAAACAAAATGGAAAAATTCCAAATTCTGATATCTCACACCAAAGAGTAATATTAGAAAAGAGAACCCACTCGTGGCAACATTATGCATCCACCTTATGTCAAATTGAAGGCTAGCTAGCGCCATCTATGTTTCACTGACAATAATTCAACCTATACTATACATACCTACTTATATCTACTCATACCGATGCATATTATTGTTTTGAATGCTAGATTTCGTTCAATCCCGCACCGATCGAGTGAAACTCCAGTATCTTTACTATTCCTGTAATCTAAACATTGGTAAGAGAAAAACAGAAACTCCAGAACATCACTAAATCGGCACGAAATTGAACGAAAACTACAAACAATTCGCGCAGTACGCAAGATACGTAGCCATTTTGTGAATCTGTCATCTGTCAATTAGACATTGACATAGACAATAATATGTTTTTTTTATAGTTCTGCGAAATAGTTAATAGATGGCAGCACATTCTGCAAAAAGCCACCAAAAGGCGACTGTCCTCCGCCTGTCTCACACATTTGAGTCGAGTCTTTTATACAATATTCCGTGTTCATAGTGTTTGTTCAGTTGTGGTCTAAACCGCCCCTTTAAATTTTAATAGGGTGTTACAACCTTCATAACAGCTAGTTTCAAAATTTATAAAAGTTTGTAATAGATAAGTAGGTACTTTAAGTAAATACTTTTTGAATGCATTGACGACCGCAAAACCAATTTTTTTTTAATAGTTTCTCTATTGCTGGAATAATACCCAAAACACCTGGTTTTTAACCCCTGGTTTACGGGGTCAAATTAAAAGTTTCAAGATAATAATTACATGTCAAAGGTCGATAAGTGACCTACCCGTCGCCCTCAAAAACACTGTACCCTATCAAAAGAAACTACATACCATTCTACTCTAAAGACTTGCAAGCATAATTTTAAAACCATAATATTTTTAAACCAGTTGCGCATTTGCTCAATATAAAACATTCTGCAAACTTCGCTTCAACAATTTCAAACTTTATTGCTCTCACAGCATCTAAAGCCAATTTTTTCTTCATTCACCGTACAATAAAACCGTCGGAGACTTTCTTCAAAGAATGTTCTATATTGGACGTCACATGCCGACCGTCCACTAGATATTGGTTCCGTGTTTAAATAATAGATGGCGCTGCCAATATAGGACGCCATATTGCAAGTTCGTTTGTTCATTCCTCAGAACAATGTTCATTCAGCGAGTTTACGGATGCTTTTTAGAAGATAAATGTGGGTTGAATGAAATTTTTATGGAATTTAGTGGATTTTGTCCGTTATGGAAGGGTTTTTAGGGTGTCGTCTGAAATGAAATGCCAAATCACCTTACCTCTCCCATACAAATATTCTGATAATATCCAGTAATAGTAGTCTTTTAGACCTGACACACACATATGGAATTCCGAACGGAATTATGGAGGGGGGAAATCCATACAAAATCGTAATCCTGATATTCCGGGTAGGAATTACGTATGCAGGGTGAAATTGATATCATTAGCACAGATAATATAATACAAGTATCAGTAGCATCCTTTTAAACTAAGACTCTACCCATCAAACTGAACAACTTTCACTATGGGAGCAAACCGATAAGAGTGAAAAAAAAATCTGCTGTTGCATACATTAGAGTCGCGAACTCGCACGTCGAGATTGCAGTTTAGTATGGAGCAGCAGATTTTTTATTTGCTCCAATCGGTTTGCTCCCATAGTGAAAGTTGTTCAGTTTGATGTGTAGACTCTTAGTTTAAAAGGATGCTATTTGAAGGATGATATCAATTTCACCCTGATGTGCCTTTGTGGCGGACCTTAGTATGTAAAGTAAAGTATTCACTTTCATACCTACACAAAAAAATCTGTGACAACCCTTTTAGTTTGTTGACTTTACTTTTGTTGTACTTCTACTAAAATCTACTTACAACAACAAATTTTCTAGTAAGGGCTACCTTTGACACTTAGTATTTGATTTATTTTAGTAGACTGTACTAAAAAAATTGTTGTTTTGAGTAAGTATATTTTAGGTATATCTTCAGTGTTTTTCCTTAAACAAATGATCCGTGTAGGGAATAACTTTGGAGGCAAGCTGAGATTCTATTCTACCAACCATCTTTTCACATCAAAACAATATTTCCTATTTCATATTTCCATCAAATCAGAATACCGAAACTATCACGAATAGTTTAGCCTCAGAGAATTTTAAAATAAAATTCCATAAGTTCACTACTCCAAAGATAAACCAACGATCGTGAAGAGAGCAGTTAAATGCACGACTGACCAAAACGTGCAACTAACTGACTTCCAAGTCTGACTGACCTTAAGAGGCCAACTGACCAGAATATAAAACGGAATGCAGCTTTTAAACGTGAAATTTCACTTTGAGAGTGGAGTTAATTTTCAGCTTCGGTATTTTATATGCAGACCGTGGAATACATAGGTTAAGAGGATAGTCCTTGCAGAGAACCCAAGCGTGCTGCATACAAACGAAGTTAGATCCTATTCTCAATACTAAGACTAACCAATTAAAGATAATGTTTTTTTTAAAACACAATCCACAGGTTGATATTGACTAATACGACGACACGACAACTTTTCAGGTGAAGTATTTTACTATGGGAGCAAACCTGAAATCACAGAAAGGCATCAGCTGTTCCATACTAAACGATTCAAAGGTATAAACAGCAGATTTTTTTGTAATTTCAGGGGACCGGCACAGTGATTAGTTTCTAGATCGTTTTTAACAAATTGGTTAATATCCAAAATAAAATCAAACTTCGTTTGTGTGGAGCGCACAAGAGGGCATATTCATCTTAAATTCTCATTTTCGTATGTTCTGATTCTGTTCTGGTAATATCTTAATAAAAAGTTCTGTCTTTACCAAAAATCTCCCTGCAGCCCTTCAAACATTATGTGGTTATAGCTGGTTGTCATCATCAGCCTATCATTGTCCCATTGTTGCCAGATCCAATTTTTAGAAATTGGTAGGTCAAGGTTGAAAAATCCGTAGAAATCCGTAGATCTACAGACTTTTTTGAATGCATTATCAGACTTATTTTGAAGTGAACTGACTAAAAACCGCTCTAAATTGGAGAAGAAATAAGAACTTTGAACAAGTTTAAGCCAGATTCGAGAATAATGAACAGTCAATAAAATGTATTCTTTCTTTTCTAACTTAACTTTCTGTTACATTATTTTCATTATCGCCGTCTGTGTCAGTACTGTTGTTGTGCATGTTACAATTAAATATTTATGTTGTGTATGGACAGAAAGTAGAAGGAAGGAGGTGGAAAATAGTAGGAACCAGCCATATTTTAGGAAACACAGTCCAATACATGAAAAAAGTTAACTTGAATTGATTTATTGGCGATTGGATTCATTTTATGCAGCAAATTGACATTTTAGGCCAGTAAACAGAAGATTTCTAAAAATCCGTAGATTTGCCATTGAAATCCGTAGATCCGTAGGCCAGGCCAAAAATCCGTAGATTTACGGATAAATCCGTAGGTCTGGCAACACTGCATCGTTCACTGCTGAACGAGGCGGCTGCTGCCGCTTCTCCCAAGGTGCGCCCCAAAACTCTATCCTCAGCCTACCTACTTACAAAACCTCAGGTACCTACAAAAATTGTAGGTCGTCTGTCCAGCAGGCAGCAGGCCGTCCCACACTACGCCTGCGGTCACCACTCTAGAACTCTGACTTCCCATCCGTTGTCAATTCTTCGGCAGATACTTTTGCTAGGTCAGCTTGCTAATTTTCAATAGCAGAGTTGTAACATTTCCGAAATATCGAGAGCTTAAATAATTAAAAACCCGTAAAAATATCGCCGTCTAATTAATGTCAAAATGTAAGTTGATGGCATACAACAACGCTATCCCGAGGGCAAGACGATCTATTTTTAACTAATTTAATTAACAGCTTCAAATGGAGTGGAGGAACGAGACAATGAATAGAAATGAGGCATTTGAAGGGTTTAGCAGGGGTTTAAAAGATGTTTCAGCGTTCGACAAATGAATATTAATTTATTTTTAAGTTTACATACTTTATCAGTTGTTTATGAACTGTAAAAGAATTATATATTTGTAATTCCTCTTCCTTTCGGAATTTTCGGATTCTAAGGCTGTAAGCCTTGTCTTCCGTAAAGATTTAATCTGTCGTCGACCTTGGAAGGGCGCATGTTGCCGCCAAAATAATCATGTACAGTAATACCAAGTTTATAAGTCTTACCGATGTACCTGCGCAGTTGACAAATCTTAATAGCGCGCCAAATTATATTGACCACACAGGATGTTCCACATTTAATTCCTTGCTGTTAATGGGTAATTGTTTACGCGCCAATTTCGCTGCCATTTGACTTTGCACCCTTTGATTACCAAAATGACTTCGGGTTTAGACGGAGACTCAGTCGTGCTATGCGCAAACGAAGATTGAATAGCGGAATTATTTTCCTGGTCGTACTGTACCTACGAGTTTTCTTAACGCGTCTTTTTGGGATCACTCAATTTTCAGGTTTTTTGTTCATAATCCTATTTATGAGCATTTTTTAAATAAAAATAGTAATACATATTGTATACTTATTTTAAAAATCAACTAGATTCAAACCACTTTTCAAAACTACTACCTATTTGAGCCAATACTGCACAACTTAAAACATAAAACATCATAATATTTCATCCAAAAGACCAATTTCTTAACTTTCGCGTACAATAGATGAAGAATTTATTCGATTTTACCAACTAACTTTACAACATAGAAAAGAGAATAGTATATTTCACAGAACATACTATGTGACAGAAGTGACTGTAACACTGTAGGTAGGTATACTAGGCGATTTTGTACTCAGTTTAAAAAATTATGAGGTGGCTCAGACAACGGCTATGACGAACAACTTTTACAATGGGGGCAAAATTTAAATCGCAAAAAAAATCTGCTGTTCCATACTATTTTAAAATACAATAATGCCTACTCGACTCAAATGTGTGAAGCAGCTGTTTTTTTACGATTTCAGCTTTGCACCCATACTAAAAGTTGTCCAGTTTGATGTGCTGAACAACTCCTGAAAAGGTTCAGATTCAGATTCAGATATTTATTGCAAGTCTTAAGATATTGGGATGTTATGTTATATAATAAAGTAAGTAATGGAAAATGATTAAAAATCACCTAATATTAGGCACAAAAAATCTACCACGCCGCCACAACGACCGATACTGCGCTGCCCCCATCCAACGGGTTCCTGCCGCCTTCATACAGGTCGTCGGTCCACCTTGTTGCCTAACCACGCTGCGCTTTCCGGTACGCGGCTGCCACTCGCCACTTGAGAATTCTTGGACCCGGCCATCGGTTTTTCGAGCAATGTGCCCCATCCATTGCTACTTCTCTAGTTCTTCTGCGAAACTCTTAATTTCTGCAGAACATAGTCGTCACCGTATATACCGTGTTGCCTTTTGGGTGACTTTCAGCCTTATTAAGAGGCCGTGTCACATCAGTTCCTTGGTCGCTCATTCAAGGCCTTTGGTATTTGGGATGTGAAGATACTAAGTAGCTTTCAGATGTACCCGGAATGACCACGATATATGTATGTATGTATTATACCACTACTATGTATGTATAGAACAGAGAATAATCACAGCGAATATGTTCAACGTTTTATTCTCCTTGATTTTTGCAGTAATTTCGCAAAATTTTCGCTATGTAAGTATTATTTGTCCATAGCCTAAGGATAACAAGGTACTTATTAAGGCTACTATCAAAAACCGTTCTCTATTCTCATCGTGTCTCTCTTATATCTTATTATTCCTAAGATCCAAGCCACTTCTAAATTTCCTATTCCAAGTTATAAAAGTTTAAGTCAGTCGCTCACTAAAATGCAAAGATTCTGCAAAGCGAGGCTCTTATTGATGTCTTCATTTCGTATTCTTGGTTTAGAACGGTTTCTAGTCTCTCTTGCATTACTTTCAGCTGTTTTACATTACAGAGCATTACTTGTTTTATTGGCGTAGAGGAATTTCGGTAGTGGATGAATGGTCATCACTCGGCCGTAGGTACCGAGATAAGCAGCTACACTATGGCACATCGTAAGCATCGTAAGCGTTACGCTTGCTTGGTTTCTGCCGCTGGCGCCAGACGGCAACGTCGCATACTTCGCGCGCTGTACGAAGTAATAACAACGCTGATTCAAGTTGCATTAGAATATATATTTGCGTGTACTGTCTGTAGGTAATTATAGCGTGGGAATTTATCTTATTCTAAAGAAGTGATGTATCTGATACGTCGTAACTAATCATTTGCGGTAATGGAACTTCGGCATTGGAAGAATTACCGAAGTTTAGCAACGTCAGGTTAGCATTTCATCTCGACTTTGAACTCGTGTTTCGAAAGGCACTGTAAGCAGTTGGTCCCGGATAGCTCCGTCAGATGGCGGTGTAGTGTAACTATTTGTTAAGCCAGATCAGAGGCCTATTTGAGGCTGACAGCAAGTTGACACTAACTTGTCTCCACCAATCCGCACTGGGCCTGCGTGGTAGAGAATGGACGGTATGGCCAACTGCATCTCACCGTTATTCATGAGAGGTCTTTGCCCTACAGTGGGATCCTACAGGCTATTACCTACTACTTACATACCTACTTCTTTAGGCTCAGTTGTGCCAAATGCTGGGTTTAATTGCGTAACCCCGTTTTTAGTAGCACCGACCTAAAGTGTTATCGAAGATTGTCTTGCGCCAATGAAAACTAGTTCATAGTTAACTATCCTGACAGTTCTCTATTTTTCGCTGGCAACATCCTAAATGACCATAGAGTTTATGTAATCCGACAAAATATGAAAAGTGAATGATGAATGAACATAATATATGCACGTGTCTTTCACACTGCATCTCTTTGTACCTATTTGTCTGTCTCATTTGTTTTATTTTGGCAATGACATTTCGTTTTCATCGTTCATTCAAGTTATCAAAGAGAATGTAACAAACTACGTTATAAGAGTCGGGACTTCCACACTAAAAACTGGTCGTGACCGATATACAAATACGTTTTTTTTAGTTTTAGGATGAAATTACATAAAAATCAAGTTAACATCTCATAAAGGCGCTGTCGTGTTACGGGGGCCCGGGGGTCCCAGAGGGCCCCGACTCCCGTACACTCCATTAGGAATTGAGAGAAGAAAAGAAAAGAGAGCTTGCGTTCTTTAATCTGACAGTCACACGATGAGTGTGATGAGGAGCGATGATTGTAAAATTGACATAAAAAAACACGTCTTCCAAAAAAGGTCTCCAAAATTGTCAAAAAAGGATGGTAGACATAGAGATGCTATGGAAGGGTTGGTGACGGTAACAATGGTAGACACGTTACGGCGCAGTTCACATCCAAACATCAAACAAACAAACTTTTACCTATACCACAACCACTGAGCTATGTTGTTGCAAGTGACATTCACAACCACGTCATTTAACTACCACAAACCACACTATTAACAGTTAATTTACAATCACAAACGTACCTATAATTTAATATGATGTGGTTGCAGCTCTTAGAGGTAATTAATTTATAACCAATAACATTATACGATATATATACCTACCACAATTAATTGAGTAAGTAGTCCACAGAGACAAAGCCCGCAACATTCGGAAATATTCCGGCCGGAATTACGATGTCGTATAGATTTGCCCCCTCCAGAATTCCGTTCGGAATTACGGAGATGCCGAATTGTATACAAGATCCAAATTCTGTATGTGTAAGGCTTAAGGAACGCACAAAATGATCACGTGACGTGTTCATCCATAGATTGTCAACCGGAAAAAGCGGTTTGTCCACGGGCGTCGTGTAAACCAGTGTGTAAGGAAAAGTATCAATAACCTTTAAACCACATAGGTACTCTACCCATCTAACTGAACAACGTTTACTATGGGAGCAACACTGTCAGAACAAAAAAAATTTGCTGTCTCATACATTGCAGCTTAGTATGGAACAGCTTATTTGCGCTGACAGTTTTGCTCCCTTAGTAAAAGTTGTTCAGTTTGACGGGTATGTGGTTTAAAGGTAAATTATACTTTTCTTTACACCGTCGCGCATTGTTAATTATATTAAATATAATTAAAATATAAGTGTACTTATCGTAGAGAACCTTAATTAAAGGGGGTGAGATATGGTACCCATTAAAATGAACTAAATACAAATACTATAACAATACAGGGTGTAAGGGACAGCCCTCCAGAGTGAGGCAGTGAACTCAGACCATCAAACTGAACGACTTTCAGTAATGGAGCCTACCGCTACCTCAGGAAACGAAAAAAAAATCAGCTCTCCCATCCCATACATTTAAGTTGGGTAGGTACAGCAATTTTGTATGAAACAGCAGATTTTTTTCGCGTTTTCTTAAGTACCGGTAGGCTCCATTACTGAAAGTCGAGTCGTTCAGTTTGATGGTTTGAGTTCACCGTTTCAGTCTGTGGAGGGCTGTCCCTTACACCCTGTATTGTTACAGTGTTTGTATTCAGTTCATTTTAATGGGTAATTTTCAGGCTTTAAGGCTGGGCTACACAAAGTGCAGCTGCGGGCCGGCTGCGGAACGGCTGCAGGCCGGCAGTAGTTGTAAACTATGGAATTATAAGCGAGGTGTCACACTAGATGCAGCAGTCCGGCGCGGCTGCAGCAACGGTAGCCGCAGTGTGACACCTCGCATATAATTCCATAGTTTACAACTACTGCCGGCCTGCAGACGTTCCGCAGCTGGCCCGCAGCTGCACAATGTCGGGCCACAGATTATTTTAATAGTTTCTGCCGTAACAGATAGTTCACTCAACTCGATTTTTCGAATTTTGAACGTATCTTCGGGAACGAAAAATAAAATGCGCCTTATGTCAATGAGCGACGATGCACCCCACAGTAGGGTCCGGCTGTCAAACGTACCTGAGTTGTGGAGTGAGACAGGCCTGGTGTGGCCCAGCCTTATAGTGAAAGTTGTTCAGTTTGTTGGTCTCAGTTCACCGTTTCATTCTGCAGAGGACTTCTTTTACAGTCTGTATAATTCGTTTTTCGTAATCAGTTTCAGTGAAAGCAATGAAAATGTCATAGAGTCTAATACAAGCACAATAGAGATGTTGTCAACAATAGCAATCAACATTGTAGGGTGACATTTTCAAAAGAAAACGATAAACTTAATTCCCTTTTTATGGCCAAGACATAACAGTATCAATATTTTTTGTACACCAAAATAAATTGGCAATTGAAATGTGCATTCGACGTATTTTTCTTTCTTATAAGAGAAAATGTTTTCAGATAGATTAAAGTTTTCAAAGGGGTTTTATTTTTTAATGTCCATTTATTTATTTATAGTCCGTGTGGTGTGCTGAGAATAGGACCACCCCATTTCCTCCCGTGGGTGTCGTAAAAGGCGACTAAGGGATCTACCGGAGTATGGGCAGCAGCATCCTCTGAGTACACACATTCAATCCGACTGCGATCGCCAACCCGCCTACCAAGCGTGGCGATTATGGCAAATCCCCCGTTTTGGGGGAGGCCTATGTCCACGTCCAGCAGTGGACGTCTATCGGCTGATATGATGATGATGATGTAATTTTGTGGCAGTATTAAGAGAGAGCTGACTAATCAACAATCCCGATGCGATACAACATACATACATACATAAACTCCTATCATTATCACACAGGCAGAGACTTCTATGATTCTGACATACCTCCCTCGCCTCATCCACTTTCATACGTCTCTTCATTCTCGTCGGTTGAGGGTGCACTTGTCCTTGTAGGAGAAGTTGGCTCCATAGTGAAAGTTGTTCAGTTTGATTTTATTAAGGCTGCACCGAGCCTATTGTGCTGCCCCCAATCGTATTTTTTTTATTTCCTTAAATATAAACAATATTTCCAAAAAACTAGAATAGAATGTCACCTTGTAGTCATTGCTGATTTTCAATTTATCGAGTCGCTGTGGATTTGTTTTTATGATGTTTGTGTTATTATCTTTAAAACCGCCAAAAGTGGACACTTTTGGCGGTTTTTTTACGAATATAGCTACAAGCATAAAACATAATAATCCGTAAGCTGTTATTGGTTTTTTGCTTTATTCTCATGTAACTATTGTATTATATTGCTGTTGGTTTTCCAATGATATAAAAATAAAATAAAAGAAGTGTTTCGATAAATAGAAAACCAATCAAGACTAAAATGATGATATTCTTGTTTTTTTGGAAATGTTGTTAAATTGTGAAGAAATAAAAAAAATACGATTGGGGGCAGCACAATAGGCTCGGTAGGCTCTTAAATATTACTAGGGTGTTTTGTTACAACCTGTATAGAGAAAACCTCAGCATGGACCGCTGTAGGTACCTAATCCAACCATGATCCCTATTGCTCTATGATTCGAAATTCCGTGCAAGATCTTTCCTTTTTCTCCACAATTCCACCGATGAAATGAATAATGATTTCAACGACGAAAACGTTAGTTCTTTTAGACCAAAATAGAACAAGTTATACAACTGAAAATAGGTCTCAAAAATCTTGGAACGAACGCAAATGTCGGCGCAACAAATCTCTATTCACGTTTTCAAAAGAAGACCTCAATGCAATGCTTTTTACATTCACCGAAATACCGTTTTGAACGTTTTTATTTCTAAAAAAACGTGTATCTTTTCACTATTTCTAAAAAGACAGGCTTTATCCAGCTGTCATTAAGAATCGTCTCCATTTATTTCACTTGCAACTTTTCGTTTCGAACTAAAGGTAGACAGACAGAGAATAATTATGTTTTTATACAAATACCTATTTGGAGCTACACTGAAAAAAAAGTTTTGTTAAATATAACTGAATTATAGTGTTAGAACTAATTAATGCGACACCTGACCGGACAATGATATTCATTTTAAAATTGTATTTAGTGGTCTGGAGACCAATCGCGCCAAATAAATCTCCAATGAATCGTGAATGGACCGCGTACGAACCACAACTTTGAACACATTCCGTATCGCGCTAATAATTTGACAGCCGTTAGAGCCGTTTTGACAGGTCGCTCAGATGGTAAAGGCTGTCAGCCACATAGTAAATAAGTCAAGTTTAGTGCGATACGGAATTCAGCACAGTTGAATAGTAACTAGATTGCAATGTAATTAGAATTAAAATTGGATTAGGATTGCACTTCGGTGTTTTAAATTAGCATGTTCGGAGCCTAGGTATTACAATAATTTGGTAGTCACTACTGTTCGCGGTCACATTTTCAACTAAACACTTTTTTCAGTGATAATAAATTATTAGTGAAATCGTGCGTTTTGTTATTCTTTTTATTATTGAAATGAATTTTTGTTGCCAAGACCCTGACAACGAACGTAGGTAAGTAGGTATAGTTTTTGTGGCAAAAAACACATTTCTAGGTAAGTACCTATAAATTTCTATCTATTCTTTTTTTTGCGTGCACTGCATTACCGCCAGTGTCAAGTAGTTTGTGGGAGTGTCTATCCATCCTGAGATTGCTCAGGGATTATTTTTGATCAAGAAAAGGAAGAGATTGCGGGTTGCGGAGCCTCGTGGCAGGCGAAAACGCGAACCGCGCGAACACCACGCGAGACAAGAGCTTGTGTCAAAACCTGCATCGTGACTCCATAGATTTCTTTGTATTATATATTGTAAAGAAAACGTGTTATTACGTCAACGTTTGTCTTGCTTTGTCTCTGCTTTTAGTATAATACTTATTAATAAAAACACTCGTGGCCACCTTAAACGTGAGCATAGGACTGCTGCAAACTGTGATCATTATAATTTAAACCTTATATCCATACAGTTGAAGCGCAAAAAGCCAAAAATCACCGCACCCAAAGTCAATTTTGGGCGTATTTTGTTATAACTTCGCAGTTGAATAGATGCGATTTATTTCAGCCCGTTAAAAGCTTTTACCAAGTCTCTATGGTATTATGACGTCACTGAAAACAAACTGTTAGGGTCACAGAAAATACAGAGTTTTTTTTTTCCACTAGCCAAAGGACATCAGGCAAGTTTCATACATTGTTGGAAATTGTTATTCAACCGCTAGTTACCGCAACACAATTTTTGGCACATTCTGTATCGCGCTAATCATATGCCAACAAGATGCGTCGCAACGCATTTGTCGCTGAATCATTACCGTTTAGCGCGATACGGAATACAGCACTGTTGGATTTAGTAACCGGCACGCAATTTGATTATCACTGAAATTGAATAAGGATTGAACTCCGGTGTTTGAAATTAGCGCGATCGGCTCCCTAATGTCCTTTTCAGTGGTAATTCTGATTATTTAGCTGAACAACTTTTAGTATGGAAGCAATATTGAAATGGAAAAAAAACATCTACGAGACCTTAAAGTATGGAACATCAAATTTTTTTGAGATTTCAATGTTTCTTCCATAAGTTTTACTGCGATGGACTAGAAAAAAAAAGTTGTTCAGTTTGATTTTCTGTAGTTAGAATAACTATGTCACAACATGTCAACTCGCATTTACTGTGAGCTTGATCCAATCAAATGCTTTTTATTATCTTCGTAGTAAGCAAATCTTAGCTTTAAGAGGAAATATAAATCAGTTGCGAATCACTATTTATGATTATACAATCTGTACCAAAAGCTTGGACATTAAAAGCGCCACAGCTATTTTTTCCCAATTCATCAGCGATAACCCCAAAAATAGAAAATCACAACCGATTTTCACTAATTCCTACAAAACCACATCTTTCACAGCACCAAAGGAATATAAACCATGCTACCTTGTAAATAAAGCTGCGAAGAACCATGCCAATGCGCAGATGAGAGTCGCTCTGGTCTTCGTGCAGACGTAACCAGCTCGCAGCGGTTCGCAGATGGCGTAGTAGCGCTCGAAACTGATGGCCAGGATTGTCAGGACGGACGCGTGGGCCACCGTTAGCTCCACGAATGGTACTGCTAGACCTGGAAGAGAAGTTGAAGATTAGATCGGTAAATATCGGGTATTTACTTCACTGTACCTCCTGGAGATCGCAAGTAGATCACGAGCGTAAATCGCGCTAAATAAAAGATTGCGCCCATACTAAAAGTTGTTCAGGTTTATAGTCTGAACCACACCTAAAAATTTTAAGGTTTTACAAAATCATCCACTAGGTTGTATGAATATGAGTTTAATTTTGCGTTTTCTGAGAGTTCTAATACCTCGACCTCGGTTAACCCCGAAGAGACTTATATCCCTTATCAGCAAGAGAATCTTATGGGATGAAAAAAACGTTTTGTGAAAATTGCAGTTTTTCTCAATGAAAATCTTTTTTTTTTCAAATTCTGTGAATGCAAAAATAAAAATACTCCAAAAGACAGGGTTAGTCTCCTAAGAAAGTTTTCTTGTGGCTATAACGCTACTGGTACTCTGGTGGCTACTCTTTGTGTCCCATCACAACTTTCCACCCTGTATATCACATTTTAATTTTTTCAAACAGAATGCTAGAGTTTTAAATATTAATGCAACTCTTGGCTCCATTCTTATAACGTGGAAAAGTGCATACTATGTTATGTATAGGATAGGTTATGTATGTTCACAAACATACGCAAGTCACAAAGAAGCTTAAAAGTTTAAAGAATGGAGACTTTACAAGCAATATCCTTTTGTGCTTCCTACCCATATTTTTTTATGTCTTAGCTGCTCATATTTCTAGATTCTAGATTCTAGTACCTAATGATATAATATTAAACGTCTTTGAGAGTAACGCGATTTAATACTATTTCGGGTGAACTATTCTAAGCCACATAACTCTTCTCATTTTAATTTACTGGTTGCGTATGCTCACGATCTATTCCTTCACCGTCAGTGAAAATGACAAATGCATACATCCCGTGATGCCTCAAGAATCTTTATTCCGTGTGCATTTCAATTGTAAAGTCATCATCATCACATCAGCCGATAGCAATCCATTGCTAGACATAGGCCTCCCCCAAGGATCGCCACAACGACCGATCCTATGCGCTGTCATCATCCAACGGGTTCCCGCCGCTTATACTAGGTCGTTGGTCCACCTTGTAGGGGAGCCTATACCCACGCTGCGCTTTCCGGTACGCGGTCGGCACTCGAAAACTCTTCGGCCCCATCGATATTGTAATTAAATACTGCTAATTCCATTTTCTCTCTGTCTCTTGTTTGTCTCAGTTCTCTAACTAGTTAATGAAACTGGGATCATGTAGGTAATATCTCGGTAACTGCGTATAAATAAACGAACTTCTTTTTCATACCATCTTAAGTTTGAAAAGCAAGCCCACATGTTTTTGAAGCGCGAATATCTGGGGCAAAACAAAAGAAATCACAAAGCAGAGGGTAAGAAACTTTTAGATTCGTAACTAGGTCATATTGAAGACAAGAAGTCTTTTTAGAGGGCTAAGTGTAAGTATTTTAGAAGTTTATTTTTATTTTTAATTTAAAATTTACTTAACCACTCAAATTTTTACCGTAACGTATATATTAGGTATTAAGCTCAAAAATTTTTATTATTTCCTATTACTTCGAAAAATTTGATAAAATCTACAAAGCGAATCTTCTTCTTATCGTGTGGGCAGAGCCATGGTGTCAGAGTTTTTTCAGACCACCTTACGGCCTCTGACGTGGTTTTTATGGATGACGTTTTATGCCCTTGAACGACAGGTAGACATTTTGCAAAACCCTGTACAAAAATAAACGTATAAAATTACAACCCCTCGTAATCCGGACTTATCCACCAATTCATCCTTATTTCATCCTGTCCAATTCATAAATCTTTTCATATTCAAATAATACAGAAAAACATTGTTTCGCACTAAAATTGCAGTTTTTTTATTCAAATCTGAATTTATTTGAAAGCTATCAATTCGCTGCTACTCAATAAAATATGATTATTTTGTTCAGTATAAAATTTATGAAATAAACTTCATAGCTTGCTATTGGAGAATGGAAAACAAAATAATAGTTGACAGGATTCGATGAGATAAGTTTGAGATCTGTTTAAAGGCTAGACGATATTGCGTTGACAGTGTAGAGTTGTGTAGAACAAACCTCAATCCTCTATTGGATATCTATGAATATTAATTGTTTATTCGAAAGATCCATAAAATAGTGACATTAAATAAAATTATAAATAAAGAGACTTAAAACTAAACTAACCTAGGATGTGGTGCAGGTTCGGTCCTTGTGGGAGGGTACCCAGAACGCTGGCCGCATTTCCTCGCTGAATGGCTATGCTGATCCGTTGAGCGAGGAAAGTGCCAGCTCTTGGGTCCCCTGTCGAGTCTATCAGGCGCTTTGACAGGTCTTTAAAAAGCGCCTGCGCATTAGGTCCCCACGGCCCAAGAGTTTCGACACCAAAACCCATAAAATGGTATTGGGGACCGATATCCCGGTACCAGTAGGCCTTTCGTTTTTCGGCCGCCTCCGCCGCTGCGCCAGCCCTTCGACTCGTGCCCTGTAAGTGAGACGGGGTCAGTGTGTCCACGCAGGTAGCGTCCCACACTAGCGCCCGACCCATCTTCCAGGGAACGAGAGACATCCCGTCTGGTCTCTTGCCATCGCTCCGTATGATGCCAGTCGGCTCGAGAATGGCAGGAACGTTTTCTGTGGCAAGAGACCTACGTATGATGTCGTTAAGGGTGACATGGCGAGGGAATCTGCCGGCACTCTTTTGACACGAGAGTCCGTGGTTACCCAAGCGATCGACTGAACAACTTTCACTACACCTAAATGTGATAAAAACCAACAATGTATGGCCTCTACCACTAAGTTCTACGGAGTTGACTGCATCAAATATATTTTAGTTTTAATCTTCTTAGTAAACATACGTTTGAAAATAATGCTAAACTTACATTTTCAGTTATTCTGTAACTTAAAAACTATTTTTAATAAAAGGATGAACTGTAAAAAGTATCGAAGCGACGACGAAAAACAATGACGTCACTATTCATGATTTAGTACAACTTTTCATACAAAGCTCAGACGTTTGATAAAGAGTTGCTGATTTGGCTAGTTGGAAACTCGCGGATTTATGTACGGTTGTATTTATCATTACCACTATCGGCGGTGAAGGAAAACATCGTGAGGAAACCTGCATTCCCGAGAATGAAAAGAAAATACCATAAGATCGGAGGTATGCGTAAAATATGGGTGAGCTTGGGGCGAACACAAAAGACCAGCGATGGTCGCGGTGTCACATAACGACCCTTGCTTGTATTAGCCCAACCAACAAGCAATACACCTAAATGACAAACGTGACCACAAAAAAAAACTGTTCTTGAATGTTTTTGTATCATTCAGTAAAAAAAACAGAAAATCGATATTTTATTACTCAATAAATTCGACCCGCATTTCTATTAAAGGTTTTTCCGCATGTTATCTTTTACATAACGGATAATTTTTTCTAGATATTTGTTGCTACGTAGTCTGTCTATCTTTTTTTCCTTCTTCGGTTTTTTTGTTTCAGATATTCAATTTTCCAGGTAAATACAAATTTATACTTTTTAGATTGTTACAAAGTTTGCGTTTGAAGATAGAAGACCTTTGAAGATTTTCCTTAATCACTTTTTAGGTTTAATTTGTTGAAAAATCTGTAATTTTTTTCATCATCAGGTACCTTAATTAGTTCACAAATTCACAATATTGAATTAAAACCCTGAGAATCAATTAAAGTGTTTGTGTTTTTTACAGGTTTTATTATAGTCAAGACATTTTTAGGACATTTTTTATAGTCAAACCACGGAGTACTATAATTATTAATTACTGTCAAACTGAACAACTTTCACAATGGAAACAACTTCGAAATCGCAAAAAAAAATTCACAGATTTCGTGCCTCACACGACTATCGAGCCCATTGGAAATGAATCTACGGAATTCGAATAAATATTGTCTCAAAAAGGTTAGGTAGGCTACAGGGCAAACCCTTAACCCGATCGTCTTTGTTTTAGGCTCAAATTGTAGGTGACTAAATTGTCCAGAGGAGTTTTTCAAATTTTTGATATCATTCTTCGTTTCCAAAATATCGAGGGCTTAAATAAAAAAAAACTGTTTTTTTTTCACTATTTCGGCCATAACTTGTTTCGTTTTTGACTTTCTCGAATAATTCTTTTTGCACCTTAGCTATAAGGTCCCACAAGACGCGTTTTTACGAGAGCTATCTCGTAAATACGCGTCTTGTGGGATATCATGGCCTTTTTGGAATATCATATCTTCAAAACTCTCCGAGATAAAAGGATTGCATTTTCGTGAAACCGGAGCCTATACTGGAGCGAACGAAAAGACATTTCCAATGTCAAAACTGTTCTTGTATAAAAATAAAAAGTGCAGTACTTACGAAATCTACTCAAATGTATAGAAAGCTGTTTTCTTTTCGCGATTTCCTAAGTTGGTCCAGTAGTGAAAGTAGTTGTTTGAAGAGTAGAATCCATGGTTAAAATTATGGCACTGACTAGGTACATAATTTGTCAGAGACCTATTGAGGTGGCTTGAAAATACTAGACAGCAAGTTGACCACAAACTGCCTTCACCAATACGCACTGGGCCCGCGTGGTGGAGTATGTCCCACTCCTTTTGCCATCCAGTATGAGTATCATACATCATATCGTGAGGAAAAGGAAGAAGAAATTCTGATGTGTATGTGAAGTCTACCAATCCGCATTGGACGCATGCACCCTCCCTGAGGGTAGGCCTGTGCCCTGCAGTGGGACGTTTATAGGCTGATGATGATGATGAGTATGGTATGACGTATCTTGGCTGAATACATTTATAGTTATAATTCTACTTAGGCCCGATTCGACCAAACGCGAGTAAATTTTATTCTTAGATTAAGTCGCCGGTTACTTTTGAATAAACTGATTTTGCGTTTTACTAACCCTAATCTATGAATAAGTTGAGAGTAAATTTTACACGGCCAATTTTGACGGTGTAACCTTATAACAAGACTAATGAAATGTCAATGTCACATAATTAAAAAAATTAAAATAAAAAGAAACCTAACAAATTAAAACTGTATACCTCACATTGCAATAAGTACGGATACAATGACTTCTTTCTTTAGGTGGATTATATATTCGTTCTTTTAGTATGGGTTTAGAGTGGTAGAAGAAAAGTGAAGTTATTTCGGAGTAAACACTAGATTGTTCCTTGTATAGTTACTCTTCTATAAATCAAAGTTTGGTCGAATCCGGCTTTAGTGTCCCATTATTTTGTTTAACCCTACAATATTTCTTCTCGCAAGTCGAATAACATTGCCATTCGAAAAATTTCATATTACGCCTGTGTGCGACCGCTAATGCCGAAATGCCGGCATTTATCTTGTTCTAGTTTTGTATTATTTTATTAGAGCTAGTCATTTTTACTTTGCCTACTTTTCCCTTCTTTTTGACGTTAATAATGTTCCAGTCCTCCTCTACCTTTCGTTCCCTCTGTTTTTAATTAACCGACTTCAAAAAAGGAGGAGGTTTCTCAATTCGACCGTATATGTATTTTTTTTTTTTTTATTTGTGTTCGCGAATAACTTCGTCGTTTATGAACCGATTTCGATGATTCTTTTTTTGTTAGAAAGAAGATATTCCAAGGGTGGTACCATGAAAAGGAAACCAGGATCTGATGATGGCATCCCAGAGAAATCGAGGGGAACCTTTGAATCGTAGTGCCGTCTATTGCGTTTGCTAATTTAAAGCACTATTATTAAATTGAACTAATGAATTCACCACTGAAAATTGTGAAATAAACAAAATTAAAAAAAAAAAATTAAAACCGCCTTCAAAAAAAACTAAAAAGTTTAATTTTTTTCTCTCTAATATCGTTGTTTGTAATTTGTTCAAATAAACTGAATGCAATGCTACAGCTATTTTTTATGCGCTGCGGATCTGGTGCTCGGGGCTTAAAATGCCCCATTACAAATATCTTGCAGCTTACTCAGTAAATAGAATTTACAGTAGGCACGGGGCCTACAAAACTGGGCAAAACTGTGTAAAAACGGAACAAAAGGCTTAACGTTTGCTTAAGGTGGTTGCAGACCAGAGGTGTCAATTTTATACAAAAGTTTGACGCACAAATCGCACAATACGCGTAGACGGCATTAATTTAGGTAATATTTTATATATGGAAAAATTGTTTAGAAAATCTAGATGTCGCGTTGTATTTTGTATGAATAATTTCAAAGTTTTATATCTTCGTAATTATAATATAAATTATCCGCATTAGCGGCATCTAGATTTTATAAACTATTTTTCTATATCCTACTATCCTACTAATAATATAAATGCGAAAGTTTGTGAGTATGGATGCTTGTTACTCTTTCATGCAAAAACTATTGAACCGATTTCGATGAAATTTGGCATACAGATAGACCATGGCCCGGATTAACACATAGGGTACTTTTTATCCGGGTTACGCAGACGAAGTCGCGGGCAACAGCTAGTATAAAATATTACTTATTTATATGCCGTCTACGCGTATTATGCGTCAAACTTTTGTATGGACTGAAACCACCTTAAGGGGTGTAAAAAACTTCGTAAAGTATTAGATATATTTTTGTGTCCATTCTACTATAATTTTAAAATCGTGGCGTCTATCTTGGTGTTGATGATTTTGTCAATGTCTAGTTTATATTATTGTACATTGTACGGTTATACATATTTTGTGTTCAAGGGTCGTTTTCCAAAAAAAAAACAGATCCTTCAGCCACTTAGGATTCGAAGCTTCGTTTTAGGCCGGGGAGGGAACAACCCTCGTGTCGTGCTAACACCCAAAAGCCGACCGACAACGCGACTCTTTTGACATTGGAAATGTCTTTTCGTTCGCTCCTGTATAGGCCCCGATTTCACGAAAAAGTGCGATCCCCTTATATCTCGGAGAGTTGCTGAGATATGATATTCAAAAAAAGGCTCAAAAGACGCGTATTTACGAGAGCTGTGAGGTGGTAAAGAATGAAAGAACGAAAAAAGTTATGGCCGAAATAGTGAAAAAAATGATGTTTTTCTGAATTTTTGATTTTGGGCCTCGATATTTTGGAAACGAAGAATGATATCAAAAATTTGAGAAATATTCCTCTGGACAATTTAGTCACCTACAATTTGAGCCTAAAAAAAGACGATCGGGTTAAGGGTTTGCCCTAACCTAACCTTTTTGAGACAATATTTTTTCGAATTCCGTAGATTCATTTCCAATGTGCTCGATAGTCGTGTGAGGCACGTAATCTGTGAATGTTTTTAGTCAGTTGCAAGCGTAAATAAAATTGACTTGTAATTTGGTTGCAATGAAATAAACATAAAAACAATTATTTTATACAGAAAGAAACCAATTTTGTTCATAAACACTACAACCACAGTGATGTTACGATCTATTTCATGTAATTTATTGTATTTTCCTTCCATTCTTGGCAAAGATTCAAGCGGAGGTTTTTGGTTTGGATCGAAATACCCGCCAAAATAAATGCCACCATTTTGGGTTAGACATTTTGGTCGTTAACGCTATTGTAGTCTAGAAGATTTGAGATTTTATGGCACTAGGTAGTCTAAAATCTAGAATGCTTTAGGATAACTATTAGCATTTATTTTAACAACCTTATTTCCACTTCACTAGTTGGGTCGGTTCTTTTTGGAGATATCGTAGGGTGTACATTGTCATCAACATCATCAGCCTATCTATCTACCTATATACGACCCGCTGCAGGGCACACGCCTAAACCCTGAAGCTGTATAGGAGTTAGTCTACGAATAAACCACTTTCTTGCCCAATGCAGATTTGTAGACTTCAAATACGCATCAGAATTTCATCTTCAGCGTATGCAGGCTTCCTTCACATTTTAAGAGCTTTAAGAGCTGATTTTGAAAACTCAGCAGCTGAAAATGACAAACTTACTATGGTGATATGCATCTTTCTACTGCTGATTTGACTTTCATAAATCATACTCCAGGAGTGCGATTTTTGAATCTCATTCGCTGAGCTTAGCAGTTGAAAATGTCAAAATTACTATGGAGATATGCATCTTTCTACTACCGATTTGAATTTAAAAAATCGCACTCCTAAAGTATGATTTGTGAAAGTCAAATCAGTGTAGAAAAAAGATGCATATCTCCATAGTAATTTTGACGTATTCAACTGATGACTTCAGCGAATGAGTTTCAAAAATCGCACTCCTGAATGGTCTAGCAAAACGGCTTTGTTCGAACATAGTGTGTTTGCAATGACCCCTAAAATAATAAATTACATGTTTAAAAACAAACTTTTTGACTACCTCATTCACAAGATATTTTACACGATCAAGGAATGTTTTAATGACATTGATCCATACCAATTTCATCTCATTCCTTTTTGATAACCATAACCACCTTTTTAAACATGCAGTATATTTTTAATACCGCGTAAAAAAGCGCGAAGGTACTAAATCATTTTCTACACTGTTCTTTTTAAGCACACCCATCGATATAGACTAAGAGATAAGTGTACTTTTTGCAACCATCAGCAGCAAGGCTTATATAATATCATACGATCAGCCTTGCAGCTAATCGTTCATTATTTACTGACCTTTAAACGTCTGTAACTCCTAAACTGACTGGAGTTATGGCAGACCTGGTCCATCCCCATCACAGAGATGCTCTACACCCCATAAACACTGAGCAGCCTTGCTGCTGATGGTTGCAAAAAGTACACTTATCTCTTAGTCTAATACAAGACAAAAATAAACCGTCTTATTTAGAGCGCCATCAGGGCCGACTCTGGGGAACAAGTGGGAATAAATTCTAGTTATCCCGCGACATGATCTAATCGAATTACTGAAACAATAAACACGTGACTTCACTGTCGGGTTTAGGTATTCCCGATTTTTATAACTTTTTCTCCAAATGTCAACTAGGCCGCTTTTTATGCCATGCTACAAGTCTGCTAGCTTTTATGCCATGTTACAAGTCTGCTAGCTTTTATGCCATGTTACAAGTCTGCTAGCTTTTATGCCATGTTACAAGTCTGCTAGCTTTTATGCCATGTTACAAGTCTGCTAGCTTTTACGGTACCATATACGAAAATTGTTTCGCTTACGCTCATACTATCTTACCTATCCTGTGCATAGAGATAGGAAGTACTAGGCTCCACATAAGATCTTGAAAAAATTCAGATTCTAAGGATTCTGAGTCTTGGCTACATTTTTACATGTACGCACGGCGACACATCAAGCTATACAACACCAAAATAAGCTGGCCGCACGTAGGACGAATAACGTATAACATCTCACGACCAGCTTATATTGGTTTTGTATAGCTTGATGTGTCACATCAAGCTACGCAAAACCAAAATAAGCTGGCCGCGCATTTCGTACCTAACATTGCAGGGCTCTTGGATAAGTTATATGTCAAGATGTCGATGAGAAGAGTCGAAGCTACGAACACGTAGAAAAAAATAGCAACCAGTACTGGCCTCTAAACCCTATCCATATACACGCACACATACATTAATTTGTATGACGCTTCACGCACACAAACCTAAGAAAGTTGGCCCCTTTTGTTTTATACGGTAGAAGCAGGAGGCTCAGTCTAGACATATACTTTTTCTAAGGTTTAATTTGACGACCCGTGGTAATGGTTACCACGCCGCACTGCCAAACCAGGGTCCTGGGTTCGAATCCCGGTTCGGTCAAGGATGTTTATATGTTTGTGCCGTTGCGTTGTTGTATGGCTTCCATAATAAACAACCCATAGTGCTTGCTTGGGATCATTACAATGTATGTGCCTGTGAGCGTTATTTATTTATTATTTATTTAATTAATTTAACGTCGTTGACAAATTTTACTCAACATTGGTACTTAGAAACACGAAGAAATACTATTGATTATTTTGTCCATTGTTTCTCAGAATATTTCCTATATAAGGTCTAACAAAATTAGCTGAAACTATTTTATGGGGATGATCAGACCATCAAATTGAACAACTTTCTCTATGGGACCAATATCGAAATCGCGAAAAAAAATCAGCTGTCTCATACAAAACTGCAAACATAACTCGACTCAAATGTATGAGAGTACAGTTTTTTTTTCGCGATTTGATTTTGTTCCCATAGAGAAAGTTGTTCAATTTGATGGTCTGATCATCCCCTAAAAATAGTTTCAGCAAATTTTCTTAGACCTTACATATTTTTTTACGCTCCAAAATCGTATCCAAAACTCAGAATCAAAAATGTTGTTAGGTTATTTCAAAATTTCTTTTTATTCAAAATCAAAGTCCTATACGGCTACGCTTCGTACAGATGGATTTATGTATATTTTTATGTGCTCTTACTCTTGTGTCAAAACATCTAAAAAAGACAGATTTTACGTGTTTTCTTGACACTTATCATCTTAAGATACTTTAATAATAAAATTACCCAACATGGGTGTAAGGTAAAACTCAATAAAATATCCGATTGCATTTTAATGGCCCGCTAAAAAGTGAGAGACTCACAGTTTTGGACACTTGCGTGGAATCATCATTATTTTGAGATATAATTGAGATAGAAAGTGCCAATAAAACATGACGGTCTCACCAGATTTCGGGGGAAATTTATTTTAATTCCCCTGCACTTAATGTTCCTGTCAGTCTGATTGCTTGAATCAAAAATGTTGTAACTTAAAAAAATGTGGTTTTCTAAGTTTTGTGTCATGAACAGGGGTCGGAACAGACTCCAGAAATGATGGAGTGATGAAATGCCTACTGCAAGGAGAGGCGGGATGTCGCGAGGGCCAGAGACAGAGTTTATGGGATACCATTGCTCAGCAGGATGTGAATAAAAGACAAAGAGTTTTCTAGGTGGTTCCCATTTTTTTATTTTATACAATATTTGTTCCAAAAATAATATTTTTTTTCTCCAAAACTCCCTAAGGAGCTTAGCGGGAGCTCTATAGTTACTGCGCGAACTAATAATTATTTCAAAAAACTTGCTCTCTCTTATGTTAAGATTTCCATGCAGGCCAAACTGACTTTTTCATCGACTATTCGGTGCATTTGCCCTGCAATGGGATCTTACATGCTATTAGTGTCCAACTAAACTTTTTATTATATTAAGCTTGGTATTGGGTACTTAACAATTTAGTAGTAGTAGTAGTTTCTTCCGAACCGATTTTTTTTTAAATTAATGGTTCCACTTTTATGTCAGAACCGTGGATCGAACCAACACGATGATTCTTTTTAGAGAACGAAAATAGGAGCCCCGGGCATTAAACTGAAACTGACTTTTAATTAGACAAATAAAATAAAGGAAAGTATAAAAACACCAATAAAGTTTTGGCGGTTTTTGAAAGCGATAAAATCTTAAAACAAATAAAAAACAATTTATTTTAATCTTGTATCAACAACAGAGCCCGACAATACCTTTTATTATTTTATTCGGTAAGTATTTTAGTACATTTTTGTGTTTGAGCAGATACAAATTTAAATATATTTAATTTTATTAAACTCTCTGTTGCTTTTCGACTCGAACGATCAAATTGTTTAAAACCAGCGGCAACTTTAATTGCCTTATCTTCATTCATCAGCATTCTTTAACGCCGTAATAATTACCTCTCTTTATTTATCCCGTAAAATCGTCAATATTTAAGTTACCACTTTTTGTTGAACAGAATTCGTGAGCGTTTACTTTATTACACTTAATTAGGGCGTATCGTGGTTTCTGTACGATTCGTGGACGTTTGTTTTAAAGGAATTTAGACCTAAAAGCCTTGTGGTAAGGGTTAGGGATGAAGCAGGAGCATTTGTTTTGTGTAGGACATTTAATACAAAGCCAGCATGTGCTGGGAATGGTCACCTATTACGTAAGGATGCAGTGTAAGCGGGGCGATAGGCGGGAGCGATAATCATTAGTTTTCTTCACCGCAAACTTGGTGAGGTTCTGGCTGGTTCTGGGGATAGATGAATTCTAGTGTTCCAGTATCATGAAATTCCGGTTCAGTTGGTACAGTTAGCATGCTTTATGTGTGTGCTGCTGTTGTCTGCTCTCCAATAAATGTGTGTACCCCTGAGCGTCATATTTTAGCCTATTGGTGGCTGGTTTAGAATAATAATAGTAATAAATAATGAATAACGCTCACAGGCACATACATTTTAATGATCCCAAGCAAGCACGATAGGCGTTTATTATGGAAACCATAAAACAACGGCACAAACATATAAACATCCATGACCGAACCGGGATTCGAACCCAGGACCCTGGTTTGGCAGTCCGGCGTGGCAACCATTACACCAACCGGGTCGTCAATAGGATTAATACATACAGTAGATAAGTCAAGTATTCTTAAAAGAATGAATCCCCTCAGCTTAGACATCTTCAATATCTTTGAAGCCTAAACTATGTGGCCTGAGTTCAAAGCTTGACCAAAAACAGTAGGCCTACCTACCATAAACTACCTATAATACCTATTTTAGATTAGAATTTCGGCCGGTCTTGCCAGATTTTGCATGGCTTTTACGTTCTTGAAAAGAAAGTGGCAAATTCCTAACTGAAACTGAAAAAATGTGCTAAATTCGCTATTGAGTCAATTTATTTCAGTTTTCCATTTTAAATCCTCGCTTACATTGAAGCCACAACTATATGGCACAAAATGCGGTCGGGCTCGGTAATTGATTTAGAAAAATTAGCCTTGTTTTGTTTTGTATCACAATTTTTACAATTATAAACGTATTTCTCACTGACATTAACCTTGTAATAAATCACAATAAAAGTTATAATTCGTATACTTTAAGTGAATGATTCTTGAACTAGAAAATTGTTTGTTTAGAATTGAGAGTAGAATCGATTTTTCAAGGTTTCTACATAGGCTACATTTAAAAAATATTAAATAAGTACTTTGTTTTTGTATGCATAATATGCTTACGACTATATTCCCCGAGGGGGTGGTCCGAGATATACTGAAAACTCCGAATATCCACGTTTCACTAGTAGTAGGTACCGACACTGACCTGTAATTTGTTCTGTACATTTTATAATTTAAGTCAACCCGTCGACAACGCCTGGAAGAGCTACTGGTCCATGAAGGAGTTAATGAAGGGTAAACTCCCGCTCTCACGAAGACTCATCGACATGTGTATTCTGCCTATCCTAACCTACGGTGCCCAGACCTGGTCTCTCACAGAGTCTCAAAAGTCCAAACTCAAGGTTTGCCAGAGGGCAATGGAGCGTAGTATACTGGGTGTTAAAAGAACGGATTGTGTTAGAAACACTACACTGCGCTCCAAAACACGAATAGCCGATGTTGGGGAAAAAAAACCTCCAGATTAAAGTGGGATTGGGCCGGCCATGTCTGTCGAATGCACCAAGAATGGTGGGCAAGAATTGTAACGCCCTGGATCCCAGAAAACGGTCGTAGGCGTCCAGGTCGTCCTAGGAAGAGGTGGCGGGACGATCTGGATTCTTTCGATGACGCGTGGCTAGAGCATGCCCAGGACAGAGATGGTTGGAGGATGAAAGGGGAGGCCTTTGCCAGCTAGCTTGGCTAGGAAAAAAAAAGTCAACCCAACACACGGGCACACTCACCCTACTTACTACCAAAACAAGATCTTTAAAATGTATCCATAAGCACGTTAAATCATGTTTTACTTTCCAAGTTTATCTAGATAGCTGTCATGTGAGACTATTTTAAAACTTTCTGAAAACATGTTTAAAACTCAGACGAAAAAAGACCTATGTAAAAAAGCGTAAACTGGATGAATTTAAATCACAGAGTACTCTAATTACTATCGGCGCTCCTAATCGAGGTCTCCGGTGACCAAAGGGCTGGCAGCTACCTCGGTCAGCGCATCAGCCTGGCCATACAAAGAGGTAATGTTGCCAGCCTGCTGCCTAGCTAGCATGCCACCCCTGAGAAAACGACAAAAATCGAGATGTGCCTCCATCTTTATTATTTTACGTAGGCCAGAAAGAGCGCGCATGACGTTTTTCTCATTTAAACGCTTTGTCGTGGGTGGCATGCTAGCTAGGCAGGGCACCTTGCCGCCAAGCGGCGGCAATTTAGAAGACATTTTTTATTTGTAAGTAGTATTAGTTTAGGGATGATCAGACCATCAAACTGAACAACATTCTCTGTGGAACCAATATCGAAATAGAGAAAAAAAAATCTGCTGTCCAATACATTTGGTCAAGTAGGTTTGTATGGAACAGCAGATTTTTTTTTGCGGTTTCTATATTGGTCCCAAGGAGAATGTTCTTCAGTTTGATGGTCTGATCATCCCCTTAAAATAGTTTCACCTAATTTTGTTAGACCTTATATAGTGCTTGTGTTAATGTATGCATTTTTGTTTATTTATTCAATAAAAGAAGCTAGCAAGAGATTTAACAGAGGATTATCTTTAATGAATATACGGGCAACTGACGGATAGAGTATCTTGGTAACTTAAAGGATGTCATAATTACTACTTGAAATGATCAAAATGCTTGGGTCTGAGTGCGCTCACTTATAATTTACTGGATAGGTGATATCAATAATTTAATTAAATAAACTATGTATACTGTATACATAACCTTAGCTTAAGAATGTATAATTTTAATAGTTAAAGTCATGTTATGTTGTAGAGTTTCTGGCCGCATCTTCTCTACAGTGACAACGAGTTCCGAGTTCCGACGCGGTGGTATCTTCAGAAAAAGTTTTGACGTTGAATAAGTGGGCTTCAAGACAAGCTTCTATAATGAATAAATGATTTTGAGTTTGAGTTATCCCTCGCAAATCACAAAAACAGAGACGAGGTACTTTCAGCCATCTGACGTCTAATAGATACAACTAGTGATCTCTTCAAAATTATACATTTTGCGCATTCGTCGGTTCTTCACGACCGTTATGATATCGGCAGTATAAGAGATTAGGAAGCCATCCAATCCTACAGTCTTGTTTGTCAGATTCTGGCAGAATTAACAGCGATTTGTAGTTATACATACTGATCCAGATTCTATGAGTAGGTAGGTAGCGGTCGTATACTGTGAATGATTCTTGTATCCTTTCTTTTGTTTTGTTCACTTCCGTGTATTGTGTTATGTTTTAAATCGATAAAGTATTATGTATCTACAGGGTGAAATTGATATCATTAGCATCCTTTTGAACTATGAGTCTAGCCATCAAACTCAACAACTGTCACTATGGGAGCAAACCGATCGGAACAAAAAAAAAGTCAGCTGTTGCACACATTTGAATCGCGAACTCGCGCGTCGACATTGCAATTTAGTATGGAACAGATGATTTTTTATTTGCTCCCATCGGTTTGCTCCCATAGTGAAAGTTGTTTAGTTTGATGGCTAGACTCTTAGTTTAAAAGGATGCTATTGATATCAATTTCACCTGTATACAACAAGTCACCTCATCGAATTAAGTCTTACTGCAGGGAACGGCCACGAATCAACTCTGTTTAAATGAAATCTCAAGGGACAGCAAAGATTGTTTCATTCCGAAGACAGTATCTCCACTTTGTCAGAAAGAAAAGCTTAAGCTTACGTTCGTTGAAGAGTTTTGATAGATTGACTAGAAGTATGTTTCATTACGTTGTTTGTAATATTTTTATTGGCTTAGAAATCTTAGAATATACTACCCCATTTCGCCCTTAGGTATACAGGGTGTTAGGGTAAACAGTTGCATTACATTTAGGGGTGGTGGTACCCACAATAGTGAAAACCTTTCCCAAAGAAATCTATAGGAAAATCGAAAAAAAAAATTTGGACTTTCCGTACGTTGAGAGAACGTTTGTATGAAAAGTCGGCAAAAAAATTGCAAGTGGTTCAGTTTCATGGATGTTTACCATATCGATAACGCCCTGTAGACCTAAGATAGCAGCGTTGGCGCGTTGCAGAGAGGTAAGGGCTCTCAATCATGGGTGTCCGGGTTCAAATCCGCACAGAGCCAATGAGATTTTCTAACTTATATACAGACTGATTTCAATCCTTCCGGGAAAAACCAAATTCACGATTTTTTTATGTCTCGTATTGTATTATACAACATACAAGAAAGTAAATATGTTTATTTAATTATGTAAATATAAACAAAATTACTCGCAATGCTTTGACGTTGGTTTCTGATTTGAAACAGAATCTGCCAAATTATTATGTTGATTTGGAAAATATTCCTCTCCGTAAAGATATTCTGAGACATGACAAATAAAGACAATAAGCAAAATTTCTTGACGGTTTTGAATTAATAATAGCATAGCATATGCTCACGACTATATTCCCCGAGGGGGTAGTCATGCTATGTTATCTTAGTACCTACAAACTAAGTGGAACGCTGATTTTCCATAGACAGCTTTCGCCATCTATCGGTTGTGTTTCGAAGCACTATGTGTTGAACTAGGGTTCATATCGGAGTAACAGCGCTCTACACCTCACGCGCTGCGCTGTAGTAGTGAGAGATTTCGCCCATATCAATTACTGTCTTGTTGGTCTAGCGGTCTAGACAAGCGGCTTACGATCCGCGTAGCCAAGGTTCGATCCTCGTGTCGACCGGATCGTCTTTTTCAATTTATTTCATAATGTGGCGCCCCCTAGTGCTAATATGCGGCAACGCAATTAGGACGTCCTAAAATTCAAGGTGAGTTACCTATCTATATCCAATATACATATTAATCTATGGGGGTAGTCAGAGATATTCGGAAACTTCAGAACATCCACGTTTCACTAGTTGGAATAAAATCGCAGAAAATTGTCGTTATCATCCATATCGTCCAAGGATGAGGTGGCGGCATGATCTTGATGCTGTCCATGACAAGTGGACAGAGCTTGCCCAGAACAAAGATGGAAGTATAAGAGAGGAGACCTTGCCTAGCAGTGGAAAGATATAGGCTAAATAAAAACTAAATTAAATAATCGATATTCCCCGAAGAGAACAAACGTAGGTTATAATAATCCTTTCAAAACCTCGTTGCTCATCTTCCATACTCCACTACAAAAATCAAGATATTTTTAATTTCTTTGTAGCTATTAATAAAAAAAAACCGGCCAACCAAGTGTGAGTCGGGCCACGCGCAGGGTAGGGTTCTGTGGTTGCCCATCATAATATATGGACTTAGAAGTGGGCTTTTTGTTTTATACTACGGTTTAACGGCTAATAAAGTGTAAAAAGTATTTTTTTTAAATTAATTTATTTATTTATTACACTTTGTCGGCGTGATGAATATGTATACATATGCGTCTATGAGCTAAGCCGCGGACAGACGGACGGACATGGCGAAACTATAGCTGTTCCTTTTTGACTTCGGAACCCTAAAAAAATACTAAACGTACTAAATTACAAAATGGCGGATGTACTTTACTTTAAAAGCGTACATTAGTGGAATACAGTTAGTAATAAATGCAAAAATGTTTTATATTGCTTTCGTCTGAACAATTTCGGGTGGTCATTTTATGTTACTGTAAAATTATTGCATTCGAATTTAATAAGAAACTGAGGAACATTTTTATTGAGACCGGTACTCATCGGAAACATTAAGGGGACTTGTGAAGATGTCAATCTTTATACAAAGAACCGGCCAAGTGCGAGTCGGAAACGCGCCTTCGGGGCTCCGTACAAAAAAATGGTCTCCCATACATCGGTCTACATCACGGTCGATGCTCCAACTAAACAGTTTATTTAAATGTGGTTTAACTATAAGTTAACGATTTTCTGATTTATTCCTTTACTTGTGCTGTGAGTACTTGCTTCATACCAAATTTCTTGATTCTAGGTCATAGGCAAGTATCTATAGGTTTTGATTTGAGGAGTGTGCTTGCGATTATTAAACTATGTGATATCAAGCGGCCCTCAATTTTATTGCGTTGACTTTATAATTAGATGCTTGCATTTTTTACACCACTAAGAGCGACTGGGGTAGAAAGGTGTTGGACTTTAAACGATCTGGTGAGTCTACATCGACTCATCAACGCTAAAACACTTCCACCCTTCGAGCATTTAGCTCTTCCGACTCCAACCTGGCCCATTGGCCATTGGAGGTGGGGGATCTGATCCTCTTGTGGTTCACTCCGAAAGTCAAGTCGGAGAAGTATTAGTCAGTAGAACGACAAAAAAAGCTTCAAATAATTTAATGAAATTCATGCTCACTTTTAGAGCTAATTCTTTATGGACTATCACGATATTTGAAGTCAATATAAGTATTTATAATCAAAATTATTCAATTTCACTAGAATAATTTGTTCCGCCGGCACTCGTGGATTTTGTCACCAACATTCGTTTGGATGTAGATTGAGTTAGGTAAGTAATCCGATAAACTTACGAACCGTAAAATTTAGAGCTCCCACGGGAAAAGGATAATTTAAAAGATTCAACTCTCAAAGAAGGAAAGTAGGTAACTGTAACTTTTACAGCTTATCCGTAGCTACGCCCTGCTTCCCACTGCACTATCACAGAAAAGACCGAGAGGCGTACTGATGCGATTGTAGGAAAATATATTATTTCCCGCTTACTGACAAGAAAGTGGTTAAGTTTTCAAGACTGTAATGGCCCTGAGAGCGCGTTATAAGAGCTACGGAAACTCAATCTTGAGGTCCAAGATTCGAATCTACACGGACGTCATGCCCATGTACCAATGAGTTTTTCTAACTTACGTACGTAATACCGACTGCTCTCAAACGGTGAAGAAAACATCGTGAGGAAACCTGCATACGCTGAAGAAGAAATTCTGATGCGTATGTGATGTCTACCAATCCGTATTGGGCACGCGTGGTGGACTAATGCCCTTACAACCACCCTGACGGTAGGCCTGTGCCCTGCAGTCGTATGTATACAGGCTGTTGATGATGATGGACTCTAAGTTGGGGTGCTAAGCTGCTAAGACAGGTAACCTTCACGTGTGCCTAACTGCTTCTGATCTCTTTAGATGATTCTGGAGGGAATAGAAGTGGTTACTTGCCGGTGGACCTTGGACATTTGTCAGTGATTTCTCCTTGCGGCATAAAACCTAAAAGGTACGACAGCGACTTCGATAAAACTAATTAATGTTCTTATGATGCCCGAACAAAAAAGTTATCGGCTGCAATAGGTATTTTTTTTTATCTTTTTATTTTTTTTTAAGGCGGTTTTAGGATTTTTTACTCAAAGGGTGCCAACTGGACTAAGCATAAGCTGTCCGTCTGTCCTAACTCTCAAGGGCTGTATCTTTTAAACCGTAATAGATAGTGAGTTAAAATTTTTACAAAATATGTGTTATTATTCGTGTAGGCCGCATTTCAAAAAAATGCGAATTTTAACTATGCCAAGTTTGTACATTTACGAATGCGCTATATTTGCAAAATCAAACGAACACTTATTTAAATTTCACACTCGTCAGCGTCTAATAGATAAAATGATGGTGTTACCATCAAACACGGCTTTGTTACATAAAAGCTTATTCTGTAGGATTCCTCACATCTACAATAAAATCCCTAAGGTCATACCTACGGGACACAGATGACCTTAATCTATTTAAAAGCAAACTGAATGACTTATTAATTACGAAATGTTATTATAGTCTTGACGAATTCCTTGCTGACAAATCCATCTAATGTACCAAATTGTGAACTTATTATTATTATTTTTTTTTTTGCCGTTGTAAATACACCAAATTGTAATATTTGTTTTTATCAATAGTTTTTTTTAGTGCATGTTTAAATTTTTTCTTGCTTGAAAATTTTTTATAATATTGTACGCCCATGTGGCAGGACATAGCTGAACTGTTTTATTTTCTATGTACAACTATTAATTTACCTATGATCCACAATAAATACATTTTCATTTTCATTTTCATTATTTTGGATGTGCAAATAAATCATTAAAAAAATAGTAGTAAAAGATTATGGGGGAGGCAGGGAGTGCCCGGACTTTATGTAATACTAGATAAGTAATTTTCTTTCCAAACACTTTTCATTTAATTTTAAATTAACATTAGCGGATTCCTGTAATTGGTCTATTCTATGTTCATAGTGTTGTAACCATTCGTTTGTAAAAAATGTTTGTAAATTGGTTTCCCGAATTAAAATTTATTTATACAGTTGCTAAGAAAATTATACTGTAGTATCTATAATCAAACATTTGCACTTCAATATTTCAAAAATTATGTAGATGCAAAAGCTCATACTAGTTGACATTACAACTTAATTATTATAAATATTTATTCCGATACAAGTTCAAAGAATGCTTTTAGCAACATTTAACATTTTTGAGAATAAATTATCATTCGTACGTGCATCAGAATCTCGTATAAAATGACTATTTAATTGATTGTAAATGTCCGAAATGCCCATAATTTATTGTGCAAAACATACATCCTTATCAAGAAACGGTTATTTTGGATCAACAGAGATATCTTATTATTTCTTTCGACCGAACCACTAAATATCTTTAACAGAAATTATATTGATCGACTTCGTTAAAACTTATTTTTCATCTCTCATACTCTGAAAGTAAGTATTTAATTGTTTATCTAAGAAGTGGGTGGAAGGTGATGAGAGTCGCGTTGTAGGTCTGTTATTGGGTAGTCACGTGTCGCTCGTCGATTATTGGTTGCCCTCCCGGGCCTACAACGAAGCTCCAGTGGTGGCTCAAGATAGTGTTCTTTTCGAAAAACAATCCTTGAAGTCACCAAAATACATAAACTACCGTACAACGTCAAGCACTCTTGCTAAATAAACTAGACATTGGCAAAATCATCACAATCAAGATGACAGAAATTAAAAAAAAAAATAGAATAGTATAGTGGAAACTCCCTATGGCGGAAAAGTAATTTAAAAAAAATCCACGTCTATACTGAGTAAAGGCAGAAACCTAACAGCCACAATTCGATAAAATTATATTTATAACGAGCGTTAACCCGCGACTTCGTCCGCACAAATTATATACCAGGTTTTAAGTCAGATCATAAGCTATGAAACAAAAATTTTCATCAAAATCGGTTCAGTAGTTTTTGCGTGATACTCGTTCAAACAAACAAACACACAAACAAACAGACAGACAGACAAAAAATCCAAAAATTGGTGAAATGGAATCAGGGACACCTAAAAACCATATCGTAACTTTTTTTTTGTTAATATCTTCAATGTACAAACAAACTTCCTGTTACAGTTTTATAATAGTATAGATAGATAGATAAGTAGTAAGAAACAAGTACTTACATAGCTCCTTCCCCAGTACCCAAGTCTCAGCTTTCGAATTAACTTCCACGAGCACCGTTGGAGTACAAACTAGTAACACCATCAAGTCAGCAATACTTAAATTCACCAAAAATATATTAGTAGAGTTTCTCATGTCCTTAGTTTTTAATATCACTATGGGCACCATTACATTCCCTATAACACCCAAACACATTATAACTATACAAAATGTCATTGAAGTCGCTTTTATGTAATACGGAATTTCAGCGTATTCAGTAAAGTTGTCGGTGGAAATGTCGAATGTAGAATCCGACATGTCAAATGTCGTGTTCGCGAATATGTCAGTTTTCTGATAGGTATCGTTTGCAGTGACATTTTTGTATGTGTTTTGTTCTGTGTAGTTAATAGGTGTGTTATTTGTGGATGTGTGTGCGAGGTTTATTATTGAAATCATGTGAGTGTGGATTGGTGGTCATTTCACATTTTCACTTTTATGTTACACTTCGTTTTTTGGCACTGTTGTTAAGATGGTGTCTCCTTCATTTTGGTTTCATTTGGTTATCTGTAACAAAAAGAAAATAGTGTTTAACAACATTGAATTACTAACTACTGGACGTAGGGTCCGCGCTCAAAAGTGTCCGAACCAAAAGAGTACGTAAAAAGAGAACCAATTACGCTACCTTCGTTTGATAGGCTGAATATAGGCCAGTCATTTTACGGTTTGAGCCGGGACTAATTAATAATGGATATTTTTTTTCGGTAAAATATTGAAGAGCCAATTTGAGCCTAGAAATGTACCAAATTAAAAAAAATCACGTCAGCTTTTATCTCGTTCTAAAATACCTGATGATAATTTTTTTACTGCACATATTTAAGGCTTTACCATTATACATACTTCAAACATGGTGTAAATATTTTTGTCTACTTGGAAGGTTTAGAAAAATCCATTAGCATTTTCTAAGAAAAACCTCATTTTTTAAATTTCAATGCCTATTTTATTGCTCAAAAATTTATATTGTTAAATCTGAACCAATGCACTCAGCATTGGTATTAATATTATTAATTTAAAAGCTTTCTGGGGCACACAATATTGATTTCTATGTTGCGAAGCGAATTTTTTTAAATATGTTTTAAGATAGTCTTTTTGTCACTAAATGATGCCAGTTACAGTTTAAAATTACAATTAATAATTTCTCCCTACCCCGCCTAACAAAACTCCGTAAAATGACTGGGCTAATAGGCGCACGCGCGCCGCGCGCCGTGTCCCTATGAGGGAGTGGGACGGAAAAGAATTTTGGAACTTTCAATGTTTTTAGTTGATTTAATATTACTACACGTTCGTCTTAATTTCTGTTAATTCTTCCTTTTATTTTTAATTGACTTCATTTTTAAAATTATTTATTCTAATTATCACATAGCATTGTTGTCGATACGATAAGGTTACGCAATAAAAATTTACAGATAATCTGATACTTACATACATATCATATATTACAGTTTTTGAGAGTTACGCGGTTATTATTTAATCTAGAAATAAACATTTTAACGGGTTCTTACCGCGTTTTGGTATATTTGAGTTCCCGCAGTTTGAGTTTCAGTCATCCCGTGATCATGGCAGTTGTAACACTGCCGAAATATCGGGAACTCAAATATACCAAAACACGGTAAGAACCTGTTAAAATGTTTATTTCTAGATATCATGTATAGGTATATAGGTCCTTCTATGAAATTTTTTAACATATAAGATAGCAATAGCAATTCTATTTTCCAGACTATATTTCCAGAGGGGGTGTAGTCAGTTATCGGAATATCCCAAACCATGTTCAGGTAGTGATCCCATCAGCTCGAAGCTGAAGTAGTAAGTCTGGACCACACAGAGTGCAGCTGCAGAACGGGTGCAGGCCAGTTGCAGGCCGGCAGTAGTTGTAAACTATGGAATTATATGCGAGGTGTCACACTGAATACAGTCCGGCGCGGCTGCGGAAGAGCTGCGGAACGGTAGCCGCAGTGTGACACCTCGCATATAATACCATAGTCTACAACTACTGCCGGCCTGCAACTGGCCTGCACCCGTTCTGCAGCTGCACTCTGTGTGGCCCAGCCTGTACTCTTTCACTAACAAACCATTTCAGATCTAACATAAATTATTCATAACTCTAATCCGACGCATCATAAATCAAGTAACACCTTCCATCAGACACCACTAACCCGTAATCAGTCGAAATAATTATATAAACCGTCCGCCGAGATATCTGATAAACATCTTGTGGCGTCGACGCACAAATTGCCAATGATTTCACGCCGCTAATTAGTTTAGTTCTGTCACAAACGCTCCCGAAGGAGTTAAGGCTTCCTTCATTATAGGACCCATAAGCCGCAAGGTATGAGTTCCATTGGAAGCGAGAATCGCTGGGCGATTATCTCGCAGAAGAAACTTCCTGCGGCATTTTTGTACGGAGCATTGTCAATTTTCCGGTTAGTGACATTTCTTGATTTTGCAGCCATCGTCCGAAAGGCATACAAAACACTAAAATGTCATTTGGCAAAATCACCTAAAATGTCTCCAGCCCCTGATATTCATGGTTCAAATTCATAACTTCGAGATTGATTGTCTTGGTTCGTTGATGTTGTAGAATGTTTTACCAAAGAACTTTTCCTTTATCTTGATTACCACTACTGTATTATTTAAATCGTTTTTTTAAAGGGAGATTATACCATCAAACTAAACAACTTTCTCTAAGCGACCAACGTTGAAAAACCGAAAAAAATCTGCTGTCCCATACATTTCAGGTCAAGTAGGATTGCAATTTTGTATGGAACAGAGGAATTTTTTCCGCGATTTCTACATTGTTCCCGTATATAAATTGTTCAGTTCGATGGTCTGATCGACCTCTTGAAAAACAGTCAGCATTATAAGGATGGACCCTTTATAAGTGGGATCACACACAATCACGCACGACGGAGCGGCCGACGTCAGTCCGTCATTTGTGAAGCAAGATATTGCGTTTGCACACACGGTGCGTAGATCCGTCACCGTCACGTGTGGTTACAATACAACTCCTTGCTGCACAAATAACGGACTGACGCCTGCCGCACGGTCAATGTGTCATCATGTGTGATCCCACTAAACTACACGACTTTGTGGGTATCGTACTAGGGACATGCCTAAACTGTTGTAAAAACAAAAGTAGGAAACTCTAATTATCCCAGCAACTCTAGCAAGACATCAATCTTGGGTACTTTCCAAATATATTTTGTCTCGCGCACTATTCGCTTCGCTCCACATGTGAAGTCTACCTTAAATGGCCCTATAAACGGGCAATATATCAATCGTCAATAGGGACCTGACCGGGTCGTCTCCGGGTCGACAGTCGACACATGCGGCCTACCAAAGATGTTTTTGTCGCGAAACACATAAATCAGACGCGACGTAAACAGATATAAGGAAAGTTACATTCGGGATCCTGGTACGGGGATGGTACCCTAGCGGTTTGTTAAGTTGACAACTATTTTGTTTCGGGTGACACTTTAGTTATTAGGTGTCAAGTTGTGAATAAAACAACTTGGGAACTAGGATGAGGTTATTGACTTTCACATGTAATCTAGCATACTACATGCATTTTTAAAAATCGTACGTATACTAAGTACTCGACTCTTTACTCAACTTTTTAATTTTCCTTTTTTTTTAAGTTTTTTTTTAGCTAATACTTACTTAAATGGAGATTGTAAAAATAATTAACGTTATTGATTAATAAATATTGCAACAAATAATATTAGGTATAGTTTTGTTTTTTGTTTATCCTGCCTGCTAAGCGAACATTTTTTCGTCTATGTTGCCTGCAATATCTCCTTGCTCAAACGATATTCCATAGACACTCGAGCTTGTTTTTTTTTCGTTTCAGTTACATCAGGAAGGTGGCATAGGTATGGATTTTAATATCCATTATCCATGCATAGAGGTAGGCGTAACTCGTGTCAACGCCCACGAGTTATGCCTACCTCTATATATCCATGAGTTACGTAATAAAACTTTTATTTTTTATTGTCTAGAGAAATAGGTAACAAGTTTTATTTAGTTATAAAAAAACGTATTGATAAAGAGCCTATTAGGCTCTCTTATTATAACTAACTTTCATCTATTCCAAAGAAAACCTTCACTTACACCATCACGCCAAAACGGCGTAACCTAAAAATTTATCAATACAATTTCTTTCCCCAACCTGTTAAGGCCCGCCCAAAAGGGCAAAACTCATCGTTATGGTTTATGACGTCATCTTTATCGCTGTTTGTAGCTTATTGCCAACAATAAAAACTAACGATCTCTTCCCCCCTTAATTTTATTTGCCACGTACTAGGGATGTAAGTGATCTATCATTTCGGATATTAGGGTATCATCATCACGCGGCCTATATACGTCCTACTGCAGGGCACAGGCCTACCCTCAGGCAGGGTCTATGGGCGAAAGTCCACCATGCGTGCCCAATGCGGATTGGTAACTTCACACACAGAATTTCTTCTTCAGTGTATGCAGGCTTCTTCACGATGTTTTCCTTCACCGTTTGAGACCAGTCGGTAGAAAAACTCATTGGTCGGCATGTCGTCCGTGCGATTTCGACCCTGGACCTCAAGATTGAGTTTCCATAGCTCTCCGAAGCTCCGACGTTCAAGAATTATACCTAATAGGTGTAAGTAATGCAAATTAAGTTATGTATCCCCGAAGTTAAGCACCGCGTACCGGAAAGCGCAGCTCTTCCACAAGGTGAACCAACGACCTGGTGAAGGCGGCGGGAACCCGTTGGATGAGGGCAGCGCAGGACCGGTCGTTGTGGCGATCCTTGGAGGAGGCTTATGTCCAACATTGGACGTCCATCGGCTGAGATAATGATGATGAAGCACTGCTCGGTGAGGTCAAACGTTGAATGGTATGTCATCTCGAGCGCATTTACGTTAAGCAATTGGAACGAGATATTATGGGGCAATGGCGGTGTATTCGTTAAGCCAGGTTACAGCCCTATTGATGATTCTACACATTAAACTGAACATCTTTTACTACGTGAAATCGCAAAAAAACATGAACCGTTCCATACATTTGAGTCGAGTTAGGCATTGCAGTTTATGTTTGCTCACATTACAAAAGTTATTCTGTTGTTATGTAGTCTTCGTTTAAATGAAAAAAAGGATACTAACTAGGTACCTAATTAATTTCATCATGATGGCTAATGATGATTCAATTGTATATAAACTACGTATACGAAGTTCATAACATCCCTAAATCGTGATGAAAGAATTTCAGCTTTTGCACGTTTTGCCATTCGAAGGTTTGTTGACTGTCGTGCTATTAATAGCTAAACTGGAAGACTAGAAGCTATATATTTGTTTTGTCTTCGAGTTATTGTTTAAGCTAGAACTTTAGTGGTTCTAAGTTCACAACCGAGTCATAATACACGTTCTAAAAATATAAATAAACGAGCGTTAACCCGCGGCTTCGTCCGCACAAATTATATACAAGATTTTAAGTCAGATCATAAGCTATCAAACAAAAAAAGTTTCGTCAAATCGGTTCAGTAGTTTTTGCGTGATACTCGTTCAAACAAACAAACAAACAAACACACAAACAAACAGACAGACAAAAAATCCAAAAATTGGTGAAATGGAATCAGGGACACCTAAAAACCATATCGTAACTATTTTTTTGTTAATATCTTCAATGTACAGACAAACTTCCTGTTACAGTTTTATAATAGTATAGATACCTATTGTGTATTTTCGACATGGACAAAAGTGCAGTGTTTTTATGGGCGAAAATCAAGCGAAATAGTAGTAATAAATGCATTACATACTTTATGGGGTGCTTCAAACCATAAAACTGTACAACTTTTAGTATGGGACCAACTATGAAATCGCTAAAATAAATCAGCTGTTCCATACATTTTGCTCAAGCGGAATTTCTTCTTCAGATGCTGGTTTCCTCACGATGTTAAAACGATCGTTGTAATCATACCTAATCGGTTGTTATAGGCTATTAGAATTAGTTCTTTCACCAGGGTATAACAAATTTTCAGAGGTGGTTCAGACCATCAAACTGTATCAACTTTTTGTATGGGAGCAAACCTAAAATCACAAAAAATAACAGCTGTGCCATACTAAACGACAATGCCTATTCTACTCAAATATATAAACAGCTGATTTTTTTTTGCAAATAACCGTTTGCTCCCACACTAAAAGTTGTTCAGTTTGATGATCTGAACCACCCCTATTATTTGTGGTTGGGCTAATGCAAGCAAGTGTCGTTATGTAACACTGAGACCAGCGCTGGTCTTTTGTGTTCGCCCCAAGCTCACCCATATTTTACGCATACCTCCGAACTTATGGTATTTTCTTTTCATTCTCGGGAATGCCAGTTTCCAAACGATGTTTTCCTTCACCGCCGAGCTAGTAAATGATTAATACAACCAACCGTACATAAATTCCGAAGAACACAGTAGTACAGGCACTGTACCCGGACTTTCGATTATTATTTTATTTTTTAATTATATTTAATGGACTCTTGCTTGTGCGTTAGCACTGCATTTCCGCCAGTGTCACGTGTTTATGGGAGAATCTATCCCAATCTCATGGATTGTTTTTGGTCAAGAACAAGAAGAGATTGAGGATTACGGAGCCTCGTGGCAGGCAAAAACGCGACGCGCGAAATCCACGCGAGACGTGTGCTCGGGTCAGAACCTGCAACGTGACTCTTTCGATTATTGATATATCGCGACCGTTTCGGTCCGAACTTCATAGTAATAGAGTTGGCATTGGAACGAAAACGGTTACGCAATTGCGAAGTTCGAATGTCCGGGTAGACCCTCTGGCCAGGAATCGAACCGCGGCTTCGTGATTGAGCTCTCTTCCGCTATCATCGCTCTAACCACCCCTGATTAGTCGACTCATTTCAATTACACCCTGTGGTCAAATACCCAGCAATCTATTCTTTGCTCTCTTTCCCTCTCCTTTGTCATCTCACCTAACCTACATAAAACAAACAACTTTTAATTAAAGCCCCAACTTGAAAACTATTATCTCGCCTGACGGAAAACTGTATAACCAAGGAAATTTAATTTTACTTGCATCGGTCCGTCCCGGCGGCGTGCCGTCCTAATTTCATTTAAATGTAATTTTGTTCTGTAAAGGACGGACTACATAAACAATTTGTCTCTTGACTATTGTTTATGTGGTTTTGCTATGCAATATTTCAGCGGTATTCTTCATTATAATTATAACCACCAACATTTTTTTACAGGTTTTCAGGATAAACAGTTGCATTACTTTAAGGGGTGATTGTACCCATGACACTGAAAAACTTTCCGAAACTTTTCCGCAAATAAGCAAAAAAAAACGAGTTTTCATACAAACGTTCGATCAGCTGATTGCATTTAGTATGGAAATTCGATAATTTTGTTTGGGAATTTCCTATTATGTTCCTTTGGAAAAGTTATGCAGTATCAACGGTACAATCACCCCTTAAAGTAGTGCAACTGTTTACCCTAACACCGCGTATACTAACTTAATCATAAATTCATAACTTAACATAAATATTATTTAAAACTGGAACGGTTATTATGTGCTAGTTTTTCAACATCAAAACCGCGAAAAAAAAAAATACCGTTTCATATTTTTTGGGTCGAGTAGCCATTGTCGTTTTTTATGAAACAAGTTATTATTTTTACGACTTTTATTTTTATGTTGGTTCCACGGTATTGCGTTGGTCATTTCAGTCTCGGCTCGTTTACAGCCCTCGCCTTCAACTCGTACTGCAATCCAGCCTCGATTGTAATGATCCCTTGTATCATAATCTATTCCATACTGAAAGGCTTTTGCATTTTTTTGTACAACACCTGCAAGTTATTTTTATTTTCTCTGCTGACGGTCAAAACTCTTCGCAGCAGAGGTGACTGCCTGAACTTCAAGCTGGCAGGTGTAAACAAAGCAAACAGCAACGAAGTCAACTCGAGGTATGCACCGCGGAGCTATAACTAAAGTTATAAACATCAATTTTATTTACATCCCCTTTTAATGCAACAAACTGCATCCGTGGTCTAATGGTTAAGAGCATTGGCTCTCGACAAGTATTCGATTCCCACGGGGGACACCTAGTAAAATGTTTTTCCCCAGTTGGTTAGGACATTGCAGGCTGAATCACCTGATTGTCTGAAAAGAAAAATGATTTCGTGCTTCGGATGGCACGTTAAGCCGTTGGTCCCGGCTACTATCTCTGGTGGTAGTAGTCGTCACATAAAAACCACGTCAGAGGCCGTAAACTAAAAACTCTGACACCAGGGCTCTGCCCACACCATAAAAAGAAGAATGTAACAAAGAAAGTTGTTTAAGAGTGTAACAATTATTATCTTTTTTGTACCTAAGTCTCAGGATATAGAAAGATTCCACTGCAGGACAAAGAAAAACGGAATGGGTCATACTCCACGACACAAATGCTGATTGGCGTAGATAATAAATAAATTTTAATAAATTTTTATTCGGGAAACCAACAGTCAAATTACAAACGAATGGTTACAAACTATGACCATAGAATAAACCAATTACAGGAATCCGCTAATGGTAATTTAAAATTAAATGAAAAAGTGCTTGCAAAGCTTATACAATAATAGCTACCTATCAGAAGGTAGGTAGGCTAAAATAACAATAAATGATAAGAATATACCTTATATTGCGAGGCAAAGACTCAGTCTAAAGAGCTTTACCAGTTATGCCCTTCTTAAACTGTGCCAAAGATAAACAAAATGGATCAAAATCAAAGTATTTAAGGTTGTATAATACAGTAGCTCTATACATATATTCATTTTGCGTATAATTAATGTATACAGCGGGTTGAGCGAAGAGAACATTTCGTCTCAGATTTCTGTTACATACAAAGAATTAATTTATTAATATATTATATATTATTATATATAAATTTATTGGTTAACTTATTGTCATAGTGAGTACCTAATTTATTAAATAAAATTAAAGATTGTAAAATTTATTGATTTGAACCCGCAACCTGCTAAGCCTCTGCTTTCGTCCAATTAAGATACCGAGCCATTTATACTTCAGTAGCCCAAATTTTTCAACAATGTCTTTAATCGGGACGTATCTTAAAAGAGTGTATGGAGGTGCTACTGGGAATGTTCCTTAATTGAAAAGGGAAGATCTTCCATCAGGCTATGTGTGAAGCCTAGGGACCGGCTGTGGTCAAACATTTCTTGTATATGTAACGAATCTCTGTGATTATTACTCTTGCGCGATTCATGTCTTGTATACGATTGTGAACTTTATGTGTAGCGGCTAACGGGTTATCAATGTGACGTCGCTAGTTGTCTTACTTGCACATTCGCGAGCGCGACGGTATCGCCATCTGTTGGCTTCTTTGCTATAACTTGTGGGTGTTGACATCTATGTCAAGTCCTCACAAACCTATGCTTTCAGTTCGTGGTCTCAGTTGAAAACCCAGTTTTCTGTAATTTGAGCAGTTTTTGCGTCAACGTTTAATTACTCTATACTATGCGGGTTCGTAATCATTTTCTAGGATCGTTGAACCTTTTTTAGAAACATTTTGGGACTGTTTTACGTTTTAATTGCATTTTTTTTTGTTGGAACTTGAAAGTCAAGTGTTTTTATCTTTTTAACTAAAACGCTACGTGAAATGAGAGCATAATCACTTTGTTTTAATGTTTCTTCTCCCTTTTGGTGGTGAAATACAGAACATTACACTGTTGTAGAAATATTTGAGTTATATGACTTTGTGAGATAAGAAATTACTATTGTACTTGTATTCAAAACTCGATAGATATGTAGTGATGATGATGATGTAAGGTTGATTTGCAGTTGTTTTGGGTTGAAGACTAAGCACCTTATTAACTGCCTCCGTGGTCTAATGGTTAAGAGCATTGGCTCTCGACACGGAGGTTGTGGGTTCGATTCCGACGGGGGACACCTAGTGAAATGTCACTTTGTGCGTTTTTCCCCAGTTGGTTAGGACATTGCAGGCTGAATCACCTGATTGTCTGAAAAGAAAAATGATTCCGTGCTGCGGATGGCACGTTAAGCCGTTGGTCCCGGCTACTATCTCTGGTGGTAGGTAGTCGTTACATAAAAACCACGTCAGAGGCCGTAAGGCGGTCTGAAAAAACTCTGACACCAGGGCTCTGCCCACACGATAAGAAGATTATCGTAAAGATTGCTGTATTTGTCGTGTCGTTTCTAACTTATACAATACGAGCGTTAACCCGCGACTTCGTCCGCACAAATTATATACCAGATTTTAAGTCAGATAATAAGCTATCAAACAAAAAAAGTTTCATCAAAATCGGTTCAGTAGTTTTTGCGTGATGCGTTCAAATAAACAAACACACAAACAAACAGACAGACAAAAAATCCAAAAATTGGTGATATGGAATCAGGGATACCTAAAAACCATATCGTAACTTTGTTAATATCTTCAATGTACAGACAAACATCCTGTTACAGTTTTATAATAGTTTAGATTTAGATACAGAGTGTAACAAAACACTGAAGGTTTAACACAATCAAACCGAACAACTTTCACTATGGAGCCAACATCGAGAAAAATAAAAAATCTGCTGTTTCATACAAAACTGCAGTAGGCAGTCGACGCAAATCCATGGGACATAATAATTTTTTATTTTTTTTTGGAGTTGGCTCCATTGTGAAAGTTAAACAATAATACACTAAGAGGGTCTAAACAACCCCTTTAAATATTACTAACTCAGGGTGTTTTGTTACACCTTGTATTTAGAATTAACATCCCATGGATTTCGTACGAGGTGACTAAGGGTAAGGGTTTCTTTTGTACTTAATGGTTGGTTAAAACCACTACCGGTTTTAGGTTGTTTTTAAATAAATGAGTTCTATTCTATTCTATTCTATGTTTTAGGAAGGCTAACCACAGTACCTAGGTATCTTCCCCTTTTATCAAACCAATTTTTAAAATATATTAATTCAGTCCATAGTATTCTAATTCCAGTTTACCGCATCCAAATAAAGTTTAAAGATTCCCGTTTACAAGATGTGCCACTTGTTGTATCATGTCGTCTGGAGTCAGGCGGAGCGGGGCGTTGACAATTTGTAGCGAGGAGCTAACTAATTACAAACGTCAACCCTGTTTTCAAGGAAACTTTCTGTTTGTTTCTGTTATTTCCTTTGGGAATACTTTTACCTGAGTATTATTAGTTATTACACAGCTTTTGCCCGCTATTTCAAACGCGTGAATTTCGATTTTCCTTACGAAAGTTTACGACAAAAGTTACTAACGTAACAGATTCTGCACTCTCCCGATTTCTCTCTTCACTCTGTCGACTCTTTTCCAGCCAACCGCGATGAACGACGAACTAAAATACCTACGCCTCATGTCAATGCGCGACAGCTTGTATCGTGTGCGATACGCGGCGCCGTAGGTACTTATCGCTGCTGTCAAACGCGAATGACGGACTATTGTCCCCAAGTGAGGGTTTAGGCAAAGTATATAAACAATAATAGTAAGAGCGCTTCTAAGAAACCGCGGGACACGCCGGAGATGCGGCAAGATGGCGGTCATGCTAAGGGTTGTTACAATTACGTTCAGAGTAAATGAAATAAAATATAAGACTATCAATATGAAATAAGTCTAATCATTTAATATTTTATTAATTGTTAGTGATTCTAATACCTACATGGGTATTTATATACAATAAATTATAACTAAGAAAGATTACATAATAAAATGATGAATAGATGAATGCGTAAAATTTACTCTTTTAGCCGTTGTTTCAACACTCACCCCTTTTTTACACATATCATCCTTCACACATTCCATCCATCTTTTCTTCAGCCTGCCTCTCCTACCACAGCCATCCACATTTCATGACACTCGTCTCTCCGCATTACATGCCCATACTTCAATAATTTCATTACAGTATCTTTTTATAGTATTGACACCCATTCACACACATACACACAAACACAATTGTTTACACACATAAAACTCGACAAACAAATCGGTCATTAAGTAGAAGCACATTAGTCTTTTTATTTTTCCAAATCTTACATATTTTTTACGTTTTGTCCTTTGTACCTTAAACAGTTTTTAAAACGTGTTATCATGTAATTGGCGCTGTAAAATTTAAATGTTGCTGTATTAGAGATTAAGTAATTTGCTGTTGATAACCAGTAAAGATAAATAAATAAATCTATCACCCTACCGTCATAGGTGCTACTTTCAAATTTCCTCTAATATACTTATTTATTCCTAATCTTGGCCATTCTAGTTACACCACACATCCATCTCAACATTCGCATTTCAACTGCATGCAGTCGTTTCTTATCCCTTTTGTGGCCCAACACTCTCCGTACATAACGACAGGTCTTATTATGGTCTTATATATTTTCCCCTAGTAACTTATTAATTTATTATTAATCTGTGATTAAGTGTTGACACGGAGTGGCGTTGTAGGTCTGCTATTGGGTAGTCACGTGTCGCTCGTCGATTGTTAGTTGCCCCCTCCCGGGCCTACAACGTAGCTCCAGTGCTGACTCAAGATAGTGTTCTTTTCGAAAAACAATCCTTGAAGTCACCAACTTCCGTACGCACGTCAAGCACTCTTGCTAAATAAACTAGACATTGGCAAAATCATCACAACCAAGATGGCAGCCATTTTTTTAAAAATAGAACAGAATAGTGTTTACACGGAATATGGTGTTTATTAGCATTAAGCGTATGCAAAGTAAAGTTGAAACTTATAATGTGGAAGCATGTAAATTGGCTGACTTAACTTCAATAACAATAAATATAACAATAAATTTTCTATTAAAGTCTGCTAATATGTCACAGTTGTCAGTCACAGGGTGTTCTAGATATTTTTCTCCGTGTAAGCATAATATCACACACAAAACAAAACGTCAATCTTCACATAGACTTAGAACCTTAGAATCTGGTAAACAAAGGGCAAGTAGATGTAATTCTGCAAGTTGTTGACAGAGAGACGTGTCTCACTTCTGATGTAAAGTGCAGCTGTGTACACTGCCGTACAAGTGTAAGTATACAGAGTTTACAATATTTAATTGAAGGTGTTCCAAACGAACAAAACAAAATATACAAAGTTAAACCACAAAATAAATAGGTACAACATACATGACATAATGTTGTCCTGAGGGTAGTTCTTTGGAGACTATGAAGCCTAACATTATTATAAATGTACAAAAGAAGAAGATGTATGTAGATATAAATAAATAACAGTGTTGCGAACAAAACGACGTGTAAAAGGCAATGTCTCACTTCTGAAGTAAAATGTAAATATACAGAATTTAATCATGCCCGTCCTGGACGCTAGAGCCAAATAGGTAGATGCAGTTAGTTTACTTTGCTAGCGCTAAAATATACTATTGAAAACTGTAAACAAGATTGTGGTGCAGATAGAGATAAAAAAATTAAAATTTGTATGTTTCAACTTGATTCTATCATGTCCTTGTACTGGATCGCAAAGCTGCACAATCCCGACGAAATAAAATAAAAAATTTATTGATATACATTTTATATATGAATATTAAACAAAAAAATAGCTTAACCGAATTAAATTACTAGCATGTACACACGGCGACAGCTTCATGAGCTACGCAAAACCAAGATAAGCTGGTCGCGAGACGTTATTCGTTACTCCTCCTACGCGCGGCCAGCTTATAGTGGCTATAGCTTGGTGTGTCGCCGTGTGTACCTAGTCCACGATTGCCCGAAACAAGCAAATTTATGATTCACGCACTTTCAAACACAATTTTAATCAATCAATCAAATAACATAATTATTTTACTCCAAAACATAGGAATCAGAAAAAAATAAAAGAGGCACAAAATAAGGCAGTCTTATCGCAAAAAACTAAAAAGCAATTTCTTCAACACGACCTTCGTTAGGTGATATTAGTATTTCTAATGCTAACAAACAAAAATATTTCCGAGAATCCGCCAATAGGTTAGGTAATTCAGTTTAAGATAAGATAAATATTTATATTTTAAACTTCTGCTTAAAAAGGCTTTGGCTTTTGCTTAGGTTATTTCTGAAAAAGTTGATTGCTCCATAATAAGGCACTTCGTCGAGATAACCAAATCTCAATTAGTTACTTATAAATAAAGATTTAATTTAATTTAATATTATTACTTTGAACGGCAGACCAAAAACGAGTACGCGAGGTCTACGATTGGGGTATTTTGTGCGCCATCACGTATAGGTCACCCCCATCATTGGCCTTTCCATCTTTGAAAAATGATTTAAGCAGGTCTACAATTGGGGTATTTTGTGCGCCATCACGTTTAGGTCACCCCCATCATTGGCCTTTCCATCTTTGAAAGATGATTTAAGCAGCGTCTTGGTGGCACTTACGCTCGTGACTATAAAGTAAAGCCCGATACGAGAGCGACAGGTACGGCCGCATGTACGGCAAGTGAAATTTGAGTTTGCTATGTCAGTTGGGTTTGCTAGCCGATCATGCCTCTTTTCCCTAAGTACCTAAGTAGTAAATAAAACAGACGGTGTACAGTGAAGTGTGTCCGCAAGTGTACGTCCGACAAGGCGGACACGGTAACGCACTTAGCGCGGCTATTAACACTAGTTTACCGCTGACTTTGCTTTACTTTAACCCTTTATTTTCCCAAGTTTAATACGTTTGTTTTGCGCTTGATTGTTGTGAAAGAAAATATTGAGTTTCAACATAACTGAACGTGTCGTCGCTGGTGCGGTGGCAGCGGCTGAAACCTTCATGAGTGTTGAATATGAGAATACTGGGAGATAATAAAATCTTTAGCTAAAATTTACAGGGGTGGTTCAGACCATCAAATTATGCCGTTCATCAGGGGATGAAAAACGACTGCATGCAGCAGAGATGCGAATGTTGAGATCGTTATGTGGTATTACTAGAATGGACAAGATTAGGAATGAGTATATTTTTGATTATTGTGGTTGGGCTGCAAGCAAGGGTCGTTGTAACACTGAGACCAGCACTGGTCCTTTGTGTTCGCCCCAAGCTCACCCATATTTTACGCATACCTCCGAACTTATGGTATTTTATTTTCATCCTCGGGAATGCAGGTTTGCTCACGATGTTTTCCTTCACCGCCGAGCTAGTAAATGATAAATACAACCGTACATAAATTCCGAAGAACTTGGTGGTACAGGCCAGGAATCGAACCGCGGCCTCAGGATTAAGGCGCTAGCTTTCTTCCGTAGGGGCTATCATCGCTCCATCGCATGAGTATACTACAGGAAGTTTGAAAGTAGCAGGAAAAACTGCGCGGTAATCGATTGTCGTGGTATGGGCATGTGATGAGAAGAGATGAGTGTCATATTACAAGAAGAGTGTTAAATATGAATGTGGATGGCTGCATGAAGAGAGGACGACCAAAGAAAAGATGGATGGATTATGTGAAAGAAGACATGTGTAGAAAAGGAGTGTGCGCTGAAACGACGGCTAAAAGAGATGAATGGAGGAAGACGACATATTGCGCCGACCCCAAGTAATGGGATAAGATCAGAAAGATGATGATGGTTCAGACCATCAAACTGAATAACTTTTAGTACTGAAGCAAACATGAAATGGTATACTCAATGATGGTAGTATCCTCACCATAGAACATTATAGGAGGGGATAGAAATGCAAAGTAGCGCTTTTGCTTCCGAGACGACTATCGCCACTTGTCTTCCCACTCACACTGCTACAACTACTTAGCGAGAGGGCTCGCTGTGTTGTTATGCAAATCATTGCATACCCCTGTGGCACGCGTTCCACACCTAGTTTGCACTTCTAACCCCTCTTATAAAAGTTCTGTGATCCTCCTATGATCCTGTGTGAGGGATAATATGCGTTTTAGAATGGAGGTGAGGTGCGAAACAGCATGTTTTAAACAAACATGTTTGGCATGTTAAGCCGTTGGTCCCGGCTACTATCTCTGGTGATAGTAGGCATTACATAAAAACCACGTCAGAGGCCGTAAGGCGTTCTGAAAGAACTCTGACACCAGGGCTTGCTAGTTGCCTAGTTGCTGCTTACACGATAAGAAGAAGAATGGCTTTCTGAAAATCCCATTTATTCTTGTTTAGTTGACGTATTAGACTAACCTATTTAAAAATGTATGTATTGTATGTTTCTGACTACCCCAAAAGGGATTACGGTCGTGAGTTTATGTAATTATAAAATTATTCATCTATTTAGTAAATTCTTCAGTTACAAGTAGAATAAATACAGACATTTTGCGTAAGACGAAACGTTGACATAAAATCTATACATCATCATAGCGCGGGAGCCGGTTGCCAAAACATCCATCAAGCCGTTAGCGAATGTTAAATGGACTTCGACGGATGACCGCGAATTTAGCACTACTTGTTGACTTACTGTTGAGTTGTTGAACCGTTGACTGATATTTATTGCCCTGTTTTTTATCTAAGCTGTTGGTTTAGTTGAGTAAACACGATGTTTCTAGATTTATTTTTTTACTAACCACTAACAACCACACAGGCGTTTCTGTAAAGAAAAACATGAGGTAACCTGCATGCTTCAATTTCGAGGCATGGATTGTACCTACCCACTGTCTATTATAACTGGCGACGGGCTCACTACCAGTCACACAGGCACGTACCCAAGGGGGAGGATAGGTGGGATTTATCCCCCCCGCCCCGAAATCCGAAACCAACAGGGGCAAACACTCAGCCATATGTGAATTTTTTCCTAAGTCCCCTAACGGGCGCTGTGTGAGTGATGCACCGATAGCGACAGCAGTATGTAGCTTTCGTTCTGTAGGGATATTTATTCATATTATGCTGTCGATGCCTGTCCACTGGAGTGCGATTTTTGAATCTCATACGTTGAACTCAGCAGTTGACAATGTATGGAGATACGCATCTTTCTTCTAATGATTTGACTTTCAAAAGTCGCACTCCTGGAGTATGATTTTTGAAAGTCTAATCAGTAGTAGAAATATGCGTATCTCCATACATTTTGAACTGCTGAGTTCAACGTATTAGATACATAAATACCACGTCAGAGGCCGTAAGGCGGTCTGAAAAAACTCTGACACCAGGGGTCTGCCCACACGATAAGAAGAAGAACGTATGAGATTACAAAATCGTACTCCTGGTTCGTAAGCTTAAATAGATTCATACACGCATGCATGCATATGCTCACGACTATAATCCCCGAGGGGGTAGTCAGAGATATTCTGCAACCTCAGAACATCCACGTTTCACTATAGTACCGAATCTCTGCCCAGTGTGACGGGGAGTGAGCCCGTCGCCACTTGTAAATGGACAGTAGGTACAATACATGCCTCGAAATTGAAGCATGCAGGTTTCCTCACGATGTTTTCCTACATGATTCATACATGTTTTCTGATTATGCCGATAAAATTACAGTTTTTAGTTTTATTAAGGTTTCTGACCACCCCTGAATTGATTACAGTCGCAAGTTTACGTTTAACCGTGTCTTTTCACATAGAACGCCTAAGCTCCAAGTACGCGTAATAAATAGATTTTATCCGTCCAATTCTTAGAAAAAGTATATTATGTTGTTTTTATTCTACACACGGTAGATAGATAAATAAACTCTTACGTTTCTATGCTCGTAGAGGTATTGAATCATAAGAAATATCGATGTTATTAGGTTAGGCTTTGATAATATTTTTCTTTGACGTCATTGGGAAAACAGGCCAATTTGTTAGACTTTGCTGAATTGCGGACCATAAATGATACGTTACAGTAGCGTAGAGAGGGGAGGGTAAGGGGGGGGGGGAGGGGCTTGGGGCGGCACTTTACTAGGGGCGGCAAATCGGGAAAAGTATAAATTGATTCAGCTCTATAGGACCCTGGTCCTTCTTAATATACTGACACTTTTTTAAGGAGTTGATCAGACCGTCAAACTGTACAACTTTCTCTATGGCACAAACATCACAGAACATTATAAGAGGGGTTAGAAATGCAAAGTAGCGCTTTTGCTTCGGAGACGACTGTCGCCACTTGTCTTCCCGCTCACGCTGCTATAATTACTCATGCCCTCTCCCTCGCACCACGCCGCACGCCTTATGGCGTTATGCAAGTTATTGCATAACCTATGGCGACACGTTCCGCGCTTACTTTGCACTTCTAACTCCTCTTATAATGTTCTGTGACCAACATCAAAATCGTGAAAGAAAAATCTGCTGTTCCATATAAAAATGGAAACATAGTCGAGCAAATATATATGAGAGGGACAGCAGTTTTTTTTCGCGATTTCGATGTTGGTCCTATAGAGAAAATTGTTCAGTTTGATGGTCTGATCATCTCTTTAAAAAAGTTTCAGCATATTAAGAAGAACCCTGTATACCAAGAGATGCCTGTCCACAACCCAAATAGTATTGCAAAAAAATGTCGAGCTCTCATCGCTCGCTCCCTTATTTTTTGTGTAGGTCTTCATGTTAAGATAAGGGGGCGGCAAAATTTGTCTGTGCTCCGGGCGACAGAAACTCCTAGAAACTCTCGCTACGCCTCTGTTATGTTATACCTAGGTACAGTTGAATCTTTATACACTAGCAATTTCTCCTACGCAATCATAGGTAACATTTCACAAGCTCCTTAGCTTCAAAATCGCGGTGTTATATTCTATCATACAGCTTAAAGTGAAATGAATGGATTACGGGAACACTTCAAACGAGAAAACAATTGCTAGTCATTAGTATGTTCGATTGACCAAGAAATTTTAACTTACGCTGCGCTTCCTTCTCCCTCTACGATATTATACAGCCATAAAGAATAAAGGAGTTAAATGAGTTGGGTCATAACATTACGGATTTGAAAATTTTATTAGTTAAAAAGTACAAAAAACAGTCATCATCATCATCTCAGCCGATGGACATAGGCCTCTCCCAAGAATCGCTATAACGACCGGTCCTGCGCTGCCCTCATCCAACGGGTTCCCGCCGCCTTCACAAGGTCGTCGGTCCACCGTGTAGGGGGCCTACCCACGCTGCGCTTTCTGGTACGCGGTCGCCACTCGAGAACTTTTCGGCCCCATCGGCCATCGGTTCTGCGAGCAATGTGCCCCGCCCACTGCCACTTTAGTTTAGTAATTCTTTGGGTTATGTCAGTTACTCTGGTTCTTCTGCGGATCTCTTCATTTCTGATTCGATCTCGCAGGGAAACTCCGAGCATAGCCCTCTCCATTGCCCTTTGAGTGACTTTCAGCCTTTTTATGAGGCCTGGAGTGAACGACCACGTCTCTGTTCCATATGTCATCACTGGCAACACACACTGATCGAAGATTTTCAAAGACAAAAGATAGTACAAAATCAAAATTATACATTTTAATTCATCTTCATGACTTATAATTATAATTTACATCGTTTTCTGATTACAAAATATCTTAATTCATTACAATATGTACACAGTATCCTAAAACAAACTAGTACTAAAAGAACAAACAAAGCAAACAAACCTGACAACCGTCTAGTCCAATAGCCCGTCCCGGTTCAAGTCCAATAGTCAAACCCAAACATACCCATGCTCGCAGCATTTTTTTTATCGGTTTTCATATTCAAATTAAAATAGAAATCTGGGAAATATATTCCATTAAAATAACATCACCTAGGTGTGAACCTAGGGGAGCGCATAAATTTCTCTATGGTGTGAACCATCTCGCGGCATACACTCTCAAAATCTGGTCCTCAAGTTGGTAAAAACTAGCTCGCAGACATCTCGTAATTATACACTCTACTACTATCTCGACCCGACTTAAAAATGTCACATAAAAAAAAGAAATTTAAAAAGACTTTCTTTCAACTAGCGTCTTTCATTGGCATCTGAGTTGTAAAGGAAACCGCGTCATGTTAATTCCAAAGAAAAATAAAATGGAAAAAGAAAAACAACTAAATACCGCTGCCATGTCAGAGTCGAAACTGAAAGGCAGCCACTGTCCAGTTCTTTTGTTATATTTAGTTCAGATGACAATAGGAAGTAGAAATCTGGTAATTATTTGACGGCTCGATAGCTCAGTTGTTAGTGAACCTGCCTGCTGATCCTAGGGTCGCGGGTTTCGAATCCCGCAAGGGGCATTTATTCGCCAAACCATAAATGTCTAGTCATAATTACAATCTGGGCTAGATTCCGGTACTTTCAATGGGACCACATAATGTTGTAATGAGGGATTTTCCGAAAGCCATTAAAAAAGAAAAAGTAGTTCCCAATGGCTCGATAGATGGCGTTGACCAGAGAGGGGTCGATTAGGTATATGAGCAAATATATTAATTAATAATAAAAATAAACAGTACTCACGGCCACACATCAAGCTACGCAAAACCAATATAAGCAGACCGCGCGTAGGAGGAATAACGTATAACGTCGCGCAGCCAGCTTATTTTAGTTTCGTGTAGCTTGATGTGTTGCCGTATGTACAAACCCTTTCTTATTGTTTTTAGTTTATTATTATTAACGATCTGGATGTTATTGTCTATCAACAACGAATAAAGTATCAGACATTTAAATTGGTCTTTTCACTTTTCAATTTCCTTTGCATTGCTCGTAGAGAGCGAAATTTGTTTTTCATTCACGGAATCTGACGTATCCGTTGACGAAGTAACTACTAGTACGTAGCGATTTCAAATTTTCCGGTTTATTTTTGTTGAAATTCTCAGTTTTTGTCTTTCTTTTAGGTTTTGTTCGGATATTCAAAATGGATACGAAGCCCATACAGCCACGTCCGTTATGCCCGTTATGCAACCTCCGCGTGGTCAGCTTTTGTTGGTTTTGTATAACTTGATGTGTCGCCGTGTGTACTTGATTCGTTTTTTACAGACAATATCACCGAGATTGTTGGTTTTTACCAACAACACTATGAAAGGGTTTATACTGTGTCTCAATATAAATTAATATATTTGCTCATACCTAATCGACCCCTCTCTGGTCGACGCCATCTATCGAGAAATTAGGAACTAAACTTTTTTTTCTTCTGGAAAATCCCTCATTGTAAATACCTATACCGTTAATAAAAACTTCAGCTATTTGTGTGACAATCTATAATTAAACATTTTAACGGGTTCTTACCGCGTTTTGGTATATTTGAGTTCCCGATATTTCGGCAGTGTTGCACTGCCATGATCACGGGACGACTGAGGAACTGCAGATAGATTTTTAAGAGCAGACAAATCTGTCTACCCTCGCTCTTCGTCTTAATTCTAGATTAAATATAATAACCGCGTAACTCTCAAAAACTGTGTGACAATGTCCAAGATATTTATTTTGTACAGGGTGGTATGGTAAACAGTTGCATTACTTTATTTGGGGTGATTGTACCCATGATAGTGAACAACTTTCTCAAAGAGACCTATGAGAAATTCGCAAATTTTTTTGTCGTCTCTTCATACTTAAACGTTCGATCAGCTGATTGCATTTAGTATGGAAAGTTCAACAATTTTTTTGCGAATTTCCCATTGGTTTCTTAGGTATAGTGTTCAGTATCATGGGTACAAAATGGCCCCTTAAAATAATGCAAGTCTTTACCCTAACAACCTGTACATTTCGAAACATAAGCTCAACTTGCACTTGGCCAGTTTTTATTTCGTGATCTTTTTTGTCAAGATCAACCCTCCGCAGGAATTATACCACAAAATACTTGTCACTATTTTCTGTTTATTTAAAAAATTAACTTTCATCCGTAGATTGTATACCTTCTACCGCCTCTGCTGTAAAATGCAGTATTTTAAAAATTCCATTACAATCTAACGAGGTATGGGATTGAAAGTTGCTAAGGGACCAAACAAACTGCCACTAAAACTGAGTGCGGAACTGATAATTTTTTTTTTTAAATTGTTGGAAAAAAAATTGAGTTTCTCTTCAAATGAAGAGAAATAAACGTTAAAAAAAAGTTTGTTTTAGGGTTAGATATTAATAAACAGAAGCCAAAAACCTATGGGGTCAAATTCTCCTGACGCATATACTGTGAGCGCTAATTTCCTATCCTAGGCACGGAATAATAGGTACCCGAAATTATGTTTTTATTACCAACGAGCGTTAACCCGCGACTTCGTCCGCACAAATTATATACCAGGTTTTAAGTCAGATCATAAGCTATCAAACAAAAAAAGTTTCATCAAAATCGGTTCAGTAGTTTTTGCGTGATACTCGTTCAAACAAACAAACACACAAACAAACAGACAGACAAAAAATCCAAAAATTGGTGAAATGGAATCAGGGGCACCTAAAAACCATATCGTAACTTTTTTTTTGTTAATATCTTCAATGTACAGACAAACTTCCTGTTACAGTTTTATAATAGTATAGATTTGAAATTAGGCCAGAAGATAATTTTTCATTCGAAAGAAAAAACTAGAAAATCTTATTATTTCGAAACGAATTTCAAATTTATGTCGAAAGTTCAAAATTAATTTTTTCTTTCCTACGTCTTAACCATTCAATGAAAATTATGACCTTTGTTACAGGTATTTGGCCAAAGCTCAAACACACGGCTAAAAAGAAAACTTTACAAATTCAAAATAAAATAACATTTTCAGAGCAAAGAAAATCTTGTTCAACCTCTATTCGGCAAATCCTATTTAACTTTACCCAAAACAATGCCTGTTGGTAACAAAATGTAATCTTTAGTTCTAAAGATTTGATTCTACAAAATCTCTACATACAACCAAAAGGAATGACGAAACAAGACGTCTGTCTGTCATAATTACAGTAAGACAAGATCTAAAGACTAAAAAGCCATATAGACAGCTTATATACATCTTGTAGATAGCTCAAAGATACCACGAAATTACACTACTCATCCTTAGAACAAAACCTAGATGTACCTAGATTAGTTCTATTTAATTTACTTGTTGATAAAGTAACAATCTTAAAAGTTAGTAGAAAAGGTTTTTTTTTTACGTTTACTGTCAATCTCTCGAAAATCAGTGATAAGATGAACGAAAGCTAGTGCCTCAATCACGAGGCGTTGGTGATTTGAAAGTATAAGGTTTCCTTGTTTGTTTATGCAACCCTAAAAATAGAGAGGACAATAGATCAAATATTATTAATTTTTAAACATGTTACAGCCATGATGTGCTATTTCGAATCAAATTAAAGATTGAAAAATTGTGTGCGGGTTCAAGTCCCGCCCGAGACAAATTTTTCAATCTTTAATTTGACAATAGATCTGTAAATAAACTCAGCGTGAGAACTTCCACTAATACCTAACATTAAGCAATTTAAGTTCCCCGTGCTCTAATCTAATTAACTGCCTCCGTGGTCTAATGGTTAAGAGCATTGGCTCTCGACACTAAGGTCGTGGGTTCGATTCCCACGAGGGACACCTAGTGAAACAATTTGTGATAAGATGAATTTGTCCTAACATTGCAGGCTGAATCACCTGATTGTCTGAAAATAAAAATGATTCAGTGCTTCGGATGGCACGTTAAGACGTTGGTCCCGGCTACTATCTCTGGTGGTAGAAGTCGTTACATAAAAACCACGTCAGAGGCCGTAAGGCGGTCTGAAAAAACTCTGACACCAGGGCTCTGCTCACACGATAAGAAAGAAGAAGAAGAAGAAGCAATTTAAGTTTCAGGAATGACGTGTCAAGTGGTGAAAGATTGCTGGCCTTTCGCTCACATAAACACTGCATAATGCATATACCGACTGCTCTTAAACGGTGTAGGAAAACATCGTGAGGAAACCTGCGTACACTGAAGAAGAAATACTGATGTGTATGTGAAGTCTACCACTCCGCATTGGGCACGCGTTTTGGTTTGACTTTTATAGGCTGATGATGATGATGAATGTATATTTATCTTATAAGAAACCTTTAATCCCTTATTCACCCCATATAACACCCACGGGACGAAATAGGGTGGTTCATTCTAAGCTGGAACCACATGGCAGACAAAGTATCTAAACTGTTGATCAAGTTGTCATACAAGCTTTTACGGAACGCAGAAACCGCTGCTGAAATTGTCAAAATCGGCAGTTTTCGCATTCGACACGAAACTCGTGTATCCATTAGCACTCATCATCACAGGCCTTTACATCTGTTGCAGATGATTTAAGCAGTGTTTTTGGAGAAGCACTTTTTCTCATGGCTGTACAGCACATCCATTAGCACTATAGTCACATGAATTTAACCAGTTTTTCGATATTCTAGATTCATCTCATCATCATTATAGATCAGCCAATAGTCGTCCACAGCTGGACATAGCCCTCCCCTTAGGAACGCCACAACGACCGGTCCTGCGCTGCCTTCATCCAACGTGTTCCAGCCGCCTTCACCAGTTCGTCGGTTCACCTTGTAGGGGTAACAGTACCTACCCACGCTGCGCTTTCTGGTACGGTCGCCACTGGAGAACTCTTCGGGTCTATCGGTAATCGATTTTGCGAGCAATTTTAGCCCAGCCCATTGCCAACTGTCTGGGTTCCTGTGTGTCTCCCTCTCTTTTACTACGTGCTAAATTATTACAGCCCTTTAAATATCAGTTAAAATTACATTTTAAACACCGCTCATTCTAAAGGCAATCTAGATTACGTAGACATCAAAAGTACTGGATCAAAGCCAAGTACAGTCAGGCAGAAAGATAGTATCGCAGGAAATGTTGAATGAGCTATAATAGTTTGAATGAAATATTTATTTTGATAACTGCTTGCTTTAGTGAGGCTTTTGATATACGATCTTCGTGAAAACACTTTGGATTAGAATCGGTGTGATGTCAAAACAAGATTAAAGGCGAATGAAATGTTTTTTTTTAGTTTTCTTGTTTTTTTTGTAAATTATTTTCTCAGGCCAGATTTTTTGTTTCAATGTTGTACGGATAAGTTGACCGAATTCAGCTATTAGTAAATGGAAAACTTTGTAAGATTTTCCCTTTCACACTGGTCTTTGACTACTGTGTATTATGCCATTGCGCATGTAGTTTTAATTTGTTTTTTTTTATTTGAAAGACAGTTTTGGATCTGTTTAAATCTGATTACGAATAACACAGGAAGGTGTGGAGTTAAATCGCGTATATAAATTTTATTTTTGCTAATTGTTTCCTTGAATCTTAATTAACTTTTTCGAACGATGTTATCTGCGCTGCTGGCAAAAAAATCTGTGATTTTTTTTTTTGTTTTTTTTTTTCAATTGCATAAATCTTCTGTGAGTATGACAAAAATTGCTTCAGCTTTTTTTGGCTTTTAGACGCAATTCGTAACGTAAGATAGGTATTGGTAATAAAAAAATAACTGCAAAAATAATGGGAATACTTTTTAATACATACTATAGGTAAATTATGAGTTTGAGTCGAGTCACGTTACAGGTTCTGACCCGAGAACTCGACTCGCGTGGATTTCGCGCGTCGCGTTTTTGCCTGCCACGAGGGTCCGCAATCCTCAATCTCTTCTTGTTCTTGACCAAAAACAATCCATGAGATTGGGATAGATTCTCCCATAAACACTTGGCACTGGCGAAAATGCAGTGCTAACGTCAAGCAAGAGTCCATTAATTATAAATAAATAAAAAATGAGTTTGAGTCCGTTTACATCCGTAAAAATAAATATGTTTATTTTCAGACAACACTTTGACTACTTATATAGGGACTAGTTACGCGTGTAATTCTACGAACTAACATTTCTGCTACTTTTTGCGATAGGCGAGGTAACACGAAATCCACAACTTTGGATGTTATTCCCATAACTTCAGATTCTAATTTTGAACGTTAAAAATCACGAAAAGAAGTCTAGTGTGAAACCCAAACGTTCTAAGTTCGAAATTATTGTTTCGCAATTATAGGCTGCCTCGTTTAGTGATAAAGTATAAAATTGAATGTAAATGCACATGATCTTATACCGTGGCTGAGGGGAAATGCTACCGCAAGGCTAGTCCTTATAATAAATAGTCATAGAGACAACATGTTCATGCCATGGGATTTTCATATGCAGATAATATCTGACGTGGCGACGGCCGGCCATACGGTTTTTTTTTTATTTTTTTTTATTTATCATTTAAAAATATATATTATTACACCTTTTACTTGGAACTGAGCATGCGTTTAGACTTATCTAGATGTTGTCTGGAGGTAGTTCAGAGTAACGAAGGTCCCGAGGTCCGTGCTTGGACTATACCGTTTTGTTAACTATCGTAATGAATTGTGTTAGTGTGAATTTGTATTAGGTACTTTGTACCTTTCGTGATAACTAAACAATTTTTTTACTATTTACTGTAGTTCTTCGCTGGTAAAGCCACGTGTACAAGCCAGTTAAATAATTATTGTAAAGTAAAAAACCCACAACAATACGCTTCGTCGAATAGGAAATGACGTCTCTCGCTTAGAAAAAGTATATGTCTTGAATGAGTATCACGTTTCTACCGTATGAAACAAAAGGGGCAAACTTTCTTAGGTTGGTGTGCGTGAGGCGTCATATAAATTATGTCTGTGTGCGTGTATATGGACAGGGTTTAGCGGCCAGTACTGGGGTGCGTTCACGACCTTTAGGTGCGGTTGTTTTTCAACTCGCTCTAAGGTACGGAACGACCACGCCAATTTTTAACTCGCTATGAGGTACGCAACGATCACGGTTGTTTTGTAACCTCAAATTTTGACATTTAAAGTAATATGGGCTTCCAGGGCTTCCATCACATCCAAATACAATAAAAAAACTCATTTTCCATGTTAGCAAATAAAAAAATTGTTTGAAGAACAAACTTTTATTCAAAACGCGCGAATAGTCAAGTAACCACAGATAATTAAAACGTCAGAGTGTTTTTTAACCATCGAATTTGATGGTTAAAAGTTGCAACCCGTCAGAGGTTCGGAACGGTTGAGTTGTGACAACCGAGTTGCAAAGAGCATTTTTCACCGAGCCTCGGAACGGCGTTAGAGCGAAAAGTTGCACTCGGGGTGCACCTGGTGCGTACGTTCTGAACGCAGCCCTAGTTGCAATTTTTTTCTTCGTTTTCCTAGCTTCGACTATCAATCTTGACATATAACTTATCCAAGGTCTCTCGCATCCACGACATGACATGCTACGTCAAAAACATCAAACAGCGGTACGCGGTTCCACGTGACTGTACTCTTATACAATTCCTTAAATATTAATAGCTTGTACGAGTCTAGACGATTGGGGAAACTGTCCCAAGTGTCAGTTATAGTAACATTTGATCACTTTCTGGTTGGCTTTATGCCTAGTTTGCGTCTACTTTACTTTTGACGTTTCTTATTTGTTTTGTGATTAGATGGAAGATACTGGCGTATCGTGCATTAGAAAATGGCTCATAACTCTCTGTTTGATATTGTTGCACCTACTTATTTAATAATACTCATTACAATAAACATCTTACAATAATTAATTTATACAAAAAAGCAAAATTTATGGACATAGCAGAGATGACATAGATTGTAAGGTAAAAAAAATATTTGCTCTAGTGTCATTAATCATTATCCAGGGAGAAAACATGGGAATACGCTTGTATGGACAAAACGGTACTAGTCTATCCTTATAGGCCCGATTCGACCAAACGCGAGTAAATTTTATTCTTAGATTACCTAAGTCGCCGGTTACTCTAGAGTAAACTGATTTTGCGTTTTACCAACCCTAATCTATGAATAAGTTGAGAGTAAATTTTACACGGCCAATTTTGACGGTGTTTAGCTTATACCGAGACTAATGAAATGTCAATGTCACATCTAAACTATTATAAAACTGTAGCAGAAAGTTTGTCTGTACATTGAAGATATTAAAAAAAAAAAGTTACGATATGGTTTTTAGGTGTCCCTGATTCCATATCACCAATTTTTGGATTTTTTGTCTGTCTGTTTGTTTGTTTGTGTGTTTGTTTGTTTGAACGAGTATCACGCAAAAACTACTGAACCGATTTTGATGAAACTTTTTTGTTTGATAGCTAATGATCTGACTTAAAATCTGGTATATAATTTGTGCGGACAAAGTCGCGGGTTAACTCTAGTTATTAATAAAATTATAATAAAAAGAAACCTAACAAATTAAAACTTTATAGCCTCACATTGCAATAAGTACGGATTCAACGACTTCTTTCTTTAGTTGGATTACTCTTGTATAGTTACTCTTCTATAAATCAAAGTTTGGTCAGGCTGACGTAACCTCAGGGTTAAAAGCTCCAAAAAAAACAAAATCCGGAATTGAATCCGGACTTAATGTTACTAAATAATTATCAACAAGGCGAGAAGTTTCTGCAAGTATAGTAAGTCCTTGGTAAGTCTAATCTTAGCTTTGGTCACAGGTGCTCTATCGTTTGTGACAACCCTATCGGGATTGCCACACAGAGTGCAGAGATAGCTTCCGGAGATTGAGACCTTGGAAGCCACATGCTCCTCTAATCATTTCGAAAACTGTAGTGTAGGACACACAATCTATATGTTGATATGCAATTATGCATTAGGTAAGCTTGTAAATAAATTAAATAAATAACGCTCATAGGCCCATACATTGTAATGATTGACACAGATTATATAAGGTCTAACAAAATTAGCTGAAACTATTTTAAGGGTATGCTCAGACCATCAAACTGAACAACTTTCTCTACGGGGCCAATATCGAAATCTCGAAAAAAAAATCTGCTGCCACATACATTTGAGTCAAGTTGTGTTTTCAGTTTTGTATGGGACATCAAATTTTTTTTTCGCGATTTCTATATTGGCCCCGTAGAGAAAGTTGTTCAGTTTGATGGTCTGATCATACCCTTAAAATAGCGATAGAGCCCGATAGGCTCACGATGATAATTTGAGTGTACGCTAAATATCATTTGCAAACGCGCCGTACTGTTCGAGGGTACTATAAAAAATTAAATTAAAATTTCATTCATTGGTCTATTCATGAATAGGGCGGGGCTAGACAGCGCTTTTATTTTTTTGTATGCAAGCAAAAATGAGCCTAGTGGTGGTCAGGTGGAAAAGTCCTTTTCTTTTTATTACGTATGGGTTTGCTCTTGACCTCAATCCAGTCCTCAGGACGAAGATGGGGTCGAAGATGAAGCGAGCTTACCCAGAAGAAGCCTATTCTTCCGTTCTTTAAAGGAATTCGGGTTGTAAGCGCTCGGAAATACTGTCGCCTACGTACCTTAGGTAGGTACTCGGATTTAAACGGAAAATTTTCGCAGCATTTTGATACACGTTGCATGCTAAGTCGGTTAAAACTAATAAAATTTTAGCTCAAACCAAAGCACTACGAATGCTCAATCCAGACAGGCCATAAAATCGCTACTAACACAATAAAAGTCAGCTGTCTGTGTTTCATCCAACAAGAATTTAAAAAAGAAGGCGCAAAATATAGTTTATAGTTAATTAGGTGACGTTAACTACCGTAAGAGGCTTGTACCGCCTCTTGTTTTACTGCTACTTGGTATGTGAACGAAAAATGGCGTTAGAAGTAGCTTGTTATGATGCGACGCCCATAACTTTGGTATGTTTGAAGGACAAGACAAGTCAACTGGCCCTATGTAGATAATGTGCTCACGCCCATGTCCCACTGGGGTATACAGAGACAATCGAATGCCTCTTACTACGACATCTCACCTTTACAACTTCCATAAGTTGCTTCATGTACACACGGCGACACATCAAGCTATACAAAACCAACATAAGCTGGACGCGGGATGTTATGCGTTTGGTACTCGACCTACGCGCGGCCAGCTTATTTTGGTTTTGTATAGCTTGATGCGTCGCCGTGTGTACCTAACTACTTACTTATACAAATATACCTACATATTTCGTTATTTATACTACTACATATGGAGATGTTGAGTAACAAGCTGAAATGAAATGAGGGTTTTTCCGAAAGCCGTAAAGACAGAAAAAGAATTTCTAAATGGCCCAATAGATTGAGTTGACGCGAGATGGATGTACAGTCTTGGTAAGGCTGCATCATATACATACCGTATTATTAATATAATACAAATAAAATATTAATAAATAGTTTTTTTTTAAATAACTTTTAAAACATGAAAAGACACTCCGTCAACAGATGTGTCTGAACAAGTGACGTGCATTTATTTTAACTTTTCTAGCCTAAATTACCATCTTCGGAACTAGGACATGTCAACGCGATCTATAGAGGCCTAAACTACGTTTAAACTTGTAGTCAGAAAAATTCCAAAAAAATCCAGCCAACTCCAAATGTCATCAATTTTACTTTGATAGGCAGGATCGGCCTAGCGACAGTAGTAACGCACCGTATGAAGAGGCGTTTTCAGCCTCTTGCTTCAGATGAAAGTTAACTAAAATCTCCCTAACAAGAAACGTGTTAAAACACTCTACCAGTTCCCCAAACGATTTCAATCAGAACATTTTCAAAGGAAAAGTAAATGGGCATTTTCTGGATGAGTGCACCATGTCATTGGCTTCATGTACGCTTAACTAACACGAGTTCATTTTTGAAAAAGGCAGCATTAGGCGGTATTTATTTTTTTAATTATTTTGTAGATTTGACGGAAGTAATTTCCGGGTGCATCATGTTCTCACCAGTTGGCTTGGAAACGATGGGTTCTTGAGGCCCAGAAGCCAAAAAAATGGTTAGAAATGTCAATGCGTCTCCACAAGACCACGGGTGACCGTAGAGCTGGCAGCTTCTCTGGCCAAAGAATTAGGTTAACTATGTAGTAATAGATACTCTTTCTTATACTGTCGGTTGACTATTCAAAGGGGGAACGCTGCCAGGGACCCTATCTCGTGGGGATGCATCCAGGACCTTACTGTTTTGCTGTTAACATTTTGTATTATTATGAACCTGTTAAAGTATTTATTTTTCGAATCATAAACTATCAATCCTTTTATACATCCTTCTTAATATAAATAAAAAAATAAAAATAAAATTGTTTATTATTTCTCAATATTTTTACATAATTTGAGTTGAGATCCACCCTTCGAGCATGATAAATGCTTGTATTGGGAGGAACTCGCAATTTCCCACGGTTACAAATCATTTAGGTATATTGAGACAAGCCAAATAGGTAATAATTTCAAATAAAGTAGGTATGTAAGTATGCATGCATATTTTATGAATTAAAATAATTAGGATTAAGACTAGACCAAGGGTCCGACCCACAATATGCTGACACTTTTTTTAGGGGATGATCAGACCGTCAAACTGAACAACTTTCTCTGTGGGTCCAACATCGAAATCGCAAAATAAAAATCAGCCGTCCTATACATTTGGCTCGAGTCGGTTTGCAGTTTTGTATGGAACACCAGATTTTTTTTCGCGATTTTTACGTTGGTCCCGTAGAGAAAGTTGTTCATATTTATTATGTAAACAATAAACGACGGTACTAGTAAAAACACAAATTACATAATGTTCTGTGACGTAGACGAACTGACGAAGACATGGGTGACCGAAAGCTAGTGTGTTATACATTTCGAAACTAAAGTAGGGAGTCGCGCTGCAAGTCTGGGGGAGGTCAGACGCGTGCGTATTGGCATCTGTTAGGCTTGCACGTGGCTCCGTCATTTTGTAAATTTTTTTGTGTTTTAACTATAAAACGTTAACTTGAGATTATAATAAACTACTTGACATTGGCAGAAATGCTACTAATCATTTTCCTACGTGTACTCTCCACATAACGAGACATTGGCACAATTGTGATAACGCATCGGACGCCATTAAATAAAAATAGAATAGAATAGAAACTAAAGTGAATGAAACCGCCGGCTAAGCCGATTCCAGATAAATCCATTTACATTTCCACATTGTAGCACTCACAAAATATTGTGTATTGAGTAAAAACACTCATAGATAGCTCCCACGCATTGTTTAATGGAATCTTGTTGAGTGCAGCTTTTGAGATAGCGCGGCTTTTGGTGATAAACACTTGAAACTAATACAGAAGGTGTGCTAGCCTGGAAATCAACCAAGCACGTAATCACTGTAAACACTTCTCCATACAAATAGTACCACCGATATAGAGATGTAGACAACGATATAGAATACATATATAGATACAAACATCCATGACTCGGGTACAAATATTCATATTCATCATACTAAATATTCGAACCCGCGGGCCTCGGCACAGCAGGCAGGTTCATTACAGACTGTGCTACCGGGCCGTCGAATATACACACAAAATTTTATAAGAATCGGTCAAGTAGTTTAAGAGGAGTTTTGTTACAAACACCGTAACCGAGAATTTTATATATTAGAGATAAATAAAATTTAAATTGTTCTTTAAAAGTTCGAGTCGAAGAAAGATGTTTAGTTTATTAAAAAGGACCCTGTAATAATGTATTTATTTAGAATCAATCTTAGCGAAAATCGTAGACAATAGACAATAAAATACAAAGTTTTATTTTCCAAAACACGTCACAAAACTTAACTTTGTTTCGAAACTACAAGTGGCCTTAACAATTTGTCACCGCCTTCCCTTTATCAATAGTCCTGCAAATCAAACCATTATCATCCCTAAAATGTAGGTGTTAAGAGTTTAGACTAAGGTCTTCTTGGAATGTTCTATCTTACCGAACGACTGACAGCGAAGAAGTTAATTTAAGTTTATCCATTTATCGTTAAATGTTCGACTTGGTTAAATAGTTCAAGTTAACTGATAGGTTTCCTTTATAGAAGAGGGACGTCCATGAGTTATTGAGAACGGGATAATATAGATATGGCCTGAGTCTTTGGATGGGTGACCTTATACCTAAATGTTATTTCATCATTATAATATCTGTGTCTCTAAGACCTTAAAAAAATAAATTAGTATCCCCACATTTTCGACTCAGTAAGGTCAACACATCTTTCATGGGGCACTGTATACGCTATTATAATAAGATACCAGAGGATATTCTAAACTTGCCAGACAAAAAGTTTAAGTCCCATGTTAAACAAGTCCTCTGTAAAAAGGCCTACTATAAACTCGATGACTATTTGAATGACCAAAATGTCTGGTCTTGACAATGTTACTCTATGTAATGCAATATTGTATTTTAATTGTACTTTGTATATTTTGTTTTGTTTAAAAGATGTGTGTTGTAAAGTTTCTGGCCGCATCTTCTCTCAACGAAACACCTTCCGACGCGGTGGTAGACTCAAAAAATGACGTCAAAAAGCCATCTATGTGATATTATTTAAAATAAAAAAATTTTGAATTTTGAATTTTGCTTTGGAAAACGAGTCAAGCGGTCCAAGGGTGTAGTTATAACAAGGGTCTACTTTTTTATTAAAATCATAATACAGGGTGTAAGTAACAGCCTAGCAAATACGGAAACGGTGACCTTAGACCATCAAACTGAACAACTTTCACTATGGAGACTACCTCAGGAGACGCGAAAAAAAAATTACATGTCCCATACAAAACTGCTGTACCTACCCGACTTAAATGTATGGGAGAGCTGATTTTTTTTCGCGTCTCCTGAGGTAGGCTCCATAGTGAAAGTTGTTCAGTTTGATGGTCTAAGTTCACCGTTTCAGTATTTGCTAGGCTGTCACTTACACTCTGTATATTTACTTATTAAATATTGTCCTAGTGATATGTCACTTTGTGCGTTTTTCCCCAGTTGGTTAGGACATTGCAGGCTGAATCACCTAATTGTCTGAAAAGATAAAATTATTCCGTGCTTCGGATGGCACGTTAAGCCGTTGGTCCCGGCTACTATCTCTGGTGGTAGTAGTCGATACATAAAAACCACGTCAGAGGCCGTAAAAGGCGGTCTGAAAAAACAGAAATATTTTTCTGATGAAAAATTATCTTATCATCAGCCAATACCTATACGTCCAACTGCAGGGCACAGGCCTACCCTCAGGGAGGGTGTATGGGCGTTAGTCCACCACGCATACCCAATGCAGATTGGTAGACTTCACATACGCATCAGAATTTTCTTCAGCGTGTGTAGGTTACTTTTCGTTTGCCTTCACCATTGAGAGCTGTCTGAGCTGATGAGAGCAGTCAGTTACGTACATAAGTTAGAAAAACTCATTGGTACATTGGCATATCTCTCTTGCGGATTTTTCTATTCTATAGAAACATTGTGTTCTATCTAAGACTGATGATGACTATCAGAAGATACCAAAGTTAAATAAGTTTTGTACCTGAATACTTCGCAATTACAACTACAGCGCTATATTGTTCAACTACGAAACATTTATGTGAAAATTTTACAGAAGTCACAAGCAATTTTAGTCCTTATTACAAAGGCAGTTACAGGTAGACTTGAAATTAAAGTACATACATAAACGGTACAAGTATAATTGTCTCAGTCCCGGACTGGAATTCACTTGGAAGCAGTGTTGCCAGCTGGATCTGTTCAAAAGTAACCGGAAATAGATAAAAAGTAACCTTTTGATGTGAAAAGCAACCTTTCATTTTTTTCCAGTAAGAAGTTACTTTTAAAAGTTAATAGACAGATGTTGTTTGTATTAACTTACAGAAATATAAACAATTCAGTAGCGTTTTCATTGATATGTTACATTTTTCATTCGATTGGTCGATCGAGCGAGTAAGTGAGACGCTTTAGTCATATGGGATTTGGTACACATTAGTGCGAAAGAGAAGAACGTGTTTTAGGAGTTGCACTCACTACTTTACGAAAATGTGTTCCATTTCATGGAAAAATAAGAATTTTAAATTGATTAATACAAATTCAGAAAAATCACCTAAAAGTAACCTTTTGAATCGTATAACCTAAAAGTAACCTGACAGACCTAAAAATCACCTAAAAGGTTGCAAAAGTAACCTTCTGGCAACACTGCTTGGAAGTGGGAACAGACAAACAAAAAAGCAGTAGTGGCATCGTAGGTACAGTATTTGGGGAATTGGGAAGTAGACTGCATCAAATATATTTTAGTTATGATATCTTCTCAGTAAAAATACGTTTGAAAATAATGCTAAACTTACATTTTCAGTTATTTTGTAACTTGATACAAGGATACATTATAAAAAGTATCGATACGACGACGAAAAACAATGACGTCACTATCATGATTTAGTACAATTTTCCATAAAAAGCTTGTGTTTTGACGTTTGATAAAGAGTTGCTGAGTTGGAAACTCGCGGATTGGGGAGACTGTGAACCCAGAAATTAAGCAAAAGATCAGAATCTATCCTTCCGGCTTTGGCAAAACCCGAAAATACTATGTTATGTACTAGATAAGGTATTTGATCCTATATTGTACATCAACTGCAGGGCACAAGCCTACCCTCAACTCAAAAGGAAGTATTAGTCCACCACGCGTGCCCAATGCGGATAGGTAGACTTACCAAACGCATCAGAATTTCTTCTTCAACGTATGCAGTTACCTCAAGAAGACGTTTGAGAGCTGGTATGACGTACGTATGTTGGAAAATTTTATTGGTACATGGCATGTTATCCTTGCGGATTCGAACCCACACTTCAATGACATTCTATACAAGGAGGACTTCGCCTCAGTGCGCTATTAACGGGACCACTAAGTTAATGCTTAGTTGTTGTACATTACTGTGCTGTAACCGAATACATTTGAAAGATTTGAAAGGACTGGAATGTCAGCGGCAATGTATGACAGCTAAGCATAACTGATGCATACAAAGGTGACATAAGAGACATGTGCCATTTTTTGGTTCTGTTATTTATTGTATGACGTGGTGACTCCCATATAGAATGTCATTGCCACACTTAAATGATTCCAGTTTATTTCTCGTACTTTATCTAAGAATAGATAATATCCTACATTCAATAACAACAGAAGTACGTAGCCATTGGAAATGAAATCTCATTTTCGCATACGGATTTCAAACTTATCGGTGAATTTGAGAAATGTCACTCCAGATCATGCAGGTTCAACCGTCAGCACTCCCACATAACTGAAGTGCAGTGAGAAGTGCATTCCGATGCAGGAATAAATTAGATACCAGGTGCATTGTACCCATTGATCAAATAGATATAAGTACGTTGACACTTTTTTAAGGGGATGATCAGCCCGTCAAACTGAACAACTTTGTCTATGGGACCAACATCGAAATCGCAAAAAAAAAATCAGCTCTTCCAAACAAAACTGCAAACCTACTCGAGCCAAATGTATAGGACAGGTGATATTTTTTTCGTGATTTCGATATTGGTCCCATAGAGAAAGTTGTTTAGTTTGATGGTCTGATCATCGCCTTAAAATAGTTTCAGCTAATTTTGTTAGACGAAGAATTTTGAAGTAGGATTGCAGCTTTTGCAGCAAACAGACTTCGATCCAAAATATTTTGATAGAAGAAAACAGCAGATTTTATTTCGCGATTTTGTTCGTATGGTCATGGTTATCCCCAAATGGACAGTAGACATATGTACGCGTATATTGAATTATAGACGTGATAAAAATACAAGTTCTATTGTGTCTCGTTCACTGTTCTTAAGTGTTAAAAATAATTCACTTCAGGATTGACTCAAAATATACACAATTTCTCTACCACAAAACAGAAACATCGTCCGAACATGTACGTGCTACGTCAAACTCATGTTCCTTCAAAATGCACTTGCAATTTCTTATCGAAAACCTACGTCATTCCAACATAATCTAATGTACTAGAATAACAAGTTTTATAAATACACCTTCAAAGAAAATGGACTTAAGTAAGTCAGCTTTACGTTTCAAAACACTTTGTCAGCAAAGGAGCTGCAATTAGAAAAAAAATCACTTTTTGTACAGCTAAAAATGTGCTGTAAAGTTAATATTAAATAGAAGCTATTTTAGAATAATTTACGTTGCTTAAAAATTATGAAGGAAATGCGAAATAGGCTATAGTTTTTTGCAAAATTAACGTCGATGTCAAGTTAAAGTCGTTATAATTTTTAATATTATAACAGGGTATAACAGGGGCTGATTCAGATGGCACTTGGGGCATCTTTTTATGGTTCCGTACCCAAAGGGTAAATACGGGACCCTGTTACTAAGACTCCACTGTCCGTCTGTCGGTCCGTCACCAGCCTGGATCTCATTGAACCGTGATAGCTAGACAGTTGAAATTGAAATCTTCACATATTATGTATTTCTGTTGCCGCTATAACAACAAATAAAATAAATATTTAAGTGGGGTCCCATACAACAAACATGATTTTTTGGCCGTTTTTTTCATTTGTGGTTTCGCCAAAGGACTCACCAACGCCAAATATTGTATGAAATATTCCAGGTAATTTAAAAAAAATATATTATGTCACACTTACCTAGTTAGAATTGTAATATCGATTTTTTCACGCCACACGTATTATTAAGTTTCATTCATGTACGGGACCTATAAGTCTGGGTCTCAAATTACATGGCCTCTTAAATTACATAAAGTGGTCTAGGAGACGAATAACAAAACATAGGCTCCCATTGTTGGGACCCGTCTTCATAGACGGGTGGAAACTTAAATCAGCACCTGAATGTGAAGAATCTTAGAACTTTGAAAACATTGAATCAATTCAAAACGAATTGTTTCATTATTTATGTTTATACAGGGTGTAAGTGACAGCCTGAAACGGTGAACTCAAACCATCAAACTGAACAACTTTCACTATTGAGTCTACCTCAGGAAACGCCAAAAAAATAAGCTGTCCCTTACATTTTAGTCGGGTAGGTACAGTAGTTTTGTATGGGACAGCTGATTTTTTTTGGCGTTTCCTGAGGTGGGCTCCATAGTGAAAGTTGTTCAGTTTGATGGTCTGAGTTCATCGTTTCAGTATGTGCTACGATGTCATTTACACCATATATGTATAACACAGATTTAATGGGATGCGAAAAGGCGTCATATTCACGACTCTGTGAGTGTCTCGGATCCTGCACAAGTATGGAAGTTCCTTAAAACCTTAGGCATTGGTAAATCTTCTGACTCCTCTCCAATCACTATTGACCTTTCTGCTCTTAATAGACATTTCTCTCTTCCTCCTGTTTCTATCGATCCTCTCATCAAATCTAATACTCTTCTAAACCTCTCCAAATTACCATTGCCTGACTGTCCCCCTTTAACTTTCACCCCGGTAACGGAGCTTGATGTCAGGAAGCATATTCTCTCCATCTCCTCTACCGCAGAGGGTCGTGACTCTGTATCCTCCCGTATGATCTCCTTGATCCTTCCTAAAGTCCTTCCTACACTTACACCCTTATTTAATTTCTCCCTGTCCTACAGTTTTTTCCCTTCGACTTGGAAACTTGCGCTAGTCATTCCTTTGCCAAAATCAACGAATCCCACTTCCTTCTCCCAATTCCGGCCTATTTCTGTGCTCCCGTTCTTATCTAAAGTCCTAGAGCTGATTGTACATAAACAGCTCTCTTTCTTTCTTCATTCCAATAAATTACTAAGTCCACTGCAATCCGGTTTCCGCCCAGGACACAGCACTGTTTCTGCTCTCTTAAAAGTGTCTGATGATATTCGTTTTGCAATGGAGAATAAAATGCTTACCGTACTTACTCTTCTCGATTTCAGCAGTGCTTTTAACTCTGTGGATTTAATGTTAATGTTCTGCTTGGTATTCTCCGGTCCCTCAATATTTCTCCACCAGCTATCTCCTGGTTTAACTCTTATCTTCGAGGCCGCTCGCAGTGTGTCCGCTCTGACGGGATTTTCTCGGAATGGTGTGATCTCACGGCTGGCGTTCCTCAAGGCGGCGTTCTTTCCCCTCTCCTCTTCTCGGTTTTTATTAACACTATAACCACTGTAATTTCCTCTAACTTACATCTGTACGCTGATGACTTACAAATTTATAGACATTGTAAGGACTGCGATATTGACAACGTTATTGGTGCTATTAATGAAGACTTGGAGCGTATCTATTCATGGGCTCAGTCTCATGGTCTAATGGTCAATCCCTCTAAATCGCAGTCCATGGTCATCGGTAGTAGGTACATGTGTAACCGTCTAAATTTGTCTGTAATCCCTTCTGTTGTTTACAACAATATTATTATACCCTACAGTAAGTCCGCCAAAAATCTCGGTGTCATTTTTGACTCCAACTTATCCTGGGCAGAACACATTAACCAACTTAGTAAAAAAGTCCACTTTTTCTTTCACTCCCTTAAACGCCTCCAAAATTTCCTACCTTTCAAAACCAAAATCTCCCTAGCCCAATCCTTAATCCTCTCTATTATTGACTACGCAGATGTTTGTTATCTCGATGCCACTGAGGAGTTGATCAACAAACTGGAACGACTCCAAAACCTAGCCATACGCTTCATTTTTGGCTTACGGAAGTATGACCACGTGTCCGAGTACAGGGCTCAGTTAAAGTGGCTCCCTATTCGCAAGCGTCGTGATGTCCATATCCTCTGTCTCCTCCACAAAATCCTTCACAATCCTTCCGCCCCTAGCTATCTCCGTGATCGTTTCTCCTTCTCCCGCCCTCCTGACAAACCTTGTCGATCTCATATCCGTACCCAACTTAGAATCCAGACCCACTCCACCGACTTCTACTCCTACTCTTTCACTATCCATGCTGCCCGGTTGTGGAACTCACTCCCCGCCGATATTCGTGATTGTCAAACATTTGCGTCCTTCAAAAAGCAAGTGAATGAACACTATCACTCTCTAAAATAATCCATAGTTTATGTATGTTTATTGTATCTATTTGTTTATTTATAATTATGTTTATTTATATTATATTTATATTTATATATATATATATATATAACTTCCATTTAACAACAAGTATCTAGTTTTTATCATTTGTGCTGTACACATTTTGTCTGCCTCACACTTCAGAACTGTCTCTGTTGCGGGTTTGCTGGAAGAGATCTCTTTAGAGATAAGCTCGCCCTTTGTACATGTCTACTTTAATTGTTTTTTCTGTATTGTTATGTGTACAATAAAGTGTTAAATAACACAGATTTAAAAAAGTTTGTATTTTAGATAGAGAATATTTCTCGAAATGAATGTTACATACTACATACATACATACTAAGTACATAAAAATGTGATTGGCTTATTTTGCTATAAAATGTAGGCATGCGACACCTACATCGTTTTCTTGACTTTAGCAGGGTTATATGTACGTACCTACCTATTTTAATTCAATGAAATTGTTTAGAAACCTACATTTTATCTAAATCTAAATTTCTTAAAAAGTAAACAATTTAGGAATATAAAATCATCAGAACCACTACGCCACTGCCCAAATGTTTTGAGTAAACAATGAATCTCCTCAGTGTTTAAACTAGTTAAGTAGTCAAACCAACAAGTTGGACTTCTTAAAGTAGAATAAATTCACGTACAAAAACAACAAACAAAATAAACCAAAAGTGGGTTTATTTACTTTTCCTTGTAAAAGTAGATAAGGTATTTTAAGTACAAAAAGTAATCTCGCCAGAGAGATCAAATTATATGAACTTACTCTTTCATCTAAGGCCTCAATTTATTCTAGACACAGTATCACAAGAACAATGTTCTTTATGCTTTTTTATTTAAAATTAAACGTTAATATTCACAAAAAAAAACTTCATCCATATTTTTCAACCTCTTCATGTTATAACGAAACTCTCTACAGGGTTGTAACTAGACATTTTCTTTAAAAAACAAATAGTTCAAGGTTGAAATTACAATTGTAAAAACTTAGCTATCAAATCAAAAGTGTTCCGTGTTGTTCTTGATTCCCTTATTCAAGAGAGCAATTTTTGTTGATTAATTAAAAAGATTATGATGGTTTTAATTTGAAAGACGTTTTGATACTTAGAATTAATAAATTTTTTGTAAAGTCCATTGGCAACACCACCAATATCAAACGTCATCAGATGATGTAAACCATAAACAAACTTTTCTCGACTTTTAATATTGCCATCTACTGATTTTTCGTTTTACTAGTCTTTGAAAACGCCTTATTGCAACCTAGTGTTTCCACTGAATCACTTCTATTAAAATCAATGCTTTTTATATCGCAAACTATTCAATATCGAGTGCAAAGATTTGTTATTTAGGTCTTTTACAGTTCAAAGCATAGATCATAATAAAATTCTTATAAAATGCGATACGATGCAAGAGCATCTGCCCGGGGCGGATGGCTATTAAAAACTTAATAAAACCGTTACTTTATACAATTTTATGGAGGAAAATCCTCAATAGTGTAGAAGTATAATAAATATTGGAACTTCAGAGAATGTTATTAGTTGCGTCGATCAATGTCTAATATGTCTATAGACAATAACATAGGTGTCTGTGCTGGAAAGATAAATTTGAAAAATGTCTGGTCTTTTAAATTTTTATGGAAAATAAAAATACAAGTCTTTATAGAAAATTAACTCAAGAGCTATTGAATAATTATGTATAGAACAGACAACGCGCAGCTTTTAGCGCAGCAATTAGCAGTGCGGGACGCGCACCGGGGGCTTCGCGGTACAGCACGCGCCCTGCTCATGCTAAGTTAGAGCCCATCGGCTCAAACGAGTGTTACAATAAACTTAGTCTGGGTGTCGCCTCTAGTAGGTACCTCAATGTCAAGAGCAAAAACAAAGCGGTGGTGGTCCAGTGATTAACCTTGCCTACCGTGCAGGAGGCGATGGTTCGATCCCCGTCCAGGTCGACTCGTACCAAAATGAGAGAAAACATCGTGAGAAAACCTACATGCATCAATTTGTAGGCAAGTATTGTACCCACCACGGTCCATTATTATAAGTGCCGACGGGCTCACTCCCCGTCACACTGGACAGAGTTTCGGTACTACTAGTGAAACGTGGATGTTCTTTGGTTTCAGAATATCTCTGATATATATCCTTCGGGGAATATAGTCGTATACACATGAGCACTTGCAAAAACATAGACTAGGTTTCTTTTGAAGAGTTTTTATGGTCGAAAAACTAAGCTCACTAGGACTCATCACACCCATCACAGTCGTTAATCAGTCCGTCTTCATACATAGGTCTCCTCCGTATGACGTCGAGTCCCTCGTACCCTCTGCATACAGTTGAGGCGCGCGTTTCGCCTAATATTCATAGACTTATCTTTCTGGTGCGCGGCCTCCACCCCTCGTGGTTTCTCTGGGTCTCAACTCCAGTGTGTTCTTTTGGTCCACTGATCAATATCTAATCCATACGTGCAATATATCTTGCCCACCTCCACTTCCGATGTTGTCTCCGGTCATATATTCTAAATACGTATGCTGAAAATAAATATTGCCAAAATTGCATTCATAAAAGTTTTTCTGGCTACCCCTTAGGGGAGTATGTTCTTGAATGGTGCTAGATACAAAGATACGTATCATAATATTATTAATGTTACAAAACCCTTTAAATTAAAAAAAAATTAGTCTCCTTATTTTTTTCTCAGAAACATATTTTGACGACATTGAAAAATTCAACTAAGTAAGCAAAACAAAATCAAAAGTTCAAATCAAGGTTAAAATACGAAACAAACAACAAGCTTTCCTTTCAGTTTTATTGGTATTTCTACCTTCAATTTAGAATAAACAAGACTAACAACCCGAATAAACAATATCTAGGCATAGATATACTTAGTGATGCAAGGCAACTAATATTATAATTTTACGAATACGAACATTGATTCTATTATTCGGCGAGTACGCACGGCGACACATGAAGCTATACAAAACCAAAATAAGCTGACCGCGCGCAAGTCGAGTAATTTTAACGTCGCGCGGCCAGTTTATGTTGGTTTTGTATAGCTTGATGTGTCGCCGTGTGTACGAAAATAAAGTATATTTGATTGATTGATTCATTGAAAATAAATACGAATAACAAAACATAACAGAACAAACACAAGACAAACACAGAACCGCTACAAATAACCGAAAAGGCTATAATTATCATCATCATCAGCCTATAAACGTCCCACTGCAGGGCACAGGCCTACCCTCAGGTGTATGAGCTAATGCCCACCACGCGTGCCCAATGCGGTTTGGTAGACTTCTCATACACATCAGAATTTCTTCTTTAGCGTATGCAGGTTTCTTCACGATGTTTTCCTTCACCGTTTGAGAGCAGTTTGTATTACGTACATAAGTTAGAAAATCTCATTGGTACATGGCATGTCTTCCGTGCGGATTTGAACCCGGACCCCCAAAATTGGGTGTCCGTACCTCTTCGGAACGCGCCACCGGCGTTCATAATTATAAGTATAAGAACGTTTAATTTACTTTTATAGATTAAGAAATAATATGATTTTAATACGTAAGTAATATAAGAAACAGTTGATAAAATTATTGTTTCAAAAATACAATTCGTTTTCATTTTTGAGGGCATGTGTCTTTTTGGCAGAAATTAAGTGGGTTTTTCGAAAATAATTTATTACAAATGTCTTCCTGATATTCGGCGAATACGAATGTTCGTATTCGTTGCATCACTACCGTAAATAAAGCTAAAATAAAATAAAATGGCGGACGATAAGGTGGAAAGAAGCTAATTTTCTTGCGCGATCCTTTCAAAAACTTGCGAGTAAATTGATTAGGTTTGGGTCGTTCAGGATCAGGGTCTATAAAACACCTTTGGAGGTCAGGGTCAGATTTGTGATTAATGGCCCTTAGGGATTCTCGAGAATCTTGGGGCCCCTTTTAGTGCGGCACAGATATTTAGCGACGTTTCATGTCAGTTACTTTTGTAGATTGTGTAAGTAACTACTTGTTCTTGCTCTAAATTCGGTTGGAATAGTTCTTATCACAAACTATCCGAAATAATACTGTTCCCATCGTGTCCTACTAACAGGGGGATTACAAGTATTTACGCAAAACAAATTTAAAAAATTGGCCAAGTGCGAGTCAGACTTCTCGCGCACCGAGTTTTCCAATACATATACATTACACACACAACACAGAAACACAATACACATAACACAACACACCACAACGCCACCACATAGTAAATTTTCAAAAATAAATGGTTTTCTCCGGGACCCTACGCGAAAGCCCGACTCACATTTCTGCTCACACCAAGTTTAACTCTTGTATGTTTTACCGTTTTTACGATAGAGCACATCAAAAGTAAAAAACAAACTAGTTTCTTGTATGGGGGGGTTCCCGCTTAATTTTTTATTACTTTAATCCGCCATAATAATACAAATTCTGTAAAGATTTCAACCAGCTAACTGTAATGTAACGGTTCAAAGAAAGCCCTTTATAGGTCGAACAGGACGGACGGACGGACGGACAGCAGGCTCATCATTGGGCACCCTTTTGGAACACTAAAACGGCCAAATTAGTAATTCGAGAAGTCCGTTCTTAAACCGTACATCTTTCGTTTTATATTCCGTGGTCTTCACGATTCTCCTGGACCCATGCCTGTCGAAACTGCCAAAGAATGTTGGTAGATTAATCGAATTGTTCTACTTTGTACAAGAAGCTCGTTTACAAGGTCGTATAGGTACAAATAGTTTCCACTGGTGTTAAGTACTGACACTTATCTGTTTTCTACTTTAGGAAGGTTTGCTGTTATACAGGGTGCAAACTTAAATGCGTTAAATTTCAGGTTTGCTCCTATAGTAAAACTTGTTCACTTTGATGGTCTGCTCTACATCACCCCTGAAAATTTGGAAAGTGATTAAAACATCACGCAGTGTTGTATAGTATGTATATATTTTTTGGTTTAGTGTAGAATTTAATTGAAGCCACGACCGACGATGTCAAATTCTAAAAACAATAGAATACTGAAATTGCAAAAATAAATGCAGTTCTTCATACGTCAGAGATCTTATCATGAGTCCCAAATGCAAAAAATTGTTCGGCTGTTTTCACAAAAAAAAAATCATAATTAAAAGGGAACATTATAAATACCAAAATGAAGCAACAATTGAATAAATTTGCATGAGAAAGAAGATGAACGGTATATTATTATATAATTCGCATACAAATTACTTATTCAGTTTTATACCCTTGCGTCACCTCATTAGCATTAAGGCTGTATCTACACTAGCTACTGCCATGATGAGCTTTCAGTGAGAATCTTGGGGTCATAGCATCACATAAGTTTATGACCCGTATGATCCTTTTCATACAAATTCAAAATCATTCCCTCATTCATGAATTCATGATAGTAAGTAAGTTATCATAGGTATCGTCGCTTAACGCCACTCAATGGATGCCTAATGACGGTAGTTGAGGCCAAGGCAGACCCCGGAAACGGTATTATAGTTAGCCTATTGCAACGAATGGAGGGATTGCCGCATTGGATAGAGTTTATGGGAGACCTTTGCCCACCAGTGGGAAGGTTAAAAAATAAAAGGGGTTTTTTGTGACTCTCCAAATCTTCGTTAATGTGTTTTGTCATGATTAATTTTTTTTTTAAATCATACTATACAAATTTTGTTACCAAAGCAATACACTTTTATCTGAACACAATATTGTTTCCCAGAAGAGTGGATAGGCCCGTGGTCAGAGTATTTTCATGCCCTCTTAACAGGGCTCAAAGAAAAACCTTGTTGGAAGCTCACCACACTTAGACTCTTTTAAAAGTACATACATGTTTTTCCAAATAAGAACCAATATGATAATATTATGTATGTTAATATACTGTTCCTTTTTACCTAAAATGCTGTTCGTATGATGTCATATGCCCAATCGAGTGTAGTCTCAGCTTAACGTCATAAACTCCGTAATGTCGTTGACCTAATGTCATTCGCAATTTTATAATCAAGCAGTTTATATCTAAACTATAATGCCGATGATTTCATTAGATAACAATTTGCAAAATTCTCGCGTTTGGAGTAAACAACTCTAGAGAAAGTTTTTAGTTTCTTAATACTATCATAGCTGTACAGTTACTGTAAAGCACCTGCTATAGACGTTTTTAGGGTTGCGTAGTCAAACAAGGAATCCTTATACTTTTTTTTTTTTTTTTTTTTTTTTAAATGTTTGATAGGTAAACACTTGGCCCCGACCTCACCTGATGTTAAGTGACGATGAGGCCGAAGATGTAGCATGCTTACCTAAAAAAAGCCTATTCACTTTCGCCTTGAAGAGGCCCAAGTTGTTGTGGCCAAAATATTATTGATTCTTAAACATGTTACAGCCATGTTATGCTATTTCGAATCAAATTAAAGATTGAAAAATTTGTCTCGGGCGGGACTTGAACCCGCACTCTTCCAAACCGGGGAACTGCGTTATCCAATTTCGCCACCGAGCCCACTACCCAGAGAATTTTCAAAAATTTTCAATCTGTTGCGTCTTAAGGGGACGTGAGCGGCGCCATATACTGGTAGTTATTACAAACTAACCAACCCGAAATTGGATAACGCAGTTCCCCGGTTTGGAAGAGTGCGGGTTCAAGTCCCGCCCGAGACAAATTTTTCAATCTTTGATTTGATTCCTTATACTTTTGTCCATTCTATATTCAGTATTTATGTGCAGTAACAATAATGAAGTACATAATTACGTGTAACACAAGATCTTATTTAATTATTGTGACGCCCAGTTAGGTCATGGTAATATAATCAGTTTTTGAAAAAATCTATAACATAAATATATTTTCTACTAGCAAACTAGATGGCGTTTCAGGAAATTAAAGCGCGCTATCGTTAGGTAGAAAATTTTCTTTTAGGTAACATAATCGAATTTTACTACTTTCTATGTTTTGTTATTTTGTATGCTTATGCTTATATATTTTGTTTATTAAACGTTTCTTAACCTTTTTTTAGTTGCTCGAACCCATAAAAATACTTACATCTAACTTAACATTTAATTCGGCAATACTCGATCAAAAATTAAAGTTCTTTATTCAAATTTATTTTTCGTGTCAGCATCAGTTATATTATAATTATAACGCATGACAATCACTCATTCTGTAGGTAGTGTAAAGATTAGCCAGTCGTATCGAAACTGGCGTTTATTCGATAAAAGGATACTTCTTAATAGGATTCTATTTTTTTTGACAGATTGCAATGCCCACGCTTAAAAGAAATAAATTAAAAACAGTGTCCAAATCACAAATCTTATATATATACGAGCGTTAACCCGCGACTTCGTCCGCACAAATTATATACCAGATTTTATGTCAGATCATAAGCTATCAAACAAAAAAAGTTTCATCAAAATCGGTTCAGTAGTTTTTGCGTGATACTCGTTCAAACAAACACCCAAACAAACAGACAGACAAAAAAATCCAAAAATTGGTGAAATGTAATCAGGGACACCTAAAAACCATATCGTAACTTTTTTTTTGTTAATATCTTCAATGTACAGACAAACGTTCTGCTACAGTTTTATAATAGTTTAGATAAAAGAAAGTCGTGTTAGTTACACTATTTATAACTCAAGAACGGCTGAATCGATTTGGCTGAAAATTGGTAGGGAGGTAGCTAAGAACCAGGAAAAGAACATAGAATACTTTTTATCCCATTATTTTTTTTCCTCTAAGGCGGAACAAAGTTCGCGGGGTCAGCTAAAAAAATAAAGATGATAATTGATACCGAACGCGCTCAATACAAACTATTTTTAACCCCCGACGCAAAAAGGGGTGTTATAAGTTTAACATGTCTGTCTGTGTATCTGTCGGTGGTATCGTAGCTCCCAAACGGATGAACCGATTTTCGTTTAGTTTTTTTGTATCATAGATAATTTCATCCAGAGTGTTCTTAGCCATGTTTCTTGAAAATCGGTTCATTAGTTTGGATGTAACTTAAAAACTTATAAAACAACATTAAATTACAAATTAAAAAACATTTAAAAAGTAAAACAATAATTCAGTCACGAAGATTTTCGATGTAAGCAAATGTATGTATAAAACATACCTACATTTGCATCACATAAAAATAATAGGTGACCGAATTATTTTTTTTACTTTTTGAAAGTACAATAATTCGAAGATTTTGTATGTATAAAACATACCTACATTTGCATCACATAAAAATAATAGGTGACCGAATTATTTTTTTTACTTTTTGAAAGTACAATAATTCGAAGATTTTGTATGTATTTATACCTACATTTGCATCACATAAAAATAATAGGTAACCGAATTATTTTTTTTACTTTTTGAATGTTTTTTTTTTGGCGATGTAGGTTTTTTAATTTGTAATTTAATTTATTATATTTTGGATATTTTAACTAAATTAATTAATTCTAGATCGTTTGAAATTTCAATGAAATTTTCAATCGATCTAGAAGTTAATCATTTTACCTTTAGTCGGATTTTCCTTACAATGTACAGGGTGTAAGGAAAACTATCATTAACCTTTAAACCACATACTCTACCCATCAAACTGAACAACTTTAATATGGGAGCAAAAAAAATCTGCTGATGGGACAGCTGATTATTTTTTTGCTCGGATCGGTTTGCTCCCATAGTGAAAGTTGTTCAGTTTGATGGGTAGAGAATGAGGTTTAAAGCTTAATGATTCTTTTCCTTACACCCTGTATAGTTTTCATGTACAGTGGCTCAAAGATTTCCTTTACTTTTTTTTTATTAACCTATTTCGTCCCATTCCTTTACTAATCTTAAATAAATCCTAATATTGAAACTGTTTATCATAATGGAAATATGACAAACCACAGACATAGAATAAGTACCTAGATCGTGTTTAAAAAATGTAATTGACTTTAATTGGTTAGTATTGAAAATAGAATCTAACTTCGTTCGTATACAGCGCGCTCGGGCGCAAGGGCGCAATAAGAAACTGCAGGCGTTACGTTTCCCACCAAACACAAATTTTCGTATTAAAAAAATAAATACATAAAATTTTATTTTACTACAAACGTACGAGTGGACCATACGAATTATTAATCACTCACTAACTTTAGGTCAACACATTAATCAGGCAGTAGCGAACATTAGGCTACATTAAAATACCCATCCGAATGATTAATGTGGAACACTAATGATATTATGTTCAAACAAAAAATGTCACTAATATTAAATAGGTAATAAAACAGATTTTGTTTTTTTTTTATTCTTAAATTTCTTAAACTGTTAATTTTTTTGACGTAGCTGTAAACCTGAAATGTTCATCAAAATGTTGGTAGTTGGTTGTTGGTAGTTGTAGCGATGTTTCTGACTACCCCGAAAGGGATTACGTAAACTCACGACGAGTTTAATACAGGGTCCTTTTTAACATGCTGACACTTTTTTAAGGGGATTATAAGACCATCAAACTGAACAACTTTCTCTATGGGGCCAACATCGAAATGACGAAAAAAGAAATCAGCTATCCCATACATTTTGCTCGAGTAGGATTGCAGTTTTGTATGGGTGAGCTGATTTTTTTTTTCGCGATTTCGTTGTTGGTCCAATAGAGAAAGTTCTTCGGTTTGAAGGTCTGATCATCCCCTTAAAAAAGTGTCAGCATTTTAGGAAGGACCCTATAAATGTATGTGGTGTGTGTAATCAAGTAGGTGTTCCAGAAAGTGATTCGGCATTGACATGAAGACTATTCCTACATAATGTTCCCGTTTTTTAGTGTTAAGCATCCGATCCCTAAATGTAACTAGAATTTCCTTGACTCAATCTGTGCGTGTATGCATGCGTATTATCACTTTCTTCGGGCTTTGTTTCTTTAGGGCCTACGTCGAAAAATAATTGATGCGAAATGGGCGTGTGATAGCTTATATTACTGCCTGATGCAAGAGAAAGAGATGGGGCGGCGCGCGCGCCTGAAACGACGCAAGCGTAAAACAAACTTTATTTAATTGTGATTGTACTATTTATGTAAGTTCAATTCTGCTCATACCAAAATTTGTAAAATATCAATCTCTTTTTTTTAAATCAAGTCTCGTGTTTCTATTATTCAAAGTTTAGCAGTTCCACGCGTTTATAAATAAAAACGGAGGCTACTTTGGCTTGTTTTTCTGTCAAGAAAATGTGTCTCAATCGTGTTTTGGCTCTTGTCAAAACTTCAATTATATGTTCAATTTACACATATCCGCTAATCATACTCCTACTGTTAGTACTACATGATATATGACGCTTTGAAGAATCCTATTTTTTTCACATAGCCTCTTAAGTTATCTCGGTCACCAAGACCTTGACTGGACTTTTCAAGCAGGACTTTCAGTACTGCTTGAAAAGTGTACCGTATTTTAAGAATATCTAAAAAAACACTACAATAGATCCCAAACTGTCATGTACAGTGTAACTCTTAAATGACACGACAAGTAATAATTCTCTTCTGTCTCTGTCATGTCATAAACGAAAACAAGAGACGGACTAAATTGTTTTGTTTATCGTTTTTTTAGTACTCGCGCAAAGTCTGGGATGGACAAGTCAAATTATTCGCACGCAAGCTTTTATTTTACCTTTAAGGTCCGCCACACACAGACGGAATTGCGACCCGGAATCCTGATTCAAGATTCAGTGTTGTCAACTATGGTTACAAAAAATACTAGAGTGCTGTTTAAAAAATGCATAAAATAAAAATGTATGAAACGCCAAATGAATGACAATAATTGCATTTTTAGGTATTTATTACAACAAAACAAACAATTTCTATACATGATAATTACTATCATGTGATGAGGTCATGGCGTTACGAATGTTACGATGATGGTTTGTAAATTGTAATGTAACTGTATCAAAGACTATCGATAGTTTTAACATTAGACATAATCTGCATACAAAAATGGCATGAACCATTATCACTCGGTTTTTGAGTAAAGGCGATTTCGCAACTATGCCGCAACGACGTCGCATCTGCACCGTCACGATCGGTATCGTTCCATCAGCGCCTACGCTCAAAAATCACTTTAAAATATGCCACCTAAGACATCAAAAAATCACTAGATCTAGTGAAAAAGTCTCTGAACGCGGCAACACTCCATCCGGAATTTAATTCCGAATCAGGATTATTCCGTATGTATGTGGCGGACCTGAGCCTCTACCCGCACATTCGAACTTCGCATTTGCGTGAACGTTTTCGTTCCAAACTCAACTCTATTACAATGAAGTGCGGACCGAAACAGTGGCCATATATCGAACATTGAAAGTCCTGCTAAGTCGACGCGGCGTCGACGGCGGACGGCTTCCCATACTAAATGACAGTTTTGTATGGGCCGGCCGCCGGTCGCCGTCGGTAAATGTGTCTCAACCCCAAATATACAGGGTCCTTCTTAATATGCTGACAGTTTTTTAGGAGCCCGACCAGACCATAAAACAGAACCACTTTATCTATGGGACAAACATCAAAAACGCGAAAATTTTTTTTTTTTTTTTTTTTTTTTTTTTTTTTTTTTTTAAAGTGACTATTACAGCTTTGCTCCGGGAGCAACTACTGCTTTTTACTGCGGGCTATTGGGGGGACCACGAAAGGTCACCGAGCCAATTGAATGAACTTAAGCAACCGACCTAGGGGCACCCAGAGGGGTACGGACCTCGGCCAAGGACGTTGCTGGGGCTACGCGGCGGATTGTGTAGCTGGGATAGGTGAGAAGCTGCCTGGGATTGGCCTATAGCGTCTATAGGCGCCTGAATTGAAGGGAGTGGCAGTGGTCGCGGCTGTCTCCGCCGGCTGTCCCATAGTCCCATACATACATTTGTGTCGAGAGGATTTCAGTTTTATATGGAACAGGTGATTTTTTTTCCGCGATTTCTTCTTTGGACCTATAGAGAAAATTGTTCAGTTTGATGCTCTCGTTATCCCCTGAGAAAACTGTCACGCCTGTCTCCCACTGTGGTAGGCAGAGACAACGGAACGCCACCTGCTACGATCCTGACCATAGAGATATTAGTTTTTGTAATCTGTGATCCTGGCATACCTCTCTAGCTTCCTCCATATTCATAAGTCCTTTCATACATGCTCGTCGCTCTCATGCACCCTTTAATAACCTAGTAAATATATTGTGAAAACCTGCATTGTACACATTTCAATTTAACTCTTTCAAAAATCATCCCCAGTTTATCGAAGCAACCGCATTATATTGGCAACAGCAGACATTTTTCAGATTATACACTTGGATTAGTACTCCTACATGCAAGGATTGCAGGTGAATGCTGGCACTTGTCCAAGACTAAAGCCATTTACATAGAGTCATAGAGTACAATACCTTTCAAGTCTTGCTTCTTAGTTTCTTGGTGAAACTAACATCTCATAGATTTTATCAGGCCAATACCTAGTAGCACAGGGTTCTTCCTTACTGATAGTTTCTGGCAGCTCCCCCTGTTCGAAATTGGTCAGCCAATATAATATATGTAAAAATTGTAAACAGTAGAATTATCTAGTGATATTGTACTAGGCTGTTTTTGTGTTAAATAAATCATTCATTCATTTAGCTTTTTTAAAGATGATTGCTTTACGAAAAGTCATATCCGAACTGTATAAACAGCCGAAATTAAGATGCTAAGGTGGATGTGCGGTGTTACAAGACGCGATATAATCTACAAGGAGCAAGTGCGAGATAGCCTGCCTGTAAGTGACATTGTAGATAATCTTCAGGAGATCAGGAGCATAGGCTTAGGTGGTTTGGACACGTGAAACGAAAACCACCCGTTTATGTAGGAAATATTGCACTGCAACCGTCGATTCCAGGACAGAGACCAAGAGTTCGTCCGGAGACATGGATGAGCACAGTTCGCGGTAATATGACCGAGTGCAATGTCACCGAAGATGACGTCAGTAATATAGGACAAGGGTGGAGAATAACAGACGCAGAAAGCTGACCCCACCACCACATTTTATCCAACACCAGATTAACAAGCCATCAAGAGAAAAGGCTAATTGCTTCAAATTAATCGGAGACCTAAAATGATGCTTGATTCATGGGCCTTGTTTCATCTAAGTAGATGTTTCAAACAACATCTAGCCACACGGCTAAGCCTATAATTATTTACCCTACAGGTTTTTAATCGGGCATAGGAACATTACTGCAACTCCTGTAAGCTAGTATCAACAGCGACAACCATTCACCACACTAGATGAAGTCCAGCGAGCCCGGGAGACGACCCTAATCTGTCTTACCCCTTACCCGCAAAGAATTTATTCGGAAAGAAAATCAAAAACCCGCCTTCCCTCGATGGCAAGAGGGAGACAACTTTCACTATTGAGCTAAAAACTAGCTATAATAACAATGTTTTTCATGGAAAACGTGTCCAATAGTTTTTAAGCGTTTTCAATATTGATCCCATTGTGAAAGTTCTTCAGCATAAGCATAGCATATGCTCACGACTATATTCCCCGACGGGGTAGTCAGAGATATTCTGAAACTTTTGAAAATATATTGCATATATTCAGGGTCCTTCTTAATATGCTGACACTTTTTTAAGAGGTTGATCAGACCGTCAAACTGAACAACTTTCTCTATGGCACCAACATCGAAATCGCGAAAAAACTGCTGGTCCATACAAAACTGCTAACCTACAGGAACCAATTTTTTTTTTTCGCGATTTTGATGTTAGGCCCATAGAGAAAGTTGTTCAATTCGATGGTCTGATCGTCCCCTTAAAAAAGTGTCAGCATATTAAGAAGGACCTTGTATATATATATTATGACATATATTGTACATTACAAGTGGCGACGGACTCACTCCCCGTCACACTGGACAGAGTTTCGGTACTACTAGTGAAACGTGGATGTTCTGAAAGTTCTTCAGTTAGTCTGAAATTTTAAAGTTAATCACAAAAACGAAGATATCCTGCTATAACTACGCTTTTACAAAAACTGGGTTCATATAATGCATGTCATTCACCTAGCATAGTTTCTAACCAGGGTCCGCTACTCAATCTCGGGATTTGCGACTATCTTCGCCATCAATCTACAAAAGTGTCCTAGTTTACAGACATGCTAGAGTCTACGCCTCCCCAGCCTCTAGACACATGAAATTTTAGAGGGTTCTTCCGTTACGACCTTACGTTACTATTTGCTTAAATTCAATCTTTAAGCGGTGGAAGGGTTAACGCTTTTTGTACTCCAAATCAATAAACAGCTAAGTGGCGATTTTCGAAAAACAAACAATTTCCATTACACATTTGGTTTTTGGATCAGTTTTTATATTCTTTAATTTCTTATCGAATGTCGTAAATGATTTGACTTTGAAATAGAAGCATGTAGGTTTTTTCCACACTGGATCTAGTAAATAAAACACAAACACCCTTAGCTAACCACCCTTTTGCCGTGTGGTGTCGGCTATGAATAGCACCATCCCATTTCCTCCCGTGGGTGTCGTAAAAGGCGACTAAGGGATCTACTGAAGGATGGGCAGCAGCATCCTCTGAGTACACACATTGATTCGATCAAACTGCGATCGCCAACCCGCCTGCCAAGCGTGGCGATTATGGCAATTCCCCCCCCCCCCCCCCCATTTTAGGGGAAGCTTATGTCCAGCAGTGGACTTTTAATTGCCCAGTTATGATGATGATGACCCTTAGCTAAGCAAAAAAGACGTAGGTATACTTAAGGTGGTTTCAGTCCATACAAAACTTTGACGCACAATACGCGTAGACGGTATTAATATAAGTAACTTTGTATATATGGAAAAATAGTTTAGAAAATCTAGATGCCGCGTAACAAATAAAATTTGCAATTTATAATATAATTAAAAATATATAAAGCTTTTAAAATTTTTTATGAAAAATTTCAAAGCTTTATATCTTCGTAATTGTTTTATAAATTGCAAATGTTATTTGTTACGCGGCATCTAGATTTTCGAAACTATTTTTCCATATATACAAAGTTACTTATATTAATACCGTCTACGCGTATTGTGCGTCAAAGTTTTGTATAAAATTGATCCCTCTGCAACCACCTGTCGTAACGTTACTTACAATAAATACTTCCAAGCTCCCATTTATCGTAAGCGACAAGTCAAAGTAAATCCCATGCAACCGAACGGGAGTAAATCTCTTAAACGCCTTCATCTATTCTTATCGGACTACAAACGGATCCCGAACCGATTAGTATCAATTTTGAGTTCAATTGGCGCGATTTATGGTCGAGTGCAGTGCTAGGTTGCCTCACCGTCCGACTTTGTAGGGTGACTATGCTGCGGGTTACGATGGAGACGTCCTGTCGTATTTTAGACTACCGGAATTCATAGAAACGTGTAGTTCCCTGAGAAGAATGGGACTGAAGACGTTCGTCTCCACACCTAAACCGAACGGATTCCAGGCAAGGAAATCTAGGACAATATACATAAATTCAAAACTTTATTCCATTTAGGGGTAGTAAAAAATTCCAACTATCCTTTAGAGATAGAGTACATAAATATGTAGCCACAGATTTAGGAGAGTAAAGGAAGAGAGTTAAGCTCGCCCTTTGTAATTGTCTATTATGCTGTTTTCATTGAAAAGAAAATAAAGTGTTAAAATAAATAAATAAAAAAATGGAGTTGAATTATGTTATGTCTTTAGCGCACACACTTCATCATCATCTCAGCCGATGGAAGTCCACTGCTGGACATAGGCCTCCCCCAAGGATCGCCACACACTTATGCCCTTAAAATATATATGGTCCTTCTTAATATGCTGACACTTTTATGGGGATGATGAGACCGTCAAACTGAACTACTTTCTTTATAGCACCAACATCGAAATTGTAAAAAAAAAACTCAGCTGTTCCATACAAAACTGCAAACCTATTCGAGCCAAATATATGGGACAGATGTTTTTTTCGCGATTTCCAAGTGGGTCTCATATCATCGCCTTAAAAAGTGTCAGCATATTAAGAAGAACCCCGTATATTACGTAATTGACTGCTTATCTAATCATGTAGTCGTAGTCGGCTATGACCTTTGACTACTTATATAGGGACTAGTTACGCGTGTAATTCTACGAACAAACATTTCTGCCACTTTTTGCGGGGCGAGGTAACACGAAATCCGCAACATTGGATTTTATTTCCTTCCCCATTACATTAGATTCTAATTTTGAACGTTAAAAATCATGAAAAGAAGTCTCGTGTGAACCCTAAACGTTCTAAGTTCGAAATTATTGTTTCGCAATTGGCTGTCTAGTTTAGTGATAAGGTATAAAATTGAATATAAATGCACATGATTAATTGATCTTATACCGTGGCAGAGGGGAAATGCTACCGCAAGGCTAGTCCTTATAATAAATAGTCAAAGGCTATGACTTATGAGAATTCATCAATATGTAGCAAATTTCACCTCTCGCACGTTTAGGGTTCCGGGATGGAATGACGTGACTCATAGAGATATCTTGCTCGTTTGAATTTTCATTTGCTCCAGCTTCATACTCATATTACGCTAGTTTTCCTTTAAAGTTTCGACTTTGCAAGTAACTTTAAGAACATACAAACTTGGTGTTAGTTACTAATAGTTTTCTTTTTAAAAGAGCAGCGACTTGCATTTTTAAATTCAAATGCATTACTTCACAACGTCAATTACAATCTTTTGCTGATACGAATAACTATTAGACCAAGTAAATAGCAATATGCATTCAGCGAGTTAAAAGTTTTGTATTTACTTGAAACAAATTAAAAAGCTACTTCTGCAAAATTTTATACCACAGATCACAAAAACTAAAGGGAGATGTGAAAAGGGGGCGGGGCCAGTGTCGCAGCAATATGCGCAAAAACGGAACACATTGCTCGCGACAGTAATGATTCAATATATTATGAGGCTGAAAGCCAGTCGAGATATTGCGTGTAAATAGTTTACAATGCTTGCGTAGTACTAAAGATAATTCGAACGTTGAGTTCTGATACCGCAATGGATAATGAGCACATTCAAGCTAACAAAACACTTTCTATCGCGTGGTACTGGTGGTGACACTAGGATTCGTACTCAGCGCGTTGGTTGGCATCTCTCTAGATCTCTATGTTTTATACTTTAGCAATTTGGTATATTTCACATACTCCTTTTTAAATGGGATGCTGTGTGGCTCGGCCTAAAATGTACCACCCCAGTTCTTTCGTAGGGTATCTTATGAGATACAACTCACGACCATAAGTTATGGTTACCATGAGGCCACCATTTCTGACCACCCTTTCGGTGTGGTCAGAAATATTGCTGCAAACTGGAGCAAACAGACTCTGCATACTTATATTTTAGTGATTGAAATGGAATGAAGTATACAGGGTGTAAGTGACAGCCTAGCAAATACTGAAACGTTGAACTCAGACCATCAAAACTGAACAACTTTCTCTATGGAGCCAACCTCATACAGCAGTTTTGTATGGGACAGCTGATTTTCTTTTCGCGTTTCCTGAGATAGGCTCCATAGTGAAAGTTGTTCAGTTTGATGGTCTGAGCTCACCGTTTCAGTATTTGCTAGGCTGTCACTTAAACCGTATATATGATAAAAAATGTGTAAGGAAAAGAAATCTTATCCTTCAATCACCCCGACATGGTCGAGTCAAAAGGGAATCAGGACACCTAATAATTATGATTCCTGGGTCCTGTTTAATAAACGCGACAACTGACAATTACAATTCGGAGTATTATTATTAGTAACCAGCAATGTTACGAATGTCTGAATTGTCATTGTCAATTGTCAATGTCGCGTTTTATTAAACAGAGCCCAGATTTGACAATCATCGAATTGACAAAAACTAAGACCTCCTCTCTTGAATAAAAGTGAGAGGTACTTTAGAGATCTTTCTTCATTTCACTTTTTGTATCATCAATCTTTAGTACTGAATATCTTAAGTGCCACAAAAATATTTGGCACGTAATTTATTTAAAGATTACGTATTATTAATACTGTTCACCGACCGACATTGCGAAAATAATTGAAATCGTTCCCGTTCGTATTTTTAACACCTACCAAAATCGAAATGATTATGTTAACACGTTTGTATCGCTAATTGAGTTGAAAAATAATAAAAACCGCACAAAAATCTTATTAAAGGATGTTAAACAGAAAAATTAAATTGTCTTGTTAACAAGTTTGCTACCCAACAAACATAAAAATTCCAGACCAATTGAAGAAATTACGATCAAAGACGCTCTAAAGGACAGACTACGCTATTTCGCACTTTTATTTTACAGCCGTTTTATTGAGCCTTGACGTAATATCATCCTCAATGCAAGTTATAAGCTAGAAACACACTTGTAATAATAGTTATTGTAAAAATTAAAAACATTTAATCAAAAAAATATTACAATAAAGACGCGCTTAATAAACGTAATTTTTTTGACTCTATCAACACGTTCACGTGTCGGAATAAATTAGGTACGTTGTAGCGATGACGAGGGCAGAAACTGCAACATACATCTTTTAAACGGAGTCAAAAACTTAATATCAATGTGATATTTTTTTTAATTAAAATTTTTTTTATGATTTCATTTACAAGACTTGCATAATTTAATAGGATTAAGATTTGAAAAATTCATAAAAACCCTCGTCATTTTAGAAAGCGTAACATTATCATAAGATTATCTATCGTGAATGGTCACCTCTCTGATTCATGTATTCCTCTCCTTGATAAATAATTGTTGTTTTAGTACTCTTTTATGTATTTACGAGCGTTAACCCGTGACTTCGTCCGCACAAATTATATACCAGATTTTAAGTCAGATCATAAGCTATCAAACAAAAAAAGTTTCATTAAAATCGGTTCTGTAGTTTTTGCGTGTTACTCGTTCAAACAAACAAACACCCAAACAAACACACAAACAAACAGACAGACAAAAAATCCAAAAATTGGTGAAATGGAATCAGGGACACTTAAAAACCATATCGTAACTTTTTTTTTGTTTATATCTTCAATGTACAGACAAACTTCCTGTTACAGTTTTATAATAGTATAGATAGATATATATATATATATTTTATATTACAGTATGTTTGTATTTGTATAGCTTTATTTGTGTATGTTATCTATATTGTGTTATTGTGATCTATACCGCCTACCAATCTTCTTACACTATTTCCTCTACCCTAAGGTTGTCCGGAAGAAATAGCTTTTTAGCGATAAGACCGTCTGTTTTTGTGCCTTTTGTATTTCCTTATTGATTGCTCTCTGTATACTCTGTTTTTTTTTGTGTCAAATAAAGTATAATTGATTGATTGATACGTCAGATATATTTTGAATATCCACATCTCATTAGCAGTATCAAGCTCTGTCCTATGACCTTGAACCTTTCCCCACTCTTAAAGAACAGTAGTAAGTAGTAACAATATATGTCTATAAATTTAAGCATCTTTTGTGTTATCTCCTTGATAATTATGCTGTCCTTCACCGAAAAACATTGATATCTAATACGGATACAGGGTATAACAAAACACCTCATTTCTTTCTTTCTTAGTAATATTTAAAGAGATGGTTTAGATTAGACCACCAAACTGAACAACTTTCTCAATGGAGCAAACATAAAGAAAAAAAATTTAAATCTACTTTTTCATTCAATACTGCAGTACAACTCAACTCAAATGAATTGGACAGCAGTTTTGTTTTTTATTTTTCGAAGTTGTGTCCATAATGAAAGTTGTTTAGTTTGATTGTCCATTTACCCCTTTAAATTTTACTAGTGTATTTTGTTACACCTCGTACACCAGCCGAAAACTCAGTATTACAAAATCACGTTACATATATAAGGTCTAACAAAATTAGCTGAAACCATTTTAAGGGTATGATCAAACCATCAAACTAAACAACTTTCTCCATGGGACCAATATCGAAATCGCATAAAAAAATCAGCTGTCTCATACATTTGAGTCGAATTATGTTTACAGTTTTGTATGGGACAGCAGATTTTTTTTTTCGCGGTTTCGATATTGGTCCCATAGAAAGTTGTTCAGTTTGATGGTCTGATCATCCCCTTAAAATGGTTTCAGCTAATTTTGTTAGACCTTATATAATGTTAAATATATTATACTCATTAGCAAAATATGTGACCAAACACGTAAGAACAGTTGCGTGACTAGTGTATTCTGGCTTTATTTCAGTTAAATTTGCAAAACTTAAGTTCAAAAGTTCAAATGGAATTATTTTAATAGTAGTTAAAGCGCTTCTCGACTCGAGACCTCTCGCTTTTACCTTATTTAATTTAAGTTTTTACCTTATTTAAGTTTAAATTAGTTTATTACAAGTGTTATTTTATTTTGTACTATCATTTTAACAGTGTAATTGAATCCTTGTTTATTTGCCTTTGTTTCTACATAGTGAGAATTTAGAAGAAAAATTCATGGAGTCGCGTTGTAGGTCTGCCATTGGGTAGTCACATCGCTCGTCGATTGATGGTCCCGGGCCTACAACGAAGCTCCAGTGGTGGCTCAAGATAATGTTCTTTTCGAAAAACAATCCTTGAAGTCACCAAAATACATAAACTTCCGTACAACGTTAAGCACTCTAGCTAAATAAACTAGACATTGGCAAAATCATCACAACCAAGATGGCAACCATTTTTTTAAAAATCGAATAGAATAGAAGAAAAAATCATTATCAGTTATTAAAAAAATAGGTAAATGAATAATTTAATTCATTCATTGCCAGTAAAGTTACACTAAACTAATGCTAAAAGTTACGTTAACAAGGATAGTCAATTGAAAATTATTAAAAAGAGGTGGGAACGTTCAAAGTGACAGTTAAATTGAATTGAATGATTAAAACAAAATTGTTCAGTCATTCGGTTTAACAGTTATTAATACACATGCATTGTATTGTTAGCATTTTCGTTTTCATAACACAAAATGTGTTCTGTCCAAATAAAATGGCTTGTTATTTCGATACTCTTTGAGCTCTGGCCTAGCTTTTATTACTTATTTGTTTTTTATGCAGAAAAGATTTACTACAAAAATTTACAACTAAAATACAAAATAATAAGCATAAGCATATGCTCACGACTATATTCCCCGTAGTCAGAGATATTCTGAAACCTCAGAACATCCACGTTTCACTAGTACCGAAATTCTGTCCAGTGTGACGGGGAGTGAGCCCGTCGCTACTTGTAATGGACAGTGGGCAAAATAATTTACGGAAAACTAAAGAAGCTTGAAGTTCCTAGTTTTCCTAGCAGCCTTCGTAAAAGAAATCATCTAATTCAGACTTAATAAAAATGTTTTATCTCATTGCGCTCATCCATCTCTTCAATAAAAATTTTAGTAAAGGTATACCTATACTTATTACTAACGGTCTCCTGAATGTGTTCAAAGACCGGTGGGACTCCCCGCTTTTGCATCACTGGGTGAAGCTCCACACCGGGTCTTTAAAATAAAATGTTTTTGTTACTAACATTAGCTTTAAGATAAATGTTTACTAACACTATATGGGACATCTTGTCTGAAATAAATTATTTGAATTACAATATTTTTCTTTGCCTATTCAAGTTTACACTAAAAGGGTATAACCGACATATCCCCAATCAAATGGACACCCTACACGAAAAGCATTATAGAACATTTGTTTCGGGATATCTAATGAAGACATACGACGGGTCCGATGTTTATGGGCCAAAGAATCCCCTTACGACCGTTGTTATGAGTGAAACAGCCTGTCGAAATACAGACCTAAATACAGACAGGTGCTTTTTGTAACAATTGATAAATGTGGCGATCTAATTAATTTATGTTGACTTTACTAGCCAGTTACTCTAAAATATTGGTCGTTGAAAATGTTAATAGGATACGAAAAAGGTTTTAATTGGCCGGTATGATTAAGATCTCTTTTGTGACAAAACTGCTTTGTTTTTTTTTTCGTAATGTTTCGGTATCTTTGATGTTTTTGGCAGTTGTTTTTGTCCTCAATAAATTTTTATTTTGCGTTCATTTTGTGGCGCGTGGTCATAAGATTTTTAATGTAAGCACCATGTATTTATAAAAATACTTTAGTACTTATAGTCCAGTCTTTTTACGGAGTTTTGTTAGGTGGGGTAGGGAGGTATTATTAATTGGACTTTTAAACTGTAACTGGCACCATTTAGTGACAAAAAGACTATCTGAAACATATCTGAAAACATTTAAAAAAATCGCTACCCAACATAGAAATCAAAATTGTATCTCCCAAAAGGATTTTAAATTAATAATATTAATACCAATGCACTCGTTTTAATTAGATTTAACAATATACATTATTTTTAAACAATAATATAGGCATTGAAATTTAAAAAATTAGATGTTAAATAGAAAATGCTAATGTATTTTTCAAAGCCTTGTAAATAGACAAAAACATTAACACCGTGTTTCAAGTATATATAATGGTAAAGCCTTAAAAGCTTGCAAAAAAATTTACCATTCGAGAAAAATTATAAATTTAAAATTTGGGGCTGTCGCTGACGTGATATTTTTTTAATTTTGGTAATGTCTAAGCTCAAATTGGCTCTTAAACCGAAAAAAATATCAATTATTAATTAGTCCCGGCTCAAATCGTAAAATGACTGGGCTATTATTAGGTATTATCAAGGTACCAAACTGAAGTAAATATTAGATAAGTTATCCTTTTCCAGTTGCAGTTTGTTTTGTTATCAATACGTCGTAAAGAGTGCAACTAAGTGCTTAGTGACTTAAAACACTTAAGTGCCTTTACCAATGTTACAGTAGTATTGATAAACTTGAGTCGTAATTATGTTAAATTGTATTGTAAAAGTTTCTTTTTTACACAAAAGATGTACTTTTGACATTTTAATTAAATTCCCTTTATAAAATTCGTAATTGTTTTAAGATTTAGATTAATACTAGCGTTAACCCGCGACTTCGTCCGCACAAATTATATACCAGATTTTAAGTCAAATCAGAAGCTATCAAACAAAAAAAGTTTCATCAAAATCGGTTCAGTAGTTTACGCGTGATGCTCGATCAAACAAACAAAAAAATAAGCTTCTTTTTTTAAATTACAGTTTTATAATAGTACGAGCGTTAACCCGCGACTTCGTCCGCACAAAATTATGTACCAGAGTTTAAGTCAGATCATAAGCTATCAAACAAAAAAAGTTTCATCAAAATCGGTTCAGTAGTTTTTGCGTGATACTCGTTCAAACAAACAAACAAACAAACAAACACACAAACAAACAGATAGACAAAAAATCCAAAAATTGGGGAAATGGAATCAGGGACACCTAAAAACCATATCGTAACTTTTTTTTTGTTAATATCTTCTATGTACAGACAAACTTCCTGTTACAGTTTTATAATAGTATATAGATAGATTAAATTCTTAACATAACTTTCAAGTTAAATTACCTGTTTAGTAATAGAGCTATGCTGCACTTTTCTTGAAAAAAAAAAATGTTTGATAGAGAAATTCGAAAATTTTGGCTCATTAAAATAATTCAATAAATAAACGTCAAAACGTGTGATGAGGTCGTCGCCTCATACGCAACATTATTATAACCTAGGAAAACGTTCTTATTACTCCAATAACCTACTTACTCGTCCGAATTTTCAATTATCGTCAACCAAAAATAAAAAAGTTCAAAGAAGTCTATTGGAGCTACTTACGTCACAAATTCCCGCGACGCTGACACACCACATTAACACACAAAAAAATCGTAAGCACTTATTTTACACGATCATAAAATAATTTAGCCACTTTTGCGTTACGTGCAAACTTTCGCGGGAAACTTTGTGATGAATTAGCGTAAGCGACACACGTCCGTTCTTGGCGCTAGCTGCGCGACTACTGAATGACTGAAACATTTTCTCGGCTGCTCCACGAATTTTCATTTCTCTCACGCTCTTGCGAGGGCGGACGACATGGAGTTAGTAAGGTTTGGACTTCACCACGCAAACACAAATGTGGTCCTTGAGCCAATAGCCAAAAAATGAGTAAACAAGAATGCAGTACTCATTCATTCCGTTATTGTAGAGAACAGCAATAATTTCCTAGGCTTACAATGTTTTGGCATCCGCTAAGGAAATGAGTAATAAACAATTTTTTGTGGGTTTTTAAAAAGATTTATGATAATAATAAACACTTTTTATTTTCTTCTGTGTATGACATCTGTGTAGCTATAATATCAATATTTTGGTGTTGGAAAACGGTTTAGAATAATGTAGACATAATTATACAGATTTTTTTTTAAGTTGACTGCCCCACTTAAGCGACACGTAAATGTAAAGAACTTTAGTGTCGCTTAAGTAGTATCCCACCTTCTTTTCGTGTCTATGATTCGACACTGGCGTTTTTTGTACACCCTATTTAATAATTACCAACAAAATTATAAAGGTGTATTCAGAATTCAGATAATGAAACTAAACAACTTTCCCTAAGGAACATAGGTCGAAAAAAGAGAAAAATTTGTGGACCTCCCGTTGAAAATCGATCGGCTGAACCGCATTTTTGTCTCGAAAGTCCACAAATTTTTCTCGTTTATCGGGGCATGTTCCTTAGTTATTTAGTTATGCACCATTGTGTCGGTTATTAAAAAATTAATGTGTATTTTCTGGCCAGGTATTCGGCCACGTGTAGCTGTATTTAAGTCATCTCTCGTGTGGGTGTTCGTCCCATAAACACTTCGAACATTTTCTTATGCGGGCACTACATTCTCGCCGAGAACAGCCGAGAACGAGAGTGTGGAAGCCCTTCATTGTTCTCGTGGCGTCATAAGCCGTAGTAATTTTTAAGTTCTCGCCGATAATTCTCGTCGAGAAGTTCTCGCGAGAGTGAAGTGCCTGCTTTGCGTCGGACTTTAGAAAGAAACATAAGAGTTTACCTCTGAATTCTCCTTATCTTGTGACGTGCATTATGACGTGTCCTCTGAAATATTGCTTCAGAATTGAGTAAATTCGCGTTCAAGTTGAAATAATGTTTATCCGATCTCGCTCAAAGAACGTATTCGAAGATTTAGACGAATTAAAGGATTTTTCATTTATTTATTGTGTTCACTATACAGGGTGTAAGTGACAGCCTAGCAAATACTGAAACGGTGAACTCAGACCATCAAACTGAACAACTTTCACTATGAAGCCTACCTCAGGAGACGCGAAAAAAAATCAACTCTCTCATACATTTTAGTCAGGTAGGCACAGCAGTTTTGTATGGGACAGCTGAGGTAGGCTCCATAGTGAAAGTTGTTCAGTTTGTTTGTCTGAGTTCACCGTTTCAGTATTTGCTAGGCTGTCACTTACACCCTTTATTAGGAAATTGTGAGACTAAAGAAAGTTGTATCTTGTGTTAATGTGTTGGGCGTTTTTTATATTTTATTTTCTACCATACAATTCGGGTAGTCGGGGACCGAATAAGGACACGTATTATAGGCGTAATAATGGCTGGTGGAGTAAAGCCTTTACAGAGTGGTGGCCGAGACTAGGCAAAAGAGGAGTGGGTCGTCCGGCAGCCAGGTGGGTCGACATCTGGAAAAGCAAGTACCTAATTGGTAGACCGAAAAGGATAGCACAATGGAGAGGAGGCTTATGCCCCGCAGTGGGTGGATACGGGCTGATCTTCTTCTTATCGTGTGGGCAGAGCCCTGGTGTCGAGAGTTTTTTCAGACCGCCTTACGGCCTCTGACGAGGTTTTTAAGTAACGACTGCTAACGGTTTTTAAGTAACAGATAGTAGCTGGGACCAACGGCTTAACGTGCCATCGGAAGCACGGAATCATTTTTCTTTTCAGACAATCAGGTGACTCAGTCTGTAATGTCCTAACCAACTGGGGAAAAATGCACGAAGTGACATAATATCACTAGGTGGTGGGAATCGAAGCCACGGCCTCCAGAGCACAGGCTGATGATGATGCTGATCTTTATATGTGGAAACTTGTTGTCAGCATATGACCATCAGTTTGTTTTTGTAGAATCCAAACTGTTATTTAACTGAAAGTTTTCCAAAAAGGAAATTAAAAAAAAAGATGATTCATTTCCAGTAGAGCCATGTGGTTCCAGCTTAGAATGGTCCACTCCATTTCTTCCCGTGGGTTTACGAGGCGACTGAGGGATAAGGTTTCTGTGGTTAAGAGGCTAATCACCCTATTACCACTTGACATATGTCATTTCGTTCTTTAACCACAATGCTAAAAGTAAGCCTTGTCACAACAGCACACGGAGTAAAAAAAATTCTACTACGGAGTGTCACAATTCTTTTTTTTTTCTTGATCTTGGCTCCATATAGTGAAAGTGGTCCGGTTTTATGGTCTCTACCATCCCTTTAAATATTACTAGGGTTTTTTGTTACATACTGTATAATTATGCAAAAATTTTTGTTAATTGTTGACAGGGTTAAAAATTAACAAAGAAAAAATATTTCAGCAAGATCTACCAGAATTAGATTGATAATGATAACAAAGTTTACAAGGGATGGCACGTTAAGCCGTTGGTCCCGGTTACTATCTTTGGTGGTAGTAGTCGTTACATAAAAACCACGTCAGAGGCCGTAAGGCGGTCTGAAAAAGCTCTGACACCAGGGCTCTGCCCACACGATAAGAAGAAGAAGAAGTACTGAACCTAGTACTCTATCAGACGAATTGAATGCCAGTAATGTCAGAAACAATTTAGAATCATGTTCCAATAAACTATTTGTAGGTTTGTAGGTACCTATTTCAAATAGGTTGCTTGCTGATACTACATTGTTTATTCGCGTAGAGAAACCAGCCTTTTATTGTATTCCTGGATAAATTGATTCAATTTTGTACTTACACTAGCTCTGAGTGGAATGTAATTCATCTATAGTGAAGTATCTCGACTGGGTAAACACCCACAAGGTGGGCCGCCTGGTGAAGGTGACTGGAACCCATTGGATGAGGGCAGCGCAGGATCGGTCGTTATGGTGATCCTTGGGGGAGGCTTATGTCCAGCAGTGGACGTCTATCGGCTGAGATGATAATGATGAAGTATCTCGAGGACCTGGACTGAGATGGACTGGATTTTCGCGATTTCAGTGATAGCCCAGTCATTTTACGGAGTTTTGTTAGGCCGGGTAAGGAGTAATTATTAATTGGAGTTTTAAACAGTAACCGGCGCCATTTAGTGACAAATAGACTATCTTAAAACATATTAAAAAAAAAATTGCTACGCAACATAGAAATCAAAATTGTGTGTCCCAGAAAGCTTTTAAATTAATAATATTAATACCAATGCACTCATTTGACTTAGATTTAACACTATATATTATTTTTGAACAATAAAATAGGCAGAGTAGCCTGCTTGTCGGTCTTCTACAGATTGTACTTCGGTGAGTATGCCCAAGAGCTGCATGAGCTCATCCCGCCTTCCCCTTTCTACAATCGGACTTCCAGACTTTGGGATATCACCCCTTTTTGGTTGACATCCCACATATCCGCACCAAGCGCCTTTCTGAATCTTTTATAATGCGCACAGCCAAGGAGTGGAACGCCCTGCCTGCGTCAGTATTTCCGAGCGCTTACGACCCGAATACCTTTAAAGTACGAGTGAATAGGCTTCTTCTGGGTGAGGTCGCTACATCTTCGACCCCATCTTCGTCCTGAGGACTAGATTGAGGTCAAGAGCAAACCCATACGTAATAATAAAAATAACCTTCTAAGTAGACAAAAATTTTCACACCATGTTTGTAGTATGTATAATGTTAAAGCCTTAAATATGTGCAAAAAAATTTACCATCAGGTTTTTTAGAACGAAGCAATAGCCAAATTTTAAAATTGGAACTGTTGCTGACGTGTTTTTTTTTTATTTTGGTACATTTCTAGGCTAAAATTGGCTCTTCAATATTATATCAGTTTGATGGTCTGAAGCACCCCTTTAGGTATGTAACGCATTTATGTTTACTCCCTGTATATTCCATCACTATCTCAACGGAAAATAAAATTATTGTGATAAGCGTAGCACTGAAAGCTTGTTTACTCGTAAAGGACTAGTACTCTACAAAAAGGTTTATCCTATTTTCAATAATCATCATATCCACCCTCCATAGGTCATGTTAATGTAACTTCTGATGATCGATGCGTGAAATTAGACGTTCTATTTACAATGGTTCTGCAGCGTGCGCGCACAAACAAGGGCTGATCGATTGATATTAATTGTCTTGTTTTATGTGATAACTTTTAATTATATTAGGGCAGTAAACAGTTGTTGACCTCTGAAAAAGGTTAGGGGTGAAGGTTGCATCATAATCATAACATACAAATGTTTTTAGTTGTTACTATATGCATCTCAGCCGATGGACGTCCACTGCTGGACATAGGCCTCCTCTTAAGGTGGTTGCAGAGGGGTCAATTTTATACAAAACTTTGACGCACAATACGCGTAGACGGTATTAATATAAGTAACTTTGTATATAAGGTCTAACAAAATTAGGTGAAACTATTTTAAGGGGATGATCAGACCATCAAACTGAACAACTTTCTCTATGGGACCAATATCGAAATCGCAAAAAAAATCAGCTGTTCCATACAAACCTACTCGACCTAAATGTATGGGACAGCAGATTTTTTTTCACGATTTCAATATTGGTCCCATAGAGAAAGTTGTTCAGTTTGATGGACTAATCATCCCCTTAAAATAGTTTCACCTAATTTTGTTAGACCTTATATATAGAAAAATAGTTTAGAAAATCTAGATGCCGCGTCACAAATAACATTTACAATTTATAAAATAATTACGAAGATATAAAGCTATGAAAATTTTCATAAAAAATTTTACTACACGATGCGTTGCAGTGCCTTAGCTACACTACTATGCGTTGCGGCGCCGCAGCCACAAGATGCGTTGCAGTGCCGTAGCTACACAATGCGTTGTGGCGCCGCAGCCTCAAGATGCGTTGCGGTGCTGCAACCACACGATGCATTGAAGTGCCGTTAGCTACACGCTACACGATGCGTTGTGGTGCTGCAACCACACGATGCGTTGCAGTGGTAGCTACACGATGCGTTGCGGCGGATTTTTCTATTACACCAAGAAAACATACAACCTCCTCCTTTTTTGATGTTGGTTTATAAGCTATGACCTCTTATTTTCTTTAACGACCGTGTTTACGATATGATTTAGTTTTCTACTGAATGCTACGAGTAGAAGTTTCGTAAAAGATTATCCTTTGAAACTATAAGTTTGTGAGCTCATAATATCTCAAAGAAAAATTCTCATTCAGAAAAACATTAACTTTGTAGCAAATGCGGGCTTTTGAAAAGATTAAGTACTCTATCCCTGAAACGTAAAATCACAAAGAATACCTACTGAGACGTAAGACTAAGAAATTTTCAATTCAAGAGATGAGTCGAATTTTTGAAAAAAAAATTGTGGTCACATAGTAACTGAAGATCATTTTACACTGGTGGTAGTTTTTTGGGTATAGAATAAAAACTATCCAAGTTAGTGCCACCCTAATAATTTTCCCGCCATCTACACTTTATTTCTGATGTTCATGATTTTTTTCAGATCTTATATGGCTATATTTTTTGAAATAGAGGTGGGGACAGCAATTTCTAATATTTATTGAAAATTTTAAAAACATTTTTAGCTTTCACTTGATACCCCACACCATAGGGTAGAATTTTTTTTTTATTTACCCTTTCTACCACCCCAAATTGCCCCCCAATAATGAAATTAAGCTTTTTTTACTTCTGTTATGATACTGGAGCAGCAATTGCAATATTTGTGCTGTGCCAGACGGACGGACGGACAGACACCGAGCTGATTCCATAAGTGTTCCGTTTTGCCTATATTTTATACTTACAAAATGACGTTAAATAATTTTAATAATGTCTGAATTTTCATGACAACATACCATCGACTCTACAAAAGAAGAACACAAAAGTATGCGTTAAAAAAATCTTTTACAATGGCCTCATATAAAATCGGGAGAGGGAGAACGGGATCTGTGGGATATCAATCATCGTTTTAATTTTAATACATTATACCAACCCACTTACAGACTTTAAAGAATGCTCGTAACTCATGGACTTTTTCTTCCTTATCAAGTATGTTTCTATGTTACTTGCTTCGGTACATTACATTACCCTTATTCGTGAGAGAAGGTGTAGCCTGCACACCTTTTTTTTTGCTACAATTTGTTTATGTGTTATTCCTACAAATTAACGATTTTCAGATTTATTTCTTTACTTGTGCTGTGAGACATTGCTTCATGCCAAATTTCATTATTCTAGGACAATGAGAACTACCCTAAAGGTTTCAATGGATGAGTTTGCGAGTAGCTACCTATAAAAAATGTGACTTGAATTGCCGTATCTTTTAAACTGTACTAAACATTAAAAAATTAAAGCTTTCCTTTTGAGGTACGGATCTCAAAAAATTAACACAAAACCTGAAAATCGGCGTCAAACCCCTTAACGATTTTTTTTTACCTGTCACCGCATTTTACCACGAACCACAAAATATGAGTGATGTCTGTAACTCACGTGACGTCTTCTAAGGGTGAGTTTAAATCACGTTTTCATCTAAGGGCGAGTTTAACTCACGTTTTCTTCTAAGGGTGACTTTAACTCACGTTTTCTTCTAAGGGTGAGTTTAACTCACATTTTCTTCTAAAGGTGAGTTTAACTCACGTTTCCTTCTAAGGGTGAGTTTAACCCTCGCTTCCTTCTATGGGTGACTTTAAACTCACACTTCCTTCTAAGGGTGAGTTTAACTCACATTTCCTTCTAAGGGTGAGTTTAACTCACGTTTTCTTCTAACGGGGAGTTTAACTCACTTTTTCTTCTAAGGGTGAGTTTAACTCACGCTTCCTCCTTAGGTACCCAATGAGTTTTTATAATATAGAATTAATGTCATTGTAGGAACCTTATAATTTGTTAAAAATCATCACAACCACAATCATCCTCAAATTTGCTCATCACCGAAAAATAAGGGTGTCATGAAATAAAATCAATTTCACCAAACTCAAAACGGGTCAACCAGTAGTAAATAACATTAGCTTTATAACTGTACACAGTTGTAAAAATTTTATGTAAACCGCCTTCACCGCATGTTATGTTTTATGTGTTTACTATGAAGGTCTAAAGTCAACTGCCATTAAAATTACATCCCATGTACTAAAACCCATCATAAAACGCGATTTACATGAAACCAAATATAACTTCAAGTGCATTATATTTAGATAGTCCAAAGGCATAGCCAACACTGAGAAAAAGTCCATTTTTTTTTTATTTAGTATAATTTTCTGCAGTTATCGCACTAAGAAATTAAAATAAGTTTTTGATAATTATGATACCTAAATGATTAATTTATGTAAAATGTTGTTAGATTTACATAAAATGATATCTTTTTGTAGATATAATAACGTAATTTTAGATGCCGGCCGGCCGGTATTGAACAAAAGTTATCTGTTTTATTACGGTACAATTCGCTGAAAATGTGATTAATTTGTCTTTACACGGGCCTCTATAAATAATTTTATTATTTGTTTATGGCAATTAATTCCGTGGGATTACATTTTAATGTCCAGTCTTGTTGCAAGCAGTTAAATATATTTAACTGCTAGCAATAAGCTTACTATACCTACCTTACCTGCCGTGTCCCCGTCCAGACCAATGAGTTTTACGGAATTTATGTACGATTTGTAACACCACTGGCTTTTTCGGTGAAGAAAAACATCATGAAGAAACCTGCATGCTTCAATTTCGAGGCATGTATTGTACCTACTGCCCATTATAAGTGGCAACGGGCTCACTCCCCGTCACACTGGACAGAGTTTCGGTACTACTAGTGAAACATGACTACCCCCTCGGGGAATATAGTCGTGAGCATATGCTTATATGCTTATGCTACAATACCTAAATGTTATTTTAATAAATAACAATGTTACTAACCTTGGGGTGAAGGGTTAACCACTCATCACCACTTGAAACTAGTATTATATAAAAATAGTTAAATTATCGATAACCTAATCAATCGATACGTCACACATAGAGGAAGACGTAACTCGTATCAACGCCCCTGACACAAGTTACGCCTTCCTCTATGACGTCACAAATTTTAACTATGCGACAAAGTTTAAGATTGCGAAAAAGAAAAACCTGATTCATACATTATTGGATCAAGTAGCCGTTGAAATTTTCTATGGAACAAAACATTTTTCCTTTCGCCATTTGTGGCATCCGCCATGGCACCGCACTTAAGATTACACCCTGTATACATCAGTATACAGGGTGTAATCTTAATCAGCTGAGATGATGATGATTCATCATCTCAGCTGATAGACGTCCACTGCTGGACATAGGCCACCCCCAAGGATCGCCACAACTTTCGGTCCTACGCCTGCGCTGCCCTCTAATCATACTTTATTTGTAATGCTGACGATTTTTAAGGATAATAATCAGATTATCAGACTAACACTCAGTTGCAGAAACTCTCATTAAAGTTAATCCATTAAATCTCTTGCTGTCGCTTATTGTCTTGTTGACGTTGTAAAAGCTAGCAAGAGATTTAATGGAGGAATAACTGTAAAGAGCGTTTCTGCAACCGAGTGTAAACCAATTACAAGCATTAACAGTAGGTACTTTTAATGAAAGATGTCCCTGCAACTTTACTGTTTCTATGGGACATCGAAACCGCGAAAATAAAACAGCTGTTCCATGCAAAAGTGCAAACATACTCGACCCGAATGTTTGGTACAGTCAGCAGCAATAAGTTGTATACACTTTTGTTCTACGTCTCGTAGTACTAAAGTGTAACTTATTGCTGCTGACTGTACGGCTCGTATGATGGTCTTACCGTCCAATTAAAATCTATCAGAGTATAAGGTCCGCCACATACATCCGGAATAATCCTGAATCGGAATTAGATTCCGGATGGAGTGTTGCCGCTTTCAGAGACTTTTTCACTAGATCTTGTGATTTTTTTGATTTCTTAGGTGACATATTTTAAAGTGATTTTTGAGTTTAGGCGTTGATAGAACGATACCGTATCGTGACGGTGCAGTTGCAACGTCGTTGCGGTATAGTTGCGAAATCGTCTACGCTCAAAAATCGCTTGTGTGATAATGGTTTATACCATTTTGTATGCAGATTATTTCTAATGCTAAAACTATTCTTCTTGTTTGATATATTTGCATTAATATTGGAATACAATTTAGAAACCATCATCGTAACGTCATGACCTCATCACATGATAGTAATTATGTATGATCCCTGATCCCACCATCGTAATGAGTTCTCGATCCATTTATACCTATCCATAGTATACCCATGCATTTCTATGTTTTCCTTCCATCCCAAAGAAACCATCTAACACTATATACACACATTCAATCACACACACACACGTACACCCACTCCTTTATACATTCATTTATGATATAAATACATACACTCATAATAACATTTACCGTGTCTTTTCTGATCACCCCGAAAGGGTTTATGGTCGTTACTTTAAGATCCTTACATATCTACCTTGTAAGCAAGTACAAATTTAGTTCTGGAGTCATTGCTAATTTTCTAGGCACTTCAATTGGAATTAATTGTGATCCTTGTACGAGTCTCGGAATCCTTAAATTAATCATGTTGTAAGAGGGCCTGGTGATCTGTCAGATTCGTCTCGTTAACTAATACGGACACATGTCTCTCACAAAGGTAACAAATGAGTACATACAACTCACAAAATTGTGTTTATTTTAATTAGAATAAGAACCTTTGTGTAGAGATAATAAACGATTATTTAATTTAATTTATTTATGTATAGAAATTGTTTGTTTTATTTTATTAAATACCTAAAAATGCAATTATTGTCATTTATTTGGCGTTACATATTTATTTTTATTTTAGGCATTTTTTAAACGGCACTCTAGTATTTTTTGTAACCATTGTTGACAACACTGAATCCTGAATCGGGATTCCGGATCGCAATTCCGTCTGTGTGTGGCGGACCTTCAAGAAGGACCCTTTTTTATTCACAAGCTTATAACGAAATCGAAATGCATTTCGTATTTTTGTTTCATCAAAGAAGAGGAAAACCTCTATTTACACATTCCTGACCTTCACTGATTCTATGTAAACTCATAAATAATTCTCGTTAATTCATACATTTTATTCGTTATCGCTATTAGTCATTTTATTATTGTTTAGTTTAACCGCAACATGGCACAGTGACCTAGAGCTTTATCGGTGTTTTCAGGAAATGTGTTATTCCCACGGTGAAGACACGACAGTCTATGAAAGAACCACTCATATTATACTTGAAAGTTGTCAATTTGCTTTCATGTATCGTTAAAATGTTGTAAGACGTTAATATGACAAGGTCGTTAAATGTTAATCATGTGAACATAATAATGACCGTAGAATTATGCACCTATTTGTTTGGTTAACGAAATGTGATTCAAGTGAAAGTTTATATAGGGGTTCGTTCATAGAACGCCGCCGGGTTGCCTATCAAAATAGAATAGCTACAAGAAAACGTTCTTAGGAGACAAACCCTAACTTTCGGAGCATTTTACTTTTGCGAGTGTCGTTGGCGCGTTGCGGAGAGGTATGGACACCCAATTATAGGGGTCCGGGTTCGAACATGCCATGCCATGTACCAATGAGTTTTTCTAGCTTATGTACGTAATACCGACTGCTCTCAAACGGTGAAGGAAAACTTCGTGAGGAAACCTGCATACTTTGAAGAAGAAATTCCGATGCGTATGTGTCTACCAATCCGCATTGGGCACGCGTGGTGGACTAATGCCCATACACCCTCCCTGAGGGTAAGCTAGTGCCCTGCAATGGGACGTTTATAGGCTGTGATGATGATGATTCATAGATTTTGAAAAAAATGTACAGTCATCAAGAAAAACTGAAATTTTCACAATTCTTTTTTTTATCCCATTCGATTCTCTTACTAATAAAGAACATAAATCTCTATGAGGTCAACCGAGAACGAGGTATTGGATTTCTCAGAAAACGCAAAATTCTATTCCTATCCATTTAGTAGGGAAATGACAATTTTTCACACGATTTTGATGACAGTCCAGTAGAAAAAGTTGTGTAGTTTGATGGTCTGATCGTCCACTTAAAGAATCGTGAGCCTTAAAAGAAAGGTCTTGTATTTGTTACAAATTGGAGACCGCTTTTCAACCTTTCAGTTGTGAAGACGGTTTTGTTATTTTTAAAGTTTTAACTCGAGTGTTGAAATATTTATAAACATAACTGTACCAATAAAAATAAAACGTGCATCATGTAAATATTGCAAATTATTTTCGCATGTTTGCATTTTACTATTTTAACCTCAATAGCCCATAAATCATTATACATACCTAAGCTTCATCTTTTTACCAAGACCCAAGAGTTAACGCATTTTCTTTCTTATTACTTTAATATTAGAATTATGTTAGATGACTATAATTTTCAAATTTATTCCTCTACTCGGGCAATTTTACGAATGCTTCTGACTGAAGTCATTTTGTTTCCTATTGCTTTGACATTAGACTGATGTAAAGTGACTTCTGATGTTGAATTTATTGGAATACCAGGACCAGTGACCCAGTTGATGTAAATGTTACAAGTTCGATTCCCGGATGCGTTGTTATAAAACTAAAACTTTTGATCCCTTGGAATTGGTAGTAATTTGTTATGTCTGTTTACCCCTCAGATGGTTCGGGATGATGAGATGCAATTCATGGCTTCTCAATTATAAGTGTCATGAATTTTCAAGACTACCCCATTGTCCCTTGGGTGTCGTACGAGGTGAATAAGAGAAAACGTTTCCGATGCAGTGTTTTAGTTAGCGAAAGGCTATTGTATTATTATTATTTATGGAGGTTTTGGGCCTTGACAGGCTTGCTAAGCCTGTGCCACGTAGACCATCGCTGGTCCTTTGTGAACGCCCTTTTTAAAGTTCCTTACCAATCCCCACTGCGGCCAGGAATCGCAGTAGATTCTTGATCGGACAGTTTGTATCTCAAGGCTATCGTAACATGACACGTCATAGCATCCTGAAATACATGCGAAATAACTTGTGACTAGCCTCTCATGTAGACATAGTATCTTCATCATCATCATCTGTCTATGTCACAGCATAAGAAAGAGCATCTATTACTACATCCTATGTACATACCATTGCAAGGTACAGGCCTAGCTTCGGGGAGGGTAATGGTAGTCCACCACGCGTGTACGATGCGGATTGCTAGACTTCACATACGCATCGGAATTTCTTCCGTAGGTTTCCTCGCGATGTTTTTCTCCACCGTTTCTGATTGAGGTTTCAGAATATTTATTATTATTTGGTTAATGGGTTTGGGTTCATTGACTTATAGCTACTAACTGCGACCTGGACAGATCTATTGTAGCTGTCACCCTTGACCTAAAGATCCTTTCGTCCCACGGATTTCATGAACCGTATTATGCCTTTGGAGGTGAGATCCGTAATATCTGCAGGTGCCACTTCATATCTATTTAGATGGTGACTCCTGCTGTGAATGAGCACTTTGCATTCGCAGAGGATATGAAATTATATTTATTCGTAAACATAGGTGGATACAATGTAGGTCTTATGGATAAATATAGAGCTCCATATTTTGCTGCAAGGTTTCCGTTTTTTGCGTTTCCCTTCATAGCAGAATGTGCAAATGGGTGAACCCCATTCTGTGTAGATTCTTGGTTAGCTTTTCTATAAAAGACGACACTATTGTCATGGTAAGGTGCTTACATAAAAAACTTAAACAATTAATGTTTTTACATTGTTAATAGATTTCATTTTGTTCCGGGTTAAAATCAGAAATTCAGTTTTTTGCCTTATCCCATATTTAGTTTCCTTCCTCATATATTTGGCAGCCCTAATTCTCGAAAACCAAACAGCTTGTTCGACAGTTTCAACGCGTACGCACTTTTCCTCATTCTTTCTTTGAATGAGACTATTTATAACTGAGAGTATTTTGCCGAGCCACTTTATACTGAAATGTTTGACATCGTATTATTCGCTATATTATTCTGAACCATCCCAAGGTCGCTGAAACACGCTGGTTATTAAATTATGGAATTAACGTTGTGATTGTACTGGATATGGTTTGAAAAATACTAGTTCTGGAAATGCAGCAGCTGTGCATGCAGCATGTAGCTTTCTCTCTTCTGCAGCTTTGCTTTGATGATACAAAAATAATATTTTCTAAATATCTGTTCTATTTTTACATGTACCAATTTCTGGTATATAGTTCTGGAGATTTCATGCTGAGCCAATCAGTGGCAATATTTGGTTTTTATCATACAATTTTCGAAGGCTGAAAAGGCTTCTCCGAGATCAATAACTAAACAATATTACATTTCATTATGTAAATTTAACACAACCGATTGCCGATGGGGCCAAAGAGTTCTTGAGTGGCGACCGCGAATCGGAAAGCGCAGCGAGGTTATATACTTTCCACACGGTGGACCGACGACCTGGTTAAGGCGGCGGAAACCCGTTGGATGAGGGCAGCGCAGGACCGGTCTTTGTGGCGATCCATGTCCAGTGGTGGACGTCTATCGGCTGCTACGATGCCATCATCATCAGCCTGTCATCATCCACAATGGCTAAACAGCTTTTCCCAAGGCGCGCCTCAAAACAGTCAAATCAAATCCAGTCTTTAATCTCCATTGTACTGTAGTAAGCTTAAGTGTTAAGATATTATAATCATGTTTAATCTAATATACAGAATGTAAGGAAAAGTATCATTAACCTTTACAAAACCAGAACAAAAAAGAAAACTGTCCCATATGTTTGAATCGAGTAGTTTAGTATGGGACAGCAGATTTTTTTTTTGTTCTCACAGGTTTGCTCCCATAGTAAAAGTTGTTTAGTTTGATGTAGTGCACTGCCTTACGGTCAAAAAAGGCTGAGAAAGTTCACTTTTGATACCAGCACCAAATTTTTGTATGTTGTGTTAGGTATCTTCTGTAGACCCCAAAACTGCCGGGAGACAGTCTTTGAGGTGCCAGGGACTTCAGTTAAGATGTCATTAATTTTGTGTATAGGATTTTAAAAAAATGGTTCTGAAACCTATCGTGTGGGGTATCAAATGAAAGGGCTTCATGAGCCGGTTCTAAAAACATACTAAACTATTACCTTTCAGCCAATTGTATTAAAAAAATCCATAAATTATTTTCAAAACAGGTAGTTTTAGGGTCTAGAGAACATACCTAACAACATACAAAAATTTGGTGCTGGTATCCAGAAGCGAACTTTATTTCCATTAAGGCAATGCACTAATGGGAAAAGTATGTGGTTTAAAGGTTAATTATACTTTTCCTTGCAGCCTGTAGAGCAATCTAACCCCAGACATTATCGTATCAATACATCTCCCAACGTGCATCCCTATACCATTCTAGAACTTTAACTCGGCAGATATGACCACCAACGCCATTACGCCATATAAGTACCTACCCATTGCCTGCAGAAGAGCTTTCATGTATTGTACTTTATATAGATATTTTTGTTTAAAATCTTCAACGAAATCTTGTTTTTCAATTGAATAAGTATTTTAATTTAGAATCTGTCACTCAGTTCTTCTTCCTTTGTCAGTTTGAATTGCATATTTTAACCTTCTTTCCGGGTTTTGGAAAAAATAAAAACCAGATGATATTCAACAGCAAGCTGACAATTAACTTGCATCCACCAATCGGCATTGGACTTATGACATAGAATGTAGTATTTTAGTATAATACGATGCGTGATTAACATTGGGAAAAAAGTAGGTAGTATTTACGGTCTACACCTCATTAGCATTACCTATTTGTAAGGTGTGCAAACAGTTTTTGTTAATGTTTAGGTGATTCATCTACGTATCTCCGCTCAATCAACTATGTTCCATTTAAATATAAACACATAATTGCTTGTTATCTTAAAGTAGGGTTGCCGATGAGACCGTTCGAGTAATCTGGATGCTTTCCCACACAGTTCTGATTTTATAGCCCAGTCATTTTACGGTTTGAGCCGGGACGAATTAATCTATACTATTATAAAACTGTAACAGAAGTGTGTCTGTACATTGAAGATATTAACAAAAAAAAAATTACGATATAGTATTTAGGTGTCCCTGATTCCATATCAGCAATTTTTGGATTTTTTTGTCTGTCTGTCTGTTTGTTTGTTTGAACGAGCATCACCCAAAAACTACTAAACCGATTTTAATGAAACTTTTTGTTTGATAGCTAATGATCTGACTTAAAATCCGGTATATGATTTGTGCAGACGAAGTCGCGGGTTAACGCTAGTAATTGATATTTTTGTTCGGAATAGTACTTAAGAACCAATTTGAGCCTGGAAATGTACCAAAATAATAAAAAAGTTACATCAGCAACAGCCCCAAATTTAAAATTTAGCATTTATCTCGTTCTAAAAAACCTAATGTAAAAATATTTTTTTTTCTACATTTTGAAGGCTTTACTATTAATGAATGAATGGTGTTAATATTTTTGTCAAGTTAGAAGGCTTTGAAAAATACATTACCTTGTATTTTCTAATGAATACCTCATTTTTAAAATTTCAATGCCTATTTTATTGCTCAAAAATAATGTATATTGTTAAATCTAATTAGAATGAGTGCATATATAAAATGATTGTAATATGTAATAATTTTATAATATTATTAAGTTAAAAGCCTTCTGGTAGATACAATTTTGATTTCTATGCTTGATAGCGATTTTTTAAATTAGTTTTCAGACAGTCTTTTGTCACTAAATGGTGCCGGTTACAATTTAAAAGTCACATTGATAATTACTCCCTACCCCAAACAAAACTCTGTAAAATGACTGGGCTATTACAGCTTCAAAAACAAATTACTTTTATATTTTTTTAAAATAATGGCCTTCGCCAAATCAGCTAATTATTGACTATTCAGTATTTCATTTCAGTGGATATGACATACGCACTTTGATTTCTTTATTAATTTGAATAATAATACTTCTGTTTTTGAACAGTAAGTAAGTATCTAAACTATTATAAAACTGTAACAGAAGTTTGTCTGTACATTGAAGATATTAACAAAAAAAAGTTACGATATGGTTTTTAGGTGTCCCTGATTCCATATCACCAACTTTTGTATTTTTTGTCTGTGTGTTTGTTTGCGTGTTTGTTTGTTTGAAAGAGCATAACGCAAAAACTACTGAACCGATTTTGATGAAACTTTTTCGTTTGATAGCTTAAGATCTGACTTAAAATCAGGTATATAATTTGTGCGGACGAAGCCGCGGGTTAACTCTAGTCATTAATAAATTTATTAAAAATACGGGGTTTTCAAACTCCATATCTTTTCTGGCAAAATTGATGGCAGCCCTACATGTAAGCTTCAATTACAACTTTCAATTAGCAATACGGGACTGACAGAAAACAAATTGTCGTTTTAATTTGTTTTGACCTTGGTACCTACCTGGCGAATGGCCGAGGGGGCGTGAATCAGCCAACTGTCAAAGTACAGCTCATATCTTATACCAGTCCCACAAATCAGACAATTTTAATAGTTATGTTCTAATACATAAGGGTTCTGTAAAGGGATTTTTGATCTGGGTTTGATTGTACGCCCCACCTGCTGCCGGCATGTCTACCACTTTTAGTCGCTCTATTTCTGTGTTAAGCATTTGTTTAGTGTTAGAATTCGTTCTTAGAAATTGTTTGCGAAAATTAGGTTTTTTGATGAGAGAATGGAATAATTTAACCTTTGCAATATGTAGGTTTGTGTGTCAAATTTAACAAACGTAACAAAACCACAAAAATACTTCAAAAAGCTGTGGGTTTTGTGCTGCCTTTGAATTGGTGTTTACCTAATTAAAATAATTAATTTGTTATTTTCTCTAAACGTTTCCGGTTCAGGCATGGATATGGTTGGTACAGACGGAAATGAATTTAGCTGTTCATTATTTTGCCAAATTTCATAGACAAAGTTTCAGAATTATTAATCAACTTTATATTGCTGACCTCACTTATATACGTTAGGTGAAAAATTAAATCTACCTTCTGATATACCTAATTTAGAAGTGGGATACAACGAAAGAGCCTCCCCGAGTGACGAAACCTAAGTTCGTCTGGCGCACCCTGGGCAGTCAGCCTCGATACAGCCATTGCTAACTGGCTAATCTATCCACTACAGCATGAGTAACGGTCATGCGTTATGAATGTAACTTATGCTGACACGAAAGAAGAAGATGATTTAGAAATTATAATTGAATTGAAGCAAATAAAAAAACGCTAGACGGTAGACGTAGATTCTTTCTGGCAAACAAAATGTGTACTTGATTGAAACATTACATATTATTCGTATCAATACGAATAAGAGAAAGATTTAGAAATACCGGTATGGAGATAACAATAATTACTATCTTGAGTCTTGTATGGGGAGCGCGTGCTCTATGGTCTTGATCAAAGATTAGACTATCAAACTGACAAGTCACGCGTACGTCCCCAAACCCAAAGCCCCTTTTATTTAAATTATAAAAAAATGGCGTCAGAGACCTCGGGCTAGTATGTACCTACGTAGTTCATATTTCCAGAAAACAGCAGTTTTGTTTTTGTAATTTTGATGTTGGTCCCATAGAAAAGGTGTTTATGTTTATTTCATCATTTAATCAACCCTCTTCCTAAAATTACACCACATTTCAAATCAAGCAGCTTGGAATAATGTAAACAGTTTTCAGAAAATGTTCTGATTTATCTATCACGCTGACTGATCAGATATTGTACTTTTGTACTGATTTCATAGAACACGCATACTGTTGGCCTACCTACACGTATTCTATAAATATTTTCTACTTATTTCTCATATGAATACATAGGAGAGAAACCCTATAGGTAGTTTAGTTCGTACAAAAGCGAATGAAAGAAAAATCTTTATTCGCCATGCGTACCCTGATAGAAAATGTTAAATTACACGCAATGTGTTGGCTTCGGAAATATATATTCAGAGTCCCATTCATCCATATCCAGGGATTTACGTACTTTGAGTAGGATGTTGGGTGTAGGCTGCCACTTCATTTTCTTTATTCAAATAATATTTATGAATGTTGAATTAGCTTATATTGATGAAAAAGAAAAAGGAAATACGTTGCATATATTCGTCAGATGGCGGTGTCTTTAGGACGTCAATTAAATAAGTGATGTGATTTTGACGATTATTCGAAAACTTTCTGGTCTCTGGGATGGGGCAGCTGTCCCACCTTGCCCCCTACGTGAATCACTAACATATAGAGGAAGTTCGACATAAGATACGCCGCGTGTCGCAGAGGCGCGCGGCGTGCTGTGTGATTCGCCTTAGGGCTCTTACAGACGAGCGACACTTTGCTGTTGCTGTGAGTCGCAGAGGGTCGCGATCACAGATCACAAAAACTAAAGGGAAATGTGAAAAAGGGACGTGGCCAGTGTCGCATCAATATGCGCAAAAACGGAACACATTGCTCGCGACAGTAAGGATTCAATATATTATGAGGCTGAAAGCCAGTCGAGATATTATGTCTAAATAGTTTACAATGCTTGCATAGTACTAAAGTACTAAAGATTATTCGAACGTTGAGTTCTGATACCGCAATGGATAATAAGCACATTCCAGCTAACAAAATACTTTCTATCGCGTGGTACTGGTGGTAATGCGACACTAGGTTTCGTACTCAGCGCGTTGGTTGGCATCTCTCTATATCTCTATGGTCGCGCTCATAGACTTTACTCCGCGACACACTGCGACCGCAAAGTGTCGCTCGTCTGTAAGAGTGCTTAGTCTTAATATTAGCTAACGATAGAATTCACGCTCACATATCTCTACTAGTATACTCCACCTCAAGTAGTTTTATCTCTCGCTCTCCAGAGTGAGATCGTGACCAAATTACTAACATTGCACTGTGATATTGTAATACTTCTATACTCCAAGTCGTTGCACGGGAAATTCAAGTAGTCGGGGAAATATACTGTTTGAGATTGCATTAAAGACACTTCGGTAAATTATTGTGTTTGTACTTATATTATATTACTGTTAGCACAGAACACACTTTAGTCGAGATTTCGTGGTTATATAAACACAGGCCTCTGATCTGAAATCTGAACCCTGAAATCTCTTAAAATCGATATAAATGTTCAAAGGGCAAGCTTATTTTCTGAAGATTTTTTTTCAATCGTACCCGCAAAAGAGACAGTAAATATTTAAGTTTTGAGGTTATAATTTTGTTTACCTACAAAATATTACACATATCTACTCAAATTTACGATATTAACCGGGGATTATTATTGTTATAAGTAAAACGGATTGAACGAAACCGTCTTGAACAAAATCAACAGTTTTCCATTTTTTGTTCATACTTTAATGTTTTGTTAATAATTAAATAAATAAATATCTTGAACATTGTCATACAAATTACGACGATGACGACGACGATCTTAATGACTTAATTATTAAATTAATAATAAATTAAATTAATAATAATAATTCAAAAATTATTATTACTTTTCAATAACACACAATTAAAATCGGGGATTATTGAGAATGTATAATTTTTCTGGAATTTATCTACTATATTCCAAATTATCACCCAAAGTGCAATTAATGCAACCTATACAAAAATCCGTAGATTTCCTAGACTATTTAAAGTGTTATAACTTCAACTTATCTTACTCGACTTTAATTTCCTTTGAGGTTGTCAGTATTTTGCTACAGCTTTCTTAACAGCTTTGTAAGTGTTTTTTGACCAAAGGGTGCCAACGGGGACCCTATTCATAAGCCTATGCTGTCCGCCCGTCTGTCTGTCTGTCCTACCTATAAAGGGCTGTATATTTTATACTATAATAACTAGACGATTGAAATTTTCACAGAATATACATACATATAGTTACAAATAATAAAAAAAAGTAAAAATTAGGGAGGGGGGGGGGGGTACAACTAGTTTTGACCGGAGACATGGAAATTATAATTTACAAAATACTTGGCTCGAAATTAAATGCATACCTAGATACTGTAACGCATCCAGTAATAACATCAAAGCTAAACTTCAAATGCGAGCGGAGTGACACGAATGATAATGATAATGCACAAAAATGCAAGCGCAGGCGCATATAACCGTGGAAGCTCATCAAAGAGACGTATTCTGAGAAAAACTATACTTACAAATGAAAGATGATGCGTGGATAAACTACAAAAAGATATGAGACGTAGATGACGTCACAACTGTGTCATCATCACAGCCTATACACGTCCCACTGCAGGACACAGGTTTACGTTAGTATATAAGGTCTAACAAAATCAGCTGAAACTATTTTAAGGGGATAATCAGAACATCAAACTGAACAACTTTCTCTATGGGACCAATATCGATATCACGAAAAAAAAATCTGCTGTCCCATACATTGGAGTCGAGCTCTTGTTTTGTATGGGATAGCAGATTTTTTTTTCGTGATTTCAGCTAATTTTGTTAGACCTTATATACAACGTGTTAATGAATTAACGCAAAACTAGAAAGTAGTTTGTTTAGAATCGAGAGCAGAATCGAATTATCATGGTTTCAACATAGGTAATTTTTTCAAAATATGAAATAATTTTTTTGCAAAGTTTAAAATTTACTGAACCCGATGTCAACCCACCGCACGGGCACACTCTCCTTACTTACTACCAAAACAAGATTATTAAAATGTATCCATGAGTACGTTAGCGCTTTCATTCATTGCTGAAATGATAACAAATAATTTTTGCCTCAAAACTTAAAATGCAAATAACTTAAAATTTTACCTATCAAAATAATGAAATTATTGTTTCAATCTAATTATTTTGTTATAAATCAGTTGGGGTGTATGAGGTTTTGCGTTAATTCATTAACACGTTGTATATTCTTTGACACAGGCCCGCCCTCAGGGAGGGTGTATCATGTATAGGCGTCACTCCACCACACGTGCACAATGCGATTGGTAGACTTCACACACGTATCGGATTTTCTTCTTCAACGTATGCAGGTTTCCTCACCATGTCCACCGTTTGCGAGCAGTCGGAGTACAACTCATGGCATTTCGTCCGTGCGGATTCGAACCTTGACCTCAAGATTGAGTTTCCATAGCTCTTCGCAACGCACCACCGACGCTCTTCAAAACTGTGTATTTATATTTAGTACAATATTTCGAGGAAAGCGCGCGTTTTTTTAATTTTTAACCGAAAAAAGTAGGAATGTAATTATGTATAATGCGCGTCCTTTATAGCTGGTCAAAAGAAAAATTAAAAAAAAAACGTTGACTTCAAGAGAAAGAGAGAGATTGAGTGTAAGATCATAAAATGTAAGCAAATAAATATTATTCTATTCTTCTTCAGACCTTGTGAAAAGAAACACATTATTTTTCTCAAATAAAAAATCTTTTCGAAACTTTTTATTTGTATGCTAGTAACTAAAAGTATCCATTACCAATCAAATGGGCCATTTTATTGCCAATGGAAGTTTCGAATACGCATTTAGCGATATCGGGTAACGTATTGCTTTTCTCTGGATATTCCATTACCTACGTATTCAGACACTACAGTAAATCGTCTTTGGTTCTGTCCTTTTCTTTAAGCATAGTCTTATAAGATGTATGGATGTGTATACTTAAATTTTCTTTCTTTCTTTCGTAGTGGTTGGATACGGGATGATCTTCTTCTTGTCGTATGGGCAGATCCCTGGTGTCAGAGTTTTTTCAGACCGCCTTACAACCTCTGACGTGGTTTTTATGTAACGACTACTACCACCAGAGATAGTAGCCGGGCCCAACGGCTTAACGTGCCATCCGAAGCACGGAATCATTGTTCTTTTCAAACAATCAGGTGATTCACCCTGCAATGTCCTAAACAACTGGGGAAAAACGCACAAAGTGTCATTGCACTAGATGTCCCCCGTGGGAATCGAACCCACGACCTCCAATAGCCAATATATGATGCCAAGAGCCAATATGCTCTTAACCATTAGACCACGGAGGCAGTAATTAAATAAACTATGTATATTATACAGGCTGAAATTGATATTATTGGCATCCTTTTAAACTAAGCCATCAAACTGAACAACTATTACTATGGGAGCAAACCGATCGGAGCAAAAAAAATCAGCCGTTGCGTTTGCGTGTTTGCACCTGCCGCGCCGGCGCCGCTGCTTGTAGATGGATAGATAGGTAGTTATGAATAGAAAATATGGACGGCAGCGTTTAGTCCATACAAACGTATTCCCAACAGGGGAATCATCATCATCATATCAGCCGACAAACGTCCACTGCTGGACATAAGCCTCCCCCAAAATGGGGGGATTTGCCATAATCGCCACGCTTGGCAGGCGGGTTGGCGATCGCAGTTGGATTGAATGTGTGTACTCAGATGATGCTGCTGCCCATCCTACCGTAGATCCCTTAGTCGCCTTTTACGACACCCACGGGAGGAAAGGGGAATACGTTTACACTATAGAGGATATATTTTTTACCATACAATCTATGTTACCTCCGCCATAACATAACATAAACATTTAAAAAATCCTTTATAGAATTTAACAACTTTTAAACCTCTTCTAGTCAAGGCTGAAGGGCCATGTCCATGTTTATTTTTCATTTTTCTTTAGTTAATTACTAGGTTTATACCTAGGTTCCTACAAGAATTTGGATCCAGGATTTATGTTCAAGGTCTGTCTACCAGATCTTCCAGAAAGATCTTTTTCCAGTTGGAAAAATCGAAATCGTCTGAAAAATCAACTGTTCCATACAAAACTGCAAACCTACTCGAGCCAAATATATTTTTCGCGCTTTCGATGATGGTCCCATAGAGAAAGTTGTTCAGCTTGATGGTTTGGATATAGAAGTGACGTGGCGCGGACGTGGCGCGGGCGAAGTGCGGCAATATACACCTTATAGCACGAGGCATATCGTCGTTTGGAGAATTACGCCCGCGCCTCCAGGCGACGCGACGTCGTCTCCACACCAACTCACTACAATCCGCTACCGCCACAAGTCTCTTCTGTATACACAGCAAAATATGTATACGAACATATTGAATTGACCGAAACCTAGAACAGCGATATATTATGCTCTAGTAAACACTTCAGAAAATTTTTTTTTGTTTCTCAATAGCGGCTCATACCAGCCGCCATCGATAAAGTGACCCCAGAGCCTCAAATATATCGATAAACAATTGGAAACATTTCACGAATAGCAATAAAGAAATATAAAGTGCCATCACGCATCGAGTATAGCATTATCTGTATATCCGTTGGTAAAATGACAAATTTCCTATCGCTCCCAGTTGTGTACGTGGACGGAATAACACTCTGTTATCTGTAAAGACACGAGAACGTTGTTTTTTAAGAGCTTGCTGCCTTTAAATCGGATACTCCAAAGCATCAGCAGCTTAATTTTAGTTAACCCGCGGCTTTGTCCGCACAAATTATATACCATATTTTAAGTCAGATAATAAGCTATCAAACAAAAAAAGTTTCATCAAAATCGGTTCAGTAGTTTTAGCGTGATGCTCGTTCAAACAAAGAAACAAACACACAAACAAACAGACAGACAAAAATACCGCTGCATGCTGCGGCTGCCTTGGCGGTGTAGCGCTTCTGCCATGTTTGCCCTGAGCAGGGTGGATGACTTTTATGCAATTATGCGAAAAAGACACGCTTCGTTCATGTATAGAATAAGATCGTCTGACAATGGGATAATAGAGGCCGTAAATAATGCATGTAAGTTCACTATATGCGGCCTCTAAAATCGCCAGCTAAAATGTATATGTACGTAATTCCACTTTGTCTTGTCTGGTAATGTAATGTACCTAATCTAATGTTGAGAGGACTCTAGTTTGATATTATTAATTAATGTACTATGGTTGTGCTTTGTTTGTTTGTGCTTTTATATGGGTCCATTGTGACCTGAAATAAATACAATTTCATTTCATTTCAAAAAATCAAAAAATTGGTGATATGGAATCAGGAATACCTAAAAACCATATCGTAACTTTTTTTTGTTAATACCTTCAATGTACAGACATACTTCCTGTTACAGTTTTATATAATAGTTTAGATTTAGACACATGCGTGCATTGAAAAATATTATGGAAGGTATGTGTAACTAGATTCTAGTTCTGGTTACAATATTGTATTTTTTTTTTAATTTACAATTAATGGACTCTTGCTTGTGCGTTAGCACAACGGTAGTTCTTCTAGTTAGTTTGTGGTTAGCACTGCATTTCCGCCAGTGTCAAGTGTTTATGGGAGAATCTATCCCAATCTCAGGGATTGTTTTTGGTCAAGAACAAGAAGAGATTGAGGATTGCGGAGCCTCGTGGCAGGCAAAAGAGCGACGCGCGAAATCCACGCGAGACGAGTGCTTGGGTCAGAACCTGCAACGTGACTCCTGGTTACAATATTTCTCTTATGTAAATGAATGTGATGACAGCTTTTATAAACGCTAAAATAACGGTAGGTAAGTACTTTTTTAATTCTTGTTTGACACTAATTTTTGTTGTTTTATTTATTGAAATCAAAAATTAAAATTTCTCACATGATAATCCGCTTCAGCAAAATGTGTCGTTAAATTTATACAAATCCATTCAGCAACTGAAATTGAAAGTGTTTATTGAAATTGTTTATTAGCAGTGAATAGGTAGGTACAATAGGGTGTTATAATAATAAGTAGGTACAAGGTTTCTTCTATCCAGCTAAATTATGTGGCGTGCAAATATTCATTTAATTAATAATATAAATGAGACCTAATTATAATGCAAAAAATTCATTCAAGTCATAAAAAACTACAGTCAATCAACCACTTCTTGTACAATTCTTTTAATAATAATGTATTTTGTCCTAATCCTATTTGGTATTTAATTAAGACTGCACCGAGCATATTGTGCTGCCCCCAATCGTATTTTTTTTATTTCTTAACAATTAAACAATATTTCCAAAAATCAAGAATGTCACATTGTTTAATTGTTTAGAAATAAAAACAATACGATTGAGGGCACAGCACAATAGGCTCGGTAGGCTCTTAAATAGCTTACACAGACAGGTAAGTACTAGTAAAATATGAATTGTAGTTGGCACACTACAATAATTCATATTTGACTGACTTATAATAGCGTTTACAAAAAGACCTTTCAGAACTATTATAGAATTAAATTACAATAGAGAAGTTACTTACATAATTTGTGAACTATTAATTTTGCGACTGTCTCTGGATCCAGTGTATATAGGGGCAATCTTTTTAATTTACCCGCTACAAGTCTGCGGGCTACGACCCGTGAAGGACCAACTTAAAGAAACAAAGCCTTTAATAGAGACCTAAAAATACACAATACTGTCTGTACAAATAAGCACCCGATCAAACTCAAATATGTGTAAATCTCATAGATTGATACATCTCCCATATTTACCGAACCTCGATCCCTATAATGGTTGTTTGGTGTATGGAAACGAAGGGGCACGGTGTAGAGACACCTTCAATACGATCGGTTTTTTCTATGAAATCGTAATCAAATCATTATACCTACTTACCCTAACTATACTTGCTGCTGGGGTAAAATTGGGCTAAAATTGAAAAGACATGTTCAATTACGTTTCGAAATTATTGACCATCTACCGTATTCGCCAGATCTGGCTCACAGTGACTTTTTCCTGTTTCCTAAGTTTTCATGTAACGAAGAGGTCATTGCTTCCGTAAATGCCTATTTTGCAGAGCACAATACCACTTTTATTTGGACGGGTTAAATAAATGGGACCATCGCTGGGAGAAGTGTATAGGTTTGCAAGGAGATTGTGTTGAGAAAGTAAAACAAAATCTAACCAAAAAATGTTTTTCTTCCTATTTCAGGCCAGTATGGTCGTCGGCGCCCGGGTTGTCCTAAGAAGAGGTAGCGGGATGATCTGGATGCTTTTGACGACAAGTGGCCTGAGCTTGCCCCGGATAGAGATGGTTGGAAGTTTAAAGGGGAGGCCTTTGCTTAGCAGTAGCATGAAAAAGGCCAACCAAAAAAAATTTCAGTCCAGAATCTTTTCAGACGACCTGTGTATGCCTTTGCCTGACCAGGTTTTAAATAAATTCGGAGCGCAGCGTAGACCAAAAAAAATCTCTGTAAATTCGCCATAATTATAAAAAACAACACGCTTTAAAAATGAGCTGACACGGTGTAAAAAAAATTGCTAGCTGGAAACCATTCGGTCCCATATTGCCACACCATCTGAAAAGGGGCCTAGATCAACATTGCTCCACACTCGTCCCAGAGTGGAAATGTAAAAATATTCGTGCTTACTTCAAAGTGCGGGATATTGCCTAATTTTATTGATTTATTCAAAAACCCATAATAATATCCTGTTTGACAGTTCTCGTTATATTTTTAAACGTGATTGCACAATTTTGGTATTATAGAAACTATAATAATTATATTGCTACATTTGGACTAAATAACCTATAAAAAATAAAACATAAACATAAAATAATCCTTTATTGAAATTTTACGACAATGAAACCAACAATTGCGGCACTGGCTCCTAAACTAGTCAAGTGTGAAGGTCCGGAGTCAGTTCCTACCCACCACAGTGGGTACACTACACTAAATGAAATATATGAGTATTTAATTGAACTTTATAACAATAATACGACCTTTTTGAGGTGTTCGAAATATTTATTAGTAGTTGTAGCACCGAGTAGACATTCAATCACCAAATATTTACCGCGATTGCCGCCCTGGACGAGAATTCACGTCGAGAATAGGATATTTTTTTAAAGGAAAAAAGATCCTCAATCTTAGTACCTATGGGATAAAAATGTTAGCGTAAAGTTGGCGTATAGTTATGGAACTCATGTCGTTTTGTTTCTCATAATCTCTAGATTATAGTGGTAATATTAGCTATACCTCATCTAAACGAAGTGTCACAGAATCGCAGTTGGCGCACATGTTGTCTCAGTAAGATATGTTCGCTATTTATTTTTATTTTCGTATTTAACATCTAACATGTTCTTACAGTGCGTACACTGCTATACATGTGCCGTTTGTACAGGAAAAAAGAATCTAAGCAATAATAAGTCAAAACTGTGCATTTTTTATATTTATTTTTTGTTTTTTTAGTCTTTTACCTATACCTAAATACTATGTTAAACTTACGCTAAACTTACTTGTAATGTTACAACCATGTCACCCGTAGCTCACCAAATTGTAATCCTGGGAGGGCGTTGGTATCTCTAGAACAGGCCCAGTGCCGTGTTGAGGTCCAACAAGCAACAATGTAACGCTATGTGTTTTTTGTGCAATAAATACATTTTTAATTTTAATTTAATACATTTTTAATTTACATTTTTATTAATTTAATTCCATAATTCCGTTTGCATTATTACCTAATCTTTCGTCCGATTAAAGAAAATTAAATTATGTTTTTAGAGTGTTAATACCATCAATAAACGTAACAATTTGTGAGCCTACAATAAATTGATTCGTTTAAAAAGCATAATCGTTGTAAATTACTCGAATGAGAGATGGATGGTGTAACCTTGCTTTTAATAAAATGCAAATAAAACAGATTTTTTTTTATACATGCAAATGTACTTACTCCGTCAACATTCCCTTAAAAGATCGTCAGCATATAAATACCCTGTATATTCAAGACAATTACAAGATTACCAACGAAAGCCCAACCCTCGTTGCTAACCTAACGTTAATCTACACCTGTTTCAAGCTGTCAAATCGTCTTTTGTTTAGGCCGTTCTCTGTATAGCTGTCATCTGGTGGTCGTTTCACTAAATGACTGATGTTGCTAGGTGTTCGTAACATGTTACATAGTATATAGGATGTAACTGAATAATGTTTTGTACACTACACACGGCTGAATGAAAAGCTCTAAAGTAAACAAATATGTAGACTTAATTTACCCGATTTTTTGTTAAGAGGGCACCGAGCCAGTGCTGCTCTCAATTTTCCTCTGGTTTATGTAACTGTACTGTTTATGTTGCACTTCCGGATAAACCTCCGATGGTTTTTGGAAGTTCAATTGTCCAAATCTTTGTAATTTTTCTTACAATAAATAAATAAAAAAATGCATTTTTTTTTATTTCTTGTATACGTTTCCAAAAAAAAACAAGAATATCACAATCATTATAGTCATCGTTGTTTTTCAATTTATCGAAACATTACGGGTTTTTTTTATGAAATTAAGTTTTGACTTTTTGTATTATGATGACCAGACCGCCATATTATACAATATTTATAATAAATGTAAACATCCATGACTTGTGTAAGTAAAAAAATCCGTATGCATCATACAAATATTTGCTCTTTACGGGAGTCAAACCCACGACCCTCAACACAGCAGACAGGTTCACTACCGACTGAGCTATCGGATCATAACACTTAAATAATCCTGTAGAAAGTTAAATACCTACGTACTTATTTAAAAAGCATAAGTCGATAGATCTTTATAAAAAAGTCATAATTTCAGATCATAAATCAAAAATAGCTGTTTTAGGCTAGGTACTCTCAATAAGTTCTAATTTCCAGTTATGACAGCGACATAGAGTTTATATTGCTCTAAGTGCTAAGGATAAAAATGTTATTCTTCTTTTAAAAAGAAAAGATGTATTTCTTCTTAATTTAAAATAGTGATGCAATTTCCCCGACATCCTGTATAAAGTGCTACATCATAAAAGTGATTTAGTAGCGTGTGTGTGTACGCTTGATTTACTTTGCACTCGCTCGGTTAAAGTAGGGTAATGTATTTAGTAACTATAAGAGATATTACCCATCTATCTATGACCAGTGTGAATTATAGATTTTAAGAGGCTGCGTGGAAAAAATAGGATTCTTCAAAGCGTCATATATCATGAAGTACTAACAGTACGAGTATGATTAGCGGATATGTGTAAATTGAACATATAATTGAAGTTTTGACAAGAGCCAAAACACGATTAAGACATATTTTAGCGATTGAAAAACAAGCCAAAGTAGCTTCCATTTTTATTTATAAACGCTTGGAACTGCTAAACGGCGAATAATAGAAAAACGAGATTTATATTTTACAAATTTTGATTAGAGCAGAATTTAACTTACATAAATAGTACAATCAGCTTGCGTCGTTTCAGGCGCGCGCGCCGCCCCATCTGTTTCTCTCGCAACTGGGAGTAATATAAGCTATCCCACGCCCATTTCGCTTCAATTATTTTTCGACGTAGGCCCTTAAACGTGAAAAATTTCATGCGCGCTCTTTCTGGCATACGTAAAATAATGAGGATAGAGGCTCATCTCGATTGTGTCGTTTTCTCGCGGGGGGCATGCGAGGCCTACAAGCGACTAAGGGATAAGGGTTTCTTATGCAGTGTGTTATGTTCTTATTTGTGCTAAAAGCTAGCCACCTATCAAAACTTTACGCCAAATAAAATCAAGTCTCGTGTTTCTATTATTCACCGTTTAGCAGTTCTAAGCATTTATCGATAAAGACGGTGGCTACTTTGGCTTGTTTTTCTATCGAGAAAATGTGTCTTAATCGTGTTTTGGCTCTAATCAAAACTTCAATTATATGTTCAATTTACACATATCCGCTAATCATACTCCTACTGTTAGTACTTCATGATATATGACGCTTTGAAGACTACCATTTTTTTCACATAGCCTCTTGAACAGTTTGTCGTGGGTGGCATGCTAGCCGTGCTGGGAAGACCTCCACGGGAAAAAATTGGGTTGTCATTCTAAGCCGAAACCACAATCTTATACAGCTTTGTAAAAAAGAGTTTGAGGTGGTAATAAGTGGAACTAATTATTTTATTACAAAATCTTGTCAGGTTTTGCTTGATTTTGACGTTCTTGCAAAGAGAGAGGGCGCCCTCATTTTTTCCAAACTCTTTTCTGCCAAACTATAAGTAGAAGTAAAGTATATTTACAGAATTTAACAGGAAGTTGTGGCCAAATTTTAAAAGGTTAATTAGACCGTAAAAAAAAACTACTTTACTATACGGTATCAAATCAAGAAATCAATCAATCAATCAATCAAAATTATTTATTTGTATATCACAGGTAATACAGAGGTAGAATAAACTTTGACAATAGTCGGGTTTCCGCTGTGATCCGCCAACAGGCATACAAAACAAAGAACAGCTCGGTAATTAACATTAATAAAACAAAGTCCTGATTAGAATTACATGCAATAAGATTTTAAAATGTCAAAAGTTTATAAACAATAAAAAGATCGTAATCATGCATAACATTAATAGGTTACTAACTAAAAGATTAAATGTCAAAATAAATTACATGAAATATTGGTCAGTGTCATCAAAAAATTCCTTAATTGTGTAAAAAGTCTTGTGAATGAGGTAGTCAAAAAGTTGATTTTAAAACTGCATGTAGTTATTACTGTTCCTTATAGGAACCCATCCTTAGGTAATTTATTGTATTTTTTGGGGGCTAAATACACTATAATTAAACAGAGTCGTTTTGCTAGATGTGGTACATAGTTGATCGCAGTGACGTGCGCACGTAACTTTGGCAAACATGTTGGGGTACCTTTTAACAAATAGTGCAATCTCATATATGTAAAGTGACGGTACAGTTAATATCTTAAGTTTCTTAAAATGTGGTCTGCAGCTATCTATCATTTTCAGGCCACAGATTGCCCGTATACATCGCTTCTTTGCTAAGAATGCACGTTCTTTATTCGTGGCATTCCCCCCAGAAATAAGGAAAAAAAACAGCTCCGTACTGATCTCATACCTTCTTTTTGGAAATAATCCTATTTATCGGGCATTCGAGCTTTTCAAATCACAGTTTAATTTAGAGCAGTAATCTATTTCCAATATTTATGGATGCTCCACATTCACGCATTGCCGAATTGCTAAATCTTTTTCCCGCATTTTATTTTATGACTATTTCTCAGTAAATCTTACGGAAAAAGATATCTAAATGAAATTTCTGAGCTACAGTATTATCATATAAAATTCTGAGATTGTTTGGAAAGAAAATAAATCCTGTTTTTAACCGACTTCAAAAAAGAAGGAGGTTTCTCAATTATTATTCGAATATGTTTTTTTATTTCAGCCAAGTATCAACTTGCCGCACTTGACTCGGTTGAACGCAGAGCCAGGAGGTTCATTGGCAACAGTAAGCTGGTGGAGACCAAGCTTCATAGCCTAGCCCACCGCCGCAGAGTAGCCTGCTTGTCGGTCTTCTACAGATTGTACTTCGGTGAATGTGCCCAAGAGCTGCATGAGCTCATCCCGCCTTCCCCTTTCTACTATCGGACTTCCAGACGCACCGTGGGATATCACCCCTTTTTGGTTGACATCCCACATATTCGCACCAAGCGCCTTTTTGAATCTTTTATAATGCGCACAGCCAAGGAGTGGAATGCCCTGCCTGCGTCAGTATTTCCGAGCGCTTACAACCCGAATTCCTTTAAAGTTCGAGTGAATAGGCTTCTTCTGTGTAAGCTCGCTACATCTTCGACCCCATCTTCGTCCTGAGGACTGGATTGAGGTCAAGATCAAATCCAAACGTAAATAAAAAAAATCTAAAAAGAACCAACCCTTTTACTTTGTTCTAAATTTCCTCTCCCTTAGGTTCTATCTAGAATTGTAGACATACTTGTACCTAGATTAGATACATTATTATTAATATTATGATTGTAGATTCCGTATTATGATTCCGTGAGCTTTTTTTTTACGACCGGACCTTGTTACCGATACATATTTTCAATGTCAACAATTATTCAAAACCTATAATACATACAGTCAGCAAAACACTTACGATAAATTTAAATATTGTACAAAATAACAACATTACAAAATCGATCCTAAGAATGACATTAACAATTACGCCTTATATTGATAAAAAAAAGGCGTTATCCAAGAGCATCAAAACCTAATTTAATGCTAAATTGAATCCCTAAAATTAGGGAATAGAGAAAAAACAAAACGCTATTGATCTGACAACAAAAGGATAACCGGCACGGCAATGCCCTGTACAAAATACCAGAAAATGTATAGAAGTTTTTACTGTTATAAAATTTGTAATAAATTATGGGGTTTTATAAAAATTACTCAGATATTATAATTTATTTTTGTTTATTGAGTTATTCAGTAATTTATTACTAATCTAAATTGTTATAAAACTGTAACAAGAAGTTTGTCTGTACATTGAAGATATTAACAAAAAAAAGTTACGATATGGTTTTTGGGTATCCCTGATTCCATATCACAAATTTTTGGATTTTTTGTCTGTCTGTTTGTTTGTTTGTGTGTTTGTTTGTTTGTTTGAACGAGCATCACGCAAAAACTACTAAACCGATTTTGATGAAACTTTTTTTGTTTGATAGCTTATTATCTGACTTAAAATCTGGTGTATAATTTGTGCGGACAAAGTCACGGGTTAACGCTCGTAAATTATAAAAATAGCAGCAACCCCAAAATGGCTGCCAATGTTGTTTGATACAAGGTGATGCAAGCACGTTTTTTTTTATATAAGTGTTCCATAGTCCATAATAACAATAGAAATACGGTTATACATTTTTTGGTATTATATGCCGGATGTCCTTTTTGAGATTGTAGCGCCGCGCCCCTGCGTCCACCCAGTGTCACTGAACAATTTAACAATTTTTTTTTAATAAAAACGCCTCGTTCTTTATCGTCTGACCATACAGTACTGTACAGAGTTTCTATAATTGTTAGAGCGGGAGACAAAAACAGGGACAAAACAATGTGCTGTTCTTATGGCCATCATCATCAATCTCTTACCTTAACCAATTAGTGCCTCGGCTCTTTAAAATTGACTAATGGGTAGGTTAACACACTTTTGTATGTAAGTACTATACAATAATAGTTTAAAATTTGTTATTTTACAACCATGCTTGGATTTATTCGAAGATAAATACAGGGTGTAACAAAACACCCCAGTAATATTAACAGGGGAGGTTTAGACCATCAAACTGAACAACTTTCACTGTGGACACAGAAAATCTGTGCTATGAAGTCAATATCGAGAAAAAATGTAAACAAATAAATAAATCTGCTGTTTCATACAAAACGACAGTACCTACCTACCTACCTACTTGACTGAAATGTATGGGACAGCTTTACTTTGATGGTGTACATCAAAGTTTAGACTCTGAACTAAACCCCTTTAAATACCGAGTCATTCAGTCATTCTTAAGGTCGATTTACAAATCCATAAGTAAGTAAGTCCAACTTACCTCTTCCTTGCTTACTTATGGCCTATTTACACATCCATAAGTAAGTAAGAAAGCAAGGAAGTGGTAAGTTGGACTTACTTACTCACTTATGGATGTGTAAATCGACCTTTAATATGATGCAAATTTAAGGGGATGCTCAGACCGCAGTTTGACGGTCTGATCATCCCCTTAAATCTTCATAACAACAATTTTTTTCTATGGCACCAACATCGAAATCTCGAAAAAAAATCAGCTCTTCCATACTAAACTGCAAACCTTCTCACTCGATCGGCAGATTTTTGTTCGCGATTTCGATGTTGGTCCCATAGAGAAAGGTGTTCAGTATGAGGGTGTGATCCCCTTAATGTCAGCACAATAATATTAAGAACGACTCTGTATATATAACTAGATATTGATGTTAGCCTACTTAAAGAATGAAAACTAACAAAACCGTAGGCATAGGATATGCAAATTGTAGAGTTTGTGAAAAAAGCTAATCTATACTATTATAAAACTGTAACAGGAAGTTTGTCTGTACATTGAAGATATTAACAAAAAAAAAGTTACGATATGGTTTTTAGGTGTCACTGATTCCATTTCACCAATTTTTGGATTTTTTGTCTGTCTGTTTGTTTGTGTGTTTGTTTGGGTGTTTGTTTGTTTGTTTGGACGAGTATCACGCAAAAACTACTGAACCGATTTAGATGAAACTTTTTTTGTTTGATAGCTTATGATCTGACTTAAAATCTGGTATATAATTTGTGCGGACGAAGTCGCGGGTTAACGCTCGTATACTATAATGTTGTTGTTATGTTTATGTTATGTTACTTTTAGGGTTCTGGAGGTCGTGGGTTCGATTCCCACGGGGGCACCTAGTGATATGTCACTTTGTGCATTTTTCCCCAGTTTGTTAGGACTGAATCACCTGATTGCCTGAAAAGAAAAATGATTTGGTGCTTCGCATGACACGTTAAGACGTTGCCGTTGGTCCCGACTAATACCTCTGGTGGTAGTAGTCGTTTCGAGTTACGGGACAAGTAAAGGAATTAATCCAAAAATCTGTCATTTATAGGGTTTAGTCCTTTTTCGCCGGATTCCTTATTGTTTGATAGCTTATGATCTGACTTAAAATCTGGTATATAATTTGTGCGGACGAAGTCGCGGGTTAACGCTCGTAAATACTAAAATCACTCATCCAATAAGCGTTTTTCTTTTGTTTTTCTAGGGAATCGATAGATGGCGCTACGGTCTGTGCGAATAAAGGTAAAAATTTGAAAAAATGTTTCTTTAAAATAATATAGAGGGAAAAGATGATAACACATTTTGATCGAAAATTTTAAACTGTTTACTTCTGACATGGTTGTATTGGCTCGATGGCCTTAAAAAAAATGGCAGGCACAGTCTTGACATGATTTTGACAGAATCTCACGAACGTCTCTATGGAGCAATAAACATGCCATCTGTTGAGTTTTTTAGGAACTAAAATTAAAAAAGAAAGAAAAACGGTCATTCATCAGTAGCTTGAAATGCCTAATGTCTCGACAATTTTATTTCGTTTAGAGTTAAAAGGTTCTGAAGCACTTTAGATAGATAAAGACTGATTGTGTCATTTACCACCACACCTAGTCCCAGCTAATTTATTATACTGGCATTAGGTAACAAAGCCTTCATATTCTATAATTCTTACAGTAGGCCTAGCATGTGCCTCCATCTTTTTGGTATTTTAACTAATGGTAGTAATGGGATATTTGACAGGTTTTTAAAAACCATTCTATGTTAATCAATCATAAAATCATATAATTATTACTAGAAATATGCTCGAAAATTGTAAAATTGTAACTATCAAATGAAATTAGAATTGTAATTACATACATACATACAGACATATGCTCACGCCTATGTCCCACTACTGGGGTAGGCAGAGACAACAGATCGCCACATGCTACGATTTTGACACACATCTTTAGCTTCCTCAACATCCATAAGTTTCTTCATACAAGCTCGTCTGTTCCGGGTACATTTTATTTGGCCCTTCTTCAGTATGCATCTGATTTGGTCAGCATACGTGCGCCTAGGGCCCTAGGGCGACCCCTTTCAACCATTCCATTCACACTTGCCTTGTAAATTTCATACGTCAACCTACTTTCGCTCATTCTTTCCCACATGGCCAAACCACCTCAACATACCTTTTTTCAATCCTAGTCACTATATCTTCTTTCATACCACATCTTTCTCTAATCACACTATTCCGTAACCGGTCATTCAAAGTCACACCACACATACTACGGAGGGAGCGCATTTCAACCGCATTTATTCTAGATTCATGCTTCGTCTGCCATACCCAACTCTCACTTCCATACATTAAAGTTGGTGCCAACACACCGTCGTGAACCGCCAAACGAGCCTTTTTAGACATATTTTGACTCTTCATGACGGTGTGCAAGGCTCCATTAAGCATATTTCCTACTTTCACTCTTCTCTCTATATCTCCGTCGTACTTTCCGTCTCTTGTGAACATACAACCCAAGTACACAAACTCACTGACTTGCTCCAGCCTTTCATCACCTATCATAATCTTACATTCAGTCACTGTTTCATCGCGCTCGATAACCATAACTTTCGTCTTCTTCACATTAACATTCATTCCCTTCTTCTTAAATGATTCTTTCATACATGTTACCATCTCCTGCAAGTCATTGTAATTATTAATAGAAATATACTCAAAGACTGTAGAATTGTAACTAAGTATAATATGAAATTAAAATTGTAACTAGAAATCATTAAAATTGTATAAAACCTTAACAAGAAAATATTTGAGAATTGTAATGACAGACTTAACGCATGCTGTTGCATACCTATTATTAGTGCATAGTCAAGGGCTATAACTTTTGGAGTGTTTGTTTATGATTGTTTTGTCTATGTACCGTTGGTGTGTCTAATAAAATAAAATAAAATGTCAAAGGACTCTATAGAAAATGTATATTTTACGTTCCATTACATGTACAGGGTGAAATTGATATCATTAGCATCCTTTTAAACTAAGAGTCTACCCATCAAACTGAACATTTTTTACTATGGGAGCAAACCAATCAGAGCACAAAAAAAATCGACTGTTGCATACATTTGTGTCGCGTAGGCATTGCAGTTTAGTATGGAACAGCTGATTTTTTTGTTGCTCCGATCGGTTTGCTGCCATAGTGAAAGTTGGTCAGTTTGATGGGTAGACTCTTAGTTTAAATCAATTTCACCCTGTAGTGCAAGTAAAAACTAAAACAAAAAATATTAAAAATATTATTGATTTTTAAACATGTTACAGCCATGTTGTGCTATTTCGAATCAAATTAAAGATTGAAAAATTATTCAATCAATCAATTATTCAATCTTTAATTTGATTCAAAAAATATTATTTTAATATCCCTACGCTTTTCTTGACAATTTACGTGACTACATGCAGGTGACGTCATCGTGACGTCACCTGCATGTGACACTCATACTCTACTCGCAACTGTCTACATGCAGTTGACGTCATCAACCATTCGGCCAATCACAGTCGTTTACGATCACGTGACTAAAGTAGACAAAAAGATTATTTTCTTTGTCGACTTTCTCTTAAAATATCCAGTATTTTTCTTAACTGACTAATATAGTATAGACTAATATATACTATAGTTGGTTTCCAAAATTCATATTCAATACGGATGCCATCAATAGATCTGTTCCTACGTGCTCGTGGGGGGTGCGTGGTGTCGGTGTGCGTGTTGCTTGTGTATCAGAAGGAGGGAATTCAATGAAGAGACGGTATACAGTTCACGAAAGTCCGATTATAATGTCAGATGAAAACACGATTTACATGGAATTTATGAAGTACAATAAGAATGTTCACGTTGTGATGTTCACAAAGTGATGCGCGGGGATCGACTGGCGATCGCTGCGCGCTATAAAACGATGTGGCACAAAAGTGCTGACATAATGTAGATAGGTACATACCCCTACAGATCCTATATTTTACATGCTGTCAAATACCCTATTATATTACTCTGTGTTTTAACTATGCCAGAAAGAGCGATCATGACGTTTCGTCACCCATTTTTTCGTGGAATTTGCTTGCCAAAACTTTTGGCGGTTTTGAAGATAATAACTACAAAACTTGGATAAGTTATATGTCAAGATTGACAGTCGAAGCCACGAAAGCGTCGAAAAAAATTGCAACCAGTACTGGCCTCTAAACCCTATTCATATACACGCACACAAACATAATTTGTATGACGCCTCACGCACATCAACCTAAGAAAGTTGGGCCAACTTTCTTTTGTTTTATACGACAGAAGTGTGATGCTCATTCTAGACATATACTTTTTCTAAGCTACAAACGTTATGAAGACAAATCCGCAGTGACCCAATAAAATGAAAATCAGCAATGACTACAATGTGACATTCTTGTTTTTTGGAAATATTGTTTAATTGTTAAGAAATAAAATAATACGATTAGGGGTGCCACAATAGGCTCGGTGCAGCCTTAAGTAAATATACGTCGTATTTAGGTAGGTATGTTCAAAATGAAAGTAACAAGGTATCGTATCCTCGGATGCGAGGAGCTTTTAGCCGTCTGTCTGCCGATGATGGATGGCATCAGATCTCGGAGCCCTGACCTCCAGTTAATACGCTTATTGTGACGTTGACATCGTAAGATATTTTATTTACATTACTGAAAGTGTTTCTGAAAGTTCTTGGTAAAAAAAAGGACTTCGAAGATCCATACATAACAGTATACGGATGTAGGGACATGTATGATTATAATTAAAACCGCGCGAACCAATCTCGATACTCCACAGTTGGAGCTCCAAAAATGATCAGCTTCTTTTGTCGATTGATTTCGCGCTTACGCATGACCGTCACCATCTTCATTCAGTCATTAGGCTGAACGGCTATCAATTTCCCTCTTCAACAGAGTAGCAATAAGGTTGAATATATTATCAAATGGTTTCGACGAAAATTTACGAGAGGACCACAGAACCGATTTTTATTAAATTTTACAATAGATTTAATTTATTGACATCCTATAGTTGTTACAATAGTAACCTAACATGCACATGAAGATGATAAAAAATCGATGAATCCTATTTTAAAATCCAATATGCATTACCTTATAATAGGGGTCCATCACCCCTTATAAGGTAATCAATCCATCCATCAATCCAGGAAAGGTTGGGAACCTCTGATGTAGACTTACATAAAAGATTTATTTCTCTTAAAATTAAATTCCTCCTATTAAAAGACAAGCTTCTAGCACCTTTATTAATCCCAGAATTTATAAATAATAGCTACAATACTAAATCATTGTTAATTTTCAAATCGGAGGGACATCAAAGTGTTTAAAATGTCAGGAAATAAAAGCAAATGTTCTGTTTTCGGACATAATTTGTCTGGAAGTTCATAAATCTGTCGGCAGCGCATGACCAAAGTGATAAATGGATAGTTTTCAGTTTAAACTGGTATATTCTGGCTTCGGCCAATTCTTAAAATCCTCAATTGCCGTAAAATATTTGACCGTGGGAACAGATATCAAAACGGCTATTGCGATATTCGAAAAAAACCAACAACGCAATCGATTCCTGGAGGGCAATTGCGGTAAATAAATCGCAACTGGACCATGATTGGACCGCCTGCGAAGCTTAGCTTTTTACACATTTGGTATTGCGCTAATCGCGGTACAGCCCATGACAGCCGTTAGAGCCGTTTTGACAGATGGCTCAAACTTTAAAGGCTGTCATACAATCAACTTTGTTAATTCCGTATAGCGCTAAACTTGACTTATTTAATATGTGTAAATAAGTCAAGTTTAGCGCTATACTGAATTAACAAAGTTGATTGTACTCGAATGTTTAAATTAGCCCGATCGCCCTCCAGGACACACGCGAAACAGTATTTTAATCCATTCTTGTACTGAGTTTTATAGGTCAGTGACGACTTCAACTTTGATTTATTCAGTAGCAGTGCCTCCAGTTTACGAAATTCTGTAGTGAGAAACTTCGTGGATCAACTCAGCGATTAGTTATGCTATCATGTTGCTTTATATTCCTATAAGTATTTAGCGTTAAACGTATTGAATTGACATTCCTTAAACAAAGTCTATATTATGTGGAAACTTGTAATTGGACTAAAGCGGATTATAGCTCCCCAAAGATAATAAAATACATACCTTCACAAAACACCTTTACAAGTAGGTACAAAATCGTAGAAAGAGAAGGTAATAGAAGGAAGCTTGTCATATTCACTCAATAAGAGATGCACATAGCAAATTCGCTCTAGTTAAAAAAAGAGATCGCTACCTACTTTATTGCTGTCCTTATCGACATAACCACTTTGTTGGAGTCACTTCATATAAATTGTATAGGATTTTATTATTATCGCTATCTCATACGCGGTTACACTGAGATTACGTCTAATAGCGTAAACGAAATAAATTTCGTCTATGTACAAACATACAATCCCCATTTATAAAATTCATAGCAAGGTTAGGAATAGCCCGGTTTTGAGAGGGACTGTGGCCACCCACTTGTTTATATTAAGCCCAACTGAAACAGTTGCACGAACTTTGTGCATTTCACGGAACCAACGTAAAAATGGGCGTAAATAGCAGCGTAGGAAACTATCCGTCTAACTCCAGTTCAGCTGGTCACCACTGTTTATGATTTAGCTGCATTTTTTTGTTAATTATCCTGGATTTGATAAAATATGAGGTGAAAAGATTAATCTTTCAGGGTTTAGATAGAATTCAATGTGCAATTAGCGAAGAGAAAAGGGAGTGGATTGGGATATTCCGACAACAAATAGTATAATAATTAACCGAGCCTATTGTACTGCCCCCAACCTTTTTTTTTTTTATTTCTTAACAATGAGCGTTTTTCTTTTCTTTTTCAATTTTAGTTCCTACAAACCTCAACAGATGGCATGTTTATTGCTCCATAGCGACGTTCGTGAGATTCTGCCAAAATCATGTCAAGACTATGCCTGCCACTTTTTTTTAAGGCCAAGGGATCGAGCCCATACTACCATTTCAGAAGTAAATAGTTTCAAATTTTCGATCAAAATGATTCGCAAATAATGAATTTATATATTTTAAAGAAACCCTTTTTGAAATTTTGACCTTTATTCGCACAGACCGTAGCGCCATCTATTGATACACTAGTAAACCAAAAGAAAAACGCTCATTAAAGAATATTTCCTAAAAACAAGAACGTCACATCCTAGTCATTGCTGATTTTCAATTTATCGGGTCGCTGTGGATTTGTTTTCATAATGTTTGTAGTTATTATCTTTAAAAAGTTTTAACGATACTAGCTACAAGCATAAAACATAAATTGAAAGCCAATCAGGACTACAATGTGACATTCTTGTTGTTTGGAAATGTTGTTTAATTATTTAGAAATAAAAAATTATGATTGAGGGTAGCACAATAGGCTCGGTATCCTCTTAAGTAGGTAAGACAAGTTAAGGTGGTTTCAGTCCATACAAAAGTTTGACGCACAATACGCGAAGACGGAATTAATAAAAGTAATATTTTATATATGGAACAATAGTTTAGAAAATCTAGTTGCCGCGTCACAAATAACATTTGCAATTTATAATATAATTACGAAGATACAAAGCTTTTAAAATTTTGTGTAAAAAATTTCAAAGCTTTATATCTTCGTAATTATTTTATAAATTGCAAATGTTATTTGTTACGCGGCATCTAGATTTTCTAAACTATTTTTCCATTTATACAAAGTTACTTATATTAATTAATACCGTCTACGCGTATTGTGCGTCAAAGTTTTGTATAGAATTGACCCCTCTGCAACCACCTTAAGAACCTTTACAGAGTGTATCTAAACATCCTGTTAATATTTAAAGAGGTGGTTAAGACCATTAAACTAAACAATTTACGGAACCAGCACCGAGAAACAATTTCAAATTACTTCACGATTTACAGCCACTGTGTGCTGGCCTTTGACTATTTATTATAAGGACTAGTCTTGCGGTAGCATTACCCCTCTGCCACAATATAAGATCAATTAATCATGTGCATTTACATTCAATTTTATACCTTACCACTAAACGAGACAGCCTATAATTGCGAAACAATAATTTCGAACTTAGAACGTTTTCATGATTTTTAACGTTTAAAATTAGAATCTAAAGTTATGGGAATAAAATCAAAAGTTGCGGATTTCATGTTACCTCGCCCCCCGCAAAAAGTGGCAGAAATGTTTGTTAGCAGAATTACACGCGTAACTAGTACTAGTCCACATATAAGTAGTCAAAGGTGCTGGCTGATACCGTGATACGTGGAGTAACTAACGTATTATAAAACTGTAACAGAAGTGTGTCTGTACGCACGGCGACACATCAAGCTATACAAAACCAACATAAGCTGGCCGCACGACGTTATACGTTACGCGACCTACGCGCGGCCAGCTTATTTTGGTTTTGTATAGCTTGATATGTCGCCGTGCGTACATTGAAGATATTAACATGAAAAAGATTACAATATGTTTTTTAGGTATGTCTGACTCCAAATCAACCACTTTTAAATTTTTTGTCTGTCTTTTTGTTTGTTTGAGCATCACGCAAAAACTACTGAACCAATTCTGATTAAACTTTTTTTTGTTTGAATGCTCTTAATTTGACATAAAATCTAGTATATAATTTATGCAGACAAAGTCGCGGATAAAAGCTCGTTATCTTATCATCATCATCATATCAGCCAACAGACGTCCACTGCTGGGCATAAGCCTCCCCCAAAATTTTGCCATAATCGCCACGCTTGGCAGGCGGGTTGGCGATTGCAGTTGGATTGAATGTGTGTACTAAGAGGATACTGCTGTCCATCCTCCGGTAGATCCCTTAGTCGCCTTTTACGACACCCACGGAAGGAATTGGGATGGTGCTATTCTTAGCCGACACCACACGGAAATCGTTATCTTATGTGTATTGTATTGTAGCCCTTTCTGTTGTTCACTTATGTTATTTAGCACTTCGTTTCATCTATCTATTTTTAACCGACTTCAAAAAAGGAGGAGGTTTCTCAATTCGACCGTATATATTTTTTATTGCGTAATTTGTGAACCGTCCCAAAATTCAGAAATATACAAACTGTTAACTGGGTATTTATAGGCAATCAAAACAGACCCTTCTCAAAATTTAATATCGTAGGAGGCTGTCAAAATACTAGCATTTAACTTCCAGGCACTCCACTCTCGGACAACCTAACGAAGTTTGAAGCCAATAAAACGATTCTGAAGTTACAAATTCCGATCTGGGAGCAAATTGGATTCCACTTCTATTCTTTTGATGTTTGAAATGTCTTCCGTTTTACACGATTCTACCGTATAAAACAAAAGGGGCAAACTTTCTTAAGGTTGGTGTGCGTGTGGCGTCATACAAATTATGTTTGTGTGCGTCTATATGGATTGGGTTTAGAGGCTAGTATACCGTTTGTAGCTTAAACTGTCTATCTTGACATATAACTTATCCAAGATCTAGGATTATTTTCCATTTTCTTCTTATCGTGTGGGCAGCAAGCCCTGGGTGTCTGATTTTTTTTTCATATGTTGATTCCTCGACTTTAGATTCTTTATTTATTTGTATCAAGTTGTTTTGTGCACAATTATTTAAGTTTTCACCTTAGAATTTTGAATTTGGTAACCCAACAACCTGGGGTGGGCACTTAATAGGTACTTACCATAGAATTTTCGCTTCTTCTCTACGAGTCAAACCATAGACCAAGAAATTTATGGTGTTTAGGTGTCCCTGCCAAAAAAAACTTCGACATTTTACGGTTTAAGCTGGGACTAATCAATAATTGATACTTTTTTCGGTATAGTATTTAGGAGCCAATTTGAGCATAGAAATGTACCAAAATTAAAAAAAATCCCGTCAGAAACAGTTCCAAATTTAAAATTTAGCTATTATATCTATAATTTTTTTGCTAATTTTTAAGGCATTACATACTTCAAACGTGATGTAAATATTTGTATCTACTTAGAAGGTTGAAAAATACTTTCGTATTTTCTAATAAAAATCTCATTTTTAAAATAGGCATTTACCTATTTTGTTGCTCAAAAATAATTTATATTGTCCAATTTAATTCAAATGAATGCATTGATATTATTATTATTAATTTAAAAGCCTTCTGGGACTCACAATTTTGATTTCTATGTTGCGTAGCGATTTTTTTTAATATGTTTTCAAATAGGATTTTTGTCACTAAATGGTGCCGGTTACTGTTTAAAAGTCCAATTAATAATTACTTCCCACCACTCCTAACAAAACATCGTAAAATTACTGGGCTATCTGGATTGATTTTGATTAAACTTTTAAGCTTAAGATTAGACCTAAAAACTGGAATATATTTGGATCCGCCGATGTGGACTAAGTCGCGGGCAAAACCTCGTTAAGTAAAAAACTAACAACTATAAAAAACATTGCAACATCTTGAATCTAAAACAAATCAAATGGAATCTCAATCCTAAAAACAACAAAGCGAGGATATAAAAGCCCTATCAAACAGCGCATCATCTGCCGTGTCCTAAAAAGGCAGTCATAAAGGAGCGGGCTTTCGCTCCGCAACTGATATAGAAATTATTTGCAAACGTTTGTCGCTTTGCCCCCGATACATAATTCATTGGTGAGGTTTGTTCGAGGAACGAGGTATAGACGAGATTGAATTTGTTGAGATTGATTATGCTTCCATAATCTTATGTTATAACCTTTTTTAGGATCCCGTACCCAAAGGGCAAAAACCAACGTTGTCCGTCCGTCCGTCCTCGTCTGTCTGTCCTACCTATTTAGGGCTGTAACTTTTGAACCGTAATAGTTAGGTAGTTGAAATTTTTCACGGAATGTGCGTTATTAATTATTAGGGGGGATATGATAGCAAATTATAAAAAAATATAAAAGTAAAAAATTAAGTAAGTTCCTCATACAAGAAACTAGTATTTATCAACGTTTTTTTCTTCTATTATAATACATACAAGTGTCAAACTTGGTGTGATTATAGAGCATAAGGGGAGAAATTCTGATGTGTATGTGTAGTCGACCAATCCGCAAAAAAACACGAAAACGCGTGGTAGACTGATTAAAATTGAAATTGTTTATTTGCATTTAATAGGTAGGTACAATAGGGTGTTATAATGATAAGTAGGTACAAAGTTTCTTCTATCCAGCTAAATTATGTGGCGTGCAAATATTCATTTAATTAATAATATAAGTGAGATCAAATTATAATGCAAAAAATTCATTCAAGTCATAGAAACTACAATCAATCAACCAATTGTACAATTCTTTTAAAAATAATTTATTTGGCAAAGTTTTTATTCTATCTGGTATTTTGTTAAATAGCTTAATACACATACAATGGCAATTATTTAATGTGCACCCTCTCTAAGCCCTGCTTTGGGACGAATATACAGGATCCTTCTTAATATGCTGACACTTTTTTAAGGGGATGATCAGACCATCAAACTAAACAACTTTCTCTACGGGACCAACATCGAAATCGCGATAAAAATCAGCTGTCCCATGCATTTGGCTCGAGTAGGTTTGCAGTTTTGTATGGAAGAGCTGATTTTTTTTTTTTGCAATTTCGATGTTGGTGCCATAAAGTTGCTCAGTTTCACGGTCTGATCATCCCCATAAAAAGTGTCAGCATATTAAGAAGGACCCTGTATGATGAAGTAAGTATTCTATTCACAATGCAATCGCGCCTATATCGTTCCTCACAAAAACACCAATGTAAAGCAAGAAATAACCAAAAATCTATTCTCACAGATAAACTATTTAATCTCCCCAAAGAAAGTGAAAACGTTCACATTTGGCGACTGTTATAAGTGGGTGGAATACTGTGATATATGGTGTTTATAGGATTTATATCATGGTCTCTCAATAAGGGAATTCATGCAAAAACTGTTGCCCTCTTTTAGTCATGTAATGAATACCGTAAAACGAGGTGACTGATTAGTTTTGAAATTCAAATGGACGTATCTTTCATAATTTTGGTTTTAACACGTTCCGGGACAGTGACCGGCTATAGACGTGATAACAATAAAAGTTCTATTGTGTCTCGTTCACTGCCCCGGAACGTGTTAAAAATTAGAAAAAAATACTGTAGTGACGACTAGCCTTGTGATAATATTTAAAATTAAAATTATGTATGTTTAATTTCGGAGAAAAAAAAAGGAATACCAGCGTATAAAGCTATATTGATAATGGGACTACTTTGATATCAGTCGTTTTTTCATCGCGTTCGAAGGTAAAAGGAAACTTTTTTCTGCGAATATTTTCTACATACTTTATCAAATTATTTTAACCACTCAGCCTCATGTTAGAGTCTTGAAGATTTGGTAAAAAATGGTCGAACTGTCAATAATGCCATGACAAAAAAGAATATCCAGCTGCGTTTTGTTTTCACAGAGAAATTTACAATCCTTTATCATCAAAGTCGCCCCAATTCTCAAAGTCACCTCGTTTCACCGGTACCGCAGTTTTGTCCCAAAGTATTAAGTTATACAGGGTGAAATTGATATAATTAGCATCCTTTTAAGCTAAGAATCTACCCATCAACTGAACAACTTTTACTATGGGAGCAAACCAATCGGAGCAAAAAAAATCAGCTGTTCCGTACTAAACTGCACCCGCCTACTCAAATGTATGCAACAGCATTTTTTTTTGTTGCTCCGATCGGTTTGCTCCCACGGTAAAAGTTGTTCAGTTTGATGGGAAGACTTTTAGTTTCAAAGGATGCTAATGTATCAATTTCACCCTGTAGATTGCTCAAATATCTGTCATATCTACCTATTATTGTCGATATACATTTTATTTACTATAATGTTGTTGTTATGTTTATGTTATGTTACTTTTAGGGTTCTGGAGGTCGTGGGTTCGATTCCCACGGGGGCACCTAGTGATATGTCACTTTGTGCATTTTTCCCCAGTTTGTTAGGACTGAATCACCTGATTGCCTGAAAAGAAAAATGATTTGGTGCTTCGCATGACACGTTAAGCCGTTGCCGTTGGTCCCGACTAATACCTCTGGTGGTAGTAGTCGTTTCGAGTTACAGGACAAGTAAAGGAATTAATCCAAAAATCTGTCATTTATAGGGTTTAGTCCTTTTTCGCCGGATTCCTTATTGGACGGATAATCTTTTTAGTCGCCTAACTGATGGTACAATTTAATTGATTGATATATATCATGAGTACAAACCAAATACCTTTGCCAGCTTCCTGATATGTATACATTTGCGATGGTTTCCAAACAAGAATCTGGCCAAAACGGAATTCGTCCAGTAAGGAATCCGGCGAAAAAGGACTAAACCATTTATAGTTGTATCCAATGTTGTATCACGTATTAAATATTACGTTTTCAGTTGGAGCATCGACAGATTCTTACCACTTCACCAAATAAATACGGTCGTGTCGTGAATATAACAGGAAATAACAAAATTATAACATTCTTTGTCACTAAAAGTTAAAAATCCCTTTGATTATGTCTAGTTGCATTCATTTCCTCAGAGTTCCGCACTATTTAACATTTCAACGGCTAGTAAGAAAACCTCAAAGAATTAACTTATCTTTCCCCATATTAAGTCTAAAAAGTAAAGCCATTTTCATTCTTCTTCCTAAGATATAAGAGCTTTGTCAGTAGACATTTAAAATGGAATAACGCTAATAACCATTTGTCTTCCACGTTTACACTCCGGCGCATCGCAACTGTCAGCTGTCAAAGTGACATGTCGAAATGTCTGGTTGAATGAGGATTTTTAGCCATCCAGATTATGTAATAATTAGAATCTTAGCTCTACAGGATGAAATTGATATCATTGGCACCCTTTTAAACTAAGAGTCGAGTCTACCCATCAAACTGAACAACTATTACTATGAGAGCAAACCGAACGTAGCAAAAAGAAAAAACTCCTGTTGCATACATTTGAGTCGAGTAGGCAGCGGCGGCGGCGGCGGGGGCAGTTTAGTATGGAACAGCAGATTTTTTTTTGCTCCTGTCGGTTTGCTTCCATAGTAAAAGTGGTTCAGTTTGATGTGTAGACTCTTAGTTTAAAAGGATGCTAATGATATCAATTTCACCCTGTATACGCGACACTAGCACTATCTGGTGTGGTAAGCTATAAGCTAGAAAAAATCTCGATTTCTATGCCATGGACTCTACAGAAGAACAACGTCCGGTCAGGTCAGTATTTGGATGGGTGAACATTTTAGTGGTATTTTATCTTTCTGAGCGCTTTCGTGCTCTGTAAGGCACGATTATGTTGCATATCGTTGCCAAAATGTATATTTGGCAAAAGTAGGTAATAAAAATAAAGGGTAATCTAATTTTAAGGTCCATTATAAGTCATTTAGTCAACATTAAATATTAAGCAGCTAACAGAGACGCTAATTTGAATCTAAATTAGTTTCTGTCACGCGATTTGGGACTCTATTTTATCGACTTTCGAATTATTTCGACTGTACCTCCATATTACATGGCACCGAAAATTTGCGTTCTTTATCATATTACCAACTAGTTGTTTCCCGCGACTCCGTCTGCTTGGAATTTGTATACAGGGTGTAAGTGACAGCCTAGCAAATACTGAAACGGTGAACTCAAACTATCAAACTGAAAACTTTCACTATGGAGCCTATATAAGGAAACGCGAAAAAAAATCAGCTGTCCCATACAAAACTGCTGTACCTAACCGACTAAAATGTATGGGACAGCTGATTTTTTTTCGCGTTTCCTGAGGTAGGTTCCATAGAGAAAGTTGTTCAGTTAGATGGTCTGAGTCTGGTTACGTACACCCTGTATTTATGTCCTTCCTCAGGGTTCAAGCTATCTCTACAGGATGAAATTGATATCATTAGCATCCTTTTAAACTAAGAGTCCGCCCATCAAACTGAACAACTTCTACTATGGGAGCAAACCGATCAGAGCAAAAAAAAATATGCTGTTCCACACTAAACTGTTATGCCTACTCGACTCAAATGTATGCAACAGCAGATTTTTTTTTTTACTCCGATCTGTTTGCTCCCATAGTAAAAGTTTGATGGTTTTTGGTGTGCAAATAAAGAATATTTATGTTATCTTATGGGTAGACTCTTAGTTTATTAAAACGTAACAGACAAACAAACATTCGTAACAACAAACAGTGTGGATATAGTAATTCATACATACAAATGTGATGTACGCACGGCGACACATCAAGCTATACAAAACCAAAATAAGCTGGGCGCGCGTACGACGAGTAACGTATAACGTATCGCGACTAGCTTATATTGATTTTGTATAGCTTGATGTGTCGCCGTGTGTACACACCGCGACACATCTAGCTACGCAAAACCAAAATAAGCTGGCCCCGCGTAGGTAGAGAGTAATGTATAACTTCGCACGGCCAGCTGAAAAATGTACAAGGCTCAAAATTAGTAATTTCTTCAAAATTATAGATTAGCCTTTCCACAGCTGCATTTAAAAAAAGAGTTGATAGCATCCTTTCTGACAAAAGGGATTATAGTCATAATTTTATGCTTCTACGTACGATTCCCGGTAAACTCATACTTTCCATGCAATTTAATATTCTGCACAAAAGTCGAACACAACATATTGTATACTAGCAGCACCTAGCCCCAAGCAGGTCACAGCCAGATACAAAATAGCAGTCATTGAGGAAGCAGACAAAACATTTACTAAATGTACCGTTACTCTCGGGCATTTAGCTAAACGACTAGACGACATGCTCAGTCGAATGGCTTCATTTTTACCGAAGACTAGCATTTGCCCGGGGCTTTGTACGCGACCATAGATTAATATGTATATTGGTACGCGACAAATTGTTTTTAGTCAAAATATATCCTATTCTGTCTCCACGCTACAGGATATCTGCGTACCAAATTAAACAGCAGAGGCATCAAAGTAAAATATACACGAAAAGTTCACAGATTTCGTGCCTCACACGAGACACGACTATTGAGCACATTGGAAATGAATCTACGGAATTCGAAAAAATATTGTCTCAAAAAGGTTAGGCTACAGGGCAAACTTTGTTTCAGGCTCAAATTGTAGGTGACTAAATTGTCCAGAGGAATACTTCTCAAATTTTTGATATCATTCTCCGTTTCCAAAATATCAAGCGCTAAATACAAAACTTTCGAAAAAAATTGTTTTTTTTTTCACTATTTCGGCCTTAACTTTTTTTCGTGTTTGGTTTTCTCGAATAATTCTTTTTGCACCTTACAGTTCTCGTAAATGCGCGTCTTTTGAGCCTTTTATGTATTTTCACAACTCTCCGAGATATAAGGGATATACTGGAGCGAACGAAAAGACATTTCCTATGTCAAAATGTATGCAGAAAAATACTCGTCAAACTGAACAACTTCACTATGGAACCAACGTCCAAATCACGAAAAGATCTGCTGTTTCATACAAAACTGCAGTACCTACCTCAAATTTATGGTATATAGTAAAGCAGATTTTTTTTTCGCGATTTTTAGGTTTCCTTTGTCCTTAGTGAATGTTATTTAGTTTGATGAAACTAGTACATACATAAGACACTTCATTATATACCTACTGTAATATTTGTTACCTTTGTTGTCGACCAATAAACTAAGTTTATTGGTTTATTAATGAAGTATCCTATGTACTAGTTTCATCAAACTAAATAACATTCACTGCGGACAGAGGAAACATAGAAATCGCGAAAAAAATCTGTTTTTACCATAAATTTGAGGTAGGTATAAGAATTTATTTATGTATTTGATTCACTTACAGTTATATTACACTCATACAATTATTGTAATATGTACTTAACTACGTCTTAAGCTTAACTTTTAAGTGGTTATGCATTTAACCACTTAAAAGTGAACACAACATGCGTAATTTACAGTCACAAAAGAAAAAAAACATAACGTTTCAGCCAATGAAAGAGAAACATTGACCTTTATTATTATATTTTAGAAAATTAAAAAAGTAACATAAAAGAAATGAGCAAGAGACAAATAACAATTGCAGTGATAACGTGGTGGAGACAATACAATGAGCAAACTCCCTTCGGTTATCCTTCTCCTATTTTCCCCCTTTCTTCCTTCAAACTATGTTCCTTCTGAACCTATTGAGAGAGTCAGAGTAGATGTCTGCCGACTTATCGCAATTATTATACAGTTTACAAAAACATGCCACGACAGAATTTTCATACGAAAGAAGTAATATAAGCCAGTGCATTTTCATTTAGCCTAAGATTGTACTGGAAATAATTGAAGTCTGCCTAATTGCCTAGCCGTTTAATTAAAAGACCAAAATTTCCTAAACGACTTTGGCCCATAATGTGACCTTGCTTCTTATTCTACCAGAGTAAACATTTGCCTCCACCAAAGCAAAGACAAAGAAGCAAACAATTATAATGTGCTAAAAGTATACAGTTATTATGTAGAGATTAGGAACCTTTTATTATATTTGCATGACGTTTTTTTTGGGCAAATTTTTATGCTAAAAGTTATCCTTATTGCTACAGCCCCCGAGCAGAAAGAGCCTCGCTGAGTGACGATCTAAGACCAAACACATTAGTGTGCCAAACACATACGGAATTAGATTCCGAATCAGGATTGTGATTTTGTATAAAATATGATACCACCGCAATTCCGAACGCAATTATGGAGGGGGGAAATCCATACAAAATTGTAATCCTGATTCGGAATTCCGGATGTATGTGGCGGACCTGGCACCTGAGCCACCGATACGTCTGCCGTAGTTTATAATCTAGCTAAACAATATAAGACACTCAGCAAGTGCCGATTGGCAAAACTCTTCACCACGATGTAAAGTCAAACTCAATGAATGCCATCGGATCGATAGAAGATCGGAGATCTATCTCTGGTGGTTAGTAGTCGTTATATAAAAACCACGTCAGAGGCCGTAAGGCGGTCGGAAAAAACTCTGACACCAGGGCTCTGCTTACACGATAAAAAGAAGATAGAAGACGAATGCTACTACAGCACACTTCAAAGAATAGTTGATAGTTCTGACCATCTCGAGAGGGATAAATAGTTGATAGTTTTGAGCAAGACTTGTATACTTCCGCTACTTCCATAATATCATGTCTTATGGTATTTTGCTGTGGGGCCGTGGTGCAGATGTTGAGGCGATCTTTATCCTTCAAAAGAGGGCAATTCGAGCCATTTATAATCTGCGTTGTCGAGATCCACTACGAGATCTTTTTAAAGATATCAGTATCTTGACTTTCAACAGTCAATATATTTACGGAAATATTTTATACGTTCGGAAAAATTTGTATCTCTTTCCCAAAAACAATGACGTTCATAATTACAATACAAGAAATAAAAATAAATTAGTATCCCCACATTTTCGACTCAGTAAGGTCAACACATCTTTCATGGAGCACTGCATACGCTATTATAATAAGATACCAGAGGATATTCTAAACTTGCCAGACAAAAAGTTTAAGTCCCATGTTAAACAAGTCCTCTGTTAAAAAGGCTACTATAAACTCGATGACTATTTGAATGACCAAAATGTCTGGTCTTGACAATGTTACTCTATTCTATGTAATGCAATATTGAATTTTAATTGTACTTTGTATGTTTTGTTTTGTTTAAAAGATGTGTGTTGTAGAGTTTCTGGCCGCATCTTCTCTCAACGGAACACCTTCCGACGCGGTGGTAGACTCAAAAAATGACGTCAAAAAGCTATCTATGTGATATTACTTTGAATACATTTTTTTTTATTTTTTTGAATTTTGAACCGTTGCGATACGAATGGTCTTGACTTGATGTATATATGTACGTATTATTAGGTATAGTTTATTAATTTCAAAAACACATGCAAAATACAGCAAAACCCTAGACAAAAAATCATAACTAAAACACAAATTACAAATAAAAGATGACCTCCAAAGGAAGCAGAACCCGAGGCAGAGTACCTAGGAGGCTGGCAGCATTGCCCCCCTCATATTATTATAACTACGAAACTGCAGTCACAACTAAATGATATTCATATTCATATTCATATATTTATTGCAATCACATGGTACAGTTAGGTCTTAAATGTAACAAATTTTGATCTACATATGATACCTTCTGGGCACGGCAACATAAATAAAGGGTAACTAAAATGTATTTAAATGTTATTGAACGCATGCACGTAAAGAAAAAAGAAAATTAAAATAAAAATTAAATATCGAAACGTTCATTAATTGAATTTAGCTCGAAAGATTAATAATAATAAATTGTTTGTATATAACTAAATTAAATCTCATACATAATCAATCAATATAAATAATACCAATAACAAATAAAATAAAATCAAATAAAATAGTTTACAAGTAAATTAAAATCAATTAAATAAATCAAAATCAATCAAATCATCAATTAAACAATTTAAATCAGTTTATTCGAAACATGTATGTATGTATGTAAGTATGTAGGTATGTATGTATGTATTCGAAACATCATTCCCGCTATCCGCTGTCGTCATAACCTCACCCGAACCGACAATCTTACTAACCTTACAAATTGAAAAAGGTCCTGTAACCTTGAAGCGGCGTCCGGGTTCGACTCCTGATTCGGGTCAACAAATAATACGGCTTCATTAGGTGACCCTAGCACTCCCTAAGGAGTGTTAGTCACACTACAGGCCCAAAGTCTTACGAATCAGGGAATTTTCGATCTTATTAAGTAGGCTTAAAGTATTATGTTACGATACTTGTATAAATGGTTTTACATAAGGTTTTGTGAAGGACTTAGCAAGGCTAGTGTAGATTTCCAACACATTGTAGAAAGACATTCGGCTTTTCTTATACAAGGTCACTATTAAGTAAATACCTATAAGTAAACAATAGTAAGCCATAACATGCGCATGACATAAATAGCTTGAGCGTGATTGTATCTCCCACAGATAAACCGAGCAATTGGTTTTGTGGGATTCATTTTATCAAGTGTTCAATGTAACTTATATAAGGTCTAACAAAACTAGCTGAAACTATTTTAAGGGGGTGATCAGACCATCAAACTGAACAACTTTCTCTATGGGACCAATATCGAAATCGAAAAAAAACATCAGCTGTTCCATACAATCGTACTCGACCTAAATGTATGGGACAGCGGATTTTTTTTCGCGATTTCGATATTGGTCCCATAGAGAAAGTTGTTCAGTTTGATGGTCTAAGCATCCCTTTAAAATTGTTTCAGCTAATTTTGTTAGACCTTATATAATAATAATAAATAATAATAATGCTTTGTACCGCTAATACAGGGTGAAATTGATATCATTAGCATCCTTTTAAACTAAGAGTCTACCCATCAAACTGAACAACTTTTACTGTGGCAGCAAACAGATAGGAGAAAAAAAAATCAGCTGTTGCATTCATTTGAGTCGCGAACTCACGCGTCGACATTGCAGTTTAGTATGGAACAGCTGATTTTTTATTTGTTCCGAGCGGTTTGGTCCCATAGTAAAAGTTGTACAGTTTGATGGGTAGACTCTTAGTTTAAAAGGATGCTAATGATATCAATTACACCCTCTAGATATCCCTCTAATATTATATCCTTCTGATAATAGCGTGAGTATAGGGTCCTTCTTAATATGCTGACACTTTTTAAGGAGATGATCAGACCATCAAACTGAACCATTTTCTCTATGGCACATCAATCGCGAAAAATAAATCAGCTCTTCCATACAAAACTGCAAATCTACTCGAGCCAAATGTATGGGACAGCAGATTTTTTCCGATTTCGATGTTGGTCCCATAGAGAAAGTTGTGTAGTTTTCATTCAGTCCACGTAAATAAGTATCAGCATATAAAGAAGGACCCTGTATCACTTCATCACTACATAGTATAAAACAAAGTCGCTTCCCGCTGTCTGTCTGTCTGTCCCTATGTATGCTTAGATCTTTAAAACTACGCAAGTGATTTTGATGCGGTTTTATTAATATATAAGGTCTAACAAAACTAGCTGAAACTATTTTAAGGGGATGATCAGACCATCAAACTGAACAACTTTCTCTATGGGACCAATATCGAAATCGAAAAAAAACATCAGCTGTTCCATACAATCGTACTCGACCTAAATGTATGGGACAGCAGATTTTTTTTCGCGATTTCGATATTGGTAATATAGAGAAAGTTGTTCAGTTAGATGGTCTGATCATCCCCTTAAAATAGTTTCACCTAATTTTGTTAGACCTTATATAGATACACGAGGAATGTTTATATGTATACAGGGTGTCTCGTAACCCGGTGGATGCTGATAGGTTAGTTCATGCCTAACCAGAATATACTAAAAAAAAAAAGAAAAAAAATCATTCAATAAATCAATCAATTTGTCAACATTTTACTTTAGGAAAAGGTTCTCAGTTTTCGTGATAAGGAAAGTTTTATAAAATTCGTGAAACTTTACCTTAATCAATATTTTGAGTGCCACGGCTACAAATGTTCTATGCAGTATCTGTGTTAAAACTGTCAATATCTCGAAAACTAAGACACTTTTACTAATGCCAAATTTTGATATTCTCATGACCTAACCTATCAGCATCCGCCGGGTTGACGTCGGTTTACGGGACACCATGTATAATACATCAGCATTGCACCCGTGCGAAGCCGGGGCGGGTCGCTAGTATGTAATATACAGTCAAGAAAACTCTACAGTTCGAATATGAAGTTGACTGCATGACGCAGGACTGAAATGGTCACTTATATTTGTTAGACTTGTTATTGTTAGAACTTGTTTGTGACCTACATCACTCATAAAGGAACTAATTGACGTCATAGATGCGCCTGCAGATGACGCAAGCACGATGTGGTGGGCATAACCTCTGTCAATGAAAACACTAGTGAACCATAGCACTGCTAGGGTTGTCAGCAACAACAGTTATTACGAGTGAGAGAAAACAAATGCAGCACTTAGGTCTTAGACAATATAAGGTCTAACAAAATTAGGTGAAACTATTTTAAGGGGATGATCAGACCATCAAACTGAACAACTTTCTCTATGGGACCAATATCGGTCGTGAAAAAAAAATCAGCTGTTCTATATAAGGTCTAACAAAATTAGCTGAAACTATTTTAAGGGGATGATCAGACCATCAAACTGAACAACTTTCTCTATGCTACCAATATCGAAATCGCGAAAAAAAATCTGTTGTTCCATACAAACCTACTCGACCTAAATGTATGGGACAGCAGATTTTTTATTTTCGATTTCGATATTGGTCCCATAGAGAAAGTTGTTCAGTTTGATGGTCTGATCATCCCCTTAAAATTGTTTCAGCTAATTTTGTTAGACCTTATATAAACCTACTCGACCTACATGTATGGGACAGCCAGCAATAATTTGTATTACACTTTTGTTCTACGTCGTAGTACTAAAGTTTATACAACTTATTGCTGCTGACTGTACATTGCTAGGTAATTTATTGTCATTGTATAAGTTCATCATTGGTTTTATATTAAATTAAATAATATACCTAGTTATTTTTCAGCACTTTGTTGCAACCCTAGCACCACATACATAGCTCCACGTTTGTGTCCTATATCCATTGCCTATATCAGTTGTAGGCTTTGACTACTTATATAGGGACTAGTTACGCGTGTAATTCTACTAACAAACATTTCTGTAACTTTTAGCGGGGGGAGAGGTAACACGAAATCCGCAACTTTGTATTTTATTCCCCATAATTTTAGATTGTAATTTTGAACGATAAAAATCATGAAAAGAAGTGTCGTGTGAACCCCAAAACGTTCTAAGTTCGAAATGGGGTCATTATTTTATTCAGGGTACCATAATCCGGTCCCCTTCAAAGGTAACGGAACAAATGCAATTTTGTTAGTAAAATAGATAAATTCCAAAATAAAACTGTTATCAGTAGCTACCGAATAAGAAACCAGTCTTAGAAAAACGTAGGAATTAAAGTAAAATACTAAACTTTATTGCAAATTACGATAACTCAGTTATTTGTGTAAGCAACGCAATATAATTTTGAGGGACTTTTTTAATATGTTACATTTTAATTTTTATGGTTACAGTTTAAAAGTCAATAAAATAATTACTCTCTACCCCGCCTAACAAAACTGCGTAAAATGACTGGGCTACACTGCCTAACAAGCGGTGAAACATGATAATACTCCTTGGTGGTCGCTAATGATCGTTCTTCTTTCGGAAATTCCTCTATGTTCTCGACGTTACTTTGTCCCTTTCTAATCCAATGACAAAAATAAAAAAAAGTTTTTATTTAATTTTATTCTGATAGAAAGGGACACAAAAACGTTGGAAATATCGACTACGGAGATACGAAAGAAGGTCGAACTGCCATGGCCAATTTTCTTGTTTCCATGCTCGTATAAGGAGGAGGTATCCTATATGATTCTAAAATCCTTGGTGGTAGGGTACAACCTAGCAAATTAAAAAGAAAGGACTTTCCGTAATAAATGCAATCGAAAAGATCGATTGATCGATTTATTTTTTTCTAATTTCCCTTTGTTCCTTTGTTGTTGTTTTTGGGGAATTTTGAGAGATAGGAAACTCTAGAAAATATGTTATGAGCCCAAGTTTCAAAGTATCAAATGAAACAGAATATAAAGTCTCGCGAATCAAGCCCTTTTAATACTTATCCCGTAATCATAAGATAACTATCAGGGAACTTGACACAAAATGGATAAAGAATGGAAACTTTGTAGTCGTATTTTATGAAGGATTTTCTCATTATTTCCACAGCATAGTTCTATTGTTGATCCATTTCAATATTTTATTTACTGCCTTTCTGTTTCACAGGTCAGTCGGAAAAATGTTGGCTCAGCACTACCTACTATTCTACAGGGTGTAACAAAACACCCCAATAATATTTAAAGAGATGGTTTAGGCACCATCAAACTGACCAACTTTCATTAAGGAGAAAAAGTGGAAAAAATGTGCTATTCCATAGATTTAAGTTCTTGAGTATTATATTAGTTACCACAATAAGTTACTACGTGTACCTATTACTCGACTCAAATGTCTCTTTTCTCGAAAAGTACTACTTAAGGTGGTTGCAGAGGGGTCAATTTTATACAAAACTTTGACGCACAATACGCGTAGACGGTATTAATATAAGTTACTTTTTATATATGGAAAAATAGTTTAGAAAATCTAGATGCCGCGTAACAAATAACATTTGCCATTTATAAAATAATTACAAAGATATAAAGCTTCGAAATTTTTCATACAAAAATGTATAAGCTTTATATCTTCGTAATTATATTATGAATTGCAAATGTTATTTGTGACGCGGCATCTAGATCTTCTAAACTATTTTCCCATCTATAAAATATTACTTTTATTAATTCCGTCTATGCGTATTGTGCGTCAAACTTTTGTATGGACTGAAACCACCTTAAGTAATTAATTAAGGGGTAATATTTAAATGTATAATGTACAGTATGAATTCTTTCTTTCCCATCTCTATTCTTCTTTCTTTATCATTCAGGTTGTTTTTTTAGTTTAATCTTCTAATAAATTGTTTTTCACCAGGCTTTGATGAGACCAAGGATTTATATAGATAAAATTTATGTCCAACTTTCAAATGGGTTCCAATTTATTTTTCCACTTTTTAGAAAGAATCGTCAAAACGAGGACTATTAAAACGGCATCGATTGTTCGTAAAACTTTTAGTTGTGACCATCTGAGAGTAGTTAAAAGTTATCCTATTTAAACTTTTTGAAAACTTTAACCTAGGCCAGTGGTTCTTAAACCTGGTGTTTATCCCGAGGGGGTAATCGCGAGGTAATATAATCATCTAGTAAGGGCAATGAATCATCGCATTCACAATCTAAATTAAAAAAAAAAATTTATTCAGTCCCTGGTGTAAAGACATGGTGGTACAGGGTATAAGGAAAAGTATCATTAACCTTTAAACCACGTACTCTACCCATCAAATTGAACAACTTTTACTATGGGAGCAAAAATGTCAGAACGAAAAAAAATCTGCTATCTCATTTTTTTTTATTTGTGTCGTAAGTTGTTCAGATTGATGGGGTTAATGATACTTTTCCTTACACCCTGTATAATAAAAGCGTTACATACTTTACGGGGTTCAAACTGAACAACTTTCACTATGCTATCAATAAAGAAATAGCGAAAATAAATATTACAAATAGTTCGCTCGGCCCAATGTGGTCCAATAGTGCAGGTTGTTTAGTTTGATCACAGAGAACAAAGCATTTAAGTTTACACCCTGTATAATAATCTGGTAGAGGTAAAAAACCCCTGTACTTTTCCCTGACAAAATAAAAGATTACTTAAATCACTTTATTTGTAATTTTTATAAATCTGTCGAATAAATCTTAAATGATATACAACGTGTTAATGAATTAACGCAAAACTAGAAAGTAGTTTGTTTAGAATCTAGAACAGAATCGAATTATCATGGTTTCAACATAGGTAATTTTGTTACAAAATAATAAATAACTTTTTTGCGAAGTTTAAAATTTACTGAACCCGATGTCAACCCACCGCACGGGCACACTCATCTTACTTACTACCAAAACAAGATTATTAAAATATATCCATAAGTACGTTAGCGCTTTCATTCATTTCTGAAATGATAACAAATCATTTTTGCCTCAAAACTTAAAATGCAAATAACTTTAAATTTTAAGTATCAAAATAATGAAATTATTGTTTCAATTTAATTATTTTGTTATAAATCAGTTGGGGTGTATGAGGTTTTGCGCTAATTCATTAACACATTGTATACCTAATATACCTATGTAATTATGTACATTTTTCAAGCCTATTTAAGAAAAAAAAACCGGCCGAGTCCGTGTCGGGTCTCCGGCAATTAGTGTTCCGTACTACTTTGGTTACGTTTTTACATTAAATAAATAAAATATGTCAGTATGCCACTATGTCAGTCCGACTGCAGGACCAGAACTCGAAACCTATCCTACTACAGCGAGGTGTGAGGCAGGGAGATGTTATATCTCCGAAACTGTTCACAGCTGCACTGGAAGATGTTTTCAAGGTTCTGGACTGGAAAGGGCTAGGCATCAATATAAACGGCGAGTACATCAGTCACCTTCGGTTTGCCGATGATATAGTCATCATGGCGGAGACCATGGAGGAGCTCAGTCGAATGCTCGATGATCTTAGCAGAGCCTCCGAACGAATTGGTCTGAAGATGAACATGGACAAAACGAAGATCATGTCAAATGCCCATGTTGTACCTACTCCTGTTATGATCGGAAACTCGGCGCTCGAAGTTGTTGACGATTATGTTTACCTGGGACAAACATTCAGCTAGGTAGGTCCAACTTCGAGAAAGAGATCAACCGTCGAATCCAACTCGGTTGGGCAGCGTTCGGGAAGCTACGTAGTATCTTCACGTCCCAAATACCGCAGTGTCTTAAAACGAAGGTCTTCGATCAGTGTGTGTTGCCAGTGATGACATATGGAACAGAGACGTGGTCGTTCACTCAAGGCCTCATAAAAAGGCTGAAAGTCACCCAAAGAGCAATGGAGAGGGCTATGCTCGGAGTTTCCCTGCGAGATCGAATCAGAAATGAAGAGATCCGCAGAAGAACCAGAGTAACTGACATAGCCCAAAGAATTGCTAAATTAAAGTGGCAGTGGGCGGGGCATATTGCTCGCAGAACCGATGGCCGATGGGGCCGAAAAGTTCTGGAGTGGCGACCGCGTACCGGAAAACGTAGCGTGGGTAGGCCCCGCACACGGTGGACCGACGACCTTGTGAAGGCGGCGGGATCCCGTTGGATGAGGGCAGCGCAGGACCGGTCGTTATGGCGATCCTTGGGGGAGGCCTATGTCCAGCAGTGGACGTCCATCGGCTGAGATGATGATGATGAAATAAAATATATTTTATGCGAATAACCATGATTCATTTTGTTAGTAGGTACTTAAAATTCAAATTACAATGTATCAATGTTACATTTACACAATACAATACAATTAAATTTCAAATTCATTGAATTAAGATAATAACCAAAATAAACGGACACTGAAGTATTTAGAGTCATATACTAACTGACGAGTCATATACTAATCAAAATTTCCCTTCCGATCCGAAAATACAGAGGAGCTGGGACGACATTACTAGCAAAATCACCTTTGAAACACTTGTCACCAACACAGAAGGCCACGACCGCGCCAGACTCCTAGCATTGACCACAAAGGAGTCCGGGTATTGGCTACACGCCTATCCTTCGGTCAACACAGGAACCTACCTGGACTCCAACACCTTGCGCGTGGCAATCGGGCTTCGAGTCGGCGCAGAAATTTGCATCCGCCACCAATGTCCTTGTGGTGCGGCCGTCGATCGCTTGGGTCACCACGGACTCTCGTGTCAAAAGAGTGCCGGCAGATTCCCTCGCCATGTCACCCTTAACGACATCATACGTAGGTCTCTTGCCACAGTCAACGTTCCTGCCATTCTCGAGCCGACTGGCATCATACGGAGCGATGGCAAGAGACCAGACGGGATGTCTCTCGTCCCCTGGAAGATGGGTCGGGCGCTAGTGTGGGACGCTACCTGCGTGGACACACTGGCCCCGTCTCACTTACAGGGCACGAGTCGAAGGGCTGGCGCAGCGGCGGAGGCGGCCGAAAAACGAAAGGCCTACTGGTACCGGGATATCGGCCCCCAATACCATTTTATGGGTTTTGGTGTCGAAACTCTTGGGCCGTGGGGAACTAATGCGCAGGCGCTTTTTAAAGACCTGTCAAAGCGCCTGATAGACTCGACAGGGGACCCAAGAGCTGGCACTTTCCTCGCTCAACGGATCAGCATAGCCATTCAGCGAGGAAATGCGGCCAGCGTTCTGGGTACCCTCCCACAAGGACCGAACCTGCACCACATCCTAGGTTAGTTTAGTTTTAAGTCTCTTTATTTATAATTTTATTTAATGTTACTATTTTATGGATCTTTCGAATAAACAATTCAACTGACGATAAAGAAAAACGATCAGTTTATAGGTTTATTATCTCGTCACACGACTTGAAACTGGCTACGAAAATCTCGGTTTATATGGCAGTAGTGCTGCCTAACATATTATACTCCGCCGAATCGTGGACCGTGTATCGCCGCCACATACGCATGTTGGACCGGTTCCACCTCAGATGCCTACGTAAGATCATGAAAATCCAATCGTCCGATCGCGTGAGGAACACTGAAGTGCTGCGTAGAGCCAATGTAGGTGGCATTGAGTCATACCTTATGCGGCGTCAGCTTCGGTGGTGCGGTCACGTGTCACGTATGGTAGAGGAGCGAGTAGCGAAGCGCATCTTCTATTCGGAACTTGAGGAGGGCAAGCGAAAGCATGGCGGACAACTCCTCAGGTACAAAGATGTGCTGAAGCGTCACTTGAAAAAATGCAACATTGCATCTGATCAGTGGGAGCAGCTGGCTGTCAAGCGGCCGGAATGGAGAGCCTTAGTCAAATCGAATGTATTTGACTTTGAAGCTCAACGCCGCTCTGACCTTGACTCAAAGCGCGACGAATTGAAAGCCCGACCACCTGCGGCGATCAATTACACATATATTAATGGTGTACTCTCGTGTCCGCAATGTGCGAGGACCTTTACTCACAAAATAGGCTTCGTGAGTCACATTCGAGCACATGAGCGCCAAAATCGGAGCTGAAGCAGTCGCCGTGATCGAAATCGGTCAGGGAGCTCATCATCATTTTATACGCATCTTTTACTGGCATGCACAGTAGGAAAATTTTATTACAAGTTGAAAAGAACGAGACTGGAGTTTATTGTTATCAGATATAATAGAATTGTATCTTTAATATTCGAATAACTTCCTTAGATTTAATACAACGGGAACAGTAAGATTTTACGATAGCATTTATAACAATTTGAGGTTGACAAAGACGCTGCTGTTCGCTTTGTATATAGCCCAGTCATTTTACGGTTTGAGCCGGGGCTAATTAGTAATTGACATTTTTTTTCGGTATAATATTGAAGAGCTAATTTGAGCCTAGAAATGTACCAAAATTTAAAAAAATCACTTCGGCAACAGTTCCAATTTTCAAATTTTGCTATTATCTCGTTCTAAAAAAACCTGATGGTAATTTTTTTTTTGACTTATTTAAGGCTTTACCATTATGCATACTACAAACATGGAGTGAATATTTTTGTCTACTTAGAAGGTTTAGAAAAATACATTCATATTTTCTAATATAAACCTCATTTTTAAATTTCATTGCCTATTTTATTCCTCAAAAATAATGTATATTGTTAAATCTAAGTCAAATGAGTGCATTGGTATTAATATTAATAATTTAAAATCCTTCTGGGACACATAATTTTGATTTCTATGTTGCGCAGCGTTTTTTTTTTAATATGCTTTAACATAGTCCTTTTGTCACTTAATGGTTCCGGTTACAGTTTAAAAGTCCAATTAATAATTACTCCCTACCCCGCCTAACAAAACTCCGTAAAATGACTGGGCTAATACGTTAAGAACGTAAACGTAGATAATTTGTGTAGAACGCGGTATAACAATTTACGCACGATTAGGGATTGTTTAGATCAACCGCGAACATAACTTTAATAGATATTTATCATTAAAAGAAACTACCGTAGGTATTAACTACGTACAGTCAGCAGCAATAAGTTATACAGGGTGTTACAGAAGTAAAAATAAAAATTGAAAACCTTTAAGGGACCAACAAATTAAACAACTTTCACTATGTGACCAACATCGAAATCGCAAAAAAAAATCTGATAAAAAGTATTAATATCACCCAAATGGCAATGGAGAGGGCCATGCTCGAAGTTTCCCAGTGAGATCGAACCAGAAATGAAGAGATTCGCATGAAGAACCAGAGTTGCTCACATAGCCCAAAGAATTGCTAAACTAAAGTGGCAAAGGGCACATTGGTCGCAGATCCGATGGCCGATGGGGCCGATGAGTTCTCGAGTGGCGACTGCGTTCTGGAAAGCGCAGCGTGGGGAGGCGCCTCACAAGGTGGACCGACAACCTGGTGAAGGAATATGTTGTATGAGGGCAGTCGTTGTGGCGATCCTTGGGGGAGCTTTACGCCATCGTTGTTGCTTTACGCCATGTGTTATTTGGTGATAAGGGCTTGGTCAATGACCAATAACTACTGCGACCTGGTCAGATCTATTGTAGCTGTCACCCTAGCTAGACCTAAAGGTCATTTCCTAGGCCCACGGACTTCATGAACCGTGTTATGCTTTTGGAGGGGAGGTCCATAATGTCAGTAGGTGTTATTATGTATCCACCTAGATGGCGACTCCTGCTGTGAATGAGCACTTCGCATTCGCAGAGGAGGTGTATGGGGTTTCCTCTGCTTCACAGCAGAATCTGCAAGTGGGTGAATCTACAAACCCCATTCTATGTAGGTGTTTGTTTAACTTGCAGTGTCCTGTTAAGGCTCGTACTAAGAGCCTTAAGTCGTAGCGGTTTGAATTGATGGCATCCGAGGCATGTCTGTTTGTGAAGCCGGTCACAAGTCTTTGTAGTTTCATTAAGAAATGGGAAATTTTTTCGTGGAAAAATATGATGTTACGTCATTATTCGCTCACTGTACGCGTGCCTTTATTCCCGATCATTTGTCAGTGGTGAGACAGCCTATTACGCGGGTGTCATAAGGGTGCATATTCGCATTTATCTTCTAGCACATTACCCTGCCAAAATATAATATAATGTGCTGTTAATGTACTGGGGAAATGTGCTTGTACTTTGTGATCGTGGGGATGGAAAATTACTTCGTTTTTTAGACATTGGCACAATAATGTCAGTAGTACTATAGTCATGTTTGTGCGCGACTGTCTGCTCTATATGGTAGCGGGGGGGCGGGTAGTGTAGCGTGAATGGGAAGCGCGCAAAGCCAGTCGCACGTGCTACCTCGCCTCCCCCAACGCCTGTTCCCCGCGGGACGGTCGGGCACTAACTTGTCATGCGGGCACTACATTCTCGCCGAGAACACTCTCGAGTGTGGATGCCCTTCATTGATCTCGTGGCGTCATAAGCCGAAGTCATTTTCCTTGAAATTTCTCGCCGAGAAGTTCTCGCGAGAGTAAAGCTCTTGCTTTAGACTATAATTATAATTAATAATCATAGTCTATTTCGACTACTGCACGGCTAGCAGGCCACCCACGACATAGCGTTTAAACGAGAAAAACGTCATGCGCGCTCTTTTTGGCGTACGTAAAATAATAAAGATAGAGGTACATCTCGATTTTTATCGTTTTCTCGGGAGTGGCATGCGAGGCCTACAGGAACTACATAGTTAAGAAAGCAGTCAGATGCACACGATACCTATACATGGTGTAACTATTTAGCGAGAGGAGGGCGGAGGCATGATCCTACGAGCTAAAACTGAATACAAAACTTCGGCTGATTTTGGCCGAAGCCAAATGTGTGGCCGAGGGAGCTTTTCTGGCCGAAGGTAGCCGTAGCCGAAGCCGAAGCTTCGGTCGCACACTAACTTTATAATTGGCGCGCTAAAACAGTATCTGTGCTTTACATTTGACAGATTTCTGTTAAAATATAGGTAAGTAACTATAAGTGCTTCGTTTCAATGCTGGCATAAATTTAAAAACAAAATTACTTTGAGCCATAGATTAAGAGTCTATGTCGAAAAATAATTGAAACGAAATGGGCGTGTGATAGCTTATATTACTGTCTGATGCGAGACGAAGAGAGGTGGCGGCGCGCGCGCCTGAAACGACGCAAGCGTAAAACAAACTTTATTTAATTGTGATTGTACTATTTATGTAAGTTCAATTCTGCTCATATCAAAATTTGTAAAATATCAATCTCTTTTTTTTAAATCAAGTCTCGTGTTTCTATTATTCACCGTTTAGCAGTTCCAAGCATTTATTGTTTTTCTATCGAGAAAATGTGTCTTAATCGTGTTTTGGCTCTTATCAAAACTTCAATTATATGTTCAATTTACACATATCCGCTAATCATACTCCTACTGTTAGTACTTCATGATATAAGTATGACGCTTTGAATAATCCTATTTTTTTCACATAGCCTCTTAATATCTAAAATATAATCCAACTTCGTTTGTATGGAGTGCGCTAACTGTATTTTATTATTATTTGGTCGTGAGGACTTGGTCAATGACCAATAGCTACTGCCACCTGGACAGATCTATTGTAGCTGTCACCCTAGACCTACGGACTTCATGAACCGTGTTATGCTTTGAGGAGGGGAGGTCCCTAATGTCAGTAGGTGTTATTACGTATGCACATGGCGACTCCTGCTGTGAATGAGCACTTCGCATTCGCAGAGGAGGTGTATGGGCGTTTCCTCTGCTTCACAGCAGAATCTGCAAGTGGGTGAATCTACAAGCCCAATTCTGTGTAGATGTTTGTTTAACTTGCAGTGTCGATCGTTTGAATTGATGGCATCCGAGGTATGTGTGTTTGAGAAGCCGGTCACACGTTCTTTTGCATGCCTCAGTCCTGGTGTTTTCGACCAGAGCTTACGGCTAACTTAAAGGAAGGCTTTTTTTTAATATTATTATTGAGGGGTTTTAAAGGTAGGCTTTACGCTAACTGTAAAATATCCAGTTGTAACATTCCAAATACATTCCAAAACCAAAGTCAAGGTTATCAAATCCAAACGAAGACAGACAGAACTGTGGTTCTGTCTGTCTGTGAAACAATAAAATCCCCGTAAAAACAACTCCATAAAAATATAATTTCATAGTCCAACATTTGGAACTGTCTACTTATGACCCATAAATATACGACCCGAATAATTGTACGTGAGAGGGTTAAAATCATAACGCGTCTGGAACAGGGTTAATACTACGTTGGGCCATAAAACAAGTGGCACTTGCCAAAACTTTACAATTTAACAAGTTCTTGTCTTCGAGAATTAAGAATTAATAAAAAATCGCATATCGATGAAAGGACTCACGCAGCCCTTAAAATACCGGTATTTTTAGGAACTGTAAGTACCTGTCGGTACTGGTACCAGTATCGGTATTATGCCGGTATTATACCGGTAAATATAAATAAAATAAATAACGCTCACAGGCACATACATCGTAATGATCCCAAGTAAACACAACAGGCTTTTTATTATAGAAACCATACAACGGCACGAACATATAACATCAATGACCGAACCGGGATTCGAACCCAGGACCCTGGTTAGGCAGTCCGGCGTGGTAACCATTACACCAACCGGGTCGTCAACCGGGTACTCAACAAATATTTACTTAAGTGAGAGTTAGAAAACAGATGTATTAAAAAGGATAGGGATTCTTGTTAGGTGGAGTACCGGTAAACATCTGGAACTGGTACCCAGGTATCGAAATGGAAAGAACTGCTAAGTACCGGCACAGTTTAAGAAAGAGTATCCATTACTACATACAGTACGGACAATCCCATCCTCCCACGAACTTTTTACCTCAACCCCTCTATCGCCCTCTGGTTACCCGGCAGTTATCTAAGAAAAATACTTAAGGTGGTTTCAGTCCATACAAAAGCTTAACGCACAATACGCGCAGACGGTATTAATATAAGTAACTTTGTATATATGGAAAAATAGTTTAGAAAATTTAGATGCCGCTTAACAAATAACTTTTGCAATTTATAATATAATTACGAAGATATAAAGCTTTTAAAATTTTGTATGAAGAATTTCAAAGCTTTATATCTTCGTAATTATTTGATAAATTTCAAAAGTTATTTGTTAAGCGGCATCCAAATTTTCTAAACTATTTTTCCATATATACAAAGTTACTTATATTAATACCGTCTACGCGTATTGTGGTCAAAGTTTTGTAAAAAATTGACCCCTCTGCAACCACCTTAAGGTTGAATTTCGTTGATTTCGCATGTGCTGACGTCATCTTGTTAATTTCATTTTTTTTGTATGCAGTGTCCTGGCTGTGGTACCGGTACAGAAACCTTTACTTTTTGGTGCCGGTTCGAAGTGCTGACGGATGGACAAAAAAATAACCTGGTGCCATTTTACGAATTTTGGTAGGTAGGTTACCTACGCAATCCAATAAAGTTTCTTAAATCCACATAATCTTGTCAGCTTTTCTAATTCTTATGGTGTTTACACACCGAACGCACAAGTTCTTTTGTGGGCACTAAATGAATCACGCGTGTAATCTATTATCGTTACGTTCTTCCCAAAATTGCGCTACACCTACATTTATCCTAAAACGTAAACAATGATTATGATCAGCGTACACACTGACACTTTTTTAAGGGGATGATCAGACCGTCAAACTGAACAACTTTCTCTATGGGACCAACAATGAAATCGCGAAAGAAAAAATCAGCTGTCAAATACATTTGGCTCGACGTAGGTTTGCAGTTTTGTATGGAAGACCTTGTTTTTTTCGAGATTTCGATGTTGGAGCCATAGAGAAAGTTGTTCAGTTTGACGGTGTGATCATCCCCTTAAAAAAATGTCAGCATATTAAAAAGGACCCTATATACGTCCCACTGTAGGGCATAAGCCTACCCTAAGAGGGATTGGTGGAACAGAAACAGGCTGATTCAATAAATAATATTTTGTATTCTTATGTTTGTATCATTTTCGAAGGTTCCTAGTTCTTATAGTAATTCACTTATCAAATAAAGCAAAACATAGGGACATGGCAGAGGTAGGTGACATAGATTGTATGGTAAAAAATATTTGCACTAGTGTCATTAATCATTATCCAGAGAGAAAACACGGCCATACGTTTGTATGGACTAAACCATACTGGCCTATCCTCTCAATATCTTGTGACAATGTTCAATCACGCATTATAAACAGCGGAACTGATTTAGATAAAATTGTGATACTTAGAATATGATTTGCATTATACAGGGTATTAGGGTAAACAATTGCAATACATTAAAGTACCAAGTGAGGTGATTGTAGCCATGATACTGAACAACTTCCCCTAAGAAACCTGTAGAAAATTCGTAAAAAAAATTTGCATGAAAAGACTTTTTTTTTGCGTATTTCCTATTGGTTTCTGTGGGAAAGTTGTTCAGTATCATGGGTAGATACAATCACCCCATAAAGTAATGCAACTGTGTACCCTAACACCCTGTAGTAGGATACCTACTTTTTTAAAGTCAATGCAGATGAAATCGTGGGCATAATCCAGTTTTAAAATAAAATAAATAGTCGTTTATTATCTCTTCACAAAGGTTCTTATTCTTATTAAAATTTGATTACAAAAATCCATTGTTAGTTAGATAGTTAGTTAGAATGATAGTTAGACCGGTTCGAAACTAAATAAAATCGTTTAAAAATAAACAAAATGAACACAATTTTGTGAGTTGTATGTACTCAGGAGTGCGTGTATGTGTGTGTGTGTGTGTGTGTGATTATTATTATTTGTGGATGGGCTATTGCAAGCAAGGGTCGTTATGTAACACTGAGACCATCGCTTGTGTTTGCCCCTAGCGCACCCATATTTTACGCATACCTCCGAACTTATGGTATTTTCTTTTCATCGGGAATGCAGGTTTCCTCACGATGTTTTCCTTCACCGCCGAGCTAGTAAATGATAAATACAACCGTACATAAATTCCGAAGAACTTAGTGGTACAGGCCAGGAATCCAACCGCGTCCTCGTGATTGAGGCGCTAGCTCTCTTCCGTATGGGCTATCATCGCTCCGTGTGTGTGATTGAATGTGTGTATATAGTATTTGTACGAAGCACGTACATCAATTATCGGGGTCAATCAACAGATTTTATTTAGCAACACCTAGCGACAGCAGGTTGAACATTGGACGCGGATATCATGCGACCTCGATAAAAGTGCATCGTACATAGGGCGCCAACATTACTTTTTAAGAGCATTTATCATAGCAAATCAGTGTTCGAATATACGTGGATACGACCATTACTCTCAGCATTTCATTCCTTCGGCCGTATCCTACTTCAGCACTCAGTATCCAGCAAAGCATAAGGATATATCCAATATCCATAACATAGCATTAACATATCATTTAGCATATCATAGTGTGAGAGCGTACTAACTCTCACATTATTTTGGTCCTTCGAGCCGGATCGAAGGGACGACTACTTTGCGTCGCGATCGCGAGAGAGTTGTACCTTGGGTCCTGGATTAAAACCAGTGACCTCGCGGGCGTACGGTTCGCGTGTGTTACAAGCATAGCAGAGCAGCATAGCAGAACAGCATAGCAGCATAGCAACACAGCACAGCAGAGCAGAGCATCAGCATGAATATAGCAGAGCATCGACGCAGCGTTAAGTTCCTCAATATCAAGAATCTCAAGTAAGATCTTTCCATTTATCTTGCTTGTTTATCAATCATAATGGAAGCCTTAATCGCACGTCAAGCAGAGATCCTGGATGAGATCAAACGCATCTATTCTAATTTCAAGAAGGACTCTGAAAGTAGGAAAGGTACCGAGTACCTGAAAGCGATAATCGAAAGGTTGGATGAAATATGGGTGGAGGCCCAGCGCAACGACGCTGAGTTATTTAAAATGGAAGATCGGACCCAGCAGTATTTCGCCGACGACATCATTGAAGTTCTAACCGGGTGGTTCGAGGGCGTTCGCAGTGCGATCATTTCGTATAACCTTAAGGAAAGGAAAGCAGTAGAGTTACAGCAGACCCAATACGCCCAGTTTAGAGCATTAAAAAGGTTAGCAATTAGGACTAAGATTGACTCAATGTCCGAAAAGTGGGAGATTGAAGACACACTGAAATCCCTACAGTCAAAGTGGGAGGCAATCGACGAACTACATCTACAAATTGATGTGATTTTAGAGGGTTCGGACGAGACGTACTACGAGGAATTTTATAATAACGAGGTAAAATTCGAGCAATTAAAACGAGCATTAAATATGAAACTACATTCATCAGTACAGCAGCAGCAATCTAGGCCAATAATTGAGATTCCAACAGACTGTGGCAATTATACTCAATGGCCAACGATCAGGGACTTATACTCTGAAGCCCCCTTTAACAATTCATCTCTATCGAAAGCACAGAACATCGAAGAGTCTGACAGGAGACGAGAAACTAGATTTAACATTGAGATGTTTCCCCAAACAAAAGAGCCGAGCAAAGAGGTATCGTTCTCACTAACAACGCCAACATCAGCACCTGACACGCTCAAGTCTCCGTCGCACGCAGTGTGCCACGGAGCGACGCATAACTTCGAGGAGCTAAAAAAGTATTGTGGAGTCAAGGAGAACAGCAGTCAACCAAATTTAGCAATGACGTCACCGTCACAAGACCAATGTTGTGAAGAGAAGTATGGCGTACACACGAGTATAAAACGGTTCGAGAACGGTAGAAACGTGGTGAGCAAGAGCAAGTCAGAAAAACAAAGGTTCGAAATAAAAGCAGGGACATCAAACACGCAAGCAATAGCACAATGTAAACAACATAAGTTCGGGAAAGATGAGCAGCTATCTACAAGCTACAGACATTTCATACGGGAATCCTTAGGAATTGCTAATTATATGAAGGAAGGTAAGGGATGCAAGGACCGCATTTGCGACCTACCACATCACGGAGTGATCAAGCAAGATTCCTTCATAGAAAAACATAGAACAATGCGCAATGACCCGACGACAAGGTTTCATAAACGATTTAAAGTGCGAAAAGTGAAACATTGGCAGCGTATTAGTGTGTGTTATAAAAAATATTCCCGCCCTACAGTGAAAATGAAAAAGACATCCTAATAACGTTTTTATAAAAACCTAAAACAATCCATATCAATAATCTGTGCAACAATATGTTATTAACCTAGTTATATTTTAGCATACTTACCTACTAACATAAAACAGAACAATAACTTTTGCCGTGATCAGCACATTTCAATTACGGTCTTTTCTACATGATCAGCACTTTAAACTGTGGTTCTCTACCACTATCAAACATATTAATATTTTTTTATATTACTTAATACTTTTTTTCTTTATTCGCGTTAACTGTTTGAAACTTAATAATTACGGTCAAGGTTATATTTTTCGTAGTTTTACAAAATAAGCATTTTTATACTTACTTTGTTACTATAACTTCTATCAAACTTACTAGTAGTACGATCAAACTTATACATTTTTTACATTTTTGTTAAACATTTTGTCACCTATGGTCAAAGTTAGAATTCTTTATACAATGTTTAGCACTTTGTTCATATAATTTGCTGTTATATTTCCTTAAAAATATTTATAGCGGCATGTTTAGGTATACTTAGTTACCTTTTATTATGATCAAGCGTACGGTTTTATACTAGTTGACTAGCAGTAGCAATATTAACTGTTTACATTAAGTATACTTAGTCATTTCAAATCTTTTTTATAATAGCATACTTTAGTACCGAATTTAGCGTATCAAATAGTAAATACCTACTTGTATAAAATCATTCTTTCACAACAGCATTTTAGTCCTTATTTATTACCTACCATCAAGCTTAGGTACGTTTTCAATTTGTAGACTAGTTTACATGTTTAGCATTCCTAATTGTTTAAATTTAGTCATTTAAAATTCTATTTACAACAGCATATTTTAATACCGCATTTAGCGAATCAAATTTATTTAAATATTTGGTATTACAATTTAATTCAATTCTTTGAGTTGGCAAGATGTACAATGGATGTACATTTAGCACATTTTGTACGTAGTTTAGTTTTTACATGTACATTCAGTAAACTGACCTTACCTACAGTGTTCGGTTGCTATCAGAAAAATGTTTATAATTAATTACTTATCACCTACTTTTAAAGTTTTGCTGACCACAGATGAAATCAATCATATTAGTCTTTTATTGACCCTAAATTCAATGCTTACTTAAACGCAACACCTAACAATTGAAACTTTCAAAGTAGGTGCTGGTTAAGAAAGATTGTTCTTTATCCTCTGCTTCTTTCTTTTGAGTGGCAATATGTACGAAGCACGTACATCAATTATCGGGGTCAATCAACAGATTTTATTTAGCAACACCTAGCGACAGCAGGTTGAACATTGGACGCGGATATCATGCGACCTCGATAAAAGTGCATCGTACATAGGGCGCCAACATTACTTTTTAAGAGCATTTATCATAGCAAATCAGTGTTCGAATATACGTGGATACGACCATTACTCTCAGCATTTCATTCCTTCGGCCGTATCCTACTTCAGCACTCAGTATCCAGCAAAGCATAAGGATATATCCAATATCCACAGCATACCTAGCATTAGCATATCATTTAGCACATCACTGTGAGAGCGTACTAACTCTCACAGTATTAGATGGATTCTTTGGGATGGAAGGAAAACATAGAAATGCATGGGTATACTATGGATAGGTATAAATGGATCGAGAAGTCATTACGATGGTGGGATCAGGAATGCTTCGGTTGAGTCATAGTCCAGATCTAATAGCCACTCTGTTACTATTCTCTTCGTTTAGATATACAGTAGGGTGAAATTGATATCATTAGCATCCTTTTAAACTAAGTGTCTACCCATCAAACTGAACAACTTTTACTATGGGAGCAAACCGATCGGAGAAAATAAAAAATCATCTGTTCCATACTAAACTGCAATGTCGACGCGCGAGTTCGCGACTCAAATGTATGCAACAGCTGATTTTTTTGTTGCTCCCATCGGTTTGCTACCATGGTAAAACTTGGTGGGTAGACTCAGACTTAGTTTAAAAGGATGCTAATGATATCAATTTCATCCTGTATAATTACCAGATTTGATTTTCATGTACAAAATTTACTCTCAACAAATACTTATTTTGTGGTTTCATTTTTATGACAATTCTATTGGAATGCGTATAGGTACCAACAAATCGGAACAAATCCTGTAAACCCGCATCAAAGCCGCACCTACATCAAGATGCAATCACCGGAGACAGTTACCGAGGAAATCTCACCCCTTATTGACATATCTAATTGTCCGCCGAGTACCGTCCGCCGAATTAATTCCGCCCCCTTTCATTTGTGTTCTGATTCTATCCGCATTTGCATTCGTTCTGAATTTTCGTGTAATTAAGCGCAGACATGAAGTATTATTTGATGGGTTAAGTATGGCATTAGGTTGGAAAAAGAGCTAAACTTGGTCTGCATTTGTGGAGAAACTTTTTTTTTATACAAGGTGTTACAATATTACAATTTTTATACAAGGTGTTACAATGTTACAAAAGTAAAACATTTAAAACTTTTAAGGGGGTTGTTGAGACACCAAACTGAACAACTTTCACTATGGGACCAACATCAAAATCGCGAAAAAAAAATTTGCTGTCCCATACATTTAGCTCGAGTAGATTTGTAGTTTAGTATGGAACATCAATTTTTTTTTCGCGATTTCGATATTGGTCCTTGAGTGGTTGTTCAGTTTGATGGTCTAAACCACCCCCTTAAATGTTAATTTGTATTTTTGTAACACCCTGTATTTTCCAAGAAAAGGAAAATCTTTCATTCACGCACGTATTAGATCGATCCATAAAGTTTTAGATCGCTGTTCCACAGAGTGTAAACTTAACTACATACCTACTACCTTAGACGAAGAATTTTTCGCTTAAGCTGGTAGACGGAATATTAGTGTAACCGGGTATGAGATAGCGATATTCATAAATTCCTATACAATTTATATGAAGTGAAATGTCGGAGTCAGGTGGAGTCAGAACAAAAAAGTGGTTACGCCGATAAGGACAGCAATAAGGTAGCGATCTCCTTTTTTAACTAGAGCGAATTTGCTATGTGCATCTCTTATTGAGTGAATATGACAAGACACGTGCTTTCTTCATGCGTCCTCTACCTCTCTTTCCCTCCACACGAATAGCAAAGAAAAAAATCCGCTGTTTCAAACGTCAAAACGTCAACGACTCAACGGCTACTTGAACCAAATAATGGAACAGCCAATCGTTTCCGTGATTTCGATAATGTTGGCTCCTTATTAAAAGTTGTTCAGTTTTAATTTCTCATTCTTCTTATTGTGTACGCAGCAACTGGCAAGCCATGGTGTCAGACCACCTTACGGCGTCTGACGTGGTTTTTATGTAACGACTACTACCACCAGAGATAGTAGCCGGGATCAACGGCTTATCGTGCCATTCGAAGCACGGAATCATCTTTCTTTTCAGACAATCAGGTGATTCAACCTGCAATGACCGAACCAACTCGGGAAAAACGCACAGTGACATATCATTAGTTGTTCCCTTTGCGAATCGAACCCACGACCTCCGTGTTGAGAGCCCAATGCTCTTAACCATTAGACCACGGAGGCAGTAACATCTAATAAGTATCTATGTATGTGCATGCGTTTCCCTTAAGGCGGTTGCAGAGGGGTCCATTTTATACAAAACGTTGACGCACAATACGCGTAAACGGTAGTAATATATATAACTTTTTATACATGGAAAAATAGTTTGGAATATCTAGATGCCGCGTAACGAATAACATTTGCAATTTATAAAATAATTACGAAGATATAAAGCTTTGAAGCTTTTCATACAAAATTTTAAAAGCTTTATATCTTATAATGTAATTAATTGTAATTATATTATAAATTGCAAATGTTATTCGTTACGCGGCATCTAGATTTTCTAAACTATTTTTCCATATATAAAATATTACTTTTATTAATTCCGTCTACGCGTATTGTGCGTCAAACGTTTGTATGGACTGAAACCACCTTAAAAGCTTCTTTCCCTACACTTCCAAGAAATTGTAAAGATTTCCCTTTGTTTACCGTCTCAAAACAATATCAAATTGTCTCCAAAACAACACAATATTCTTTGAACAAAACCATGCACTTAACATTAATAAAGCTGAGAGCATTTCTTGTATATTTGTCTACAAAAAACGGCAAATTACAGCATGTTGGTTGGTATATCGGTTTCAAGCTAATGGGTCGCCGAGAGAGCACCAGATGTTGACACCGATATTTTCTCGCTTACAGAGCTTTCTGAGCTTGCTATTCTATACTTCGTTTAATAACTTACGAGAAGAGAAGTTTTCAAATTGTTTTTTAATGTCTTTGGCTAGCAGTGGTGACCTAGCAACTCAATCACGAGGCGGCGGTTCGATTCCTGACCTGTACCGTACCACTAAGGTTTACGGAATTTATGTATAGTTGCATTTGTGATTATAATTAGCTCGGCGATGAAGGGAAACATCGTGAGGAAATCTGCATACCCGAGAATGAAAATAAAATAGGTACCATAAGTTCGGAGGTAGGTATGTGTAAAAATATGGGCGAGCATGGGGGCGAACACAATAGGTGCAAAGGTCGTATACAGGATATGAAAAAGTGTTGGTCTGAGACTGAAAGTTAAATAAATAACGCTCACAGGCATCACATTGTAATGATCCCATACAACAAACGTCACAAACATAATTCAACATCCATGATCGAAGCGGGATTCGAACCCAGGACCCTGTTTCGGCAGTCCGGCGTGGTAACCATCAGACCAACTGGGTCGTCGTCGTTGTTCAGTTTGTTGGTCTGAATAGCATACCCTCTTAAGTATGTAATGCATTAAAGATACACCCTGTATATCTCTATGAACAAAGGGTACCATTCTCAATTCTTGTCACATCTTCATTCAATCAATAAAATATACTTTTCAACATACTTGCTCGTAAAGTGACTCTTATTGCACCGCTTTTAGGTACATAATGCAGCTTATGTTACTTTTTTTTTCTATAGTTTGTTTTAAATCTCAGCAAAGCATAGATATGTACGTAGTACTTACTATCTCTATGCAGCAAAGAGCTTTTATGTAAAAAAAAACGTTTTTCTGAATAAATTAATCCTGTTTTATAATAACGCTTCATTTCATCAAACAATTTATTTTAGTTAACATTTATTTATTTAAGTTTTTAATATTATGTTGCTTGCAACAAAATATCGTTGGTTGAATGTCGATTAAAGTCTTTGCTTGTTCGTCGACCTGCGCGCGCTTAGCTATCTCAACCAAAGGCACGGAACGCAAAAAAAGAAGCCCAGCGCCATTTTACACAAATATTTAGGTATCTAAAATTGTTGTGTTTTACGAAATTTTATTACTTTTTCCTCGCAAGTATGTTGAAAAACGTCGTATGAAACGCGTGAGCGTTGGTCATTACAGCCCTCGGCTAGTATGCAGCACGCGCCGTCAACTTTATATGTATCATAACGTACCTTCTATTATTTTACACCAAGAAAACATAGTATACAGAGAGTAAACAGACAGGAAAATTGATATTACTGTCTAAAAACCGTGAAAAGGAATATACTTTAGAGTTTAAATATTATTATTCTGAAAATGTTCTGTCTACAGTGTATGGACCACGTCAGCAACTTTACTAACATTCTTCACAATTTATCAATAGTCTTTATTTTAGTATACGTAATGAAATCGACTCCTTGGGGCGCCTGAAATGGGCCCCCGCTGTTTGCATTAGGGACCCACTCTCGTTTACAAGAGCCGGTTGGTTACCTTACCCATATCTTATGTTAGTCAATACGTAATGTTTCTTTGTCTAAAATGTCGTTTCGTTATAAGAGAAATGTGGAGAAAAGAAATTCGTTTAAATCAGATTGTTCGGATGTTTCGTAATTTATAGTACTGTAGCCACTGGACAAGCACGGAACGTTCTATTTACCGAAAAAAAAGCAGTCGGTGACTTTTACGTTCGCATCTATAAGAATATTAATTTGTGTTATTGGAGTCGGTGTAAAGCCAAGCCAAAAAATTACTGCAAGCCCAGCGAATCGAACCGGCTAGCTTAAGGAGGTTTCAGTCTATACCAAAGTTTGACGCATAATACGCGTAGACGGATTTAATAAAAGTAATATTTTATATATGGAAAAATAGTTTAGAAAATCTAGTTGCCGCGTAACAAATAACATTTGCAATTTATTATATAATTCCGAAGATATAAAGCTTTGAATGACCGGTTACGGAATAGTGTGATTAGAGAAAGATGTGGTATGAAAGAAGATGTAGTGACTAGCATTGAAAAAGGTATGTTGAGGTGGTCATCCATGTGGAAAGAATGAGTGAAAGTAGGTTGACGTATGAAATTTACAAGGCAAGTGTGAATGGAATGGTTGAAAGGGGTCGCCCTAGGCGCACGTATGCTGACCAAATCGGATGCGTACTGAAGAAGGGCCAAATAAAATGTACCCGGAACCGATGAGCTTGTATGAAGAAACTTATGGATGTTGAGGAAGCTAAAGATGTGTGTCAGAATCGTAGCATGTGGCGATCTGTTGTCTCTGCCTACCCCAGTAGTGGGACATAGGCGTGAGCATATCTATGTATTGTATATAAAGCTTTTAAAATTTTGTATGAAAAATTTCAAAGCTCTATATCTACGTTATTGTAGAGGACGGCGTAACTCGTGTCAACGCCCCGAGTAGAGTAAGTATTGTTTATTTCTTCATAGAACATTTTTCTGACGTTTTTTGAGGGGGGGGGGGGGGGGATCCCCCCCCCCCCCGGGAGGAACCGTTGCTATAACACAATAACATATTAAAACGCATCTCTATCTTTTTAGATACAAACCAATAGATGCATAGATGTAATGGCATAACACTAAGTGTATTCGTTATTCTATGGTAAAACATGTTGTCTGGGTGTCGCCTCTAGTAGGTACAATACCTACTAGAGGCGACACCCAGACAACATTTTTTGTATCGCTCATTTAAGCTTATTGACTCAACCTTACTTAGAAAGTGCAGGGCGGTGCCGCGACGCCCCAAATTCGCGCCCCGCACTGCTGATCGTGGTGCACTGATTTTGTTCTCGTTGTCTGTTCTATACATAATTATTCAGTGATGGTGTGGTAATAGACAGATTGACATTTAGTGCTTGCAAAAATATCTTTTTGGTTGATATTATAATATTTATAATAATAGTTAATTTAAATAACATTAATTTTCGTAATTTGGAGACTATTGTAAAAATTATAAGCAGAGAGAAATAAATAAGTGATCCCGATTAAAACCGCCTAAAAACCACATGAAACTCTGACTGACTTATAAAAATAATCCATATAGAGTGAAATTGATATCATTAGTTGATCATTAGCATCCTTTTAAACTAAGAGTCTACCCATCAAACTGAACAACATTTACTTTGGGAGCAAACCAATTGAATCAAAAAAAAAATGCTGTTGCATACATTTGAGTCGAGAAGGCACTGCAGTTTAGTATGGAACAGCATATTTTTTTGTTGCTCCGATTGGTTTGCTCCCATAGTAAAAGTTGCTCAGTTTGACAAGGATGCTAATAATATCAAATTCACCCTGTATATTCTGTTTTTGCATGCCCTGTCTGTGGTAGAACATAAGGACTTTTTTTATCTTATTACTATGTCCTAGTAAATAAAACTTTTTAACTCTTAGGAACCTGATTGATACCTCAACCCTTTATATTACTTATATCTTGTGGGCCAAGTCATCTTGCAGTAGGTGTACTTAGCCCTAATATTATAAAGAGATAAGTGTATTTTTTGAAACCATCAGCAGCAAGGCTGATTTAGTGTTTATCTGTGCTTATCGGGTGTAGAGCATCTCTGTGATGGAGATGGATAAGGTCTGCCTGCATAACTTCAGTCGGTTTAGGAGTTGACGTTTTAAGGTCAGTAAAAAATTAGCGATCAGCTGCAAGGCTGATCGTATATTATTGTAGTATGCAATGTAGCTATGTGAACATTACAAAAACTGGCATGAACTGCCAGTCGGTTTAGAAGATACAGCTGTTCAAAGGTCGGACCAAAACTGACATGAACTACCAGTCGGTTTAGAAGATACAGCTCGGACCTTTGAACAGCCGTAACTCCAAAACAGACTTATCAACCATGTCAGTACTGTTCACATAGCTACAATGCATAAACGTCTGTAACTTCTAAACCGACTGAAGTTATGCAGACAGACCTAGTCCATCCCCATCACAGAGATGCTCTACACCCCATAAACACAGATAAACACTGAATCAGCCTTGCTGCTGATGGTTTCAAAAAGTAAACTTATCTCTTAGTCTATAAGTTCACTAAATAAAACGACTATTAAACATTCAAAACAATTTTTATTCACCTTAGCTACCTTCGCACCTTAGCTACCAGTATTATCAGTGCAAATAGTGGGTTTGCAAAAGGTCTTTTCGGAACTTTCCGTTCAAGTGATCTCTTTTATAGTGTTATCTGGTATCAATGGGTTCAGTATGACCTGCGCAACAACAAGCGCAACCTACGCTACGAGCGCTCAGACTGTGGGGGTAGAAACTGTGACGTCATAAAGATGGCCATATGAAGAAAACAAAATATCGTTTAATCACTCTGAATGTGGAATTTTTTTACTTTTTCGAATAATTTGTTCAACTAAGTAGTGAAAATGTTATACTATCTAAACTTTTTTTTGGTTCAGTTCAAGGTAAAGGGCTTATAATATCCCATACAACCGATGTCGTCAATAAAATTCTCTCATATATAAGGTCTAACAAAATTAGCTGAAACTATTTTAAGGGGATGATCAGACCATCAAACTGAACAACGTTCTCTATGGCACCAATACCGAAATCGCGAAAAAAAATCTGCTGTCCCATACATTTAAGTCGGGTAGGTTTGTATGAACAGCTGAGTTTTTTTGGGCGATTTCGATGTTGGTCCCATAGAGAAAGTTGTTCGGTTTGATGGTCTGATCATCCTGTTAAAATAGTTTCACCTAATTTTGTTAGACCTTATATAGCAAATAAAACATTGATGTTCGATGTTTTAACGCTTCTTTGGAGTTTTTGGAGGCAATCGAGAAACGCAGGAAACGCAGAGAAGTCCACAGGAAAGAGGTAAACCGACCGCTTTGCCGCGCTACAAAATGACGGAACACTTTTCCTGTTAACGACCCATACACCTTCATATTTCACTGAACTGTATATTGTTCACTTGCACGACACTTTGTTACGCAAAACAACACCAATTTTACGAACCAAAACTCACTATAAACAATAAAAATTCAATAAAATATGAGGACTCCAAACTTAGCTGAAAAATAACCGCCAAAAACTCTACTATCTAAACTATTATAAAACTGTAACAGGAAGTTTGTCTATTGAAGATATTACCAAAAAAAGTTACGATATGATTTTTAGATATCCATATCCATGATTCCGTATCACCAATTTTTGGATTTTTTCTCTGTCTGTTTGTTTGTTTGTGTGTTTGTTTGTTTGAACCGATTTTGAAAAAACTTTTTTTGTTTGATAACTAATGATCTGACTTAAATCTGGTATATAATTTGTGCGGACAAAGTCGCGGGTTAACGCTCGTATGTTATGTTATGTTATGCTCTTTATATTTGTAATCTAAACTATTATAAAACTGTAGCAGAAAGTTTGTCTGTACATTGAAGATATTAACAAAAAAAAGTTACGATATGGTTTTTAATTATCCCTGATGCCATATCACCAATTTTTGGATTTTTTGTCTGTCTGTTTGTTTGTGTGTTTGTTTGGGTGTTTGTTTGTTTGAACGAGTATCACGCAAAAACTACTGAACCGATTTTGATGAAACTTTTTTGTTTGATAGCTTATGATCTGACTTAAAATCTGGTATATAATTTGTGCGGACAAAAGTCGCGGGTTAACGCTCGTGTACTCATAAAGCCCTTTCATTTGATACGGTGATATTATCAATGATATTAAACGATTTTATGACGTCACAGTTTCTACCCCCACAGTCTAAGCGCTTGTCATCTCATATATTTGTAAGTAATAAGGAGGTCATACTGAACCCATTGATACCAGATAACACTACAGGGAGAAATTGATATCATTAGCATCCTTTTAAACTAAGAGTCTACCCATCAAACTGAACAACTTTTACTATGGGAGCAAACAGATCGGCGCAAAAAAAATCAGCTGTTGCATACATTTGAGTCGAGTAGGCGTTGCAGTTTAGTATGGAAAAGCAGATTTTTTTTTTGCTCCGATCGGTTTGCTCCCATAGTAAAAGTTATTTAGATTGATGGGTAGACTCTTAGTTTAAAAGGATGCTAATGATATCAATTCCACCCTGTATTAAAAGAGATGACTTGAGCTAAAACCTTATTTAAGCGACTTTTTGTCGATTCGCCAGTCTACTAAACATTAAAACATTGCGAAAGTCTGTGCGCACAATACTCAAACAACGCTAACGTAAGTGGGTACGCCATCTTCTGACCACTTTTCGGTCCTGCAAAATAAGCCAAAAACGCAGCCCCAGCAGAATACCATGCCCAATCTTTATTTTTTTTATGGGCATAGTAGATTAGAGCAAGTATATTTCCACCAAGAACAACATTTGCAAGCTTGGGGTCTTCCTTGCCTGAGACTGCTAGTGCGAAAGGGACGACACCAGATAAAACATGTATCGCACTAATGGTCTTGTCGCTTCGGTTAAGATCGGCCATTAAACAAGGTAAAGCTAGATATTTAGACGCCTTGAGACTTATCCCGTAGGCTGCTGTGAAATCGTAGAAGTTAAATATGCTACCTGAAAGAAAAGAATAGCAATTTGTGATGTTTAACTTTTAAGGTCCGCCACATACATCCGGAATAAACCTGATTCAGAATTAGATTCCGGATGGAGTGTTGCCGCTTCCAGAAACTTTTTCACTAGATCTAGTGATTTTTTGTTGTCTTAGGTGACACTTTTTTAAGATTTACAGTCATATCAAACAAGTGATTTTTTAACGTAGGCGTTAATGGAACAATACCGTATCGTGACGGTGCAATTGCGACGTCGTTGCGGTATAGTTGCGAAATCGTATACGCTCAAAAATTGCTTGTGTGATAATGGCTTATACTATTTTGTATGCAGATTATGTCTAATGCTAAAACTATCGATAGTCTTTTAATATAGTTGCATAATATTGAAATAAAATTTACAAATCATCATCGTAACGTCATGACATCACATGATAGTTATTATCGCGTATAGAAATTGTTTGTTTCGTTTTAATAAATACCTAAAAATACAATTGTCATTAATTTGGCATTTCATTCATTTTTATTTTAACATTTTTTAAACAGCACTCTAAGTAATTTTTGTAACCATAGTTGACAACACTGAATCCTGAATCAGGATTCCGGATCGCAATTCCGTATGTATGTGGCGGACCTTACGAGTGAAGACAGGATTCATGTGGCCGTAGCACTGTCTATTTGCGCGCGAACTAACGGCACGACACGATGTAGCCCAGGGGTGTCCAACATAGTTTTATGGAGGGCCAGGTTTGGTATTTTTGTAACCGTAGTAGCGAGCCAAAAGCGGTACAGTACGACCAGGAAAATAATTCCGCTCGTCAATCTTCGTTGGCGCAGAGCATTGCAAAATCGGGTATTTTCTATCTGCTCGAATAGCAGACTATGGATGCTTCGAAAACGAATAGGGCGCGTAAGCGATAAGCCAATAGCGGCAAGGTTTCACATCCTGATTGGTCAATATAATTTCGCGCGCTTTTAAAATTTGTCAACTGCGCAGGTACGCACGGCGACACATCAAGCTATACAAAACCAATATAAGCTGGCCGCGCGACCTTATACGTTACCCGCGCGGCCAGTTTATTTTGGTTTTGTATAGCTTGATGTGTCTCTGCGTGTACATCGGTGAGACTTATTAAACTGGTACTAATGTCACTATGGTATATGTCACTTTTCCGACTGTTTACGTATTTGTCCGATCCGCCCCTCCCACACACCCCGCAGACTAGAGTGCGAAAGAGACAACAGCGGCTCAAACTGATTTTATCTACATAAAATGGACGAAATCTGCATTTCGTATTCCCCTGTTTCCTCCTCTAAAACTGAACCGATTTCAATAATTCTTTCAAGAATAATATGAGAAAGACTTGGGCTATGTCTGTATATTTTTTTTTGTATATTCGTCTTTGTTTGCTGGATGTTTGAAAACGGGCGGTAAAATTTGACATTTTCGAAGGTGTCTAGTTCTTACAATAATTAATTTATGCAAAAAAGCAAAACATAAGGAAATAGCGGAAGAAACATAGATTGTATGGTAGAAAAAGTTTTGCTCTAGTGTCATTATTTAGGGAGGAAACAGGGGAATACGTTTGTATGGAAAAAAACGGTACCTTACTAGTCTAGCCTCTTAAAACGATTCGCGCAATATCTATTGATGTGTTTAAAGTTTTAATTAGTTCGCGGGCCGGATGAAGGACCTGCACGACTAGCATGCAACCCACGACACAGCGATTAAACGAGAAAAACGTCATGCGCGCTCTTTCTGGCCTTCGTAAAAAAATAAAGATGGAGGCACACCTCGATTTTTATCGTTTTCTCGAGGGTAGCATGCTAGCTGTGCTGTGCCGCATGGTGGCTCGGGGGCCGTATGTATGACTTGCCAGTCTAATGTAGCCTTATCGTGTGTATTATGCTACGGCCGCATTGCAGGAGGCTATTATAATGCCCACGACTGATTGTAAAGATATTATTAAAAACTAACGATACTATAGTATTATTGATTTTTAAACATGTTACAGCCATGTTGTGCTATTTCAAATCAAATTAAAGATTCAAAAATTTGTCTCGGGCGGGACTTGGACCTGCGCTCTTCCAAACCAGGGAACTGCGTTCAACAGCGTCTATGTCCAACAGTGGACTTCTCACTGTTGGACGTAGGCCTCCCCCAAGGATCGCCATAACACAACGACCGGTCCTGCGCTGCCCTCATCCAACTCATCGGTTCACTTTGTGGGGAACTCACTGCCTACCCACGTTGCTGCGTAAAGATGCCACTTTTTAGTTATCAATCCTTTGGGCTATGTCGGATACTCTGGATCTTCAGCATATCTTTCCATTTCTGATTCGATCTAGGGAAACTTCGAGCAATGCCCTCTCCATTGCACTTTGGATGACTTTCAGCCTTTTAAAGAGGCCTTGAGCAAACCTTGAATGAGCGACCATGTCTCTGTTCCATATGTCATCACTGGCAGGACACACTGGCACAGATATATTATAAGAAAGGGTATCTAGTAGGTACCCTACTCATAGAATTATAACTAACTAGATGACCGTGGCGAACTTCGTACCGCCTTAGAATCTTCCCGACACACACTTGGCCGTTTTTTGAGCTGATGTTCAAAACGGATTATGTAGGTAGCATTCTAATGATGAAAGAATATTTCAGATCGGTACAGTAGTTTCGGAGCCTATTCAATACAAACAAACAGACAAAAAATCTATACAATCTTTCCTCTTTACAATATTATATTATTACATTGGTACACTGAGGTATAATGTGTATAGAGATAGTACGACCAAGAACCAACATTTTTGAGTACGACAAACAATAAAGTCATGCTCTATGAGCGGCAGTCAGTGAGGGGAACGGGGGGGCGTTCACAAAAAGATGACAGAGAGAGAGACAGAGAGAGAAAAAGATAGTAAAAATTCTACGCGCGAGAAAGACAAAAAATTTACGAACTTTGCTTAGTTTCGTACTATTGTCTTCTCTTTTTCGCGTATAGGTTTGTCCTTCACCATAATCTATATCAGTGGCAATATCTCTAATCTTCCCTTTTTCGCGTATAGGTTTGTCCTTGTTTGCATTTCCTTAATAATTTAACATGTTTTTCGAGGGCGGGAAAAAAATAATTGCTTAAAATAATATTGAAAATGAACATGTTTATCAAATAATATTTAAAATGCTTTTTAATAATTAATTCATCTTGCTTACCTATGAAAAGTTATTCCTTTACATTTGCTTACTATTCTTGAATTGTTTGTGAAGTTTCTCAGTACACATCACGGCATTTTTTATGCGGATTAGATTTGTTTTCATTCAAACTGCTACACGTGACCGCAGTGAAAGAGTTACTAAATGCAAGAGTACTATATCGCCGCAGTTGAATTGGACAACGTCATGAAGCGCGGAGTTAACTCTATACATTCTACCTCAGTGTATAGGTATAATATCATATTATCATAGGGAATACGTGCTTGATAATGGGGAAACTAACTCTGATTGGTGAAGACTCCTAGAATTCCATGTATAAGGTAATTGGCGTGCATTCCAGGGTGGACGTAGTTTTTACCATTCAATTTGCCCATGCTGTTGCCTGCCACGGCGACCAGCACGGCGTGTGCGCCAGCCATATTAAGGTCATCTTGGCCCATGACACTTTGTTGTTATTGAGCAAATAAGAATAACATTTATAAAAAAACATATATGTTTACGAAATAGACTTTTCAAAGAATCAATTTTTAGAACTACGTGGCACTAGACATTAAAATTTGTTTTATCTGGCACTGACAGTTTATAAGGCATCTTATCTTAAAAATAATAAGGCTGTTCCGAGCCTATTGTGCTGCCCCCAATTGTATTTTTTTTAATTTCTAAACAATGAGGGTTTTTTCAGAAGAAAAAAAAAGTTCCTAATTTCTCAATAGATGGCGTTGACCAGAGAGGGGTCCAATAGGTATGAGCAAATATATGAATAATAAAAATACACAGTACAAGTTATTAACAATCTGGGTGTTATTGACGACCCGGTTGGTGTAATGATTGCCACGCCGGACTGTCAAACCAGGGTCCTGGGTTCGAGTCCCGGTTCGGTCATGGATGTTATATGTTTGTGCCGTTGTTGAATGGTTCCCATAACAAAAAGCCTAAGGCTTACTTGGAATCATTACAAAGTATGTGCCTGAGAGCGTTATTTATTATTTATTTATTTTCTGTCAAAAACGAATAAAGTATCAGACTAGGCTCTATGGGCTTCGTATCCATTTTGAATATACAAACAATATGTAAATTGTTCAATTCACTTTTCAGTTTAGAGAATATTGAAATTGCTTTGCTAATAAAGAGCGAAATTTTTCGTCTATGGCTTGGCTTTTCATTCACGGAATCTGACGTACGATTTAAATATTTCCGGTTTATTTTTATTGAAATTCTCAGCCCATACAGCCACGTCCGATACTCGATTCGTTGTTGACGGACAAACCATAAGAAAGGGTTTGTACTGTGTATTTTTACTATTAATATTAATTAATATATTTGCTCATACCTATTGGACCCCTCTCTGGTCAACGCCATCTATCGAGAAATTAGGAACTAACTTTTTTTTTTTTTTTTTTTTTTTTGCTTTTCGAAAATCCCTCATTAAAGAACATTTCCAAATAAAACAAGAATGTCACATTGTAGTCCTGATAAGATTTCAATTTATCGACAATTACGAATTACCTATTATGTTTTATGCTTGTACCTATTATAGTTAAAACCGCCAAAAGTGGCCTCTTAAGGCGCTTTTAAAGATAACACCTACAAACATTATAAAAAAACCAATCCGCAGTGACCCGATAAATTGCAAAACAACATTGAAATTCTTGTTTTTTTCAAATATGGGTTAATTGTTTAGAAATAAAAAAATACGATCGGGGGTAGCACAATAGGCTCGGTACAGCCTTAACAGAAATCGAAACATTATAGATTTAATTTATTTTGAATTTAATACCACATCAAAACATCAATGTTTCTACTATTATGGTACGAGTAAGTAAAATGGTTATCTTTTAAAAAATAGCATCCTTTCTCAACGGTGGTCTTAGACAAAAATAGAGATGTTTCCAGTAAGCCTCGCATACCACCCCCGAGAAAACGATAAAAATCGAGATATGCCTCCATCTTTATTATTTTACGTATACCAGAAAGGGCGCGCATGACGTTTTTCTCGTTTAAACGCTTTGTCGTGGGTGGCATGCTAGCCGTGCAGGATCGAAAAACTTCGAGACCGAATCCTGAAAAAAACATCGTCAGGAAAGCAAGAATTAAAAAAAACATAGTTGTATCAGAAAGAATATTTTAAAGCGAATGTACTTTAAGGGCATGTTTTACCACTTCTTCGTAAGTTCTTGATAGCTTACCCGACAGATATTTTGACATATTTTGTATGAAAATATATCAAAATATCTGTCTGATAAGCTAACAAGAACTCACGCAGAAGTGGTGCCCTGAGCATAGTAAATTAACACTAACTGCTGACGACCTACGTCGTAGGTCAGCAAACAAATGCGCACGACTCGCCCGGTGACACAGAATTGTATTGCATACACAGTGTTAGCACAGTGTTAGCACTGCGCGAAGATCATTGTGTTGAGTTTAGCAGCGAAAGTGTTAATATTTCTGTTCTATTATGACTTTGGGAAAGGCATAATATAACACCGGTTATAAAAAACTATAAGAATCAGCACCTCGGTTTCGTTTCGATAGAACGACACGGCGAGTAGGGTACATCTCTACAACCATAGCACAGATCATTAAGAATATGTAACCATAGACTAGACAGACTAGCCAAATTCTATCCAGGGTTGCCAGATTGGGAGTTTTTCCCGCGATTTTGGGGAAAAATTTGACCTTTGGGGAAATCAAATCGTTGGGGAAATTGATGGGAGAAAAAATATCAAGGTGGGGAATTTAGGGGGTTTTTCAATCTAAATAAAGAATTTTAATACCGTATTATGTTACAAAATTAGGACCTACACTTCTGTTTCAATTTTTTTGCACTTTAATGACACATTAAACCGAACGGATCTTTATGAGCACCCAAGACTTCTCCTCACCTCTTCCTGTCCCTTCACATCATTTTCTTGTGAAAGATCTTTATTTAACTGAAGTTCTCCAACTTGACTAGTGATTAACTGACTGACAAGGTACATTAGATGACCATTTTGTCATGGATAAAAAATAAAAAATAATAAAAGAAATAGGAAATTATGATATGTCAAAGTGTTTTATTAAAATAATAAAGAGGGAGAAGATCATCCAAAAGACGCCAATGCATCATCATTTTACTCGAAAATATGAAACCGTTTACGTTTGACATGGTTGTATGGGCCCTTTGCCTTTAAAAAAAGGCAGGCACAGTCATGACATTATTTTGCCATGATCTCGCGAACGTCTCGATGGAGCGATAAACATGTCATGTGTCGATTTTTTTTAGGAACTAAATTGAAGAATAGAGACTCATCGACAATTATGCACTCGTCGAGGCTAAGTTACATAGTCTTCAATACCTACGATTGGTCGCTTGTCTGTCGGTGTTTTATCGGATACAGTCACTTCGGCGAATGTGCCCAGGAGCTACATGGCCCTGATTCCACCATCCCTCTTCCACCAACGTACGTGAAGACGTAGTGCGAGACTGCATTCATACGTAGTCGATATTCCAACAATCCGCACAAATAGGTTCGCATCCTCTTTTATAATGAGAACCGGTAAAGTTTGGAACTCCCTTGCGTCTGCTTTCCTAAGCATAAGTATAGGATATGTAAAAAAAAGAGTTAGTAGGCTTTTTCTGGAAGAGCGTGCTAAATCCTCGGCTTCATCTACACTTTCCATCACGTGAGATGAATCCAAGTGCAAACCCATTATGGTTAAAAAACAAAGAAAAGAAAAGAAAAACGCTCATTCCTATTCCAACATACTGCCATTTTGTTGACTTGTCTGAGTCTTGATCTAAATCATCTTCGTCATCTGGTCGAGCGCGTAATTTCTCTATGGTCTTGACTGAAGAAAAAATTAAAACGCAAAGTCTGTCTGTGAGTTGATAGACTGTTTTCTGTGCATTTGTTTAATTCTACCAAAAGTCATTTGGGGGTTTTTTCTTCAAAACGTATCATTTTGGGGAAATACAATTCTCAATCTGGGGAAATTTCCAAAACCACATCAGGCAACCTTTTCAATTTTTTTCTATTCTAGCCAGCGTTGCCAACTTAACGGATTTCCCGTCATATCTAGCGGATTATGTTATAAAGAAACGGAAGAAATACTATTTTGACGGCTAACGGGTTTGTTGGCGGAATTTTGTAGCAAAAGATTTTAATTTCAATTATTTTTTACAAAATGTTTTTCAGAATCCACACGAAATTTTTGTTTGTAATATGGCAACTCTTTCTTCAATATGGCAACTCTTAACCCCAAATAGTGACGATGATTTAGACAACATAGAATTAGATTCATTTTAAAGACTGTTGCACTTTATTAAACTTCAATGAATATGTGTATTTGGGTATTTTGACGAATTTTACTGACGAGAAAAATACGCCACTTAACGGATTTTTAATTAACGGAATTTCGTAATAAAGTCGGCGGAATCTCAAAATTATTGTTGGCAACACTGATTCTAGCTGCCATTTTGTTGCTTTCCAGTGTATTGCGTGCGATTTTGTAAAAATACTGGAAAATACAATTGGAAATCTGTGTGTGTGCTTGAAAAACGTATCCAACCATTATTTTTACTGTGCAGACTCCAAAACTAAGCAAGTATGGCAGCCAGCGATTCTGGGACGGATGAATCATTGTACCCCATTGCCGTATTGATAGACGAGTTGAAAAACGAAGATGTGCAACTCAGATTGAATTCCATCAAGAAGTTGTCGACGATCGCTCTCGCTTTGGGCGTGGAGAGAACAAGATCTGAGCTCATTCCGTTCCTCACTGAAACTATTTACGATGAAGATGAGGTGCTGCTGGCGCTTGCTGAACAACTGGGTAAGATATCGTTATATTTTTCTTTGATTTTGAAGGCATTTAAAAATTCACGTTTTCTTCATTGATTGATCTAGAATTAAACATTTTAACGGGTTCTTACCGCGTGTTGGTATATTCCCGTTAAAATGTTTAATTCTAGATTAAAATAATAACCGCGTAACTCTCAAAACCTTCATTGATTGACATAGAAATAATTTAGACTAGGTATGCTCTTATTTGTGGTCGCAATATCAAATAAATATAACCATCATTGCCTTGATACAATAAGTTATAAATTATAATCATCAGGGTCCGGAATTATGGTAGCACTTTTAATTTGTCAAAGGGACTGCTCGTTTATCGTTTTTATTATATTACTCGATATATTTCTCGACTTCTGTTTCGTGCAAGTACTAAAGAGACAGACAGGCTTATAGGTAAGCTAATTACACAGAGTGAGCGAGAGAAAATCTATGTTGTTTGTTCATTTCTGCATACATATGCGATATTTTTGTTTGACTTGGTTGATTTTATTTATTTACTTGAGTTAACCCGCAACTTCGTCCGTACAAGAATATAAGTCAGATCATAAGCTATCAAACAAAAAAAGTTTCATCAAAATCGGTTCAGTAGTTTTTGCGTGATGCTCGATCAAACAAACTAACAAACAGACAGAAAAAAAATCAATAAATTGGTGATATGGAAGCAGGGACACCTGAAAACCATACACTCTATACAATAAGCATATATAGCGGGGTCTCCTGCTCTAAAATTCTAACAAAACATGTTAAAAGACATTGCCCATGTGACGAACTGTATTCGTTTCAAATCGTTTCACAACTAACAAATGAGTATGATCAAAGAACACATACAAATAGTATAATAGCTAAAATTACACACAAAATTGGGGGAATATAATAATATAACGGCGCGATATAACGGCGCGCTCTTATTCATTATTTCAATTTCAAAAACCTAATGTTATTATTCAATTAGTTTCAAGTGTATTTTTATTTCATTTAAGGCGGTTGGAGAGGGGTCAATTTTATACAAAACTTTGACGCACAATACGCATAGACGGTAATAAAAGTAAAGTTTAGAAAATCTAGTTGCTGCATAACAAATAACATTTGCAATTTATAATATAATTACGAAGATATGAAGCTTTGAAATTTTTCATACAAAATTTTAAAAGCTTTATATCTGATGAACGCGATGGATAGCTCAGCAGTCCGTTATAATATACTACCCATGAGGAAATGGAAATTATCCTTTTCTATTGTAGCATCTATACTATTATAAAACTGTAACAGGAAGTTTGTCTGTACATTGAAGATATTAACAAAAAAAAAGTTACGATATGGTTTTTAGGTGTCCCTGATTCCATTTCACCAATTTTTGGATTTTTTGTCTGTCTGTTTGTTTGTGTGTTTGTTTGTTTGAATGAGCATCACGCAAAAACTACTGAACCGATTTTGATGAAACTTTTTTTGTTTGATAGCTAGATATGATCTGACTTAAAATCTGGTATATAATTTGTGCGGACGAAGTTGCGGGTTAACGCTCGTATTGGATATAGATAGGTAACTCGCCTTGAATTTTAGGACGTCCTAATTGCGTTGCCGCTTATAAGCACTAGGGGGCGCCACATTATGAAATAAATTGAAAAAGACGATCGGCCGACACGAGGATCGAACCTTAGCTACCTGGATCGTAAGCCGGTTGTCTAGACCGCTAGACCAACAAGACAGTGATTGATATAGGCGAAATCTCTCACTAATACAGCGCAGCGCGTGAGGTGTAGTGCGCTGTTACTCCGATATGAAGCCTAGTTCAACACATAGTGCTTGATCTGACTTAAAATCTGGTATATAATTTGTGCGGACGAAGTCGCGGGTTAACGCTCGTTTCTTATAAAATTCAAATTTAGTTTTGAGGCGACGGATTGGGCGTTTACGTTTTTCTTTAACATTTTAGTAATACATTTTATTGTTTCGTTTCTGAATATCCCGAAAGGCATTACGGGTGTGAGTGAATATGAATGTGTCATCTAAAGAAGTATCTAATTCCTAATCCATCTACAGGAAACTTCATCAACCTTGTCGGTGGAGGAGAGTTCGCCCACTGCCTCTTGCCGCCGCTGGAGTCCCTCGCGACCGTGGAGGAGACCGTGGTCCGTGACAAGGCCGTAGCGTCCCTACGTGCAGTCGCCGCTCATCACACTCCCCAGGCTTTGGAGCAGCACTTTGTGCCGTTGGTGCAGCGTCTGGCCGGTGGAGACTGGTTCACTTCCCGCGCTTCTGCTTGTGGGCTGTTCAGGTTAGAAGAGCATTTATAAACTAATTTAAATTAGCATAATTCCACTATTGGCATTGGCCTACCTAAATTGAAAGCACATTACCAAAGTATGTAGTAGTTGTTGCAATTTATATGAAAAGTATTATAATGATGACACACTGATGGTTTCCATGCCATCGTGCGGAAGAGAGTGGCCTCTCTGATGTGCAGAGTGCGGGGCAGCACCAACAGTCTCCTGAACACTGTGGATAGGCTAGATAGATCCTTTTTGAGGCACTGGATCAATTGCCACGTATCCGGTGACTCATGAGTGAACAAAATATAACAATTTTACCTGTAAATAAAATTATTATTAAGCTTACTTACCTTATTCCAGGTCTATTATTATATTTGAGAGCGGCTTACTTGAAATCCGTTTCCGAGCGAACATTACCCTAGTAAAGCGCCATCTGGTAGACACAATCAGCAGCCAGGCAGTGGGGGGCACGGCCAATGAAGCCGGTGCCCGCCATTTTATTTTCATTGAAGATTTGAATTCAGCTAGCATTCAGCGTGATCGTGCTGCAGAATGCGAGCAAACAACTACTAGTGTAGGTGTGACCGTGTCAGAGAGCGAGCACGACTATCCCACTACGCCAGCACGATCATATCCTGCTATGCCTTAAAAAATAGTTTATGATTTCGTTCTTTAAGATCTGGAAGGACGATATTACAGCAGACAGGTGTACAAAATAGACCTGGAATAAGGTAAGTATGCTTAATAATAATTTTATTTACAGGTAAAATTGTTATATTAAGCTTTTATACCTTATTCCAGGTCTATTATTATATTTGAGAAGTGTTTGGTATCGGCTGCTGGATTGCTTCTGGATTGACGCCAATGTGATTTATACGAAGTTCATTGATTATTTCAAATTGGTTTGCTTTGTGCGAAAACCAAAAATGTTTATATAACATTCTTTATGAATATGGTTGGCATGGTGCGTGACCCAAATTTGTTTTTGAATTTGAGTGGTTTCGTGTTAGAACCAACATTATTTCAAACTGATACCAATAAAAACTGCAATCACAAGATATTAGAATACCATTGACAATGGCATAGGAACGCACAATGTAATATTGACATCGATAAAAAGATACTATAGTAGGGAGCAACGACAGTCAAAGCCGTGACTTGATCTCAACGGACTTCATCTTCACCGTACAACACCGTATAGAATAGCAGTGAGTGAATGGGTTCATTCAGCTGAGAGTGGTGGTTTCATGAGGTTCAACTGAATTTTACAACAAGATGGTTCGTCAGCCGTCAGGTGCAAATATCCGACTCGCTTTGCAGACTTCTGATGAATCCAGAAATACGACGCGTGATAATAATAATTCATCATCAAACCTAGGTAAATTTGTACCGTAGGACGTAATAAAAAATTAATGGGTGACAAGCTGACTGAGAAAGAAACTTCAAATGTAAAATACACAAACTGTCACTGTTATTTGTATGAATGTCGATAGCGACAATATAACAACGTTAGTATTTCATCTAAGAATTCTGCTCGCACATATCCGTAGTCTCCTTGCAGAGGACATTCATAACACCTAGATATTACAAATAGCTTAGCAGTTATACCGAAGCTTTATTTATTGAGGCAAAAATTCTTGCAAGTCATTATTCGGCAGGAATAAATTCCCTCTGGTACGAACAAGTCTCAAGCCACCAGTCACCGTGAACAAGTTTTGATGATTGATCAGCAAATAATATAATAGACTTCATTCAGCATAATAAAAACACCAACTGATAAAATAAGGATATTACCTAAGTTATGCATATAGGTCAGGTAGGTATGTAACGAGCGATTAGAATGTTTGAAAGATGCCCAGTCAACCGATAACACTCGGTTAGCATAAATTAAGATAGTTGATAAAATGATGTCATAAAAAACGATTGTCAACCCAAGCTGAATAGCATGTTTTGGTAGCTCACTCCACATAAAAGATTCAATCGTACTATTTAATTTATACTGAATTAGTATTAAAAATGAAAACGACTAACTTTTCAAGTACCTATAAGATTTTAACCCATTGTCTTTCAATAACGGCTTTTCAAATATTGTAACCTTACGCAACACGCACATGACAGATAAGAAACATTATGAGCGTACAGCGTATAGACTGGATTCGGAACATCCTCCAGGAAAACATAGTCACGGCATCGGCATGGCCACGGTCATAAGAATGCATTTCACAAAAGCCTAGGCATATCGCGCAGGCACGACTTCACAAAAATGATGAACTACCCTCGTAAAAGGGATTTTATTTATGTGTGATTTCATCACATATGTTTTTCAGTTCAGGTTTCAAGTATTTAAATATATAGAAAGCGACAGTCACAATACGAAGCATGACGAAATATAGAATAGATAGAATAGAACCCTTCGGCGGTATAATTGATATGCCGAGAACACACCTTATAGGCAGCTATCTTTCAGCTTCCTTCTTTGCAGTTTTTGTGTAACGTGCATACATTATTTATTACGTGGTGCTAATACTGCAACCAATTAATGGGACAAAATTGTGTGGGAGAATAGCAGACCGACGCATCAAGCCACATACAAAGATAGCTTAGCTATCAGTTATTTTATTACATAAAGTAGGTAGATATAATTATATATTATTTATAAAGTAATGCATTTTTGAAAGAATGCACTTCAGAAAATGTGTGAAAATTTAGGGCTGTAACTTTTGAACCTTAAGAGCTAGATAGTTGAAATTTTCACAGAATATTACGGCGGATTTGCTAACAAATAGTAAAAATTTTAAAAAGTTAAAAATTAAGGATACTCATACCTCATACAAGAAACTAGTTGTTATCAACGTTTTTTCTTCTAGCTCTATGGTAAAAACGGTAATACGTACAAGCGTCAAACTGGGTGTGATTATAGAGCACACTCTACAGTACACCAACAAATAATAAAAACCTGTCAAGTGTGAGTCGGTCTCATGCTAAAGGTCCCGGAAAAAAAATTTGTTGTAAATGACATAAATCAAATGGTTTTAAGTTCCTTGACACACAGGGTTGATATGATTTAAATCACTTGATTAAAGTAAGTGATTTAAATCGTGATTAAAATCAAGTGATTTTTTTATAAAAATCAATGATTTAAATCAATACTTTTTTCAATTTGGTGCACAGCAAAGTAAGAAATAGATTAGGCACCGAGAAGGCAGCCAAGTTAGTCTTCCTTTTGAAAAAAACTTAACTAATTATTTTGCTTATTCAAATGACAGTGTGATTTTTAATAAAAATAAAATGTGATTTGATTTCAAATACACACGTTGAAACATCTAGCTACGCAAAACAAACATAAGCTGGCCGTGCGACGTTATACATTATTCTACCTATGCGCGGCCAGGCCAGCCAGCTTATTTTAGTTTTGAGTAGCTTGATGGTGTCGCCCGCGCCGTGTGAACATGTGGGTAAAAAAAAAATATTATGACTCAATCCCAAATTAAAAAAAGATCAAAATGTAAAAAAAATCATGATTTTTATCAACCCTGTATGACACAGATGTAAACCATAAAGACTGCAATCTATTGACTTACAATAAGGGCCATCTCTAGATATTTAACTCAAATCTTAACCTCTTAAATTCTCACCGAGACGGAGGATATGCTTATTTACGCTTATATTAATTACGAGCGTTAACCCGCGACTTCGTCCGCACAAATTATATACCAGATTTTAAGTCAGATCATAAGCTATCAAACAAAAAAAGTTTCATCAAAATCGGTTCAGTAGTTTTTGCGTGATACTCGTTCAAACAAACAAACAAACAAACAAACAAACAAACACACAAACAAACACACAAACAAACAGACAGACAAAAAATCCAAAAATTGGTGAAATGGAATCAGGGACACCTAAAAACCATATCGTAACTTTTTTTTTGTTAATATCTTCAATGTACAGACAAACTTCCTGTTACAGTTTTATAATAGTATATAGATAAAGCAGTCCTAGCACAGTGGTTCAGGTGCTTGCCTAGAGCCTTAGAGAACTATGTGACGTGAATTCCTGAGTTCAAAACCTGTGAAGAGAATTTTATTTTTAAATTTATGAAAATACTAAACTTGTCTGGTGCCATTTAGCTAAGAACAAAATAAACTTGAAAGGGATTACAACGAAATAGAAAACAATTATAAGTTTCGACCTATATCACTTATTTCCTTAGTGTCTGCTACACGCGGGTGTCGGCGCCGGTGAAGGCCGAGCTCCGCGAGCACTTCTGCTCTCTCTGCAAGGACGACACGCCGATGGTGCGCCGCGCAGCCGCCTACAAGCTCGGCGAGTTCGCGAGGGTCGTCGAGGTCGAGTATGTGAAGAGCGACCTCATTCCTATGTTCATTAATTTGGCTCAGGTATGTTAAACATTGTTTAAATTTAAAATCGTTTTGAATAAAAATTTACATATTATGGTCTTTCTTAGTAAGTAACTGACATAACCCAAAGAATTGCTAAACTAAAGTGGCAGTGGGCGGGGCACATTGCTCGCAGAACCGATGGCCGATGGGGCCGAAAAGTTCTCGACTGGCGACCGCGTACCTGGTGAAGGTGGCGGGAACCCGTTGGATGAGGGCAGCGCAGGACCGGTCGTTATGCCGATCCTTTGGGAGACCTATGTCCAGCAGTGGTCGTCCACCGGCTGAGATGATGATGATGGTCTTTCTTGTGCTGACGGTGATGTTCAGATCAAACTGAATAAATTTCTCTATGGGACTAACATCAACAGGGGTCTTTCTCAAAGGAACAGACAAAATTTGTTGTCCCATACAAATTTGAATTGAGTTGGTTTGCAGTTATGTTAGGAAAAGCTGAGATTAAGAAAGTCCCTGTCTGACTAACGTACCTCTACTTACGGTTTGGTCAGAAATAAGACTTTCAGGATGACAAGAGAAACTCTGTTACAAATATTTGAATATTGTAATATTTGCCCCTTGCGGGATTCGAACCCGCGACCCTCGGCACAGTAAGAAGGTTCACCACAGACTGCGCTATCGGGCCATCAGTTTCTTTTATGAATACTGGCCTAAGATAATAAACTACCCCTAAAACATGTACCAACTACCCCAGGACGAACAAGACTCTGTCCGTCTGCTGGCGGCGGAGGCGTGCGCGGCCGTGGCGGCGCTGCTGCCGCCCGAGGACATGGAGCAGCTCGTGATGCCGACAGTACGCGCCCGTGCTGGCGACACCTCCTGGAGGGTGCGCTACATGGTCGCCGACAAGTAAGTGTTCTTTGTACCAACTCCCCCAGGACCAACAAGACTCTGTCCGTCTGTTGCCCGAGGATATGTAGCAGCCTGTGAAGCCAACACCAGTAGATAACGTTACATCCCTTAAAAAAGACGATAGTTTTGAAAAATGTTGACCTCTGTCGTAATAGCTGGGAACTTAATTGGGCGAAAGCAAAAGCCTTTTTGGCAGGTTGCGGGTTCAAGTCCCGTCCGAGACAAATTCATTCAATCTTTAATTTGGTTTAAAATAGCACAACATGGCTGTAACATTTTAATAGTTACAGCACTTTCAATAATAACCTATTAAATAATCTGTGTTTGTGTGCCCCAAGCCCAGCTGTGGGCAATACTATTGAACATTGCAACGTTGTTGATTAATACGATATGTCCTCAGGTTCGTGGAGCTCCAGCAGGCAGTAGGCGGGGAGCTGGCGCGGTCGGACCTCGCGCAGATCTTCCAGGCCTTGCTGAAGGACTCTGAGGCTGAAGTGCGTGCCGCTGCCGCCGGAAAGGTATGCTGTCCGCTTGAAAGAATCTACGTTATACAATACAGGTGTCCCGAAACTCAACGTCAAGCCGGAAATTGGAGATAGGCTAGTTTATAACTATGCACGAAAAAAATGTCGAAGTTTTATCGATATCCTACAAATAAATGAGTATCGACTTTTTTTGTCAAAATAAAAGCAACAGCGGTATACTATTTGACGGAAACATAATCTTTTGTCAGACTTCTGCGGTAACATTTTTTTCAATGGCTATTGAATGGCAACTTTGAGATTACAAAAGTTAATGCGTTAACCTAGTAAGCTATTTCCAATGTAGGCCCTTTTAATGACGTTTTTATCAGATATCATACTCCTAAAAAAGTAGAATTCATTTTTCTTTGGAGAACGATCCAATTTCAAAATTGCAGATATAAATCAGTAATTATCTATTAAAAATTTATATTATATTAATATTAGTAATCAGTATTTATTCCCTTTCCAGGTGAAGGACTTCTGCATGAACCTAGACAAGGCACACCAGGAGCACATAATAATGACCATGATCCTGCCCCAGATCAAGGACCTTGTATGTGACCCCAACCAGCACGTCAAGTCGGCCCTAGCCTCGGTCATCATGGGCCTCAGCCCCATCGTAGGTCGCCAGAACACCATTGAACATCTCCTACCTCTGTTCCTTACACAGCTAAAAGACGAATGCCCAGAAGTCAGACTAAACATCATATCCAACCTGGAATGCGTTAACGAAGTCATCGGAATACAACAGTTAGTGCAATCTCTCTTACCAGCTATAGTAGAGTTAGCTGAAGACACCAAATGGCGCGTACGCCTCGCAATCATCGAGCACATGCCGCTATTAGCCGGCCAACTTGGCCAGGAATTCTTTGACGAAAAACTAACTGGACTATGCATGTCCTGGCTAATTGACCATGTGTACGCTATCCGTGAAGCCGCTACACTGAATTTGAAGAAACTTGTTGAACAGTACGGACCGCAATGGGCCGAAACCAACGTTATACCAAAAGTACTTGCCATGTCCCGAGAACAGAACTATTTACACCGAATGACTTACCTATTCTGCATTAATGTGTTATCCGAGGTCTGCGGCAAGGATATAACTACAAGAGTCCTCCTGCCTACAGTTTTATCCATGGCCGATGACAATGTAGCCAATGTAAGATTCAACGTTGCTAAAACTCTTCAGAAGATGGCACCGTACTTAGATACAACGGTCATCCAGCCGCAAGTTAAGCCAGTGTTGGAGAAGTTGAATGTGGATCCTGATGTGGATGTCAAGTATTTCGCTTCTGAAGCCATCGCTGGAATCGCTGGTTAAGTTACAAAGCATTTATCGGTATAGTCACAGTTATTTTATACAATAGTTTTATAGGAAATATTGCAAACTTGGATCATGAATAATAACTAGATACAATCTACGCTCCAAAACGGTCTCAAGCTTATATCTGGGCCTATTTCATAAATGTGACAGTGACAATTGTTATTTATTTACGATGACAATTCAGAATACATTGGTGGTTACGTACGGCGTTAAACAACATGAATACTAACATTTTCAGTAATGTATCTCAAATTGTCATTGTAAATTACAATGTTTATGAAATAGGCTCCTGAAGGCGATGTTTTGTCTTAGTGTTGCTCCATCTCGCTGACTATAAACATGTAAATTCGGACAACAATTTCATAAGATTCGCGTACGTGTCATTTCGCGTCCGTGTCATTTCGCGTACGTGTCATTTCGCGTACGTGTCATTTCGCGTACGTGTCATTTCGCGTACGTGTCATTTCGCGTACGTGTAATTTCGCGTCCGTGTCATTTCGCGTACGTGTCATTTCGCGTCCGTGTCCTTTCGCGTACGTGTCATTTCGCGTACGTGTCATTTCGCGTACGTATCATTTCGCGTACGTGTCATTTCGCGTACGTGTCATTTTGCGTACGTGTCTTTTCGCGTACGTGTTATTTCGCGTACGTGTCATTTCGCGTACGTGTCATTTCGCGTACGTGTCATTTCGCGTACGTTTAATTTCGCGTCCGTGTCATTTCGCGTACGTGTCATTTCGCGTCCGTGTCCTTTCGCGTACGTGTCATTTCGCGTACGTGTCATTTCGCGTACGTATCATTTCGCGTACGTGTCATTTCGCGTACGTGTCATTTCGCGTACGTGTCTTTTCGCGTACGTGTCATTTCGCGTACGTGTAATTTCGCGTCCGTGCCCTTTCGCGTACGTGTCATTTCGCGTCCGTGTCCTTTCGCGTACGTGTCATTTCGCGTACGTGTCATTTCGCGTACGTATCATTTCGCGTACGTGTCATTTCGCGTACGTGTCATTTCGCGTACGTGTCTTTTCGCGTACGTGTCATTTCGCGTACGTGTCATTTCGCGTACGTGTAATTTCGCGTCCGTGTCATTTCGCGTACGTGTCATTTCGCGTCCGTGTCCTTTCGCGTACGTGTCATTTCGCGTACGTATCATTTTGCGTACGTATCATTTCGCGTACGTGTCATTTCGCGTACGTGTCATTTTGCGTACGTGTCTTTTTGCGTACGTGTCATTTCGCGTACATGTCATTTCGCCTATATGTCATTACTCATTATGCGTAATTGCGTATGTATCATTTCGCAAAACGAAAATGTATCTATATTCTTGTAATCTGAGAATGCATCTAGTTTTATTTTAATCTATATATAGTGGGAATTAAAAAAAATCGTATAATTGTAAAATAGAAAAAACAGAATTCTATTACTATTTTCTACAATAATTATCTACAGTACTATTTTCGTTTGAAATAACTGTCACTATATTAATAGTAGTAAATAAAAAAAAATCTTGTATTTTATAACCTAGTATTTATTCAAAAACTGTATTCCCAGTATATATAAAAAGGAGATAACCTAAAGTTTTTGGGGAGGGCATCACTGTACCTTTTTTATAAATAAAAAATAGTTTCATTCCAATAAATGTAAAGATCTACAGTCATTGGACGTTTCATAGCATTTAACGTTGCACTCTTGAAATTGTAATAAGTATGAAATTGAATATAATTAATAAAATCCAAATAACCAGTGTTATTATTTCATTCCTTTACGTTAATGTTAGGTACATACATAAAATCACGACGATGCAAAGACTCTATCAACTTTCGGAGTTGATAGTCTTTGCATCAAATACAAACTCATCTAAGGCGCGGTTTATATTGGGTGTTAGGGTAAACAGTTGCTAGACTTTAAGGGGTGATTGTATCCATGATACTGAACAACTTTCCCAAAGAAACCGAAGATGAAGAAATTCGCAATTTTCTTTTTCGATTTTTCATACAAAAGTTCGATCAGCTGATTGCATTTAGTATGGAAAGTCCTAATTTTTTTTTGCGAATTTCCTATAGGTGTCTTTGGGAAAGTTGTTCAGTACCGTAGGCGAAATCACCCCTTAAAGTAATACAACTGTTTACCCTTACACCCTGTATAGAAGAGACGTGGCGCGGGCGGGGTGCGGCAATATAAACCTTATAGTACGTAGCATAGCGTCGTTTGGCGAATTACCCGCGCCTCCACGCGACGTGCGTTTACGACAAAAACTACGCTATGTCACGTACTATAAGGTTTATATTGGTGTTACTTTGACTATCCGCCACCGCCACACATCTCTTCTGTATCGCAGCTCGTCTCTTCAGCAGCACCTTAGAGACCTAAAAGACAATATTTTTGAGCGTAGTCGCCACAGAACATTAAAAGAGGGGTTAGAAATGCAAAGTAGCGCTTTTGCTTCGGAGACGGCTGTCGCCACTTTGTCTTCCCGCTCACGCTGCTACAATTACTCATGCCCTCTCGCTCGCACCACGCCGCGCGTCTGATGGTGTTATACAAATCATTGCATAACCTGTGGCGACACGTTCCACGTCTGCTTTGCACTTCTAACCCCTCTTATAATGTTCTGTGGTAATCGCTATCCGTATACAGGATGAAATTGATATCATTAGCATCCTTTTAAACTAAGAGTCTACCCATCGAATTGAACAAATTTTACTATGGCAGCAAACCGATCGGAGCAAAAAAGCGATTCAAATGTATGCAATCAGCTGTTGCATACATTTGAATCGCGAACTCGCGCGTCGACATTGCGGTTTAGTATGGAAGAGCAGATTTTTTATTTGCTCCGATCAGTTTGCTCCCATAGTAAAAGTTGTTCAGTTTGATGGGTAGACTTTTAGTTTAAAAGTATGCTCATGATATCAATTTCACTCTATATAAGCTACTAATTAACCAGGGCGATATGATATCGCAACGTCATAGCCACTGTATTGATATCATTAGCATCCTTTTAAACTAAGAGTCTACCCATCAAACTGAACCACTTTTACTATGGGAGCAAACTAATCGGAGCAAAAAAAATCAGCTGTCATACATTTGAGTCGAGTAGGCATTGCAGTTTAGTATGGAACAGCAGATTTTTTTTTGCTCCGATCGGTTTGCTCCCATAGTAAAAGTGGTTCAGTTTGATGAGTAGACTTTTAGTTTCAAAGTATGCTAATATGATATCAATTTCACCCTTCCTTCTTTGATCCAAGGGTATAGCAGAGAACTGCTCGAACAGTTTTCATTAACAATTGGTAATGAATTTATTATTTCCTACACATTGAAATGTGTAAAATCAACCAATAAAATACCTGGCTTGATTGTGACAAGCTTGGTATAAAAGACCACATAAAACAATTCGATTTGTTGATTTTACAATCTCCGCTTCAGTGGAAACGCAACCTTAGACCATAGTGGATAAAAAGGAATTATTTTAAAGAAAATTAATAAACCAACAATAACTTTCTATATTTTATTTTCCATTTAACACAACAGTATCCCAGTTCTTTCGCTGTATACAAGAGCTAGCGGGCGAATAGGAAAGCAATTTGGAATGTAACAACCGTTACGGGATTATGTATCTTATTTACATAACATTTAACTCTCATTTTGCATTGCAACCGCTTCTGAATTATTTACTGGTCAAGTTTGAAATGCGATGAAAATCATTTATAGTCAAATTGTACTAAGAAAAATGAACTTTGGATTTTATTACAAAAATTCTATAGTTATTTTTCAATAGTAAAATCTGAATACAAATATTTTCAATCATAAATGACCTTTCATTACATTTGATTACGAATTACATTAAATTTTCGATTAAATACATTTGAACACATCAACATTTTGTGCACAAAACTACCATCCATCGACCGTAATAATGATTAATTTTAAAAAAAGTGAAGCACAAATTAAAAAGAAAAATGGCATCTATTCAAAAATATATTTTTAATATCATTCAGTTACTAATAAATCTACATTTGTATGAGGAAAATATATACAAGAGACGGCATTTAGTTTACGTAACCACAACTCACAAACTTTATTGTTTTTAAATAAGAAACACGATTGTAATAATTTTGTAACTTGTTCGTAATACATGATAAACTATTAACAACTTATTATTAATAAACAATATTTAATCTTACAGTTTAGCGCGGTCCGACGTCCCAACGTTGGCTGGTTTATAAAAAATATAAATCTCAAAGAAATCGCTTCTGTCAACACTGTACATTTTGTAAATGTCTAAAAACATAAATAAAATTGATAACTTTGTAATTTTAACAATGCTAACTTAACACAACTTATCAAATTCGTAAACAATCAAGTTACTAAGTTGGGACATCAAACCGCGCGTTACAAGTTAATGAATGACAATCGCGACCGCAATATCAACACCTGACATCTGCAGCCGTAGTATGATGCGCGCGATAATATCACGCTTTTTATCTCGTTCGTTCGCGCGCAAATAGAAAGAGAGCGAAGGCGCGATATCACGCTGCCATACTACGGCTGCTGTTATCAATATGATACAACACTTTGACAACATTGATTGGCATTATACACCTTATTTATACACTAAGGGCCTTTTTCATCACTTCTGGATAAGTCCTTAATAGTTTTTCTGACAAATCATACACATTTCGTATGAAAATGCCGAAGGATCTGTCAAATAAGCAATTACGAACTTATCTAGAAGTGGTAAAAAGGGACTCAGGTACATATTATGTTGCAGATGTCACTATTAAATACGGTGACAATGAAAGCGTGTTTTCTTTGAGACAGCCACGTTTGCCATTCAAACTAGGTATTACAATAAGGTAAGCCTTAATGGCGCGCGTCCCTGGGGTAGAACTCTGCCAGGATGGAGGCGGGGATACGCTTCAGCATCTCCTTGGGGAAGATACGGAGCAGCTGCCAGCCGATATCGAGGGACTCGAACACTGTTCTGTTGTCGTAGTTACCCTGCAAGAGAGAGAACGTGAGAATGGTACATAGTCAATACATAGTACGGTAGCACGATACATAGTACGGTACTTACCGCTATGATAGCATCATAGCGGTAACTGCACTTTATGTTAAAGGCACGCCGCTTGGCACAGTGGTAGTTAGGACCGATTTTTGATTCGCCCCTTAAGGGTCGGTTTTTAGGGAAGTGGAGGGGGGGGGGGGGGAGCTACTCTTTAAATTCTTAAAATTGCTAATCTTAACTATATTGAACTAGCTCAAAGATATTGACAATTGGAGGTCGCCGAATTCGAATTTGGAGTAACTTTGATCATTTGAACTTCTATTTTGGATATTTATTTATTAAAGTCTTTTTTTACCGTTTTATGCCGATTTTTGTTCATGATTGTTTATAGTAATCATTTAAGACATTTGCAGTGATGTTTGCTTGCTACTTCGTACATTTATAAATGTTTTTTCAGCAAAATAACCACTGCGTTACCGTCCCTCAAACTTATATTGCGTTGTTTACATAACAGTTTTATTTTGGAATTTAACTATTTTACTAACTAAATCGCCTTCGTTCTGTTGCCTTTGAAGGGGACCGGATTATGGTACCCTGAATAAAATAATGACCCATTTATTAACATACAAAAAAAATCTCCGGGACCTTTAGCACGAGACCGACTCACACTTTGCCGTTATTTATTATGTTGTTATACTGTTGAGTTTGCTCTATAATTACACCAAGTTTTACGCTTGTATGTATTACCGTTTTTTACCACAGAGCGAGAAGAAAAAGCGTTGATAAAAACTAGTTTTTTGTATGAAGAATTCCGCAGTAACAACGCACATTCTGTAAAAATTTCAACTATCTAGCTTTACGGTTGAAAAGTTACAGCCCTAAATAGGTAGGACAGACGGACGCTTACTAATAGGATTCCGTTCTCACCCTTTGGGTATACCCTATGTGATAAAAATTATACAGAATCCATATTAAGAGTCATTTTCTGGAAACTCTTAGGCCTACATTCCATCATTCACGGTGAGCCAAACAGACTATAGTAACGCACCTGGGTGATGAAGTTCTTCTCGAACTTGGTGAGGAACTCAAGGTAGAGCAGATCGTCGGGCGTGAGCGCCTCCTCGCCCACCACGGCCTTCATCGCCTGCACGTCCTTTCCGATGGCGTAGCAAGCGTACTGTGGGGAAAACATTGCATATTTACTAAAGAAAAATTAATTAAATTAATTCAGATAACTTTGTGATCCATAAAGAGTTAGTAAAATCGCTTAAAGCAGTTCAACACAGATGGTATATTGCGTATACGTGTAGAAGAATCATAACATTAGATAAATTGTGAATCTTTCAAAATTAATGAATGTCAAGAAAAAAGAACTAAATTTTTTTTTTAAACGTTGCCTTCAGGACAAAAAATAGTTGATTGAACCACAAAACAAAATAAAACCTTATAAACTAATTTAGTACTTTATAACTAACGAGCGTTAACCCGCTACTTCGTCCGCACAAATTATATACCAGATTTTAAGTCAGATCATAAGCTATCAAACAAAAAAAGTTTCATCAAAATCGGTTCAGTAGTTATTGCGTGATACTCGTTCAAACAAACAAACACACAAACAAACAGACAGACAAAAAATCCAAAAATTGGTGAAAAGGAATCAGGGACACCTAAAAACCATATCGTAACTTTTTTTGTTAATATCTTCAATGTACAGACAAACTTCCTGTTACAGTTTTATAATAGTATAGATTGAGATTTTGTCATCTCAACGAAGTTCCATTGCTGCTGCTATACACTATTTATCTTATCTTATCTTATCTTGTTATGGGGGCTGGCAAGCCAGCAACACTTCGACCCAATGGGATCTTTTGTGTTAGCCCCAATACTTTTTGTTGTCTTCACCCTTCAAATACATGGTCAATGAAGGAGGCAACACCATTGAGGGGAAGAAACCTAAGATCTCCCGGTTTCGGGTATCCATCTCCGAGGAGGCACATGCGTTTTACCGCCAGGACATCACAGTCACAAAGAACATGCTCCATAGTCTCTTCATCCTCTCCGCACGCTCTGCAGCTAGGATCCAGGGTGAGTTTCATTTTTTTTTCTTTTATACACTATTTAGTAACGAAACAGTTTTCTTACGAAGGATGGCGTGAAACCCATCCGTTCCGGCTTCAACAAACATCTCCGACGCAATGCGGAACCGTGGCAACTGCGCCCTGAAGGCATTGTTGTGACTTTTGAACGAAACTAACCCAGAGGCTGCCAGAATAAAATTATGTGCAGTAGGGTAAACTATACTATAGTTGGCACGCCACTAGTCATAATAGACTAAGAGATAAGTGTACTTTTTGCAACCATCAGCTGCAAGGCTGATTCAGTGTTAATGAGGTGTAGAGCATCTCTGTGATGGGGATGGACCAGGTCTGCCGGCTTAGAAGTTACTGATGTTTAAAGCCGTGCGGTGTCGGCTATGAATAGCACCATCTCATTTCCTCCCGTGTGTGTCGTAAAAGGCGACTAAGGGATACTACTGAAGGATGGGCAGCAGCATCCTCTGAGTACACACATTGTTTCGATCCAACTGCGATCGCCAACCCGCCTGCCAAGCGTGGCGATTATGGCAAATCCCCCCCATTTTGGGGGAGGTTTATGTCCAGCAGTGGACGTTTAATGGCTGATGTGATGATGATGATGGTGATACCGATCGCCATGGTAAATTTTAGAGTTTCCACGCTTGTAAAGAGGATTGGTATCCATGCAGGTAATGAGCACTCACCAGCTGGTTGGATACGTCGGAGTGATCCTTGCGGGTCATACCCTCGGACTTCATTAAAGATTTCAAGAGTTCACTGGAGGGGCAGATCTGCCTGGTATAAGTCTACGTCTTTCGACTATTTATTATAAGGACTAGCCTTGCGGTAGCATTTCCCCTCTGCCACGGTATAAGAACAAGTGATCATGTGCATTTACATTCAATTTTATACCTTATCACTAAACGAAATAGCCGATAATTGCGAAACAATAACTTCGAAATTTGGGGTTCACACGAGACTACTTTTTATGATTTTTAACAATCAAAATTAGAATCTAAATTTATGAGGAATAAAATCCAAAGTTGCGGATTTCATGTTGCCTCGCCCCCCGTAAAAAGTGGCAGAAATGTTTGTTAGTAGAATTACACGCATAATTAGTCCCTATATAAGTAGTCAAAGGTCTACGTAGATCTAAGGGATTGTGATGCAGAAGGTAATGAACACTCACCAGCTGGTTGGACACGTCGGAGTGATCCTTGCGGGTCATACCCTCGCCGATGGCGGACTTCATCAGACGAGAGAGGGACGGCAGCACGTTGACTGGAGGGTAGATCTGTCTGTTGTGGAGCTGACGGTCGACGTAGATCTAGGGGATTGTATTATTAAGTGTGTGTTAAAAGTTTGAAAATATTCATTGACATAAATACTTTAAGACTCAAAAATGTCATATAAAATCTTAGCAAAAGCCAATGCCTAAAAATGGCGCCTTTTTTCTTTTCAGCTATTTTTTAACGCCGCCATCAATCAAACTTGAATATTATAGTTCAGAATAAAGTAAGCTTGAAGTAAACATAATGCAAATATTTTCAACTTCAAGCCTTTATATCTCCATTCAGACTGAGTTATACTTGTCATAAAGTTTTGTTCGTAACTTTATTCTGAACTATAATATTCAAGTTTGGTTGCTGGCCTTTGATACAAAACCCCGCATTTTCTTTTTTGTCCGAACTGACACAATAATAAACAAATTTTTAAATGCTTAAAACATTTAAATCTTGTATCTGATACAAGATCAGTGGATACAAGATCAGTGTAAAATCTTGTATTAGAACAAGATCAAAGTTGGAATTGGAGTTGGTTCAAGATCTTATTCAGTTTTCCTCTTTCATGTGTAAAGATTTTCGTATTACACTTATGCGGTTTTCGCAAATGCGCTATTCCCATATCCCCGACGATATGTTAAAAAGTCATAGAGTAAATTATGACATAAATACAGTTGAAGCAGAGAACCTACTTTTTTTAAAGTTTACTATCTTGTGGGGGCTGGCAAGCCAGCAACACTTTGACCCAGTGGGATATTTTGTGTTAGCCCTAATACTTTTTTATTTTCTTCACCCGCCAAAAACATGGTCGATGAACGAGGCAATACCATGAGGGCAAGAAACCTAAGATCTCCCGGTTTTGGATATCCATCTCCGAGGAGGTTCATGAGAGTCGCGTTGTAGGTCTGCTATTGGGTAGTCCCGTCGCTCGTCGATTGTTGGTTGCCTCCTCCCGAGCCTACAACGAAGCTACAGTGGTGGCTCAAGATAGTGTTCTTTTCGAAAAACAAACCTTGAAGTCACCAAAATACATAACGTCAAGCACTCTTGCTAAATAAACTATATATTGGCAAAATCATCACAACCAAGATGGCAGCTATTTTTTTTAAATAGATTAGTGATGAGGTTCATGCGTTAAGCCGCCAAGACATCGCAGTCACACCGGATATGTTCCATGGTCTCCTCCTCCTCTCCGCACGCTCCGCAGTTTTTTAAAGTTGACAATCTGCTATTTTTTATATCGGATGGATTGTGTGAAGGATGATATGTGTAAAAAAGGAGTGACTGTTGAAACGACGGCTAAGAGAGACGAATGGAAGAGGATGACATATTGCGCCGACCCCAAATAATGGGAAATGGGCAAGAGAATTATGAATCTGCTATTATTCATATCACACAAAAGCGGCATAAACTCTATGGAATTTAAGCATTATTAGTATACGATTTAGGTTTATTATCAAATGATATCTGACTGACCTGTCCCTCGGTAATGTAACCGGTCAAATCGGGGATGGGATGCGTGATGTCGTCGTTGGGCATAGTGAGGATGGGGATCTGTGTGATGGAGCCGTTCCTGCCCTCAACTCGCCCGGCGCGCTCGTAGATAGTCGCCAAATCCGTGTACATGTAACCTGAGGGCGGAATGATTCATTATTATTTGTTTTCGCTACCTGGTTGCAACGAAGCTCTATTTTATAGTGGACGAAGTCACCATTTATTTATTACTATACGTCAAGCACTTTTGCTAGTCTAACTAGATATTGACACACTCATCAACAGTGCGATGAAAATATTATATTTGTTGCAATTTTAAGATTAGAATTACGCCGCTTCGCAACACGGGCGCACGTCTCTTCTGCTCCCGGACTTCGTAGCGATAGGAAGTGTTGTGACTAATGCGTTCGATTGCCAAACAACTAGTTTATGCAAATTTCGGAATTTCTTTCGACAATTATTAAACTCTTTGAAAACAAATAGATACGATTTTGTTTCTAATAATATAATTATTTGTTTCTTAGAACTTAAGAACTTGTATAATAAATGTAATAAATTATTAATACACAGTGGCGAAATATACAACTTGTTAATTTCATATTCAGGTCGATGGTCTGTACACCCTGTACTTCACACCATCAACCTGAACTACTTTCCCTTCAGAGTCAAAATCGAAATGCTGGCTCCATAGTGAAAGTTGATCAGTTTGACAGACTGAAGTGCCAAGAGAATGGCCAAGCACGTATGCAGACTTTAGTTTCGGGGGGAGAACATTCATAGAAAAACAATGAAAAAGTAAGTGCTGTAATCACATTTCCATACAAATATTCGGATTGGGATAAAACCCACCTATCCCCCCCCCCCCCCCTGGATACGTGCCTGAGAGTGGCGACGCATAGATGTCGCTAAAGTAAAATAATAGTAAAATGTGTGTATAATCCATGCCGGGGAAACCACGTCGTCCAGGCACCTCCTCGCGGGCGGCGGACAGTCAGGATGACCAGCACGTGTTTCTGTTTACACGATATTGTCATGATACATACCGGTTAAACCACGTCGTTAGGGCACCTCCTCGCGGGCGGCGAACAGTCAGGATTACCAGGACGTGTCTCTGTTTACACGATATTATGTCACGATACATACCGGGGAAACCACGTCGTCCGGGCACCTCCTCACGGGCGGCGGACACCTCACGCAGAGCCTCCGCGTACGAGGACATGTCGGTCAGGATGACCAGCACGTGTTTCTGTTAAACATGATATTATGAAGTTAAACTTTACATAAAATTGACGCAAATGCGCGTTTTGCGGACTTTATAGAAATTAGAAAATCTATAGCAAAACTGGTTTACAAATAGGTTTTGAAAAAATCAAAGCACAATTTTATTAATACCTAGATTAGGCATTCAATTGTAAATAACAATCTAGCTGCTAATAATGGCCAGGCTTAGCCTAGTGTGAGGGTACCGTTAAATTGTAGATACTTTATAACGTTCAGAGTTGTCAATCTGCAAGCCTATTATACTCAGATTGTAGTGAGCTTCTTTTAAACGTAATATAAGTACTCATTTAAAATAAATATTTTTGTATTTTAAAAAATTAAGTTTAAATTATAATTATAATCCTAGGTTGCCCTATTCTGGCAAGGTACTATTTAGCAACTTTGTTCAGAATTTGAAGTCGACACGATAAGCAAGCAATCCTAGGTTAGTTTAGTTTTAAGTCCCTTTATTTGTAATTATATTTGTCATTTTTATTTATTTGTTGTAATCAATGACTTTCTAGTTGTAAGTAATAATAAAATTTTCGGTGCGTATAGTATAATTTATAAATAAGGTAATTACAATAAAATAAATAAACACATTATCCCACAAATTATCTAGTAATATTTCCAGAATCAAGCCTGGACTTATATTATAACGACCAGACAACGATATAGAATAATTAGAATACATATAAAGATAAAAACATTCATGACTCGAGAACAAATATTCATATTCACCGTACAAATATTTGTCCCTCCCATGGTTGTCTGGAGGAACCCATATATTCTTTTATTCTGTTTTTTTTTGCTGTATGTTTTTGTGTGCAATTAAAGAATATTTATGTTATGTTATGTTACCTTGCGGGATTCGAACCCCTCGGCACAGCAATTTAACAGTTATCATCAAAATAGATGAAATGAAACGAAAAATAGATGAAAATGTTCGGCCAGATAAATTATGGCTTTCAAACGCCCAAGTACCCAAACATACCTCGCATTGATAAGCCAAGAACTCAGCAGCGGTCAACGCCAGACGTGGAGTGATGATTCTCTCGATGGTAGGGTCGTTGGCCAGGTTCAAGAACAGGCATACGTTCTCCATGGAACCGTTCTCCTCGAAGTCCTGCTTGAAGAACCGGGCGGTCTCCATGTTGACACCCATGGCGGCGAACACGATGGCGAAGTTGTCCTCGTGGTCGTCTAGGACGGATTTGCCGGGGACCTGTGGGTTATATTGACAGATTTCTAAAGAAACAGCGTATCAAAAGCATTGTCATAAATACTATAGACTCCACTCATAAAATCGTAGAAAAGACTTTGCCCACGTGACGAACTGCATTCGTTTCAAATTGTTTCACATAACAACTAACGAGACTGAGTATGATCAAAGAACAAATACAAAGAGTATGATAGCTTAAATTATACACAAAGTAGGATATCATATTTTCCGAGGAAATGGAAATTATCCTTTTCTATCATGGTTCATGGCATCTGGTATATAATTTGTGCGGACAAAGTCGCGGGTTAACGCTCGTATGTTATGTTATGTAATGCTCTTTACATTTGTAATCTTAACCATTATAAAACTGTAACAGAAGTGTGTCTGCACATTAAAGATATTAACAAAAAAAAAGTTACGATATGGTTTTTAGGTGTCCCTGATTCCATATCACCAATTTTTGGATTTCTTGTCTGGCTATTTGTTTGTTTGATCGAGCATCACGCAAAAACTACTGAACCGATTTTGATGAAACTTTTTTTGTTTGATAGCTTATGATCTGTCTTAAAATCTGGTATATAATTTGTGCGGACGAAATCGCGGGTTAACTCTGGTTTCTTATAAAATTCAAATTTACCAGTTTTGTAGGCGAAACAAGATTGGGCAATGCCTTTTGTTGTCCTAATTGACACAACAAGGATTGAACCTCATCTGGCAGCACTAAATCGCATTTTTTCACGCTCTATCCTTTTCTGTCGTTCTGGGCGTGAAAAAATGCGATTCCGTGCTATCAGACGAGGCTCAACCCTAGTCCACACATATTAAGTTTGCATGCTGTTAGGTGGCAGTAATATGTTTAGTCGTACTTGGCATGTTTACCGTCAGCTAGTTGGCAAAAGAGGTCTTTATGCGCTCTTTTAGCTCTGCAATTTTTGTACCGTTGATTAATTAATTCTGTTCTTAGATGAAAAAATTTCAACCGGCTACCTGCTACGGTTTAAAAGATACAGCCTTCTATACAAGGAGGACTTCGCATCAGTGCGCTTTTAACAGGACCACTAAGTTATGCCCAGTTGTTGTACATTACTGCTTTGTAACCGAATACATTTGAAAGACTGGAATGTCAGCGGCAATGTATGACAGCTGGGCATAACTGATGCTTACAAAGGTGACATTAGAGATATGTGCCATGTTTAGGCTTTGTTATTGTATGACATGATGACTAACTGCCAGTTGCACGTACGTTCATTAAAGTTAATCCTCCATTAAATCTCATGTTGTTATGTTGACGTAATAAAAGCTAGCATGAATTTAATGGACGATTATCTTTAATGAACGTACGTGCAACTGGCGGTAAGGCCTATAAAAACTCATTGGATACAGCCCTGTAAACGTAGGAGACCGAAGGACAGCGTAGGCTTAGTAATAGGGTCCTGTTGGGTACGGAACCCAACAAAATCCAATATATAGAAGATAGAACATACCTTGACGAGACCAGCCTGCCTACAGATCTGGGCGGCGATTTCGTTGTGCGGCAGACCAGCGGCGGAGAAGATGGGGATCTTCTGACCACGGGCGATGGAGTTCATCACGTCGATAGCGGAGATACCTGAGCGGTGCGTTGTGTGTTAGAAATAGTGTCTCAGATAACTCAACTTTGACTATTTATTATAAGGACTGGCCTTGCGGTAGCATTTCCCCTCTGCCACGGTATAAGAACAATTGATCATGTGAATTTACATTAAATTTTATAGCTTATCACTAAACGAGACAGCCTATAATCAAAATTAGAATCTAAAGTTATGGGGAATAAAATCAAAAGTTGCGGATTTCATTTTATCTCGCCCCCGCAAAAAGTGGCAGAAATGTTTTTTTAGTAGAATACACGCGTAACACGTCCATAGTTATACAGTGTGTAAGGAAAAGTATCATTAACCTTTAAACCACATACTCTACCCATCAAACTGAACAACTTTTACTATGGGAGCAAACCAAACAAATAAAATCTGCCCCATACTAAACTGCAATACCTACTCGATTCAAACGAATGAGACATCTGATTTTTTTTTGTTCTGACAGGTTTGCTCCCATAGTAAAAGTAGTTCAGTTTCATGGGTAGAGCAGTGGTTTTTAAGGTTAATGATATTTTTCCTTACACGCTGTATGGTCTAAAGTGGTGGACTAATAACCCATACAACCTCTTAGAGGGTATGTCTGTGCCCAGCAGTGTGACGTAACTGCGCCCATCCCAAGCTTGGTAAGTCACCGAATTACATTATTGTTTCTTTGTGACATGTAATGTATATTACGAATAAATTATGCTTATGATTATTAATGTTATAAGAAAGAGTAACATACCAGTTTGGATCATTTCCTCTGGGTAGATACGGGACCAGGGGTTGATGGGCTGGCCCTGGATGTCCAGGTAGTCCTCGGCGAGGATCGGGGGCCCCTTGTCGATGGGCTTGCCGGATCCGTTGAACACACGGCCTGGTTACAAACAAATACGTTTGTATTATGAATAGTCTTGTAAATTAAATAACGTTAAAAGTGGGTTTAGAATGTGGATGTTTAGAGAATATGATATTTTGTGAATATGATATACAGAGACGGAGCGGTTACAAGGCGCTTACATTTTTTTACTGCTGTTGCTAGATGGCGTTGTCGGAAAATAAAACATGTCCAATTGTGCATCTTCTGGATTTCCCAGCATCATCACTACATAGTATAAAACAAAGTCGCTTCCCGCTGTCTGTCCCTAAGTATGCTTAGATCTTTAAAACTATGCAACGGATTTTGATGCGGTTTTTTTTAATAGATAAGAGTGATTGAAGAGGAAGGCATATACAGGGTGTAAGTGACAGCCTAGCAAATACTGAAACGGTGAACTTAGACCATCAAACTGAACGACTTTCACTATGCAGCCTACCTCAGGAAACGCAAAAAAAAATCTGCTGTCCCTTACATTTTAGTCAGGTAGGTACAGCAGTTTTGTATGGGACAGCTGATTTTTTTTCGCGTTTCCTGAGGTAGGGTCCATAGTGAAAGTTCTTCAGTTTGATGGTCTGAGTTCAACCCGAAGTCATTAAGTAATCAAAGGGTGCAAAGTAGGATAGCAGCGGAAAGTGCGCGAAAACAAATTAGCCAATAGTGTAAACGGATTGAAGGTGGCACATCCTGATTAGTCAATATAATTTGGCGCGCTAATAAAATTTGTCAACTGCGCAGGTACATCGGTAAGACTTATAAACCTGGTACTACAGGGCTGCGTTCACGACCTTTGGGTGCGGTTGTTTTTTCAACACGCTCTATGGTACGGAACCGTTCACTGAGGCTCGGAACGGCGTTAGTGCGAAAAGTTGCACTCGGGGTGCACCTGGGGCGTAGGTTCTGAACGCAGCCCTGTAATAATACCCTGTATTGATTTTTCGAGTATTGCTCGATCAGCGCCTTCTCCTAGCGCCAAACTAATCATCTCAAAAAAAGGACCTGACTAACCATAGCAACCATACAACATATATTATAAAATAAAATAAAATAAATATCTTGGTCATTGTCACACAAATTATCTTGTCACATTTTAAAGTACCTGTACTAACTATATTCAAACTATCAAACGTCAAACTCTATCCAGTGTGACAGGTGTGTGCGATTTTGAACCTTAAACCCTTGTAATAAACTCACCCAACATGTCCTCAGAGACGGGGGTCCTCAGGATGTCGCCGGTGAACTCGCAGAGCGTGTTCTTTGCGTCGATGCCGGAGGTGCCCTCGAACACCTGGACGACGGCCTTCGACCCGCTGACTTCCAGCACCTGCCGGATAATATGGTAATACATACAAACATAAACTCACGACCGCAGATAATATGTGGGCGTCCACTGACGCCAAAAAAGGGTCCAGTAATTTTTTTATTATACATATGATCGTATCATATCATGTGATCATATCAGTGCATGAAGATATGTATGAAAGTGGATGAGGCGAGAGAAGTATGCCAGAATCATAGTATGCGGCGAGCCGTAGTCTCTGCTCACCCCTGTGGGGATAGTGGCGTGCGAATATAGGGTCCTTCTTAATATGCTGACACTTTTTTAAGGGGACGATCAGACCGTCAAACTGAGCAACTTTCTCTATGGCACCAAAATGGAAAACGCGAAAAAAAAATCAGCAGTTCTATATAAAACTGCAAACCTACATTGAGCCAAATGTATGGGACAGTGCCTTAGAGAAAGATGTTCAGTTTGATGGTCTGGTCATCCCTTTAAAAAAGTGTCAGCATATTATATTGGACCCTGTATGTATCATATCATTGATCATCAACATTTCTTATTCGATTTTTGCCCTTTTCTCGACCTAGTTGTTTCCGTAAAGGCGCCCCCCGTACGTCCGCGACTCGGGCTGGAGCCCCTGTTACCCTGTTCTAGATACGACCCTGTACGTAATACCGTCTGCTCTTCAACAGTGATGGAAATCATCATCATGAAGTTCTAATGCGTATGTGAAGTCTAAACAAAAAAAACAGTTAAGTGCGAGTCTGGCTACTCGGACACCGAGGGTTCCGTACCACACCACCACGCAACATATTAACTTACAAAAAAGTTTTGTTATCTCTGGGACCTTTAGCGCGAGACCGACTCCAATTGGCCGGTTTTTATTATTTGTTGTAATACTGTAGAGTTTGCTTTACAATAACACCAAGTTTGACGCTTGTATGTATGACCGTTTTTACGATAGAGCGAGAAGAAAAAACTTTGATTAAAACTAGTTTCTTGTATGAGGACCCCCTTTAATTTTTAACTTTTTGACATTTTTATAATTTGTTAGCAAATCCGTCTTAATAACGCACATTCTGTGAAAATTTCAACTGTCTAGCTATTACGGTTACCCTTTGGGTACGGAACCCTAAATAAATATATTAAAAAAAAAAACACCAAGCATAACATACCTGACCGGATCGGAGGGTGCCATCGGCGAGTCTCAGCTGGACGATCTCTGAGAACTTGGGGAACTTCACCTCGTCGAGGATCACCAGCGGTCCATTCACACCTGACACCGTCTTGTACGCTGTGCGGACAAACGGGAACATTTAGTTTATTGCATTTTCTCTAAGTCATATTGAATTCTTTACAATTTAAAGCCCGACTAGAAAAATAAAAAACCTCGCCATGTTGCGGAAAATCATTGTAACTAATTTTTGTACTTGGAACAGTGACATTAAAGGTTATAATCGATTTCAGCGCCCCCAAACCAGTTTTTTTTTATAGAGGGTGTTACAAAAGTAAAAATAAACATTTAAAACAGATTTTAGACCATTAAAACTGAACAACTTTCGCTATGGGACCAACATCGAAATCGCGACAAAAAATCAGCTGTCCCGTACATTTAGCTCGAGTAGATTTGTAGTTTAGTATGGAACATCAGATATGTTTTTTTCGCGATTTCGATATTGGTCCCATTGTGAAAGTTTTTCAGTTTTGTGGTCTAAATCGCCCCCTTAAATGTTTATTTCTATTTTTGTAATACCTTGTATTGCAGGTCAGGCTTTACATGGGTTAATTCTCCTCAAAATTAAATTCTTGAGCAAATTTCTGTCCTTCATATAAATCTTGAGTTAGAGCATTTATTTATTGCAGGAAATATAATTTGGTTTATGAACCAACCAACCATGTTTATGTTTTTTAATTAAACTAAAAAAACTGTTCGATTGACATATTTTGTAGTGATTCTGTTCTCTTTTAACTTATTCAATAAGTGCAGTGCTGGATTATCCACGTAGCAAGGGTAGCAAATGCTACGGGCCCAGCGCATTTGGGGGCCCCGCGCACCAACGTTTTCTGCTGCTAGAATCTAACCTGGGTTGCATCGATATTCGATTCAAAACCGACAGAGGTGTCACATCACAATCAAGTCGTAGTGCTATGAGAAAATTCGAGCTCACTTCGCTCACTCTTTTAGTTTAAAAAAAACTAAGTTACAGTTTATTACGTTGCTGAGAAATTTCGAGCTCGTTTCACTCGCTACAGTTTTTGAATGGTGTTTCAAGGTACACACTATACACGTACTAATTTACTCCATACAGCCGCCGCGCCTTTTTCTTTCGCGACGCAAACAATTTCGAGCTCGTTTCGCTCGCTCATTTTTTTATGTAGGAACGAATGAAGTACTTTCTACAAGAAGGGCCCCCAAAAATGTTGCCTTTCTAATACCTAGAAATACGAATTTACAAAATTGTATTGCTAAACAATGAGCTGAAGACTTTTCCTTCCGCCTTACCTTAAATTCAGTTCTGCGCCCTGGACCTGAGTACAGGGCCTAGAACTGAATTAGAAACCTGAGCATTAACGAGGGAAGTCCTCAAAGAGAGACCGAACCGAGGGCCTCTCGTACGCTTATCCTACAGGCCCCGCGGGCAGGCTTAATCCGGCCCTGAGTAAGTAGTGAAGAAGGCCCTTAGTAAGTAAAATAAACACTTGAATTCATTATTCATTAGACATTCCTTTAACTAATTAGACGAAGCATCCTAATTAAAATGAGGCAGTAGATTTCGATACATTCAAAGGAACATTACAGCAAAATCAATAAGGGAGTGACGTTATCATGGGACCAAATAAATGGGTCAAAAATTGTGCGTCTTACTCAGACGCGGTTGGTTGATAAAGTCTCTGGTGACAATCAGGACATGCTCCTTGGTTACAGCACCCTTTCCGTCCGTCGGACCAATGCATACTTCGCTTTTGCATGTTGCCATTTTTGAGATTTCGCTTTTTAGCAGACCGCTCAATGAATAAAATACAGAAATACGCTGTCTCTTCGCCCGAGAAATTGACGAATAATAGTTTATGAAATTGACGAATGTGGACAAATGTAAGCAAGGAATATAATACTCCCTAGGCGAGTAGCGTTAGTAGCTCTTTCCAAAGAGAATGTAACTCTTTCTAATTAGTTTGTGGTTAGTAGCGTTTTTCTGAAGGTGAAGGAAAACATTGTGAGGAAACCTGCATGCTTCAATTTCGAGGCATGTATTGTACCTACTGTCCATTACAAGTGGCGACGGGCTCACTCCCCGTCACACTGGACAGAGTTTCGGTACTACTAGTGAAACGTGGATGTTCTGAGAATCCAGAATATCTCTGACTACCCCCTCGGGGAATATAGTCGTGAGCATATGCTATGCGTTTTTCTAGTTAGTCTGTGACGTAGACAGAGAAGGTACTAGAAGGAAGCACGCATATTCACTCAATAAGAGATGCACATAGCAAATTCGCTCTAGTCGTAGAAAGAGAAGGTAAGCGAAAAAAAAAATCGTCTATGGCTCTAGTTAAAAAAGGAGATCGCTACCTTATTGCTGTCCTTATCGGCGTAACCACTTTTTTATACTACGGCCACGACTCAAAAATGTCACTTCATATAAATTGTATAGGATTTTATGACTCGCTCAGGATACTATATACAATGTTCGCACTATACTATATACTGTATACTATATACAAGGACTCGCTTTATCATACCCGGTTACACTGACATTCCGTCTACCAGCGTAGGTAAGCGATAAATTCTGGGAAAAATTCTTCGTCTACCTTTCTATCAGAACAACAATTAAATAAAAACTCTTTCATTTTTGTCGTTGGATTAGAAAGGGACAAACCTAATGTTGGAAACAACGACGGAAATTCACGAAAGAAGGACGAACACTACCGATGCTACCGACCACCAAGGAGTACTTTCGTCGTAGAAAGAGAAGGTACTAGAAGGAAGCACGTGTCTTCTCATATTCACTCAATAAGAGATGCACATAGCAAATTCACTCTAGTTAAAAAAGGAGATCGCTACCTTATAGCTGTCCTTATCAGCGTAACCACTTTTTTTTTTTACTACGACATAGACGAAGAATTTTTCGCTTACGCTGGTAGACGGAATATCAGTGTAACCGGGTATGAGATACCGATAGTCATAAAATCCTATACAATTTTCATGAAGTGACATGTCGGAGTCAGTACAAAAAAGTGGTTACGCCGATAAGGGCAGCAATAAGGTAGCGATCTTCTTTTTTAACTAGAGCGAATCTGCTATGTGCACCTCTTATTGAGTGAATATGACACGTGCTTCCTTCTAGTACCTTCTCTTTCTACGTACTACGGCCGCCCTGCGGCCACCTGACTCCAAAATGTCACTTCAAATAAATTGTATAGGATTTTATGACTATCGCTATACCGTTTACACTGACATTCCGTCTACCAGCGTAAGCAAAAAATTCTTCGCCTCTGTTTTTCACAAGAATATTGTAAAATATATAAGATCTAACAAAATTAGGTGAAACTATTTTAAGGGGGTGATCAGACCATCAAACTGAACAACTTTCTCTATGGGACCAATAGTGAAATCGCGAAAAAAAAATCTACTGTCCCACACATTTAGGTCGAGTAGGTTTGTATGGACAGCGATTTCGATATTGGTCCCATAGAGAAAGTTGTTCAGTTTGATGGTCTGATCATCCCCTTTGAATAGTTTCACCTAATTTTGTTAGACCTTATATAGTATTTTGGTTTTTCATTGACCAAGACTAGGTCTTTATTTTTGCTTGACAGTTTGTTGCAAAAAAATTATTGCTAGCATGGACTTAGAACAATACCTATTGCCAGCAGATTTCCAGCTTCCTGGTTGCTAGCACCGTATAGACAATACCTTACAAATCTTCTTGCTTGCAGCATGGGCGAAGCTTCTTGATCAATGGTTTATCGTAAGTATAGCTAGTAATGCCATCTATTGAGTTTGAGGCTTTACAGCCAGGTGGCATGGACATTTCAACCTACTGCTATCTTAACATAGATGGCGTTGGACATAAATGGGAAGGGAACGTTTTTGTGTGAAATTGGATTTTCTCAGGAATGCAATCTTAAGTGCTGTTAATACAGAAGAGACGTGTGGCGGTGGCGCATTGTCAAAGTAACACAAATATAATCCTTATAGTACGCATCATAGCGTCGCGTCGTTTTTGTCGTAAAGGAAAATCGCGCCCGCGCCTACACGCGACGTCGCCTGGAGGCGCGGGCGTAATTCTCCAAACGACGCTATGCTACGTACTGTAAGGTTTACATTGCCGCACCCCGCCCGCGCCACGTCTCTTCTATATAAACCCCGCATTATATAGTAGAAAGAGTAAGTAAAAAATTTTTCGTTTATGTCTTAGATTAACTTTGAAGACGCCGTGAAAAGCTCGGTCCGCCCAGATACTTTGAATAAACGAAGGAACGCATGATCTTACTGACAGATAAATCTGGATGGCCACCAAAAACCTAAAATATTCAAGGTGAAGGTCTCCTTTGATTTGGTATACATTTCATCTATCGATGGGTTAAAAGGTACTCCAAAAACTGACCACCAATTTTGGGTGGCCACCACAACTTTCTAGAATATTCACTTACCAACCTAGTTTACTCCTTTACACTACCTTAAATCAATTGGATAAGCATAATTTTGTTTTTTAGTTTAATTTAAATTAGTGTCATATCAGAGGTCCCCAGTCACCCCCTAAAAAAACCCATACTCATGGGTTTTTTTAAGATGGGGGTCGGCCGACTAAGTTTTTTCGAATCTTCTAACTATTGCGTATTATACGCCTCTCCGTCTATAGTAGGTACTAAGTACATAATGTAGCATTTAACAATATCAAAACTTATTTTAATTAATATGATTTTGTATTCGTTTACTACAAAAACAATAAAACTGCAGTTATTGTTTATTTAGGTACAGGTTTTATGTATATTAACGTACAACAAATAGCCTAAATAAAGTGTTAAAGTGGTATAGAAGTAGTAAGCAGGCGGCCTGGTCTTTTAGGGTCAAAGTTTCAGGTTTAGTTTATGCTACATACGGCAGAATCAGAAAATTTTCCCTTTAATGATACTATGGATAACCAAACACTCTTCTTGTCTGGATCCTTAGGGTAACTGTAATAGAAATGTGGTATTAGTATCAGGAAGCGAAGGAAGCTGTGCGGAAGACCGCGCGAGCGCTTCTAAACTCAGGAAATAAGAACAGAGTCAAGGAAGCGGCGCGGAAGTCCGCGCGCGCGCTTTGCATCTCGGAAAATAAGAGCGGAGCGAAGGAAGCGGCGCGGAATCCGCGGGCGCACTTTGCAACTCAGTAAATAAGAGCAGAGCGAAAGAAGCGGCGCGGAAGTCCGCGCGCGCGCTTTGCAACTCGGTGAATAAGAGCGGAGCGAAGGAAGCGGCGCAGAAGTCCACGCGCGCGCTTTACAACTCGGCAAATAAGAGCGGAGCGAAGAAAGCGGCGCGGAAGTCCACGCGTGCGCTTTGCAACTCAGCAAATAAGAGCGAAGCGAAGGACTCGTCGCGGAAGTCCACACGCGCGCTTTACAACTCGGCAAATAAGGGCGGAGCGAAGGACGCGTCGCGGAAGTCCACACGCGCGCTATACAACTCAGCAAATAAGAGCCGAGCGAAGGAAGCGGCGCGGAAGTCCGCGCGCGCGCTTTACAACTCGGCAAATAATAGCGGAGCGAAGGAAGCGGCGCGGAATCCGCGGGCGCACTTTGCAACTCAGTAAATAAGAGCAGAGCGAAGGAAGCGGCGCGGAAGTGTGCGCGCGCACTCTGCAACTCGGCAAATAAAGGCTTTTACAGACGAGCGACACTTTGCGGTACCCGTGTGTCGCAGAGGGTCGCGCTCATAGACTTTACGGACTGTAAAGTGACGCTCGTGTGTAAGAAAGCTAAGAACGGAGTGAAGGAAGCGGCACGGAAGTCCGCGCGCGCGCTTTGCATCTCGGCAAATAAGAGCGGAGCGAAGGAAGCGGCGCGGAATCCGCGGGCGCACTTTGCAACTCAGTAAATAAGAGCAGAGCGAAGGAAGCGGCGCGGAAGTTTGCGCGCGCACTCTGCAACTCGGCAAATAAAGGCTTTTACAGACGAGCGACACTTTGCGGTACCCGTGTGTCGCAGAGGGTCGCGCTCATAGACTTTACGGACTGTAAAGTGACGCTCGTGTGTAAGAGCGCTAGGAACGGAGTGAAGGAAGCGGCGCGGAAGTCCGCGCGCGCGCTTTGCATCTCGGCAAATAAGAGCGGAGTGAAGGAAGCGGTGCGGATGTCCGCGCGCGCGCTTTGCAAATCGGCAAATAAGAGCGGAGAGAAGGAAGTGGCGCGGAAGTCCGTGCGCGCGATTCAAAAAGTAAAACATTTACCGTTTAAAAAAAAATACTGATTGACACCTGTACGAGGCTTTATTATCACTAACTAATAGACTAAGAGATAAGTGTACTTTTTGCAACCATCAGCTGCAAGGCTGCAGGCCTGCATAACTCCAGTCGGTTTAGAAGTTACTGATGTGTAGAGGTTAGTAAAAAATTAACGATCAGCTGCAAGGCTGATCGTATGTTATTAATGTAGTATGCACTGTAGCTATGTAAACAGTACAAATATTGACATGGTTTATCAGTCGGTTTAGGAGTTACGGCCGTTCCAAGGTCCGACCTGTGAACGGCTGCAACTCTTAAACCGACTGATGAACCATGTCAGTTTTATTACTGTTTACATTGCTACAGTGCACACTACAATAATATCATACGATCAGCCTTGCAGCTGATCGTTAATTTTTTAATAACAATTAAACATCAGTAACTCCTAAACCGACTGAAGTTATGCAGGCAGACCTTATCCATCTCCATCACAGAGATGCTCTACACCCTATAAACACTGAATCAGCCTTGCTGCTGATGGTTGCAAAAAGTACACTTATCTCTTATAATATAACCACACAAATTAACATATCACTCGAGAACATAGAGATTAAAAATTAAAATTAAATTAAAGTTCATTTATTCCAGAAAAAGAAGACAGTAATGTATTTTTTACCTGTTCCGTACAACGAGCAAACCTGCGGTCTAACATATTGCTTCTGACAGCTACCGCCCTATGCTCCCGTTTCGATGTCCAAGTCATCTTTCACGTCATGGGTTACAATATGACCCAAGTACCTATACTGTTGTACTCTTGATAAACCTTTTCTATTTAGGGTATCAGACCATCAGCTCACTTTTTAGTCACTTATGTCATAATTTAAACCGTATTTTGGTGCATATGCCTCACATATGGTCACAACCGAGCTGATGATGGACTCAACAGCACCATATCATCCGCATAGCTGATGTTGTTGACATTGATGCCCTCGATCGAACATCCCGCATGCATACTGCTGAGCTCTACAATCGGCTGGTCTATGTACATGTTGAAAATATTGAGGATCATCATTTTTCTTCTAGGGGTCCGCTGATGATAAAAATAGTTGGGAAAGGCTGTTCTGGGTCCATTTACGTTCATAAGCCACCCTCCTCACATTCCGTGGTTTTCCCAAATTAAGGTCAATAGAAAGATTATTGTTATCGGACATAGGCGTCATAGTGGACACATTCGACGAAATAAATTCGGCTACATGATGAAAAAGAGTAGTTCACCTAATTTTGATGAGTGTGAAGTGGTCGAGGATGATCATCACCTGTTAGTGGAGTGTGTTCGTTACGAGCAGGCTCTAATGACACTGATGAGGTAGCTTAGAGAGAATAGATTTGATGTGGGTATATTTCACCTAGCATCAACAGGCTCTGAAGCCGCTATAAAAGTATTCACCTTTGCAAACTCATCAGTCACTACATAAATTAGAATAACAACGTTAGATTTGGTAAAATCTAGACATAAGGTCTGGTCTGACATGTACCAACATGCAATTTTTATACAAAAGACACTAAAAAACAACAAAAAAAGAAACTCTATCATGATATTATGAAACGTCATCTTAATTAACATACCTATGAAAAGACATTGCCTAATCCCGTTCATTCCAGGTCCACATTTAAGTGATATGATTATGATGTGGGCCCCCTCTTTTTGATTTTCATTTATCTCGATTTTGCAAGAAGTTATAATATTTATAATAATGATTTCCTTGTTATTTTGAGATTCTAAACAAAGGCAATCTATAGAAGCCCTTCCCCACTATCACAATACAATTTAAAAAAAAGAGGGCCCCAATCATATCACTTAAATGTGGACCTGGAATCACCGGCAGAATCCGACCCCTGTTATCTTATCTTATCTTGTTGTGGGTGCTGGCAAGCCAGCAACACTTCAACCCAGTGGTATCATTTGTGTTAGCCCCAATACTTTTTGTTTTCTTCACCCTTCAAATACATGGTCAATGAAGGAGGCAACACCATTGAGGGGAAGAAACCTAAGATCTCCCGGTTTTGGGTATCCATCTCCGAGGAGGCACATGCGTTTTGCCGCCAGGACATCACAGTCACAAAGAACATGGTCCATAGTCTCTTCATCCTCTCCGCATGCTCGGCAGCTGGGATCCAGGGTGAGTTTCATTTTGTGCATCATCGTGCCTGTGGCGTAGTGCCCAGTGAGGGCTCCGACTATGGCACGAGCCTTGCTCCTGCTATTATTCATATATATATATATATATACCTCTGTTGATCATACACATATTCGCCAGCTGTGAAATGGCCCGAAACGGATACACTTCGTCACATGGGCAATGTCTTTTCACACCAAAATTTTGACAGGCTTTCACCTGTGCCACTGCGACCATAGCCGGTTTTTGTGAACGCCACATAGTTCCGTACTAATCCCTACTGCATTCAAAAATATAGTAGTCTGGCCCTAAGCAACACAACTTTATCAGGAATCATATGATCTCAAGGACACCTAACTACAATAGTGTTAAAGTTCAAATTAGCACTTTTATTTGAACTTAAGTTATTACAGTAACATAGATGCAATTTTATTATAGTAAGACTTTTATGAGAGATCACAATACGAAGTTATAGCCATTGTGAATTTTTCGATTAGAAAATGTTGACGAAAATATTTTAAGACTGTTTTTACTCACGGAATTTTATGAAGGATTTTACTTTATTAATTCAGAGAAGTATTTCTATTATGGGTAGTAAAATCTTCATTTTGACAGCAAAGGAAGTAGGTAGGTAGCCTACCATTGTGAGAAATGGGTGTACCTAGCTCCTAATTAGAACGAAATGTAGCAAGAAATATCACGGTTTTGCAATAAATAACCTTTTCATATAACAAATTAGACGAATATGAATTCTAATTAGAATACGGCAGCCAATTTCAATACATTCAAAGGAACATTACAGCAAAATCAATACGGGAGTGACGTTATCAGGTGACCAAATAAATGGATCAAAACTTGTTCTACTTACTCAGACGCGGCTGGGAGATGAAATCCCTGGACACGGCCAGGATATGCTCCTTCTGAGCCTGGGCTGCGTTGAGGGATCTTGCCATTTTTGCAGTTTTCACTTATTTGGCAGACCGCTCAATAAAATAAAGAAATGCGCTGCCACTTCGCCCGAAAACTGACGAATGGATGTTTTGTCTATGCCACTTCACGTGCCGTCACGTGATCCATCACAAGGTAAATGTTGCCATTTTTATTTTAAAATTTTACTCACAAAAGATTACTCAGCCTACCATAAATTATAGTTATACTTATATTACTCTTTGCATAAACGTAGTACTTACTATCTCTATGGCATAAACTGCCGCGTCTATTGATATTTTATGGGATGGGGATCTAACCATAAAGTTACTATACCTACCAGGAAGCTGGCATAGGTATTGTCTATACCTTGAAATACAGACTGCATAACAAGCTTTGACTACTTATATAGGGACTAGTTACGCGTGTAATTCAACTAACAAACATTTCTGCCACTTTTTGCGGGGGGCGAGGTAACATGAAATCCGCAACTTTGAATTTTATTCCCATAACTTTAGATTCTAATTTTGAACGTTAAAAATCATGAAAAGTAGTCTCGCGTGAACCCCAAACGTTCTAAGTTCGAAATTATTGTTTCGCAATTATAGGCTGTCTCGTTTAGTGATAAGGTATAAAATGAGAGATTTTCCAAAAACAAAAAAAGTGAAAAAGTTCCTAATTTCTCGATAGATGGCGTTGACCAGAGAGGGGTCCAATAGGTATGAGCAAAGATATTAATTGATATTAATAGTAAAAATACACAGTACAAACCCTTTCTTATTGTTGTTAGTTTATTATTTAGCTATCTCAGTGTTATTGTTCGTCAACAACGAATCGAGTATTAGACGTGGCTGTATGGGCTACGTATCCGTTTTGAATATACGAACAATAAACGAGAAACAATAACAAACTACAAAAATCTAACAGAAACTGAATTTCAATAAAAATAAACCGGAAATATTTAAATCGTACGTCAGATTCCGTGAATGGAAAGCAAAGCCATAGACGAAAAATTGGACCCTGGTTTGACAGTCTGGCGTGGCAATTATTACACCTACCGGATCGTTAATAACATCCAGATTGTTAATAACTTGTACTGTGTATTTTTATAATTAATATTAATTCATATATTTGCTCATACCTATTGGACCCCTCTCTGGTCACCGCCATCTATTGAGAAATTAGGAACTAACTTTTTTTTCTTATGGAAAATCCCTCATTGAATGTAAATGCACATGATTAATTGATCTAATACCGTGGCAGAGGGGAAATGCTACCAGATGACAACGCCTTTGTTGCAGAAAATAATACTGAAAGTTTGAATGAGGAAGATGTGGCGTTTACCGGAAAAAGTGAAACCATAGATTGGTGTGTAGACTCTGGAACGTCTGACTATTCTCTTAAAGGGTGCCAGAAGAAAACAAGATTTGATACGATGCACTTTATTATGACTTGAACATTTAAACAGATAGCAAAAGAAGAACAGCCATTCTCGGACACAACCGGACGGAAGTAAAGAAGATACAGTGTTACCAGTTTACTAGTTCACAAGTGTTGCTAGTGAAAGAAGTCTGGATTGATATAGATTATAATAACTTTAACACGACCCCTCAAGCCAGATCTTAACTTTTCACAAACAAAGACAACACTGAACACAGACATGTCTACAAAAACTTAAACCTTTTCATAAAGTGATAGACTCTGAATGAAATTCTTAATTTTCATACTATTGTCACGGATGCTGTGAAATGATGCAGCTATAGAAAGGCATTCAAAAATTCGGCCGGTTTGTCAACAAGCTTCGTAGCTCGGCGGTCGACGCATGGACTTCCGTGCCGGGGGTCGATGGTTCGAGACTCGTCGAAAATAATTCTAGATTTTATTGTTGTTGGAAATGTTCTAGAAAAGTAAGAGGGAGTAAGAATATTTGGAAAGAGACAAAAAAAATGGGCGTGTCTAGGAATGTTCTAGAAAACGGAGAGAGAAGGAATATTCGAAAAGAACCAAAAACAATGGGAATGTTCTAGAACAAAGAGAGAGAAGAAATATTTGTAAAAAAAACAATAAAAGGGGGCGTGTTTAGGAAAATTCGAGAAAGAAGGCGGGATTAAGAAATATCCGGAAGGGAACAAAGGAATAAAGAAAAGACTAACGAAATTCGGCCATCTAGAAAATTCTAAGGGGTATATAAGGCCGCGAGTTTGCGGACGCAAGTCAGTATTGATTTCACAGTGAAAAGTGCGGAACAAAAAGGAAGAAAAGTAAAAGTGGAAAAGTACTAGTGAAAAGTAAAGTGCAAAGTAAAGTGGAACAGTGAGTAGACAAGTGTCAGTGTAGTGCAGTGTAGTGTGTGTCGCGTGTCGTGACGTCATAGTGCCGTGCGTCGTGACGTCATAGCGTGTCGCGCGTCGTGACGTAGTGAACAGTAAAAGTGGTGAGAGGGGAAACCCCTGCGAGGAGGACTGTTTAAAGGGGAACCTCTGCGAGGTGGTCCGTGTGTAAGTGTGTAACCCAATAAACTCTGTAAATAAATTGGACTTAGCGTTTCACTCCAATCCCACTTCTGACACCAAATGTTACGAGCGACGGGTTTCGGGATTGGAGTGAAACGCTAAGTCCAATTTATTTACAGAGTTTATTGGGTTACACACTTACACACGGACCACCTCGCAGAGGTTCCCCTTTAAACAGTCCTCCTCGCAGGGGTTTCCCCTCTCACCACTTTTACTGTTCACTACGTCACGACGCGCGACACGCTATGACGTCACGACGCACGGCACTATGACGTCACGACACGCGACACACACTACACTGCACTACACTGACACTTGTCTACTCACTGTTCCACTTTACTTTGCACTTTACTTTTCACTAGTACTTTTCCACTTTTACTTTTCTTCCTTTTTGTTCCGCACTTTTCACTGTGAAATCAATACTGACTTGCGTCCGCAAACTCGCGGCCTTGTATTGCATTGTAGAGACGATGTAGAGGATTGGTGCCGCAAGTGTACAAGTTGTGCAGCTGTAAAAGGACCTCATACGAGGAGCAGGGCAGCAATGAAAATTTATAATGTTGGGGCGCCTTGGGAACGAATTGCTTTAGACGTTGCGGGACCATTTCCAGTCACTAAGTCAGGAAACCGGTATATACTTGTGGTAATGGATTACTTCACAAAGTGGCCGGAAGTATTTGCCATTCCAAATCAGGAAGCGATAACTGTGGCTACCAAGTTGGTAAACGAAGTTTTCTGCCGGTTTGGGGTTCCGCTAGAAATGCACAGTGATCAGGGCAGGAACTTTGAGTCACAGTTGTTCCAGGAAGTTTGCAAGATTTTCGGAATTCATAAGACCCGGACTACTCCTTATCATCCTCAGTCCGACGGAATGGTGGAGCGGTTCAATCAAACCTTGGAACGGCATCTTGCAAAGGTCGTCGATAATCATCAGGATAACTGGGATGAGTACATACCTCTCTTCCTGTTGGCCTATCGAACCGCTGTTCATGAGAGTACTTCAGCAACGCCAGCGATAGCAAACTTTGGGAGAGAATTGAAGCTTCCAGCGGATTTGCTATCAGGGTGCGCACCAGGCACCCCTAAAAGTATCAGTGATTATGTGAGCGAACTGCGGGAGAAAATGGTCGACATCTATGAACAACTTCGAGAAGCAGGTCAAAACTCCAGTGACCGTTCGAAGACACGATATGACCGAAAGGCGAACTATACAGGGTTTGAGGAAGGAACATCAGTATGGCTGCATAATCCAGTTCGAAGGAAAGGGAAGTGCCCCAAGTTACAGGCAAGTTGGGAAGGGCCGTATGAGGTAGTGACCAAAATAAATGACGTCACATATCGAATCCGACGATCGCCAAGGAGCCCGTTGAAGATAGTGCACGTGGATCGGTTAGCTCGTTATTTCGGAAGTAATGATGCTCGGGACGAGCAGAACTAAGGGAGGGGCAGTGTCACGGATGCTGTGAAATGATGCAGCTATAGAAAGGCATTCAAAAATTCGGCCGGTTTGTCAACAAGCTTCGTAGCTCGGCGGTCGACGCATGGACTTCCGTGCCGGGGGTCGATGGTTCGAGACTCGTCGAAAATAATTCTAGATTTTATTGTTGTTGGAAATGTTCTAGAAAAGTAAGAGGGAGTAAGAATATTTGGAAAGAGACAAAAAAAATGGGCATGTCTAGGAATGTTCTAGAAAACGGAGAGAGAAGGAATATTCGAAAAGAACCAAAAACAATGGGAATGTTCTAGAACAAAGAGAGAGAAGAAATATTTGTAAAAAAACAATAAAAGGGGGCGTGTTTAGGAAAATTCGAGAAAGAAGGCGGGATTAAGAAATATCCGGAAGGGAACAAAGGAATAAAGAAAAGACTAACGAAATTCGGCCATCTAGAAAATTCTAAGGGGTATATAAGGCCGCGAGTTTGCGGACGCAAGTCAGTATTGATTTCACAGTGAAAAGTGCGGAACAAAAAGGAAGAAAAGTAAAAGTGGAAAAGTACTAGTGAAAAGTAAAGTGCAAAGTAAAGTGGAACAGTGAGTAGACAAGTGTCAGTGTAGTGCAGTGTAGTGTGTGTCGCGTGTCGTGACGTCATAGTGCCGTGCGTCGTGACGTCATAGCGTGTCGCGCGTCGTGACGTAGTGAACAGTAAAAGTGGTGAGAGGGGAAACCCCTGCGAGGAGGACTGTTTAAAGGGGAACCTCTGCGAGGTGGTCCGTGTGTAAGTGTGTAACCCAATAAACTCTGTAAATAAATTGGACTTAGCGTTTCACTCCAATCCCGAAACCCGTCGCTCGTAACACTATTAATAGGTTTTGTAAAAATATCTGCTACCATTTGATCAGTTGACAAATATTTAATAACTACCTTATTATTAATTACTGCATCTCTCACAAAATGAAATTTAACATCAATATGTTTTGTACGTTTACTTAATATTTTGTTAGAAGCAATCTTATGACACGATTGATTGTCATTGTAAATGGTTACTGGAATGTCATTTACTTCTACAAATATTTCTTGCAACAAATTCTTTACAAAAATAGCTTCTTTAGCACCCTGAGACAAGGCTACATACTCTGCCTCTGTCGAAGACAATGAAATACAGTTTTGCTTCTTACTTTCAAAAGAGATTACATTATTCCCTAATTTGAATACTTGGCCAGAGTATGATTTCCTATCTTCAGAATTGCCCCAATCAGCATCTACGTAACCATACAGTTTCAAACAGCTAGACTTACGGAATGTCATACACAGACTAATTGTGCCTTTGAGATATCTTAAAATCCTCTTAGCATGAACAAAATGTTCTTGAGTGTAACAGTTATTGAACTGTGAAAGCAAGCAAACCGAATGTAGAATATCAGGGCGGGTATTTATAGCAACATACATCAGACTGCCAATAAGATTCTGATATGGAATTTTTGGATCACCAGACCCATCACCTTTGCTTAGTTTCACACCAACCAACATTGGAGAATTAACTGGTTTACAATCAGACATATTATACAAACTCAAAACCTTTTCAATATATTTCTTCTGATCTAAATACATGTTCTTTTTCCCTACGAAATCTTAAGCTCAATGCATATTCGATTGCACCCAAATCTTTTATTTTGAAAATATCTTTAAGTTTATTTAAAATTGCACATTTAGCTTTTACATTATTTCCTAGAACGAAAAAATCGTCAACGTATAGGGCCAAAATAAGATACAAGCTCTGTTCCTTTAAAACATAGACACATGGCTCATGCTTGGATTGCTTAAAATTCAGATTGATCAAGGCTTTATGTATTTCCTGATTCCAACTTGAAGCGGCCTGTTTAAGACCATATAAAGCCTTGTTCAATTTACATACTTTAGTCGAATTTTCCTTTGATACAGCATATCCTTTAGGTAAATGCATATACACATCCTCATTTAAAGTGCCATTAAGAAAGGCCGTGACAACGTCCCAGTGGTCAATGAACCAATCAAACTGCACAGCAAGTGAGAATAGCATTCTTAATGTGCTGGCACGAACTACGGGCGAATACGTTTCGAAATAATCAATCCCAAACCGCTGGTTATAGCCTCGTGCTACAAGCCTAGCTTTATATTTCACTACATTATTGTCACTGTCTCTCTTAATCTTGAATACCCATTTGCTATCAATAGGTGTAACATTTACTGGTAAATCTACTAAATTCCATGTATTGTTTAGCTTAAGTGAAGATAATTCTTCTTCTACAGCTTGTTTCCAACAGCTTGGTAAGTCATTTATATCACGGAATTCAATACACTCGCAATTATCATTAGACTCTACACAGGAATACATATGATAATCAGAAAAATCCTTTTTCTTTCTATCACGCACTGGATATTTTTTATCATAACCAGTGAACATTTGATCACTTGTACCAGCTAGTGGATCCATATTGATAGAACTATGAGCATCAGAGGAATACTCATCCGAACAGTCTACAAAATTTGGATTAACATCACCTGAGCATGCTTCGTCGAAGAGGAGGTCGTCACTCTCAGGAACCGAAGCTTCCGGAACAACCGGACTGTCAGTAACAGGTTCACAGATAGCACCAGCAGAGTCATCGGTAGCGCAAGCGGACTCATGCAAGTCACACTCACACTCTGCATCACCTATATGACAAGACTTCAAAGAATGAATTACTGAAGGCTGTTGTAGGCTTTTATGCGCCTTAGAATCCCTTGTATTCTGTTCACAATCTAAAGGTTTAGCGAATATCTCAGAGCGGGCAAACACATCTGAACAGGTCTGTTCAGGCAAAAACTTTACATCTCTTGAAAATATTAATTTTTCATTTTCTGTCCACACTCGATATCCATCTTTGTCTCCACAATAACCGAGCAAGATTCCTTTTACAGCTTTTTTGTCAAACTTCTTTCGTTTCTGTTGTGGTATGTGGACAAAACATGTAGTGCCAAATATCTTAAGGTGACTGATATCAGCTTCTCTACCATACCACAATCCATATGGTGTCCCATTGTCAACTCCAGTAGGACCTGTCCTATTCAGAACATAGGCTGCAGTGTTCACTGCTTCTGCCCAAAATTTTTTATGAATATTGCTAGCATGTAACATGCTTCTAGCAGCTTCAATAAGTATGCGATTTTCACGTTCTGCAGCGCCATTCTGCTGCGGGCTATATGGCATTGTGACTCGATGATGTACTCCAAAAGAACTCAAAATTTTGTTCATGTTGTCATTGACAAACTCTTTACCGCCATCTGTCATGAGCACCTTGATCTGATGACCACTCGTCTTCGCTTCATTCAAGTATTTTAGAGTAGCATCTTTTACTTCGGACTTCTCCTTAAGAAAATATACTTGACGAAACTTAGAAAAATCATCTTTGAAAGTGACAAAATATTCACAACCGCTTACCGATTTTTCTGGTAATTTTCCACAAACATCCGCGTGAATTATCTCTCCTGGAACCGTTGCACGTATATATCTGGAGTGGTCATTTTTCCATAGATGCAACCATCACATGTTTTCTTTCTATCTGAAGATGAAACAGATATACCTCGATCATTTAATATCTTCTCAACGTGACGAAAATTCTGGTGTCCAAGACGTTCATGCCATGTCTGCAAATCAACTTCCTCACTGGTGTACATACAAGAGCCTTCGGGTATTCTTACCTTCATTAATAGATGATAAAGTGTGCTATCAGAGCTCTTCACGCCAACTGCCACAATTTCACCCTTGTTATTCTTTAAAACCCCATTATTCTGGTCAGCCAATTCCACTAGACCATTAGATAAAGCTGAACCTGACGAAAATAAATTCTGCTTCGACTGCGGGACATACCAACAATTCTGTAGGTGGGCATTCTGCCACTTACCTGACACTGACATTTGAACCTTTATGGCGCCTGAGCCATAAGCGAGCATCTGACTACCATCACATAAATCTTTAAAAAATGCCACCTAAGACACCAAAAAATCACTAGATCTAGTGAAAAAATTCGTAAACGTTAGTAACGTAGTGAGTGTAACTCCTTAAAACACATTTTTCTCTCTCGCACTAATGTATACCAAATATCAAAAATATCAAATGACTAAAAATGGTCTATGTAGGTAGTCTCACTTACTCGCTCGATCAATCAATCGGATGAAAAATGCAGTTTAAAAATAGAAAACGCTACTGAATTGTATATATTTCTGTAAGTTAATACAACCTACATCTGTCTATCAACTTTTAATACCTAGCATATAACTGAGAAAAACATTTGAAAGGTTACTTTTCAGTTTTCACACCAAAAGGTTACCTTTTAATCTATTTCCGGTTACTTTTGACAAGATCCGGCTGGCAACACTGCCAAATTGGGGCAAACAAAAATGTTTACGACTTTCAAGTGTATTTTATCCGAAATAAGTTAATTTAGTTATTATGTTGATGTTTTCACGTCACATATTTAAGCATTCTTAGCTCAAGTGTATGGTTATGTTCTTCCTGTGCCTACCTAAAAGAATCTATAGAACGAGCTATATTTTCTATGTTGTTAGTATGCTCGGTGACCACTAGGTATATAAAGGATAATAGAAGCAAGTTGAGTCTCAAGCATAGATTAATATGTATCTATACTATTATAGAACTGTAACAGGAAGTTTGTCTGTACATTGAAGATATTAACAAAAAAAAAGTTACGTTTTTAGGTGTCCCTGATTCCATTTCACCAATTTTTGGATTTTTTGTCTGTCTGTTTGTTTGTGTGTTTGTTTGTTTGTTTGTTTGTTTGAACGAGTATCACGCAAAAACTACAGAACCGATTTTGATGAAACTTTTTTGTTTGATAGCTAGATATGATCTGACTTAAAATCTGGTATATAATTTGTGCGGACGAAGTCGCGGGTTAACGCTAGTATTGGATATAGATAGGTAACTCGCCTTGAATTTTCGGACGTCCTAATTGCGTTGCCGTTTATAAGCACTAGGGGGCGCCACATTATGAAATAAATTGAAAAAGACGATCGGCCGACACGAGGATCGAACCTTAGCTACCCGGATCGTAAGCCGGTTGTCTAGACCGCGTAAGGTGTAGTGCGCTGTTACTCCGATATGAAGCCTAGTTCAACACATAGTGCTTCGAAACATAACCGATAGATGGCGGAAGCTGTCTATGGAAAATCAGCGTTCCTCTTAGTTTGTACTAAGATAACATAGCATGGTCTCAAGTATTAAATTTTATTGTATTCTTCATACACCCGCTCACTGTGGACCTATTATTTTACTGACTACTGATTGAAAAAACAGAAAAAACCGAAAATGAAATCGAATATTAGATATTTTATTTTACATTAAAACATAATTAACAACAGAACATATCTATATACAAGAGATAGAAAGTAAGGTGATAAGGAGATAAAGTTTAAACAATTTATATTGACTTACAGTAAAATATAATTTCTTATAATAATAAATAACATTTAATTTTCAGTTTGGCCTGGAACGCTCCCGTAGACGAGTAACAAGATCACGCTCGCTGTGCGGCTTTACCAATCTGTAACTCTATTTTGTTGTCCAGCCGGTTCTCTCTTGTGGGATATACCATCTGAAATAAAATAATTTGTATAATTTTAATAATGTTGCATTAAGTTTATTATACCTATACTCCAAATAAGGACGACGAGATTTTCCAATTCCTATTTAGCTTTCTGGCCAATTCTGATTATAAACACTTGAGAGTCGTTAGTAATTATTCATAAAAGACCGAACTACAGAAACCTTGTAACCTAGGTATTTGCGGCACGGTCTGTAATAGGTGAGAGTTGAGGAAATTGAATATATTTGTTCCTAATTTCTAACGTATTACAACAAAATATAAACAAATTGTAGGTACGCACGGCGACACATCAAGCTATACAAAACCAACATAAGCTGGCCGCGCGACGTTATAAACTACGCGCGGCCAGCTTATGTTGGTTTTGTATAGCTTGATGTGTCGCCGTGTGTACCTACAATTTGTTTATATTTTGTTGTAATACGTTAGAAATTAGGAACAAATATATTCAATTTCCTCAACTCTACGCTTACGCTTATCTAAGTGGGACACAAAAGCAATACTTACTTACTACGTCGACTACAAAATTCTGAGGGCCAAAATAAAAAATATCACTTTTACACTTAAACAATTTACGGTCAATCCACCAAAAAATCACAATAAATTACAAAACAATGTTGATAAAGCTGCCCGATACTAACTTTTTCAAGATTGTTTTTTTTTATTTATGATTAATGGACTCTTGCTTGTGCGTTAGCACAACGGTAGTTCTTCTAGTTAGTTTGTGCACTGCATTTCCGCCAGTGTCAAGTGTTTATGGGAGAATCTATCCCAATCTCAGGGATTGTTTTTGGTCAAGAACAAGAGATTGAGGATTGCGGAGCCTCGCGGCAGGCAAAAACGCGACGCGCGAAATCCACGCGAGACGTGTGTTCGGGTCAAGCCTGCAACGTGACTCCAAGATTGCTTTATTTGACATTTCAGACGCGCAGAAAACGGTTTGCTGCTGTCAAACACAAGGTCATGGTACGAATTGTCCATACAAAAAAAAGGTGAACGGTTTTTGAACGCTGCCCTGCCGCAGGCCTGCTAATAGTAGTTGATGGTACGGAAAAGCAGGGCAGTTCTGTTTAGGTCCTGCTATAAGAGCTCGTAGTAAGGTCCCAGGTTTATTCCGTATGTATGTGGCGGACCTTATTACGGATGTATGTGGTGGGGCTAATACGTTTCATGGAAAACAAGGGAAAACAAAACCACGTAGGGCAACACTGTTAAATTTTTTGTCTATGACAAGGGGTTTTTGGCGGTAATTTGTCAGCTACGTTTGGAGTCCTCATATTTTTTTGAATTTTTATTGTTTATAGTGAGTTTTGGTTCGTAAAATTGGTGTTATTTTGTGTAACAAAATGTCGTGCAAGTGAACAATATACAGTTCAGTGAAATATGATGGTGTATGGGTTGTAAATAGGAAAAGTGTTCCGTCATTCGTAGCGCGGCAAAGCGATCGGCTCACCTCTTTCCTGTGGACTTCTCTGCGTCTTTCGATTGTCTCCAAAAATTACAAAGAAGCGTCAAAACGTCGAACACTAAAGTTTTAATTGATATAAATAAGAGAATTTTATTGAAGTCATTCCATACATCGAGAATTGTATGGGATTTTTAACCCTTTACCTTGAATTGTACAAAAAATTTTTTTGTCGCTCTGTAATTGTTGGTTTTCAGAAGCCGTAGCATGCTACACGTGATACTGCTGTATCACGTCTTTTATCTCGTTCGTTCACGCGCAAATAGAAAGAGAGCGAAGGTGTGATAGCGCTGTACAAACAAGAAACTAGAAACTTTTACACAAAACTAGAACTGGAAGACAGTTGTGAACAAAAGTATTGAAAAATAAACAGAAAGGTTTAAGTTTAATCATAGTTTTAGTTTTATTTTACTTTGTACAATAAATAAAAAAGCCTACTAAACACAAAAATTAAGATTAAGCAACTATATTAATTACAGCTAGAACTAAAACGACGAGAATTGAACTGCTGACGGCTATGGCACCGTCAGTATCATCTACAGGTAAATTAATGTTAGGGTCAGGATTGTAACTGTAATCAATTACTCTACTTCTGACTATTTCTTTGTAGACTAGAGCTGACTTCTTTGGTACTCGAGTACGGTTCGGATCGTTCATGTCGATCTGGTAGAGGCCAAATCTTACGCTGAAAATAAGTTATAGGTTAAATTAGTTACGTAAGAATGACGACATTTTTTTTCCGTTGACATTTGAGCTCAACAAAAAAAATTCACTTTTTCCATATTTAGGTTTCAAGATGGAACGACTAGTCCAAGCACGTATCCAGACTTTTGTTTTGGGGGGGGAGGGGAAGTTTTCATACAAAATTTTAAAAGCTTTATATCTTCGTAATTATATAATAAATTGCAAATGGTATTTGTGACGCAGCATCTAGATTTTTTAAACTATTTTTCCATATATAAAATATTACTTTTATTAATTCCGTCTACGCGTATTGTGCGTCAAACTTTTGTATGGACTGAAACCACCTTAATATGCTGACACTTTTTAACTTGTCACATCCCGGCGAAGCGATATCGACCGTCGTCCATTGTTTATCAATTGTTATTTTAAAGTCGGGATGTGACAGGTTAAAGGGATGATCATACCGTCAAACTGAACAACTTTCTCTATGGCACCAAAATCGAAATCGCGAAAAAAAATCAGCTCTTCCATACAAAACTGCAAACCTGATCGAACCAAATACATGGGACAGCTGTTTTTTTTCTCGCGATTTCGATTTTGGTCCCATAGAGAAATTTGTTCAGTTTGATGGTCTTATCATCCCTTTGAAAAGTGTCAGCATATTAAGAAGATCCCTGTATAAATAAGCCGAGGATACCGTTTTTTTGGCACGCCTGAAGATGAAAGGCTGATGATGATGATGAGTCACTTAATCAGTCGAATATAATAATTTGACCAACTTACTCATATCCGAAACCCCATTCAAAATTATCCATCAAACTCCAAGCGAAGTAGCCTTTGATGTTGGCACCGTCCAAAACAGCTCGGAGCACACTATTCAAATAGCCCCTGAAATAGCTAACTCTTCCGTCATCGTCAAGACCATATCCTGACGAGCAGCCATTCTCTGTTATGTAGATGGGTACGTGGCTGTATTTATCTCTTAGGTAGATAAGAAGGCTGTACAGGCCTGGAGCATATTCCTATAAAGTAAATTGAGTTTATGTTAGTAGGTAGGTAGATACTATTACAATTATTATACAAGAGACCGAAGAGTTCCGTGTGGTGTCGGCCAAGAATAGCACCAAACCATTATCTCCCGCGGGTGTCGTAAAAAGCGACTAAGGGATCTACCGGAGAATGAGCAGCAGCATCCTCTGAGTACACACATTCAATCCAACTGCGATCGCCAACCCGCCTGCCAAGCGTGGCGATTATGGCAAATCCCCCCATTTTGGGGGAGGCTTATGTCCAGCAGTGGAAGTCTAACTGGCTGATATGATGATGATGAGACCGAAGAGTTCTCTAGTGACGACGTACTGAAAAGCGCAGCGTGGGTAGGCCCCACACAAGGCGAAACGATGACCCGGGCACCATTTTATAAACATGACAATTGTAATTTACATCCATTTACATCTAGTCCATGTTACTAGAGAATATAACATAATCCTACCCCCTGATAGAATCTGAAAAATATCACCAGACTTCGTGTGAATGGAGCGCGCTCCGAATTATGTTCCCAAAAGTTTTTACGCGGAAATATTTCAACAGATGAACGATTTAAATACTCAGTACTTTCTTACTTCCAATCCATTACTAGTTCTACTTTTCTATAACTTTTTAAGTTCTATAATAAATCTAAGTCTTGAAACTCACAGTTGTAAACCCATGGTAGGGCCATGATGCATCATAGTATGTGCCCACATTTTGGTCATTGTCTATCGATGGTACAACATGCATTTGATTGACAGAGGAATTCCTGTATACAATCACACTAGTGTAGTGATTCAAGCCAAGGAAGTCGGCTGAACCCTTTATGTACTGAATTTGTTCTTCAGTTAATGGCCTCAGTCTAGAAGAACTTAATCCTTCATTAGCGCTGGCTGCTGCAACTCTGTCGATCAATAATTGTGGGTAGTTTCCTTCTTCTGAATATACAGGGTGGAGATAATATTCAAGCTGTAAAGAAGAGAATATAAAGGGTGCTTAGTATGCGGAACTCGAAGCTTAGATTGAAAGATATAACAATGTATGCAAGCACGTGTCCAGGAGGGGATAGGTAGGATTTATCCCCCCCCCCCCCCCCCCCCCCCAATTTGATTATTTCTATGGAACAGCGGAAATTTTTACTGTTTTTCAATTAAAATCTCCTCCCCCCCCCAAAGAATGTCCCCGTCCTCCTCGGACCCAAAGTCAAGATACGTCCTTGAATATAAGATGTTTAATCCCATCCAGAATAATATTGCATTTACTACCTATGGTATTCGCATATCACGACAAATTCCCCGAGGGGGTAGTCAGAGATATTCTGAAAACTCTTCCACGTTTCACTAGTAGCAGTAGCACCAAGAACTCTGTCCAATGTGACGAGTAGTGAGCCCATCGCCACTTATAATGGACAGTGGGTACAATACATGCATCGATATGGAAGCATGAAAGTTTCCTCACGATGTTTTCCTTCACCGAAAAGCCAGCGGTGTTACAAATCGTACATAAATTCCGAAAAACTCGTTGGTGCAAGTCGGCCTGGACGGGGATCGAACCATCGCCTCCCGCACGGCAGGCTAGGTGTCTCGCCTCTGGACCACCACGGCTTCTTTTGATAGTGCAGGGTAATTTACTACCTATGATAGTTCAGAGGTTTTATCGGTCATAAGTGAGAAGCGTAAAAAAAGGATCCAAGCATCGTAAAAATGTTGCTATCTATATTGCTAATGCAATAAATAACGATAAATAACTATTATGATTATTCGGATTAATTAATAAATTATTGTTAGTTATATTGTGAGACGGGCACATGCGCTAACGAATGTTCAAATTGCATTCGTAATATGATATAATTGCAACGTTTTGCGCTTCGGGATCAAAACAGGTAAATTATAGAAGCCAAGGAAATACTACACTTCAGCAGCAATAGATCTTATTCGGTAAAATCGTGATCGATGTTCGCAAAGGTAGGTAATTAAAATAGGTACTGAATCAGCTTGCACATGTCTTTTCTCAAGGGCACTTGTTTATGCGCCCTCGTGGAAATGTTCTACCTAAATTAAAAAAAAACGACGAAAAAGCTTAAAACTCTGGATAGCTATAAAATTTTTCATTACATACGCTACAAAGTCAATACATACTCACATAACTAACGACTTTATCTCCGTGTGTTCATTTAGAATTTTTGCTAAAAACTACTAAGCACGGTGAGATTTATTCCTCCCTCCCCCAGAAACAAAACTCAGGACTGCTGTTTTTGAACATCACATGATCAAATCGGCAGTAGAAAGATGCATAATTTGCTGCTACTGCTGATTACAACGTAAGATGTTTAAAAAATCGCACTTTTAACACACAAATACACCACCTTTTTATTATACACTTACTTGGAAAGCTTCAAAGTCGCGTGCTGCTTGAGCATCTCCCTCGTTCAGTGCAAATCCCCACTGCATGCTTATGACAAAACCGACTTTACCGCCTTGACGGGCTCTGAACTCATCATCGTAAATATGGTATGCTCTAGCATTCGCTAACAATATATTTCTACCGCATTCATAAAATCCCACTCCAGGGGAATTAATCAAAGGAGCATGACGGGCATAACCGTAGCCATAGTAGCAATGTATGTAAGGCTCATTAATTGTCATCCAATCTTTTACTCTATCACCGAAATTTTGATACATGACCCTTGCGTAATCACCAAACCAATCGACGATGTCTTCGTTTAGCCATCCGCCTTGCTCGTTTAAATTCTGCGGCAGATCCCAGTGGTACAAAGTCACAAAAGGAGTAATTCCATTTGCCAAGAGTTCGTCTATCAGAGCGTTGTAATAAGCTATTCCTAGAGGATTCACGTAGTCGGGGCGACCATACGGCATTACCCTGGGCCAGGATATAGAGAATCTATAATTTTTGACTCCCAATTCCTTGAGCATTTCAACATCTCGTTTGTAGTGATAGTAAGAGTTCGCTGCTGTATCGCCATTGCTTCTGTCAGAAATCATGTCAGGTCTGGTGCGGACTAAGTGGTCCCACATTGACCATCCTTTGCCTGTAAAAGATACCTCGGCATAAATTCCAAAGAGTATTTCCACTACCGTAGGGTCTGAATCAGATAAATTGCCGGTATATGAATTCAGATATATGAAGGTATAATAATTTCATGATGATTTCGGGTGTAAAATTAAAAAATAGCACACCTGGAAGGAATTCCCCTGCGCCGATGCCCAAGATTGCATCCAGAATAAGCATAAAGTTGTTCAGTATCATAGGTATCACCCCTTAACTTAAAGTAAATGCAACTGTCGACCCTAACATTCTGTATACGTTCAAGGTTCTTTTATTTTATGTTGTTTTATACTATGTGTTCATAAGAAGCAATTTGTACCTATAGTAGACAATTTTGCGTAATTACCGTCTGTGTTCCAGGCACCTTCAATTTGGTACGCAGACGTTGCAGAGCCAAATTCAAAATCACTTGGAAATCTTGCTGCTGCTTGCCGCTTGTCTCTGGCAGCAGTAGCATTGGCTGCAACTAGCCTGAATTAAAGAGGGCACTATAAAATACAGGGTGTAATTTAGTGGTGCTTCAAACAGAACAACTTTCAAATATTCGGAATTTGGGGGGGGGGGGGATATTCCACCCCCCCTGGATACGTGCCTGAACTGAACGGTAAAAGGACTCTTAAGAATGAATGAAACTTGAATACACTTAGTAAATTCGGCTTACCATGAAAGTACAATAAAGACTATCTTAGACACTACCATTGTACCTTAAAATATTGACACAAATACATTTTTTTTTTTTGGTTCTTATATATTAGGTACTTATACTTATCGTAAATTGCATTTCCCACCTCACATGTGCTATTTATCATAATATTTATAATTACTTTTCATGTTATCACATAATTATGTACTTAATTGATATAGTTCTATTCATATATCAATTAAGTACATAATTATGTGATTACAAATATTCTGATTAATTATTTAAAATAGTCTTATGATCTACATCATACATGGACAACGCCCGGCCCGGCCCGGTCACGACCCGCCCCGGCTTTTGATCCGGCCCGCGAAAGATTTTAAAATCAATCATTTAAAATCAATGTTCTCGGTTCACGCCAACAAGGGATTGAGAGGGACATTCTTCTCATTTTTTATTTATTTTTAATTTTCTTTATTGATTTCCCAATAGTTGTTACAACACTAATACAATACAACAATATATTATTTTGAGAAACATTTAAGATAAATGTACAACTAATTATAAGGAAATACAGCATGCACTGAAACAAACATATTAACAAGTTTACTTAGATTAATGGTACATTTACTTACTATTAATTAAATTACATACACAGTACAACTGTTCCGATCCCAAAAGTCTTTTTAAAGAGCTTATTCGTCCCAATCAAGACACACTAATAATACTTAAGTACTTAAGCCAAATAATTTATCAAAAAAAATTATAATTTATCCTAAACTGTCAGCAAGGCAACAACTTTCATCTATGCAAAACGGGAGAGGGAAACAGTTTAGCATCAAAAACTCATCAAGTAGCTACACACACGTAGTCAAGAAAATTACTTACTACGAAACGCATTTCTGCGTAACATGGCTAACGAGTCGAAAAAAAACATCAGCGGAAGCACTACAATCGTTATATCACAGAGTTGTAACCCAAAACTGTTCTCCTCGGAGGAGGAGCCATCGGAGAAATACGATTACGGGGATACCTAGCCGGAGCACAGAATCTAAATCGACAGAGCATTTTTCATTTCATTTTCATTTTCATTTATTCATATAGACAACAATACATCATACATTTCACACCTTAGACAATAGTGATAATAAAGAGTGACTTGGCTTAGATGAACGTTTTTTTTTTTTTTTTAATATTTTTGTCTAGGCGTTGCAATAGCAATCCAGGATGACCAAAGAGGTCTGTGCCAGGATTAACTATTCTTCCATGATTAAAAGGTCATGCAGAGTTAACGCAGAGTAATTATTATTGACATGCAAATATTATATAATTATTATGTATATTTATTTACCAATCTTTTTTAATAAAATTAGAGATACCAAAAAAAAAAAAAATTATTATTTTTATTTTTTTGGGGACTGTCTATCATGCCTCTAAGAACTTTATACATAAAAGAGAGGTCAAATAAGTCACGTCTCATTGCAAGAGTTCTCATTTTAAACCGCTCGAGTCTCTTTTCATAATCCGTACTTTTCTTTGCAATTCCCACTGAATAGGCTAGGTGCCATAGGAATCTTTTTTGTAGCCTCTCCAGTCTCAATGAGTGAGTAGTGTAATGTGGACGTCATACGGGACTACAATATTCCAGGATACTCCGTACAAGGTTGTTATAAAGCAATATCTTTACCCTACTTCTTCTAAATACTTTGCTATTTCTAATAACGAAACCTAACATTCTGGAAGCCCTATTGAGAATACTTTCCGTATTGGGTAGGAATGTCAGTTTTCTATCCAAAATTATACCCAGGTCCCTAATAGATTCCAACTCCTGTAGAACTGTACCGCCAACACTGTAACTAGACTGAATGATGTTATGCTTCCTAGTGAATTTAATATAATAGCATTTTGTAAGAATGAGCTCCATAGAATTACGCTTGCACCAATCGAAAAGATTATCTAAATCAGTCTGAAAAAGAGTTACGTCATTAAGAGTACTAATAGTTCTGGCTATTTTCAAGTCATCTGCAAATAGAAATGGCGTAGAAGACAAAAAACAAGCTGGTATATCATTGATGAAAATATTAAACAGCACTGGTCCGAGATGTGATCCTTGTGGTACACCGGAAGTAATACCAAACGTGTCTGACTTGAATCCATTAACAAAAACATAAAATGAACGGTTTTCTAAATACGACTTGATCCATCCGAGCAAAGATCCAGAAAAGCCATAAATTGACATTTTACTTACCAATATGTTGTGAGATACACGGTCAAAGGCCTTGCTGAAGTCTGTATAAATTACATCAGTTTGTTTATTACTGTCCATAACTTCCACGAGCCCCTCCACAAAAGATACCAGGTTGGTGCAAGTAGATCTAGCTTTAACAAATCCATGCTGATGTGGGGTTAAGAAGTTTCTAAAATGGCTTTGAATGTAGGGACAAACTAAGGATTCGAACACCTTTGCCAACGTAGATAGAATAGATATTGGTCTATAATTAGAAACCAAAGCGTCGTCAGCTTTATAAACGGGCACTACTTTAGCCAGTTTCCATGCTTGCGGAAAGATCGGAGAAAGTGTGCAAAGATTTGTTTAAAATTAGATGAAGTGGTGTAACTAGACTGATTGCACAACACTTAACAAAGATGGGTGGCAAGCCGTCCGAACCTGCCCCTTTAGTAACATCAAGAAAATCTAGTTTTTTCTCAATCATATCACGCGTTATACTAAAAGATGAGAAACATTCACTGTTCACACCAATCTCTCTCATCCACTCAGACAGAAAACTCGAGTCGTTGGGTATGTTAGATGGCTGGCTGTAAACTGATCTAATTGATCTGTGTAAACTGATGAAAATTGTGTACCAAACTAGATGAAATTCTGTCATTGCAGATGGGTAGGTACCAGCGCCACCTCGTTTAGATTTGATGAACCACAAGAAGATTTTAGGATTCGAGGTTATCTTATTTTCCATATCTTTAATGTACAGATTATAGCAGCAAATTGACAGTTTCTCACAGCGCTTCCTCAGTAATTCAAATGATATTTTATCCAAAGGGTTTTTATATTTCTGATAACGGCGCCTAAAGGATTTTTTTTTCCCGCATTAACCTAATCAAATTATTATTAAACCAAGGAGGGAATTTTTTATTTTTGTATTTTACATAGGGCACAAACATACAAACTGCCTCTCGAGTAATCTCATAAAACCTATCCAACATTAGATCAACATTCATGAGACCAGCAAACTGTTCGCTCCAATCAATTTTCCGAAGATGCTTGTTTATGGAAACATAATCTGCCTTTCTGAAATTTAGTCTTTCGTTTACATTACCCGTTGGCAATCCATCTTTCTCCCTCAAAGGCAGGCGCAATTCTAGAGGGGGGTGATATTGATCTACAATGCTTAAAACATCCGAAGCACTAGCAACTGCACACTGTGGAATGTCCGTTGGGAACAAAGTTGCACTGATGAAGACCAATCAAATTCACGAAATCAATGAGAAGTTGTGCCATGAAGTGACCTTCGTATGCATTAGAATTGTTGTTGACCTGCTGCCAATTTATGGAACTTAAATTAAAATCGCCAAGAATACAAGTTTTGAGATCATGTCTTTCAGACACCACATTACAATAAGATAGGAAGAGTTCAAGAATGTTCTTGTCAAGGGGAGAACGTAGATAAACTGCACATAACATAAACTGGCCATAGGAATGCGAAGATGAACCGCTATTGTTACTAATGTTTAGCCAAATATCCTCACAGTCGCTCTCCCATTGGAACATTCGTTTAGAATTTAATTTTTTTGAGACAGCTGTTAATAGATTCAGGCGACAAAACTGATACTTTTATCATAATAGATGTCCACAGTTGTTTTGTGCATATAAGATTGCAGTTTGATGATCACACGGCGACCGTTCAATGAATAACAAATAATAAACGTTTGTTGCACTCTTATCATAGTGCGGCGGCGGCTACTTCTGGCTCACGCCGACGACATGCGCATCCAACACAGCCAATGTTTTAATTTCTTCCAGGATATTTTCAAAGCGTTTTATTTATTTTTAATAAATTTTTCTTATTATCTTTTTAACTATAGCCATAAGGTGTATATTGCCTAATGTACACCACTAGTTTTAAAAAAAAAATTAACTTTCCTTATGGAACATGGGCCGAAAAACGATTTTTTTTTTTGACCTTCAAAACAAAAGTGTGGATCAGCCGATCGATTTTCTATAGGAGTTCCATACATTTTTATCGTTTTCGACCCATTTTCCTTAGGGAAAGTTATTTAGTTTTATTATCAGAATACACTCGTAAAATTTTGTTAGTATGTGGGACACACAAGAATAAAAACACTGGATTGAAATGAACAATTTAATCAAAACGTAAAACGTGACGCTCTGTCAGTCGAAGATAGAAAAACGTCACCGCGACACATCAAACGCGAAAAGTAAAAAGCAGAGATCCAAAGAGACCGCGAGTCCCCACAAGTAATTAAAATCCAGTGGTTTATATTGTTGTAAATACCTATCTTGTAACTTTAATAATAAACTTTGTACATGTATAAAACCGACCCTTTTTTTACAACTACCTATTATCTACGGCCCGCGACTTTAACATCCTAAAGTTTGGCCCCCGAGTTTCCAAAGGTTGCCAATCCCTGATCTACTTATTAACATTATAATTTATAACACCCGCGGCTCCACCATTGTGGCTAAATATTTCATTTAGTTTCAAAGAAAAGTCTTCAAATCTCCAATTTTTAGGACTGTAGACTGTAGCTTCAAAACTGTGTATGTATTATAATAACAATTTATTTTTATAGGACGTGTTTACCTACGTATAGCCCAATCGTTTTACGGAGTTTTGTTTGGAGAGGTGGGGAGTAATTATGAATGGGACTCTCAAACTGTAACCGGCTACATTTAGTGACAAAAAGACTATCTGAAAACATATTTTAAAAAAATCACTGCGCATCATAGAAATCAAAATTGTATCTCCCAGGAGGCTTTTAACTTAATAATATTAATACCAATGCAATCATTTTAATTAGGTTTAACAATATCAACTATTTTTGAACAATAAAATAGGCATTGAAAAAAAAAAATAGGTATTCATCAGAAAATACTAATGTATTTTTCAAAGCCTTTTAAGTAGGCAAAAATATTTACACCACGTTTGAAGTAAGCTCGTATAATGGTACCTTAGATAAGCCTTAAAAATGTGAAAAAAATATTGTATAGAACGAGTTAAATATAAAAATCCATCAGTCCGTCGAAAACGGCGACCCCGCCAAAGTTTGGAAGTTTCTTAAGTCACTGGGTGTTGGTAAATCTCGTCAAGACTCAGTCCCTAATAACGTAAACTTAAACCTTCTAAATAAACACTTTTCTTCGTCGTCTGCCTTTAATGATGCAACAAAAACCAAAACTTTAAATTATCTTTCATCTATACCAACACCTGACTACCCTCCTTTTGTTTTTAGTCAAATCACTGCTTGTGATGTCAAGAAGCACATACTTTCTATTACTTCTAATGCCGTGGGAAGCGACAGTATTAGTCGTAAAATGATCATTCCCATACTGGATATCCTTAACCCTGTAATTTGTCACATCCTGAACACTTCCATGTCCACGGGCATATTTCCCTCCTCATGGAAAGATGCCCAAATAATACCTTTACCCAAAAAACCAAATCCTTCATTATTTTCCGAATATCGTCCTATCTCCATCCTCCCATTCCTATCTAAGGTTCTTGAGCGAGCCGTTCATCATCAGCTAAATCTATTTCTCACAAATAACTGCCTCTTGAATCCATTCCAGTCTGGGTTCCGTCCCGGTCATAGCACTGTGACGGCCCTGGTAAAGATTACTGATGATATCCGTCTAGGCATGGAAAATGGTCAACTCACTGTCCTAACACTGTTAGATTTCAGTAATGCATTCAATACTGTCGACTTCGATGTACTCTTGGGGCTTCTGTGTTCGCTTGGCATATCTCCAACGGTGATTGACTGGTTCAGTAGTTATCTTCACGGACGTCGGCAACGTATACGTATTGATGATAGATTGTCTGACTGGTGCAACACGACCGCTGGTGTTCCTCAAGGTGGCGTCTTATCCCCCCTCCTTTTTGCAATTTTTATTAACTCAATTTCTAAAAACATTTCTTCTTCCTACCACCTTTACGCAGATGATCTCCAAATATACACTCAATCTTCTTTGGATGACCTTTCACAAGCCATTTATACGACCAATGTTGAGTTAAATTATATAGCTGAATGGAGCAAGGAGTATGGGCTCAGGGTTAATCCGGACAAAACCAAAGTCATAATAGTTGGTAGCCGGTGGTTTATCTCCAGGATTGACTGGCAGTCGCTGCCCCAAATTCTATTTGATGGGATCCATATCCCCTTCAGCACTACAGTAAAAAATCTGGGAATCCAAATTGATCCATGTTTGTCCTGGGTTTCTCAACTTGAGATGGTAAATAGGAAAATGTTTGCTTCGGGAGGAGCACTGAGAAGACTCCGTAATTTTCTGCCGACTGCCACCAAAACTGCGCTTGCCCAATCTCTATTACTACCGGTCCTTGACTACGCCGATGTTGCTTACCTCGATCTCAATGAGGAGCAACTAAACAAACTTGAGCGGCTCCAGAACTTCTGTATTAGGTTCATATTTGGCCTTCGCAAGTATGACCACGTCTCTGAATTTCGTTCCAAGCTCAAGTGGCTTCCGATTCGTCTTCGTCGTAATCTCCATATTCTTTCCCTCTTGTACTCTGTCCTATTTCTCCCCTTAACCCCATCATATCTCAAGGACCGGTTCACATTCCTACATGCCACCCATGACCGTTTACTGCGCTCTGCTCAAACTTTGTTACTAGCTATTCCACGTCACACATCGTCCGCCTATGATAATTCGTTTACAGTGCAATCTGTTCGTTTATGGAATGACCTGCCTCTTACTATAAGACAAGCTCCCTCCCTGCCCGTTTTTAAAAAACGAGTAAGGGATCACTATCTCGCCCTTTGACTCATTGTTATTAAATTATTAATCTGACACTTTGATCCATTAGAGTTATTATATAATATATTTATTATTTATTGTTGGATATTTTGTATGTATATATTTATATATTATATATATAATATATATACCTGAAATGTATTGTAAGCTATATATTTTATATCTTATTACACCGCCATAGCAAGTTTTTTTACTTAAGAGTTCGTCCATCCCATGGTTGTCTGGAAGAAATCGCTTTTAGTGATAAGACCGCCATTTGTACTCTTACGTTCTTTTTATTCGTTTTTGTTACTGTATATTTTGGTGTGCAAATAAAGAATATTTATGTTATGTTATGTTATGTTAAATGCTAAATTTAAAATTTTTATATTTCTAATTTTTATATACAATCGAAAACCGGAGACACTTGATACGAAACGACAATTTCTTTAAAACCATAGGGAATATAGAGGGGAAGACAGGCAGAGGAAGACCTAGACAGATTTATCTAGCCCAAGTGAAGGAAAAGGTTGATGTCGTGTCGTATCAAGAACGCAAGAGACTAGCGGAAAAGATACAGGATTGGCGAATACTCCACCGACAAAAGAGTAGCTCTTAAATAAGATGATGATGATATTTCTAGGCTCAAATTGGGTCTTAAATACAATACCGAAAAAAATATCAATTCTTAATTCCCGGTTCAAGCCGTTAAATGACTGGGCTACTTTTTAGTTTCATGGGTTCACCACGTTCGCGTTGAGTCGAATAGGCCCGCCAATATACTTATATTACTCTTTGGGTCCGCCACATACATACGGAATTAGGTCCGCCCAAAGAGTAATAAAGTATATTAGAAAAGAGAACCCACTCGTGGCAACATTATGCATCCACCTTATGTCAAATTGAAGGCTAGCTAGCGCCATCTATGTTTCACCGACAATAATTCAACCTATACTATACATACCTACTTATATCTACTCATACCAATGGATATTATTGTTTTGAATGCTAGTTTTCGTTCAATCACGCACCGATCGAGTCAATCTAAACATTGGTAAGAGAACAGCAGAAACTCTAGAACATCACTAAATCGGCACGAAATGAGGGATTTTCCAGAAGAAAAAAAAAGTTAGTTCCTAATTTCTCAATAGATGGCGTTGACCAGAGAGGGGTCCAATAGGTATGAGCAAATATATTAATTATAAAAATACACAGTACAAGTTATTAACAATCTGGGTGTTATTGATGATCCAGTTGGTGTAATAATTGCCACGCCAGACTGTCAAACCAGAGTCCAATTTTTCGTCTATGGCTTTGCTTTTCATTCACGGAATCTGACGTACGATTTAAATATTTCCGGTTTATTTTTATTGAAATTCTGTTTCTGTTAGGTTTGTTATTGTTTCTCGTTTATTGTTCGTATTATTTATTCAAATTATATATTCAAAACGGATACGTAGCCACGTCTAATACTCGATTCGTTGTTGACGAACAATAACACTAAGATAGCTAAATAATAAACCAACAACAATAAGAAAGGGTTTGTACTGGGTATTTTTACTATGAATATTAATTAATATCTTTGCTCATTCCTATTGGACCCCTCTCTGGTCAAGTCCATCTATCGAGAAATTAGGAACTAACTTTTTTACTTTTTTTGCTTTTGGAAAATCCCTCATTGAACGAAAACTAAAAACAACCCGTACATTACGCAAGATAGGTAGCCAATTTGTGATTTTGTCAATTTGACATTGACATAGACAATAAAATCTTTTTTTTCATAGTTCTGCAAAATATTTAATAGATGGCAGCACATTCTATGTAAACTGAATCGGAAAAGCCACCAAAAGGCCACTGTCCTCCGCCTGGGTCCGCCACACACATACGGAATTGCGATCTGATTCAGGATTCAGTGTTGTCAACTATGGTTACAAAAAATAAAAGAGTGCTGTTTAAAGTCATGACGTTACGATGATGATTTGTAAATTGTATTTCAATATTATGCAACTATATCAAAGGACTATCGATAGTTTTAACATTAGACATAATCTGCATACAAAATGGCATGAACCATTAACACACAAGCGATATTTGAGCGATTTCGCAACTATACCGCAACGACGTCGCAACTTCACCGTCACGAAACCGTTTCGTTCCATCCAAAAATATTTGTTTGATATGATTGTAAATCTTTAAAAAATGCCACCTAAGACACCAAAAAATCACTAGATCTAGTGAAAAAATTCGTAAACGTTCGTAACGTAGTGAGTGTAACTCCTTAAAACACATTTTTCTCTCTCGCACTAATGTATACCAAATATCAAAAATATCAAATGACTAAAAATGGTCTATGTAGGTAGTCTCACTTACTCGCTCGATCAATCAATAGGATGAAAAATGCAGTTTAAAAATAGAAAACGCTACTGAATTGTATATATTTCTGTAAGTTAATACAACCAACATCTGTCTATCAACTTTTAATACCTAGCATATAACTGAGAAAAACATTTGAAAGGTTACTTTTCAGTTTTCACACCAAAAGGTTACCTTTTAATCTATTTCCGGTTACTTTTGACAAGATCCGGCTGGCAACACTGCCAAATTGGGGCAAACAAAAATGTTTACGACTTTCAAGTGTATTTTATCCGAAATAAGTTAATTTAGTTATTATGTCGTGGTTGATGTTTTCACGTCACATATTTAAGCATTCTTAGCTCAAGTGTATGGTTATGTTCTTCCTGTGCCTACCTAAAAGTATCTATAGAACGAGCTATATTCTCTATGTTGTTATGCTCGGTGACCACTAGGTATATAAAGGATAATAGAAGCAAGTTGAGTCTCAAGCATAGATTAATATGTATCTATACTATTATAGAACTGTAACAGGAAGTTTGTCTGTACATTGAGGATATTAACAAAAAAAAAGTTACGTTTTTAGGTGTCCCTGATTCCATTTCACCAATTTTTGGATTTTTTGTCTGTCTGTTTGTTTGTGTGTTTGTTTGTTTGTTTGTTTGTTTGAACGAGTATCACGCAAAAACTACAGAACCGATTTTGATGAAACTTTTTTGTTTGATAGCTAGATATGATCTGACTTAAAATCTGGTATATAATTTGTGCGGACGAAGTCGCGGGTTAACGCTCGTATTGGATATAGATAGGTAACTCGCCTTGAATTTTCGGACGTCCTAATTGCGTTGCCGCTTATAAGCACTAGGGGGCGCCACATTATGAAATAAATTGAAAAAGACGATCGGCCGACACGAGGATCGAACCTTAGCTACCCGGATCGTAAGCCAATTACTTGTTCTGTTATTCTGTTGTCTACACCGCTAGACCAACAAGACAGTGATTGATATGGGCGAAATCTCTCACTAATACAGCGCAGCGCGTAAGGTGTAGTGCGCTGTTACTCCGATATGAAGCCTAGTTCAACACATAGTGCTTCGAAACATAACCGATAGATGGCGGAAGCTGTCTATGGAAAATCAGCGTTCCACTTAGTTTGTACTAAGATAACATAGCATGGTCTCAAGTATTAAATTTTATTGTATTCTTGATACACCCGCTCACTGTGGACCTATTATTTTACTGACTACTGATTGAAAAAACCGAAAATGAAATCGAATATTAGGTATTTTATTTTACATTAAAACATAATTAACAACAGAACATATCTATATACAAGAGATAGAAAGTAAGGTGATAAGGAGATAAAGTTTAAACAATTTATATTGACTTACAGTAAAATATAATTTCTTATAATAATAAATAACATTTAACGCTCCCGTAGCCGAGTAACAAGATCACGCTCGCTGTGCGGCTTTACCAATCTGTAACTCTATTTTGTTGTCCAGCCGGTTCTCTCTTGTGGGATATACCATCTGAAATAAAATAATTTGTATAATTTTAATAATGTTGCATTAAGTTTATTATACCTATACTCCAAATAAGGACGACGAGATTTTCCAATTCCTATTTAGCTTTCTGGCCAATTCTGATTGTAAACACTTGAGAGTCGTTAGTAATTATTTATTTGCGGCACGGTCTGTAATAGTTGAGAGTTGAGGAAATTGTATATATTTGTTCCTAATTTCTAACGTATTACAACAAAATATAAACAAATTGTAGGTACACACGGCGACACATCAAGCTATACAAACCAACATAAGCTGGCCGCGCGTAGGTCGAGTAACGTATAACGTCGCGCGGCCAGCTTATGTTGGTTTTGTATAGCTTGATGTGTCGCCGTGCGTACACCTACGCTTATCTAAGTGGGACACAAAAGCAATACTTACTTACTACGTCGACTACAAAATTCTGAGGGCCAAAATAAAAAATATCACTTTTACACTTAAACAATTTACGGTCAATCCACCAAAAAATCACAATAAATTACAAAACAATGTTGATAAAGCTGCCCGATACTAACTTTTTCAAGATTGTTTTTTTTTATTTATGATTAATGGACTCTTGCTTGTGCGTTAGCACAACGGTAGTTCTTCTAGTTAGTTTGTGCACTGCATTTCCGCCAGTGTCAAGTGTTTATGGGAGAATCTATCCCAATCTCAGGGATTGTTTTTGGTCAAGAACAAGAGTTTGAGGATTGCGGAGCCTCGCGGCAGGCAAAAACGCGACGCGCGAAATCCACGCGAGACGTGTGCTCGGGTCAGAACCTGCAACGTGACTCCAAGATTGCTTTATTTGACATTTCAGACGCGCAGAAAACGGTTTGCTGCTGTCAAACACACGGTCATGGTACGAATTGTCCATACAAAAAAAAGGTGCACGGTTTTTGAACGCTGCCCTGCCGCAGGCCTGCTAATAGTAGTTGATGGTACGGAAAAGCGGGGCAGTTCTGATTAGGTCCTGCTATAAGAGCTCGTAGTAAGGTCCCAGGTTTATTCCGTATGTATGTGGCGGACCTTATTAAGGATGTATGTGGTGGGGCTAATACGTTTCATGGAAAACAAGGGAAAACAAAACCACGTAGGGCAACACTGTTAAATTTTTTGTCTATGACAAGGGGTTTTTGGCGGTAATTTGTCAGCTACGTTTGGAGTCCTCATATTTTTTTGAATTTTTATTGTTTATAGTGAGTTTTGGTTCGTAAAATTGGTGTTATTTTGTGTAACAAAATGTCGTGCAAGTGAACAATATACAGTTCAGTGAAATATGATGGTGTATGGGTTGTAAATAGGAAAAGTGTTCCGTCATTCATAGCGCGGCAAAGCGATCGGCTCACCTCTTTCCTGTGGACTTCTCTGCGTCTTTCGATTGTCTCCAAAAATTACAAAGAAGCGTCAAAACGTCGAACACTAACGTTTTAATTGCTATAAATAAGAGAATTTTATTGAAGTCATTCCATACATCGAGAATTGTATGGGATTTTTAACCCTTTACCTTGAATTGTATCAAAAATTTGTTTTGTCGCTCTGTAATTGTTGGTTTTCAGAAGCCGTAGCATGCTACACGTGATACTGCTGTATCACGTCTTTTATCTCGTTCGTTCACGCGCAAATAGAAAGAGAGCGAAGGTGTGATAGCGCTGTACAAACAAGAAACTAGAAACTTTTACACAAAACTAGAACTGGAAGACAGTAAAGTTGTGAACAAAAGTATTGAAAAATAAACAGAACAGAACAGTTTAATCATAGTTTTAGTTTTATTTTACTTTGTACAATAAATAAAAAAGCCTACTAAACACAAAAATTAAGATTAAGCAACTATATTAATTACAGCTAGAACTAAAACGACGAGAATTGAACTGCTGACGGCTATGGCACCGTCAGTATCATCTTCAGGTAAATTAATGTTAGGGTCAGGATTGTAACTGTAATCAATTACTCTACTTCTGACGATTTCTTTGTAGACTAGAGCTGACTTCTTTGGTACTCGAGTACGGTTCGGATCGTTCATGTCGATCTGGTAGAGGCCAAATCTTACGCTGAAAATAAGTTACAGGTTAAATTAGTTACGTAAGAATGACGACATTTTCTTTCCGTTGACATTTGAGCTCAACAAAAAAAATTCACTTTTTCCATATTTAGGTTTCAAGATGGAACGACTAGTCCAAGCACGTATCCAGACTTTTGTTTTGGGGGGGGAGGGGAAGTTTTCATACAAAATTTTAAAAGCTTTATATCTTCGTAATTATATAATAAATTGCAAATGGTATTTGTGACGCAGCATCTAGATTTTTTAAACTATTTTTCCATATATAAAATATTACTTTTATTAATTCCGTCTACGCGTATTGTGCGTCAAACTTTTGTATGGACTGAAACCACCTTAATATGCTGACACTTTTTAACTTGTCACATCCCGGCGAAGCGATATCGACCGTCGTCCATTGTTATTTTAAAGTCGGGATGTGACAGGTTAAAGGGATGATCATACCGTCAAACTGAACAACTTTCTCTATGGCACCAAAATCGAAATCGCGAAAAAAAATCAGCTCTTCCATACAAAACTGCAAACCTGATCGAACCAAATGTACGGGACAGCTGTTTTTTTTCTCGCGATTTCGATTTTGGTCCCATAGAGAAATTTGTTCAGTTTGATGGTCTTATCATCCCTTTGAAAAGTGTCAGCATATTAAGAAGATCCCTGTATAAATAAGCCGAGGATACCGTTTTTTTGGCACGCCTGAAGATGAAAGGCTGATGATGATGATGAGTCACTTAATCAGTCGAATATAATAATTTGACCAACTTACTCATATCCGAAACCCCATTCAAAATTATCCATCAAACTCCAAGCGAAGTAGCCTTTGATGTTGGCACCGTCCAAAACAGCTCGGAGCACACTATTCAAATAGCCCCTGAAATAGCTAACTCTTCCGTCATCGTCAAGACCATATCCTGACGAGCAGCCATTCTCTGTTATGTAGATGGGTACGTGGCTGTATTTATCTCTTAGGTAGATAAGAAGGCTGTACAGGCCTGGAGCATATTCCTATAAAGTAAATTGAGTTTATGTTAGTAGGTAGGTAGATACTATTATAATTATTATACAAGAGACCGAAGAGTTCCGTGTGGTGTCGGCCAAGAATAGCACCAAACCATTATCTCCCGCGGGTGTCGTAAAAAGCGACTAAGGGATCTACCGGAGAATGAGCAGCAGCATCCTCTGAGTACACACATTCAATCCAACTGCGATCGCCAACCCGCCTGCCAAGCGTGGCGATTATGGCAAATCCCCCCATTTTGGGGGAGGCTTATGTCCAGTAGTGGAAGTCTAACTGGCTGATATGATGATGATGAGACCGAAGAGTTCTCTAGTGACGACGTACTGAAAAGCGCAGCGTGGGTAGGCCCCACACAAGGCGAAACGATGACCCGGGCACCATTTTATAAACATGACAATTGTAATTTACATCCATTTACATCTAGTCCATGTTACTAGAGAATATAACATAATCCTACCCCCTGATAGAATCTGAAAAATATCACCAGACTTCGTGTGAATGGAGCGCGCTCCGAATTATGTTCCCAAAAGTTTTTACGCGGAAATATTTCAACAGATGAACGATTTAAATACTCAGTACTTTCTTACTTCCAATCCATTACTAGTTCTACTTTTCTATAACTTTTTAAGTTCTATAATAAATCTAAGTCTTGAAACTCACAGTTGTAAACCCATGGTAGGGCCATGATGCATCATAGTATGTGCCCACATTTTGGTCATTGTCTATCGATGGTACAACATGCATTTGATTGACAGAGGAATTCCTGTATACAATCACACTAGTGTAGTGATTCAAGCCAAGGAAGTCGGCTGAACCCTTTATGTACTGAATTTGTTCTTCAGTTAATGGCCTCAGTCTAGAAGAACTTAATCCTTCATTAGCGCTGGCTGCTGCAACTCTGTCGATCAATAATTGTGGGTAGTTTCCTTCTTCTGAATATACAGGGTGGAGATAATATTCAAGCTGTAAAGAAGAGAATATAAAGGGTGCTTAGTATGCGGAACTCGAAGCTTAGATTGAAAGATATAACAATGTATGCAAGCACGTGTCCAGGAGGGGATAGGTAGGATTTATCCCCCCCCCCCCCCCCCCAATTTGATTATTTCTATGGAACAGCGGAAATTTTTCACTGTTTTTCAATTAAAATCTCCTCCCCCCCCAAAGAATGTCCCCGTCCTCCTCGGACCCAAAGTCAAGATACGTCCTTGAATATAAGATGTTTAATCCCATCCAGAATAATATTGCATTTACTACCTATGGCATTCGCATATCACGACAAATTCCCCGAGGGGGTAGTCAGAGATATTCTGAAAACTCTTCCACGTTTCACTAGTAGCAGTAGCACCAAGAACTCTGTCCAATGTGACGAGTAGTGAGCCCATCGCCACTTATAATGGACAGTGGGTACAATACATGCATCGATATGGAAGCATGAAAGTTTCCTCACGATGTTTTCCTTCACCGAAAAGCCAGCGGTGTTACAAATCGTACATAAATTCCGAAAAACTCGTTGGTGCAAGTCGGCCTGGACGGGGATCGAACCATCGCCTCCCGCACGGCAGGCTAGGTGTCTCGCCTCTGGACCACCACGGCTTCTTTTGATAGTGCAGGGTAATTTACTACCTATGATAGTTCAGAGGTTTTATCGGTCATAAGTGAGAAGCGTAAAAAAAGGATCCAAGCATCGTAAAAATGTTGCTATCTATATTGCTAATGCAATAAATAACGATAAATAACTATTATGATTATTCGGATTAATTAATAAATTATTGTTAGTTATATTGTGAGGCGGGCACATGCGCTAACGAATGTTCAAATTGCATTCGTAATATGATATAATTGCAACGTTTTGCGCTTCGGGATCAAAACAGGTAAATTATAGAAGCCAAGGAAATACTACACTTCAGCAGCAATAGATCTTATTCGGTAAAATCGTGATCGATGTTCGCAAAGGTAGGTAATTAAAATAGGTACTGAATCAGCTTGCACATGTCTTTTCTCAAGGGCACTTGTTTATGCGCCCTCGTTGAAATGTTCTACCTAAATTTAAAAAAAAAACGACGAAAAAGCTGGATAGCTATTAAATTTTTCATTACATACGCTACAAAGTCATTACATACTCACATAACTAACGACTGTATCTCCGTGTGTTCATTTAGAATTTTTGCTAAAAACTACTAAGCACGGTGAGATTTATTCCTCCCTCCCCCAGAAACAAAACTCAGGACTGCTGTTTTTGAACATCACATGATCAAATCGGCAGTAGAAAGATGCATAATTTGCTGCTACTGCTGATTACAACGTAAGATGTTTAAAAAATCGCACTTTTAACACACAAATACACCACCTTTTTATTATACACTTACTTGGAAAGCTTCAAAGTCGCGTGCTGCTTGAGCATCTCCCTCGTTCAGTGCAAATCCCCACTGCATGCTTATGACAAAACCGACTTTACCGCCTTGACGGGCTCTGAACTCATCATCGTAAATATGGTATGCTCTAGCATTCGCTAACAATATATTTCTACCGCATTCATAAAATCCCACTCCAGGGGAATTAATCAAAGGAGCATGACGGGCATAACCGTAGCCATAGTAGCAATGTATGTAAGGCTCATTAATTGTCATCCAATCTTTTACTCTATCACCGAAATTTTGATACATGACCCTTGCGTAATCACCAAACCAATCGACGATGTCTTCGTTTAGCCATCCGCCTTGCTCGTTTAAATTCTGCGGCAGATCCCAGTGGTACAAAGTCACAAAAGGAGTAATTCCATTTGCCAAGAGTTCGTCTATCAGAGCGTTGTAATAAGCTATTCCTAGAGGATTCACGTAGTCGGGGCGACCATACGGCATTACCCTGGGCCAGGATATAGAGAATCTATAATTTTTGACTCCCAATTCCTTGAGCATTTCAACATCTCGTTTGTAGTGATAGTAAGAGTTCGCTGCTGTATCGCCATTGCTTCTGTCAGAAATCATGTCAGGTCTGGTGCGGACTAAGTGGTCCCACATTGACCATCCTTTGCCTGTAAAAGATACCTCGGCATAAATTCCAAAGAGTATTTCCACTACCGTAGGGTCTGAATCAGATAAATTGCCGGTATATGAATTCAGATATATGAAGGTATAATAATTTCATGATGATTTCGGGTGTAAAATTAAAAAATAGCACACCTGGAAGGAATTCCCCTGCGCCGATGCCCAAGATTGCATCCAGAATAAGCATAAAGTTGTTCAGTATCATAGGTATCACCCCTTAACTTAAAGTAAATGCAACTGTCGACCCTAACATTCTGTATACGTTCAAGGTTCTTTTATTTTATGTTGTTTTATACTATGTGTTCATAAGAAGCAATTTGTACCTATAGTAGACAATTTTGCGTAATTACCGTCTGTGTTCCAGGCACCTTCAATTTGGTACGCAGACGTTGCAGAGCCAAATTCAAAATCACTTGGAAATCTTGCTGCTGCTTGCCGCTTGTCTCTGGCAGCAGTAGCATTGGCTGCAACTAGCCTGAATTAAAGAGGGCACTATAAAATACAGGGTGTAATTTAGTGGTGCTTCAAACAGAACAACTTTCAAATATTCGGAATTTGGGGGGGGGGGATATTCCACCCCCCCTGGATACGTGCCTGAACTGAACGGTAAAAGGACTCTTAAGAATGAATGAAACTTGAATACACTTAGTAAATTCGGCTTACCATGAAAGTACAATAAAGACTATCTTAGACACTACCATTGTACCTTAAAATATTGACACAAATACATTTTTTTTTTTTTGGTTCTTATATATTAGGTACTTATACTTATCGTAAATTGCATTTCCCACCTCACATGTGCTATTTATCATAATATTTATAATTACTTTTCATGTTATCACATAATTATGTACTTAATTGATATAGTTCTATTCATATATCAATTAAGTACATAATTATGTGATTACAAATATTCTGATTAATTATTTAAAATAGTCTTATGATCTACATCATACATGGACAACGCCCGGCCCGGCCCGGTCACGACCCGCCCCGGCTTTTGATCCGGCCCGCGAAAGATTTTAAAATCAATCATTTAAAATCAATGTTCTCGGTTCACGCCAACAAGGGATTGAGAGGGACATTCTTCTCATTTTTTATTTATTTTTAATTTTCTTTATTGATTTCCCAATAGTTGTTACAACACTAATACAATACAACAATATATTATTTTGAGAAACATTTAAGATAAATGTACAACTAATTATAAGGAAATACAGCATGCACTGAAACAAACATATTAACAAGTTTACTTAGATTAATGGTACATTTACTTACTATTAATTAAATTACATACACAGTACAACTGTTCCGATCCCAAAAGTCTTTTTAAAGAGCTTATTCGTCCCAATCAAGACACACTAATAATACTTAAGTACTTAAGCCAAATAATTTATCAAAAAAAATTATAATTTATCCTAAACTGTCAGCAAGGCAACAACTTTCATCTATGCAAAACGGGAGAGGGAAACAGTTTAGCATCAAAAACTCATCAAGTAGCTACACACACGTAATCAAGAAAATTACTTACTACGAAACGCATTTCTGCGTAACATGGCTAACGAGTCGAAAAAAAACATCAGCGGAAGCACTACAATCGTTATATCACAGAGTTGTAACCCAAAACTGTTCTCCTCGGAGGAGGAGCCATCGGAGAAATACGATTACGGGGATACCTAGCCGGAGCACAGAATCTAAATCGACAGAGCATTTTTCATTTCATTTTCATTTTCATTTATTCATATAGACAACAATACATCATACATTTCACACCTTAGACAATAGTGATAATAAAGAGTGACTTGGCTTAGATGAACGTTTTTTTTTTTTTTTTAATATTTTTGTCTAGGCGTTGCAATAGCAATCCAGGATGACCAAAGAGGTCTGTGCCAGGATTAACTATTCTTCCATGATTAAAAGGTCATGCAGAGTTAACGCAGAGTAATTATTATTGACATGCAAATATTATATAATTATTATGTATATTTATTTACCAATCTTTTTTAATAAAATTAGAGATACCAAAAAAAAAAAAAATTATTATTTTTATTTTTTTGGGGACTGTCTATCATGCCTCTAAGAACTTTATACATAAAAGAGAGGTCAAATAAGTCACGTCTCATTGCAAGAGTTCTCATTTTAAACCGCTCGAGTCTCTTTTCATAATCCGTACTTTTCTTTGCAATTCCCACTGAATAGGCTAGGTGCCATAGGAATCTTTTTTGTAGCCTCTCCAGTCTCAATGAGTGAGTAGTGTAATGTGGACGTCATACGGGACTACAATATTCCAGGATACTCCGTACAAGGTTGTTATAAAGCAATATCTTTACCCTACTTCTTCTAAATACTTTGCTATTTCTAATAACGAAACCTAACATTCTGGAAGCCCTATTGAGAATACTTTCCGTATTGGGTAGGAATGTCAGTTTTCTATCCAAAATTATACCCAGGTCCCTAATAGATTCCAACTCCTGTAGAACTGTACCGCCAACACTGTAACTAGACTGAATGATGTTATGCTTCCTAGTGAATTTAATATAATAGCATTTTGTAAGAATGAGCTCCATAGAATTACGCTTGCACCAATCGAAAAGATTATCTAAATCAGTCTGAAAAAGAGTTACGTCATTAAGAGTACTAATAGTTCTGGCTATTTTCAAGTCATCTGCAAATAGAAATGGCGTAGAAGACAAAAAACAAGCTGGTATATCATTGATGAAAATATTAAACAGCACTGGTCCGAGATGTGATCCTTGTGGTACACCGGAAGTAATACCAAACGTGTCTGACTTGAATCCATTAACAAAAACATAAAATGAACGGTTTTCTAAATACGACTTGATCCATCCGAGCAAAGATCCAGAAAAGCCATAAATTGACATTTTACTTACCAATATGTTGTGAGATACACGGTCAAAGGCCTTGCTGAAGTCTGTATAAATTACATCAGTTTGTTTATTACTGTCCATAACTTCCACGAGCCCCTCCACAAAAGATACCAGGTTGGTGCAAGTAGATCTAGCTTTAACAAATCCATGCTGATGTGGGGTTAAGAAGTTTCTAAAATGGCTTTGAATGTAGGGACAAACTAAGGATTCGAACACCTTTGCCAACGTAGATAGAATAGATATTGGTCTATAATTAGAAACCAAAGCGTCGTCAGCTTTATAAACGGGCACTACTTTAGCCAGTTTCCATGCTTGCGGAAAGATCGGAGAAAGTGTGCAAAGATTTGTTTAAAATTAGATGAAGTGGTGTAACTAGACTGATTGCACAACACTTAACAAAGATGGGTGGCAAGCCGTCCGAACCTGCCCCTTTAGTAACATCAAGAAAATCTAGTTTTTTCTCAATCATATCACGCGTTATACTAAAAGATGAGAAACATTCACTGTTCACACCAATCTCTCTCATCCACTCAGACAGAAAACTCGAGTCGTTGGGTATGTTAGATGGCTGGCTGTAAACTGATCTAATTGATCTGTGTAAACTGATGAAAATTGTGTACCAAACTAGATGAAATTCTGTCATTGCAGATGGGTAGGTACCAGCGCCACCTCGTTTAGATTTGATGAACCACAAGAAGATTTTAGGATTCGAGGTTATCTTATTTTCCATATCTTTAATGTACAGATTATAGCAGCAAATTGACAGTTTCTCACAGCGCTTCCTCAGTAATTCAAATGATATTTTATCCAAAGGGTTTTTATATTTCTGATAACGGCGCCTAAAGGATTTTTTTTCCCGCATTAACCTAATCAAATTATTATTAAACCAAGGAGGGAATTTTTTATTTTTGTATTTTACATAGGGCACAAACATACAAACTGCCTCTCGAGTAATCTCATAAAACCTATCCAACATTAGATCAACATTCATGAGACCAGCAAACTGTTCGCTCCAATCAATTTTCCGAAGATGCTTGTTTATGGAAACATAATCTGCCTTTCTGAAATTTAGTCTTTCGTTTACATTACCCGTTGGCAATCCATCTTTCTCCCTCAAAGGCAGGCGCAATTCTAGAGGGGGGTGATATTGATCTACAATGCTTAAAACATCCGAAGCACTAGCAACTGCACACTGTGGAATGTCCGTTGGGAACAAAGTTGCACTGATGAAGACCAATCAAATTCACGAAATCAATGAGAAGTTGTGCCATGAAGTGACCTTCGTATGCATTAGAATTGTTGTTGACCTGCTGCCAATTTATGGAACTTAAATTAAAATCGCCAAGAATACAAGTTTTGAGATCATGTCTTTCAGACACCACATTACAATAAGATAGGAAGAGTTCAAGAATGTTCTTGTCAAGGGGAGAACGTAGATAAACTGCACATAACATAAACTGGCCAAAGGAATGCGAAGATGAACCGCTATTGTTACTAATGTTTAGCCAAATATCCTCACAGTCGCTCTCCCATTGGAACATTCGTTTAGAATTTAATTTTTTTGAGACAGCTGTTAATAGATTCAGGCGACAAAACTGACACTTTTATCATAATAGATGTCCACAGTTGTTTTGTGCATATAAGATTGCAGTTTGATGATCACACGGCGACCGTTCAATGAATAACAAATAATAAACGTTTGTTGCACTCTTATCATAGTGCGGCGGCGGCTACTTCTGGCTCACGCCGACGACATGCGCATCCAACACAGCCAATGTTTTAATTTCTTCCAGGATATTTTCAAAGCGTTTTATTTATTTTTAATAAATTTTTCTTATTATCTTTTTAACTATAGCCATAAGGTGTATATTGCCTAATGTACACCACTAGTTTTTAAAAAAAAAATTAACTTTCCTTATGGAACATGGGCCGAAAAACGATTTTTTTTTTGACCTTCAAAACAAAAGTGTGGATCAGCCGATCGATTTTCTATAGGAGTTCCATACATTTTTATCGTTTTCGACCCATTTTCCTTAGGGAAAGTTATTTAGTTTTATTATCAGAATACACTCGTAAAATTTTGTTAGTATGTGGGACACACAAGAATAAAAACACTGGATTGAAATGAACAATTTAATCAAAACGTAAAACGTGACGCTCTGTCAGTCGAAGATAGAAAAACGTCACCGCGACACATCAAACGCGAAAAGTAAAAAGCAGAGATCCAAAGAGACCGCGAGTCCCCACAAGTAATTAAAATCCAGTGGTTTATATTGTTGTAAATACCTATCTTGTAACTTTAATAATAAACTTTGTACATGTATAAAACCGACCCTTTTTTTACAACTACCTATTATCTACGGCCCGCGACTTTAACATCCTAAAGTTTGGCCCCCGAGTTTCCAAAGGTTGCCAATCCCTGATCTACTTATTAACATTATAATTTATAACACCCGCGGCTCCACCATTGTGGCTAAATATTTCATTTAGTTTCAAAGAAAAGTCTTCAAATCTCCAATTTTTAGGACTGTAGACTGTAGCTTCAAAACTGTGTATGTATTATAATAACAATTTATTTTTATAGGACGTGTTTACCTACGTATAGCCCAATCGTTTTACGGAGTTTTGTTTGGAGAGGTGGGGAGTAATTATGAATGGGACTCTCAAACTGTAACCGGCTACATTTAGTGACAAAAAGACTATCTGAAAACATATTTTAAAAAAATCACTGCGCATCATAGAAATCAAAATTGTATCTCCCAGGAGGCTTTTAACTTAATAATATTAATACCAATGCAATCATTTTAATTAGGTTTAACAATATCAACTATTTTTGAACAATAAAATAGGCATTGAAAAAAAAAATAGGTATTCATCAGAAAATACTAATGTATTTTTCAAAGCCTTTTAAGTAGGCAAAAATATTTACACCACGTTTGAAGTAAGCTCGTATAATGGTACCTTAGATAAGCCTTAAAAATGTGAAAAAAATATTGTATAGAACGAGTTAAATATAAAAATCCATCAGTCCGTCGAAAACGGCGACCCCGCCAAAGTTTGGAAGTTTCTTAAGTCACTGGGTGTTGGTAAATCTCGTCAAGACTCAGTCCCTAATAACGTAAACTTAAACCTTCTAAATAAACACTTTTCTTCGTCGTCTGCCTTTAATGATGCAACAAAAACCAAAACTTTAAATTATCTTTCATCTATACCAACACCTGACTACCCTCCTTTTGTTTTTAGTCAAATCACTGCTTGTGATGTCAAGAAGCACATACTTTCTATTACTTCTAATGCCGTGGGAAGCGACAGTATTAGTCGTAAAATGATCATTCCCATACTGGATATCCTTAACCCTGTAATTTGTCACATCCTGAACACTTCCATGTCCACGGGCATATTTCCCTCCTCATGGAAAGATGCCCAAATAATACCTTTACCCAAAAAACCAAATCCTTCATTATTTTCCGAATATCGTCCTATCTCCATCCTCCCATTCCTATCTAAGGTTCTTGAGCGAGCCGTTCATCATCAGCTAAATCTATTTCTCACAAATAACTGCCTCTTGAATCCATTCCAGTCTGGGTTCCGTCCCGGTCATAGCACTGTGACGGCCCTGGTAAAGATTACTGATGATATCCGTCTAGGCATGGAAAATGGTCAACTCACTGTCCTAACACTGTTAGATTTCAGTAATGCATTCAATACTGTCGACTTCGATGTACTCTTGGGGCTTCTGTGTTCGCTTGGCATATCTCCAACGGTGATTGACTGGTTCAGTAGTTATCTTCACGGACGTCGGCAACGTATACGTATTGATGATAGATTGTCTGACTGGTGCAACACGACCGCTGGTGTTCCTCAAGGTGGCGTCTTATCCCCCCTCCTTTTTGCAATTTTTATTAACTCAATTTCTAAAAACATTTCTTCTTCCTACCACCTTTACGCAGATGATCTCCAAATATACACTCAATCTTCTTTGGATGACCTTTCACAAGCCATTTATACGACCAATGTTGAGTTAAATTATATAGCTGAATGGAGCAAGGAGTATGGGCTCAGGGTTAATCCGGACAAAACCAAAGTCATAATAGTTGGTAGCCGGTGGTTTATCTCCAGGATTGACTGGCAGTCGCTGCCCCAAATTCTATTTGATGGGATCCATATCCCCTTCAGCACTACAGTAAAAAATCTGGGAATCCAAATTGATCCATGTTTGTCCTGGGTTTCTCAACTTGAGATGGTAAATAGGAAAATGTTTGCTTCGGGAGGAGCACTGAGAAGACTCCGTAATTTTCTGCCGACTGCCACCAAAACTGCGCTTGCCCAATCTCTATTACTACCGGTCCTTGACTACGCCGATGTTGCTTACCTCGATCTCAATGAGGAGCAACTAAACAAACTTGAGCGGCTCCAGAACTTCTGTATTAGGTTCATATTTGGCCTTCGCAAGTATGACCACGTCTCTGAATTTCGTTCCAAGCTCAAGTGGCTTCCGATTCGTCTTCGTCGTAATCTCCATATTCTTTCCCTCTTGTACTCTGTCCTATTTCTCCCCTTAACCCCATCATATCTCAAGGACCGGTTCACATTCCTACATGCCACCCATGACCGTTTACTGCGCTCTGCTCAAACTTTGTTACTAGCTATTCCACGTCACACATCGTCCGCCTATGATAATTCGTTTACAGTGCAATCTGTTCGTTTATGGAATGACCTGCCTCTTACTATAAGACAAGCTCCCTCCCTGCCCGTTTTTAAAAAACGAGTAAGGGATCACTATCTCGCCCTTTGACTCATTGTTATTAAATTATTAATCTGACACTTTGATCCATTAGAGTTATTATATAATATATTTATTATTTATTGTTGGATATTTTGTATGTATATATTTATATATTATATATATAATATATATACCTGAAATGTATTGTAAGCTATATATTTTATATCTTATTACACCGCCATAGCAAGTTTTTTTACTTAAGAGTTCGTCCATCCCATGGTTGTCTGGAAGAAATCGCTTTTAGTGATAAGACCGCCATTTGTACTCTTACGTTCTTTTTATTCGTTTTTGTTACTGTATATTTTGGTGTGCAAATAAAGAATATTTATGTTATGTTATGTTATGTTAAATGCTAAATTTAAAATTTTTATATTTCTAATTTTTATATACAATCGAAAACCGGAGACACTTGATACGAAACGACAATTTCTTTAAAACCATAGGGAATATAGAGGGGAAGACAGGCAGAGGAAGACCTAGACAGATTTATCTAGCCCAAGTGAAGGAAAAGGTTGATGTCGTGTCGTATCAAGAACGCAAGAGACTAGCGGAAAAGATACAGGATTGGCGAATACTCCACCGACAAAAGAGTAGCTCTTAAATAAGATGATGATGATATTTCTAGGCTCAAATTGGGTCTTAAATACAATACCGAAAAAAATATCAATTCTTAATTCCCGGTTCAAGCCGTTAAATGACTGGGCTACTTTTTAGTTTCATGGGTTCACCACGTTCGCGTTGAGTCGAATAGGCCCGCCAATATACTTATATTACTCTTTGGGTCCGCCACATACATACGGAATTAGGTCCGCCCAAAGAGTAATAAAGTATATTAGAAAAGAGAACCCACTCGTGGCAACATTATGCATCCACCTTATGTCAAATTGAAGGCTAGCTAGCGCCATCTATGTTTCACCGACAATAATTCAACCTATACTATACATACCTACTTATATCTACTCATACCAATGGATATTATTGTTTTGAATGCTAGTTTTCGTTCAATCACGCACCGATCGAGTCAATCTAAACATTGGTAAGAGAACAGCAGAAACTCTAGAACATCACTAAATCGGCACGAAATGAGGGATTTTCCAGAAGAAAAAAAAAGTTAGTTCCTAATTTCTCAATAGATGGCGTTGACCAGAGAGGGGTCCAATAGGTATGAGCAAATATATTAATTATAAAAATACACAGTACAAGTTATTAACAATCTGGGTGTTATTGATGATCCAGTTGGTGTAATAATTGCCACGCCAGACTGTCAAACCAGAGTCCAATTTTTCGTCTATGGCTTTGCTTTTCATTCACGGAATCTGACGTACGATTTAAATATTTCCGGTTTATTTTTATTGAAATTCTGTTTCTGTTAGGTTTGTTATTGTTTCTCGTTTATTGTTCGTATTATTTATTCAAATTATATATTCAAAACGGATACGTAGCCACGTCTAATACTCGATTCGTTGTTGACGAACAATAACACTAAGATAGCTAAATAATAAACCAACAACAATAAGAAAGGGTTTGTACTGGGTATTTTTACTATGAATATTAATTAATATCTTTGCTCATTCCTATTGGACCCCTCTCTGGTCAAGTCCATCTATCGAGAAATTAGGAACTAACTTTTTTACTTTTTTTGCTTTTGGAAAATCCCTCATTGAACGAAAACTAAAAACAACCCGTACATTACGCAAGATAGGTAGCCAATTTGTGATTTTGTCAATTTGACATTGACATAGACAATAAAATCTTTTTTTTCATAGTTCTGCAAAATATTTAATAGATGGCAGCACATTCTATGTAAACTGAATCGGAAAAGCCACCAAAAGGCCACTGTCCTCCGCCTGGGTCCGCCACACACATACGGAATTGCGATCTGATTCAGGATTCAGTGTTGTCAACTATGGTTACAAAAAATAAAAGAGTGCTGTTTAAAGTCATGACGTTACGATGATGATTTGTAAATTGTATTTCAATATTATGCAACTATATCAAAGGACTATCGATAGTTTAACATTAGACATAATCTGCATACAAAATGGCATGAACCATTAACACACAAGCGATATTTGAGCGATTTCGCAACTATACCGCAACGACGTCGCAACTTCACCGTCACGAAACCGTTTCGTTCCATCCAAAAATATTTGTTTGATATGATTGTAAATCTTTAAAAAATGCCACCTAAGACACCAAAAAATCACTAGATCTAGTGAAAAAATTCGTAAACGTTCGTAACGTAGTGAGTGTAACTCCTTAAAACACATTTTTCTCTCTCGCACTAATGTATACCAAATATCAAAAATATCAAATGACTAAAAATGGTCTATGTAGGTAGTCTCACTTACTCGCTCGATCAATCAATAGGATGAAAAATGCAGTTTAAAAATAGAAAACGCTACTGAATTGTATATATTTCTGTAAGTTAATACAACCAACATCTGTCTATCAACTTTTAATACCTAGCATATAACTGAGAAAAACATTTGAAAGGTTACTTTTCAGTTTTCACACCAAAAGGTTACCTTTTAATCTATTTCCGGTTACTTTTGACAAGATCCGGCTGGCAACACTGCCAAATTGGGGCAAACAAAAATGTTTACGACTTTCAAGTTTATTTTATCCGAAATAAGTTAATTTAGTTATTATGTCGTGGTTGATGTTTTCACGTCACATATTTAAGCATTCTTAGCTCAAGTGTATGGTTATGTTCTTCCTGTGCCTACCTAAAAGTATCTATAGAACGAGCTATATTCTCTATGTTGTTATGCTCGGTGACCACTAGGTATATAAAGGATAATAGAAGCAAGTTGAGTCTCAAGCATAGATTAATATGTATCTATACTATTATAGAACTGTAACAGGAAGTTTGTCTGTACATTGAGGATATTAACAAAAAAAAAGTTACGTTTTTAGGTGTCCCTGATTCCATTTCACCAATTTTTGGATTTTTTGTCTGTCTGTTTGTTTGTGTGTTTGTTTGTTTGTTTGAACGAGTATCACGCAAAAACTACAGAACCGATTTTGATGAAACTTTTTTGTTTGATAGCTAGATATGATCTGACTTAAAATCTGGTATATAATTTGTGCGGACGAAGTCGCGGGTTAACGCTCGTATTGGATATAGATAGGTAACTCGCCTTGAATTTTCGGACGTCCTAATTGCGTTGCCGCTTATAAGCACTAGGGGGCGCCACATTATGAAATAAATTGAAAAAGACGATCGGCCGACACGAGGATCGAACCTTAGCTACCCGGATCGTAAGCCAATTACTTGTTCTGTTATTCTGTTGTCTACACCGCTAGACCAACAAGACAGTGATTGATATGGGCGAAATCTCTCACTAATACAGCGCAGCGCGTAAGGTGTAGTGCGCTGTTACTCCGATATGAAGCCTAGTTCAACACATAGTGCTTCGAAACATAACCGATAGATGGCGGAAGCTGTCTATGGAAAATCAGCGTTCCACTTAGTTTGTACTAAGATAACATAGCATGGTCTCAAGTATTAAATTTTATTGTATTCTTGATACACCCGCTCACTGTGGACCTATTATTTTACTGACTACTGATTGAAAAAACCGAAAATGAAATCGAATATTAGGTATTTTATTTTACATTAAAACATAATTAACAACAGAACATATCTATATACAAGAGATAGAAAGTAAGGTGATAAGGAGATAAAGTTTAAACAATTTATATTGACTTACAGTAAAATATAATTTCTTATAATAATAAATAACATTTAACGCTCCCGTAGCCGAGTAACAAGATCACGCTCGCTGTGCGGCTTTACCAATCTGTAACTCTATTTTGTTGTCCAGCCGGTTCTCTCTTGTGGGATATACCATCTGAAATAAAATAATTTGTATAATTTTAATAATGTTGCATTAAGTTTATTATACCTATACTCCAAATAAGGACGACGAGATTTTCCAATTCCTATTTAGCTTTCTGGCCAATTCTGATTGTAAACACTTGAGAGTCGTTAGTAATTATTTATTTGCGGCACGGTCTGTAATAGTTGAGAGTTGAGGAAATTGTATATATTTGTTCCTAATTTCTAACGTATTACAACAAAATATAAACAAATTGTAGGTACACACGGCGACACATCAAGCTATACAAACCAACATAAGCTGGCCGCGCGTAGGTCGAGTAACGTATAACGTCGCGCGGCCAGCTTATGTTGGTTTTGTATAGCTTGATGTGTCGGCGTGCGTACACCTACGCTTATCTAAGTGGGACACAAAAGCAATACTTACTTACTACGTCGACTACAAAATTCTGAGGGCCAAAATAAAAAATATCACTTTTACACTTAAACAATTTACGGTCAATCCACCAAAAATTCACAATAAATTACAAAACAATGTTGATAAAGCTGCCCGATACTAACTTTTTCAAGATTGTTTTTTTTATTTATGATTAATGGACTCTTGCTTGTGCGTTAGCACAACGGTAGTTCTTCTAGTTAGTTTGTGCACTGCATTTCCGCCAGTGTCAAGTGTTTATGGGAGAATCTATCCCAATCTCAGGGATTGTTTTTGGTCAAGAACAAGAGTTTGAGGATTGCGGAGCCTCGCGGCAGGCAAAAACGCGACGCGCGAAATCCACGCGAGACGTGTGCTCGGGTCAGAACCTGCAACGTGACTCCAAGATTGCTTTATTTGACATTTCAGACGCGCAGAAAACGGTTTGCTGCTGTCAAACACACGGTCATGGTACGAATTGTCCATACAAAAAAAAGGTGCACGGTTTTTGAACGCTGCCCTGCCGCAGGCCTGCTAATAGTAGTTGATGGTACGGAAAAGCGGGGCAGTTCTGATTAGGTCCTGCTATAAGAGCTCGTAGTAAGGTCCCAGGTTTATTCCGTATGTATGTGGCGGACCTTATTAAGGATGTATGTGGTGGGGCTAATACGTTTCATGGAAAACAAGGGAAAACAAAACCACGTAGGGCAACACTGTTAAATTTTTTGTCTATGACAAGGGGTTTTTGGCGGTAATTTGTCAGCTACGTTTGGAGTCCTCATATTTTTTTGAATTTTTATTGTTTATAGTGAGTTTTGGTTCGTAAAATTGGTGTTATTTTGTGTAACAAAATGTCGTGCAAGTGAACAATATACAGTTCAGTGAAATATGATGGTGTATGGGTTGTAAATAGGAAAAGTGTTCCGTCATTCATAGCGCGGCAAAGCGATCGGCTCACCTCTTTCCTGTGGACTTCTCTGCGTCTTTCGATTGTCTCCAAAAATTACAAAGAAGCGTCAAAACGTCGAACACTAACGTTTTAATTGCTATAAATAAGAGAATTTTATTGAAGTCATTCCATACATCGAGAATTGTATGGGATTTTTAACCCTTTACCTTGAATTGTATCAAAAATTTGTTTTGTCGCTCTGTAATTGTTGGTTTTCAGAAGCCGTAGCATGCTACACGTGATACTGCTGTATCACGTCTTTTATCTCGTTCGTTCACGCGCAAATAGAAAGAGAGCGAAGGTGTGATAGCGCTGTACAAACAAGAAACTAGAAACTTTTACACAAAACTAGAACTGGAAGACAGTAAAGTTGTGAACAAAAGTATTGAAAAATAAACAGAACAGAACAGTTTAATCATAGTTTTAGTTTTATTTTACTTTGTACAATAAATAAAAAAGCCTACTAAACACAAAAATTAAGATTAAGCAACTATATTAATTACAGCTAGAACTAAAACGACGAGAATTGAACTGCTGACGGCTATGGCACCGTCAGTATCATCTTCAGGTAAATTAATGTTAGGGTCAGGATTGTAACTGTAATCAATTACTCTACTTCTGACGATTTCTTTGTAGACTAGAGCTGACTTCTTTGGTACTCGAGTACGGTTCGGATCGTTCATGTCGATCTGGTAGAGGCCAAATCTTACGCTGAAAATAAGTTACAGGTTAAATTAGTTACGTAAGAATGACGACATTTTCTTTCCGTTGACATTTGAGCTCAACAAAAAAAATTCACTTTTTCCATATTTAGGTTTCAAGATGGAACGACTAGTCCAAGCACGTATCCAGACTTTTGTTTTGGGGGGGGAGGGGAAGTTTTCATACAAAATTTTAAAAGCTTTATATCTTCGTAATTATATAATAAATTGCAAATGGTATTTGTGACGCAGCATCTAGATTTTTTAAACTATTTTTCCATATATAAAATATTACTTTTATTAATTCCGTCTACGCGTATTGTGCGTCAAACTTTTGTATGGACTGAAACCACCTTAATATGCTGACACTTTTTAACTTGTCACATCCCGGCGAAGCGATATCGACCGTCGTCCATTGTTATTTTAAAGTCGGGATGTGACAGGTTAAAGGGATGATCATACCGTCAAACTGAACAACTTTCTCTATGGCACCAAAATCGAAATCGCGAAAAAAAATCAGCTCTTCCATACAAAACTGCAAACCTGATCGAACCAAATGTATGGGACAGCTGTTTTTTTTCTCGCGATTTCGATTTTGGTCCCATAGAGAAATTTGTTCAGTTTGATGGTCTTATCATCCCTTTGAAAAGTGTCAGCATATTAAGAAGATCCCTGTATAAATAAGCCGAGGATACCGTTTTTTTGGCACGCCTGAAGATGAAAGGCTGATGATGATGATGAGTCACTTAATCAGTCGAATATAATAATTTGACCAACTTACTCATATCCGAAACCCCATTCAAAATTATCCATCAAACTCCAAGCGAAGTAGCCTTTGATGTTGGCACCGTCCAAAACAGCTCGGAGCACACTATTCAAATAGCCCCTGAAATAGCTAACTCTTCCGTCATCGTCAAGACCATATCCTGACGAGCAGCCATTCTCTGTTATGTAGATGGGTACGTGGCTGTATTTATCTCTTAGGTAGATAAGAAGGCTGTACAGGCCTGGAGCATATTCCTATAAAGTAAATTGAGTTTATGTTAGTAGGTAGGTAGATACTATTATAATTATTATACAAGAGACCGAAGAGTTCCGTGTGGTGTCGGCCAAGAATAGCACCAAACCATTATCTCCCGCGGGTGTCGTAAAAAGCGACTAAGGGATCTACCGGAGAATGAGCAGCAGCATCCTCTGAGTACACACATTCAATCCAACTGCGATCGCCAACCCGCCTGCCAAGCGTGGCGATTATGGCAAATCCCCCCATTTTGGGGGAGGCTTATGTCCAGTAGTGGAAGTCTAACTGGCTGATATGATGATGATGAGACCGAAGAGTTCTCTAGTGACGACGTACTGAAAAGCGCAGCGTGGGTAGGCCCCACACAAGGCGAAACGATGACCCGGGCACCATTTTATAAACATGACAATTGTAATTTACATCCATTTACATCTAGTCCATGTTACTAGAGAATATAACATAATCCTACCCCCTGATAGAATCTGAAAAATATCACCAGACTTCGTGTGAATGGAGCGCGCTCCGAATTATGTTCCCAAAAGTTTTTACGCGGAAATATTTCAACAGATGAACGATTTAAATACTCAGTACTTTCTTACTTCCAATCCATTACTAGTTCTACTTTTCTATAACTTTTTAAGTTCTATAATAAATCTAAGTCTTGAAACTCACAGTTGTAAACCCATGGTAGGGCCATGATGCATCATAGTATGTGCCCACATTTTGGTCATTGTCTATCGATGGTACAACATGCATTTGATTGACAGAGGAATTCCTGTATACAATCACACTAGTGTAGTGATTCAAGCCAAGGAAGTCGGCTGAACCCTTTATGTACTGAATTTGTTCTTCAGTTAATGGCCTCAGTCTAGAAGAACTTAATCCTTCATTAGCGCTGGCTGCTGCAACTCTGTCGATCAATAATTGTGGGTAGTTTCCTTCTTCTGAATATACAGGGTGGAGATAATATTCAAGCTGTAAAGAAGAGAATATAAAGGGTGCTTAGTATGCGGAACTCGAAGCTTAGATTGAAAGATATAACAATGTATGCAAGCACGTGTCCAGGAGGGGATAGGTAGGATTTATCCCCCCCCCCCCCCCCCAATTTGATTATTTCTATGGAACAGCGGAAATTTTTCACTGTTTTTCAATTAAAATCTCCTCCCCCCCCAAAGAATGTCCCCGTCCTCCTCGGACCCAAAGTCAAGATACGTCCTTGAATATAAGATGTTTAATCCCATCCAGAATAATATTGCATTTACTACCTATGGCATTCGCATATCACGACAAATTCCCCGAGGGGGTAGTCAGAGATATTCTGAAAACTCTTCCACGTTTCACTAGTAGCAGTAGCACCAAGAACTCTGTCCAATGTGACGAGTAGTGAGCCCATCGCCACTTATAATGGACAGTGGGTACAATACATGCATCGATATGGAAGCATGAAAGTTTCCTCACGATGTTTTCCTTCACCGAAAAGCCAGCGGTGTTACAAATCGTACATAAATTCCGAAAAACTCGTTGGTGCAAGTCGGCCTGGACGGGGATCGAACCATCGCCTCCCGCACGGCAGGCTAGGTGTCTCGCCTCTGGACCACCACGGCTTCTTTTGATAGTGCAGGGTAATTTACTACCTATGATAGTTCAGAGGTTTTATCGGTCATAAGTGAGAAGCGTAAAAAAAGGATCCAAGCATCGTAAAAATGTTGCTATCTATATTGCTAATGCAATAAATAACGATAAATAACTATTATGATTATTCGGATTAATTAATAAATTATTGTTAGTTATATTGTGAGGCGGGCACATGCGCTAACGAATGTTCAAATTGCATTCGTAATATGATATAATTGCAACGTTTTGCGCTTCGGGATCAAAACAGGTAAATTATAGAAGCCAAGGAAATACTACACTTCAGCAGCAATAGATCTTATTCGGTAAAATCGTGATCGATGTTCGCAAAGGTAGGTAATTAAAATAGGTACTGAATCAGCTTGCACATGTCTTTTCTCAAGGGCACTTGTTTATGCGCCCTCGTGGAAATGTTCTACCTAAATTTAAAAAAAACGACGAAGAAGCTTAAAACTCTGGATAGCTATAAAATTTTTCATTACATACGCTACAAAGTCATTACATACTCACATAACTAACGACTTTATCTGCGTGTGTTCATTTAGAATTTTTGCTAAAAACTACTAAGCACGGTGAGATTTATTCCTCCCTCCCCCAGAAACAAAACTCAGGACTGCTGTTTTTGAACATCACATGATCAAATCGGCAGTAGAAAGATGCATAATTTGCTGCTACTGCTGATTACAACGTAAGATGTTTAAAAAATCGCACTTTTAACACACAAATACACCACCTTTTTATTATACACTTACTTGGAAAGCTTCAAAGTCGCGTGCTGCTTGAGCATCTCCCTCGTTCAGTGCAAATCCCCACTGCATGCTTATGACAAAACCGACTTTACCGCCTTGACGGGCTCTGAACTCATCATCGTAAATATGGTATGCTCTAGCATTCGCTAACAATATATTTCTACCGCATTCATAAAATCCCACTCCAGGGGAATTAATCAAAGGAGCATGACGGGCATAACCGTAGCCATAGTAGCAATGTATGTAAGGCTCATTAATTGTCATCCAATCTTTTACTCTATCACCGAAATTTTGATACATGACCCTTGCGTAATCACCAAACCAATCGACGATGTCTTCGTTTAGCCATCCGCCTTGCTCGTTTAAATTCTGCGGCAGATCCCAGTGGTACAAAGTCACAAAAGGAGTAATTCCATTTGCCAAGAGTTCGTCTATCAGAGCGTTGTAATAAGCTATTCCTAGAGGATTCACGTAGTCGGGGCGACCATACGGCATTACCCTGGGCCAGGATATAGAGAATCTATAATTTTTGACTCCCAATTCCTTGAGCATTTCAACATCTCGTTTGTAGTGATAGTAAGAGTTCGCTGCTGTATCGCCATTGCTTCTGTCAGAAATCATGTCAGGTCTGGTGCGGACTAAGTGGTCCCACATTGACCATCCTTTGCCTGTAAAAGATACCTCGGCATAAATTCCAAAGAGTATTTCCACTACCGTAGGGTCTGAATCAGATAAATTGCCGGTATATGAATTCAGATATATGAAGGTATAATAATTTCATGATGATTTCGGGTGTAAAATTAAAAAATAGCACACCTGGAAGGAATTCCCCTGCGCCGATGCCCAAGATTGCATCCAGAATAAGCATAAAGTTGTTCAGTATCATAGGTATCACCCCTTAACTTAAAGTAAATGCAACTGTCGACCCTAACATTCTGTATACGTTCAAGGTTCTTTTATTTTATGTTGTTTTATACTATGTGTTCATAAGAAGCAATTTGTACCTATAGTAGACAATTTTGCGTAATTACCGTCTGTGTTCCAGGCACCTTCAATTTGGTACGCAGACGTTGCAGAGCCAAATTCAAAATCACTTGGAAATCTTGCTGCTGCTTGCCGCTTGTCTCTGGCAGCAGTAGCATTGGCTGCAACTAGCCTGAATTAAAGAGGGCACAATAAAATACAGGGTGTAATTTAGTGGTGCTTCAAACAGAACAACTTTCAAATATTCGGAATTGGGGGGGGGGGGGATATTCCACCCCCCCTGGATACGTGCCTGAACTGAACGGTAAAAGGACTCTTAAGAATGAATGAAACTTGAATACACTTAGTAAATTCGGCTTACCATGAAAGTACAATAAAGACTATCTTAGACACTACCATTGTACCTTAAAATATTGACACAAATACATTTTTTTTTTTTTGGTTCTTATATATTAGGTACTTATACTTATCGTAAATTGCATTTCCCACCTCACATGTGCTATTTATCATAATATTTATAATTACTTTTCATGTTATCACATAATTATGTACTTAATTGATATAGTTCTATTCATATATCAATTAAGTACATAATTATGTGATTACAAATATTCTGATTAATTATTTAAAATAGTCTTATGATCTACATCATACATGGACAACGCCCGGCCCGGCCCGGTCACGACCCGCCCCGGCTTTTGATCCGGCCCGCGAAAGATTTTAAAATCAATCATTTAAAATCAATGTTCTCGGTTCACGCCAACAAGGGATTGAGAGGGACATTCTTCTCATTTTTTATTTATTTTTAATTTTCTTTATTGATTTCCCAATAGTTGTTACAACACTAATACAATACAACAATATATTATTTTGAGAAACATTTAAGATAAATGTACAACTAATTATAAGGAAATACAGCATGCACTGAAACAAACATATTAACAAGTTTACTTAGATTAATGGTACATTTACTTACTATTAATTAAATTACATACACAGTACAACTGTTCCGATCCCAAAAGTCTTTTTAAAGAGCTTATTCGTCCCAATCAAGACACACTAATAATACTTAAGTACTTAAGCCAAATAATTTATCAAAAAAAATTATAATTTATCCTAAACTGTCAGCAAGGCAACAACTTTCATCTATGCAAAACGGAAGAGGGAAACAGTTTAGCATCAAAAACTCATCAAGTAGCTACACACACGTAGTCAAGAAAATTACTTACTACGAAACGCATTTCTGCGTAACATGGCTAACGAGTCGAAAAAAAACATCAGCGGAAGCACTACAATCGTTATATCACAGAGTTGTAACCCAAAACTGTTCTCCTCGGAGGAGGAGCCATCGGAGAAATACGATTACGGGGATACCTAGCCGGAGCACAGAATCTAAATCGACAGAGCATTTTTCATTTCATTTTCATTTTCATTTATTCATATAGACAACAATACATCATACATTTCACACCTTAGACAATAGTGATAATAAAGAGTGACTTGGCTTAGATGAACGTTTTTTTTTTTTTTTTAATATTTTTGTCTAGGCGTTGCAATAGCAATCCAGGATGACCAAAGAGGTCTGTGCCAGGATTAACTATTCTTCCATGATTAAAAGGTCATGCAGAGTTAACGCAGAGTAATTATTATTGACATGCAAATATTATATAATTATTATGTATATTTATTTACCAATCTTTTTTAATAAAATTAGAGATACCAAAAAAAAAAAAAATTATTATTTTTATTTTTTTGGGGACTGTCTATCATGCCTCTAAGAACTTTATACATAAAAGAGAGGTCAAATAAGTCACGTCTCATTGCAAGAGTTCTCATTTTAAACCGCTCGAGTCTCTTTTCATAATCCGTACTTTTCTTTGCAATTCCCACTGAATAGGCTAGGTGCCATAGGAATCTTTTTTGTAGCCTCTCCAGTCTCAATGAGTGAGTAGTGTAATGTGGACGTCATACGGGACTACAATATTCCAGGATACTCCGTACAAGGTTGTTATAAAGCAATATCTTTACCCTACTTCTTCTAAATACTTTGCTATTTCTAATAACGAAACCTAACATTCTGGAAGCCCTATTGAGAATACTTTCCGTATTGGGTAGGAATGTCAGTTTTCTATCCAAAATTATACCCAGGTCCCTAATAGATTCCAACTCCTGTAGAACTGTACCGCCAACACTGTAACTAGACTGAATGATGTTATGCTTCCTAGTGAATTTAATATAATAGCATTTTGTAAGAATGAGCTCCATAGAATTACGCTTGCACCAATCGAAAAGATTATCTAAATCAGTCTGAAAAAGAGTTACGTCATTAAGAGTACTAATAGTTCTGGCTATTTTCAAGTCATCTGCAAATAGAAATGGCGTAGAAGACAAAAAACAAGCTGGTATATCATTGATGAAAATATTAAACAGCACTGGTCCGAGATGTGATCCTTGTGGTACACCGGAAGTAATACCAAACGTGTCTGACTTGAATCCATTAACAAAAACATAAAATGAACGGTTTTCTAAATACGACTTGATCCATCCGAGCAAAGATCCAGAAAAGCCATAAATTGACATTTTACTTACCAATATGTTGTGAGATACACGGTCAAAGGCCTTGCTGAAGTCTGTATAAATTACATCAGTTTGTTTATTACTGTCCATAACTTCCACGAGCCCCTCCACAAAAGATACCAGGTTGGTGCAAGTAGATCTAGCTTTAACAAATCCATGCTGATGTGGGGTTAAGAAGTTTCTAAAATGGCTTTGAATGTAGGGACAAACTAAGGATTCGAACACCTTTGCCAACGTAGATAGAATAGATATTGGTCTATAATTAGAAACCAAAGCGTCGTCAGCTTTATAAACGGGCACTACTTTAGCCAGTTTCCATGCTTGCGGAAAGATCGGAGAAAGTGTGCAAAGATTTGTTTAAAATTAGATGAAGTGGTGTAACTAGACTGATTGCACAACACTTAACAAAGATGGGTGGCAAGCCGTCCGAACCTGCCCCTTTAGTAACATCAAGAAAATCTAGTTTTTTCTCAATCATATCACGCGTTATACTAAAAGATGAGAAACATTCACTGTTCACACCAATCTCTCTCATCCACTCAGACAGAAAACTCGAGTCGTTGGGTATGTTAGATGGCTGGCTGTAAACTGATCTAATTGATCTGTGTAAACTGATGAAAATTGTGTACCAAACTAGATGAAATTCTGTCATTGCAGATGGGTAGGTACCAGCGCCACCTCGTTTAGATTTGATGAACCACAAGAAGATTTTAGGATTCGAGGTTATCTTATTTTCCATATCTTTAATGTACAGATTATAGCAGCAAATTGACAGTTTCTCACAGCGCTTCCTCAGTAATTCAAATGATATTTTATCCAAAGGGTTTTTATATTTCTGATAACGGCGCCTAAAGGATTTTTTTTCCCGCATTAACCTAATCAAATTATTATTAAACCAAGGAGGGAATTTTTTATTTTTGTATTTTACATAGGGCACAAACATACAAACTGCCTCTCGAGTAATCTCATAAAACCTATCCAACATTAGATCAACATTCATGAGACCAGCAAACTGTTCGCTCCAATCAATTTTCCGAAGATGCTTGTTTATGGAAACATAATCTGCCTTTCTGAAATTTAGTCTTTCGTTTACATTACCCGTTGGCAATCCATCTTTCTCCCTCAAAGGCAGGCGCAATTCTAGAGGGGGGTGATATTGATCTACAATGCTTAAAACATCCGAAGCACTAGCAACTGCACACTGTGGAATGTCCGTTGGGAACAAAGTTGCACTGATGAAGACCAATCAAATTCACGAAATCAATGAGAAGTTGTGCCATGAAGTGACCTTCGTATGCATTAGAATTGTTGTTGACCTGCTGCCAATTTATGGAACTTAAATTAAAATCGCCAAGAATACAAGTTTTGAGATCATGTCTTTCAGACACCACATTACAATAAGATAGGAAGAGTTCAAGAATGTTCTTGTCAAGGGGAGAACGTAGATAAACTGCACATAACATAAACTGGCCAAAGGAATGCGAAGATGAACCGCTATTGTTACTAATGTTTAGCCAAATATCCTCACAGTCGCTCTCCCATTGGAACATTCGTTTAGAATTTAATTTTTTTGAGACAGCTGTTAATAGATTCAGGCGACAAAACTGATACTTTTATCATAATAGATGTCCACAGTTGTTTTGTGCATATAAGATTGCAGTTTGATGATCACACGGCGACCGTTCAATGAATAACAAATAATAAACGTTTGTTGCACTCTTATCATAGTGCGGCGGCGGCTACTTCTGGCTCACGCCGACGACATGCGCATCCAACACAGCCAATGTTTTAATTTCTTCCAGGATATTTTCAAAGCGTTTTATTTATTTTTAATAAATTTTTCTTATTATCTTTTTAACTATAGCCATAAGGTGTATATTGCCTAATGTACACCACTAGTTTTTAAAAAAAAAATTAACTTTCCTTATGGAACATGGGCCGAAAAACGATTTTTTTTTTTGACCTTCAAAACAAAAGTGTGGATCAGCCGATCGATTTTCTATAGGAGTTCCATACATTTTTATCGTTTTCGACCCATTTTCCTTAGGGAAAGTTATTTAGTTTTATTATCAGAATACACTCGTAAAATTTTGTTAGTATGTGGGACACACAAGAATAAAAACACTGGATTGAAATGAACAATTTAATCAAAACGTAAAACGTGACGCTCTGTCAGTCGAAGATAGAAAAACGTCACCGCGACACATCAAACGCGAAAAGTAAAAAGCAGAGATCCAAAGAGACCGCGAGTCCCCACAAGTAATTAAAATCCAGTGGTTTATATTGTTGTAAATACCTATCTTGTAACTTTAATAATAAACTTTGTACATGTATAAAACCGACCCTTTTTTTACAACTACCTATTATCTACGGCCCGCGACTTTAACATCCTAAAGTTTGGCCCCCGAGTTTCCAAAGGTTGCCAATCCCTGATCTACTTATTAACATTATAATTTATAACACCCGCGGCTCCACCATTGTGGCTAAATATTTCATTTAGTTTCAAAGAAAAGTCTTCAAATCTCCAATTTTTAGGACTGTAGACTGTAGCTTCAAAACTGTGTATGTATTATAATAACAATTTATTTTTATAGGACGTGTTTACCTACGTATAGCCCAATCGTTTTACGGAGTTTTGTTTGGAGAGGTGGGGAGTAATTATGAATGGGACTCTCAAACTGTAACCGGCTACATTTAGTGACAAAAAGACTATCTGAAAACATATTTTAAAAAAATCACTGCGCATCATAGAAATCAAAATTGTATCTCCCAGGAGGCTTTTAACTTAATAATATTAATACCAATGCAATCATTTTAATTAGGTTTAACAATATCAACTATTTTTGAACAATAAAATAGGCATTGAAAAAAAAAAATAGGTATTCATCAGAAAATACTAATGTATTTTTCAAAGCCTTTTAAGTAGGCAAAAATATTTACACCACGTTTGAAGTAAGCTCGTATAATGGTACCTTAGATAAGCCTTAAAAATGTGAAAAAAATATTGTATAGAACGAGTTAAATATAAAAATCCATCAGTCCGTCGAAAACGGCGACCCCGCCAAAGTTTGGAAGTTTCTTAAGTCACTGGGTGTTGGTAAATCTCGTCAAGACTCAGTCCCTAATAACGTAAACTTAAACCTTCTAAATAAACACTTTTCTTCGTCGTCTGCCTTTAATGATGCAACAAAAACCAAAACTTTAAATTATCTTTCATCTATACCAACACCTGACTACCCTCCTTTTGTTTTTAGTCAAATCACTGCTTGTGATGTCAAGAAGCACATACTTTCTATTACTTCTAATGCCGTGGGAAGCGACAGTATTAGTCGTAAAATGATCATTCCCATACTGGATATCCTTAACCCTGTAATTTGTCACATCCTGAACACTTCCATGTCCACGGGCATATTTCCCTCCTCATGGAAAGATGCCCAAATAATACCTTTACCCAAAAAACCAAATCCTTTATTATTTTCCGAATATCGTCCTATCTCCATCCTCCCATTCCTATCTAAGGTTCTTGAGCGAGCCGTTCATCATCAGCTAAATCTATTTCTCACAAATAACTGCCTCTTGAATCCATTCCAGTCTGGGTTCCGTCCCGGTCATAGCACTGTGACGGCCCTGGTAAAGATTACTGATGATATCCGTCTAGGCATGGAAAATGGTCAACTCACTGTCCTAACACTGTTAGATTTCAGTAATGCATTCAATACTGTCGACTTCGATGTACTCTTGGGGCTTCTGTGTTCGCTTGGCATATCTCCAACGGTGATTGACTGGTTCAGTAGTTATCTTCACGGACGTCGGCAACGTATACGTATTGATGATAGATTGTCTGACTGGTGCAACACGACCGCTGGTGTTCCTCAAGGTGGCGTCTTATCCCCCCTCCTTTTTGCAATTTTTATTAACTCAATTTCTAAAAACATTTCTTCTTCCTACCACCTTTACGCAGATGATCTCCAAATATACACTCAATCTTCTTTGGATGACCTTTCACAAGCCATTTATACGACCAATGTTGAGTTAAATTATATAGCTGAATGGAGCAAGGAGTATGGGCTCAGGGTTAATCCGGACAAAACCAAAGTCATAATAGTTGGTAGCCGGTGGTTTATCTCCAGGATTGACTGGCAGTCGCTGCCCCAAATTCTATTTGATGGGATCCATATCCCCTTCAGCACTACAGTAAAAAATCTGGGAATCCAAATTGATCCATGTTTGTCCTGGGTTTCTCAACTTGAGATGGTAAATAGGAAAATGTTTGCTTCGGGAGGAGCACTGAGAAGACTCCGTAATTTTCTGCCGACTGCCACCAAAACTGCGCTTGCCCAATCTCTATTACTACCGGTCCTTGACTACGCCGATGTTGCTTACCTCGATCTCAATGAGGAGCAACTAAACAAACTTGAGCGGCTCCAGAACTTCTGTATTAGGTTCATATTTGGCCTTCGCAAGTATGACCACGTCTCTGAATTTCGTTCCAAGCTCAAGTGGCTTCCGATTCGTCTTCGTCGTAATCTCCATATTCTTTCCCTCTTGTACTCTGTCCTATTTCTCCCCTTAACCCCATCATATCTCAAGGACCGGTTCACATTCCTACATGCCACCCATGACCGTTTACTGCGCTCTGCTCAAACTTTGTTACTAGCTATTCCACGTCACACATCGTCCGCCTATGATAATTCGTTTACAGTGCAATCTGTTCGTTTATGGAATGACCTGCCTCTTACTATAAGACAAGCTCCCTCCCTGCCCGTTTTTAAAAAACGAGTAAGGGATCACTATCTCGCCCTTTGACTCATTGTTATTAAATTATTAATCTGACACTTTGATCCATTAGAGTTATTATATAATATATTTATTATTTATTGTTGGATATTTTGTATGTATATATTTATATATTATATATATAATATATATACCTGAAATGTATTGTAAGCTATATATTTTATATCTTATTACACCGCCATAGCAAGTTTTTTTACTTAAGAGTTCGTCCATCCCATGGTTGTCTGGAAGAAATCGCTTTTAGTGATAAGACCGCCATTTGTACTCTTACGTTCTTTTTATTCGTTTTTGTTACTGTATATTTTGGTGTGCAAATAAAGAATATTTATGTTATGTTATGTTATGTTAAATGCTAAATTTAAAATTTTTATATTTCTAATTTTTATATACAATCGAAAACCGGAGACACTTGATACGAAACGACAATTTCTTTAAAACCATAGGGAATATAGAGGGGAAGACAGGCAGAGGAAGACCTAGACAGATTTATCTAGCCCAAGTGAAGGAAAAGGTTGATGTCGTGTCGTATCAAGAACGCAAGAGACTAGCGGAAAAGATACAGGATTGGCGAATACTCCACCGACAAAAGAGTAGCTCTTAAATAAGATGATGATGATATTTCTAGGCTCAAATTGGGTCTTAAATACAATACCGAAAAAAATATCAATTCTTAATTCCCGGTTCAAGCCGTTAAATGACTGGGCTACTTTTTAGTTTCATGGGTTCACCACGTTCGCGTTGAGTCGAATAGGCCCGCCAATATACTTATATTACTCTTTGGGTCCGCCACATACATACGGAATTAGGTCCGCCCAAAGAGTAATAAAGTATATTAGAAAAGAGAACCCACTCGTGGCAACATTATGCATCCACCTTATGTCAAATTGAAGGCTAGCTAGCGCCATCTATGTTTCACCGACAATAATTCAACCTATACTATACATACCTACTTATATCTACTCATACCAATGGATATTATTGTTTTGAATGCTAGTTTTCGTTCAATCACGCACCGATCGAGTCAATCTAAACATTGGTAAGAGAACAGCAGAAACTCTAGAACATCACTAAATCGGCACGAAATGAGGGATTTTCCAGAAGAAAAAAAAAGTTAGTTCCTAATTTCTCAATAGATGGCGTTGACCAGAGAGGGGTCCAATAGGTATGAGCAAATATATTAATTATAAAAATACACAGTACAAGTTATTAACAATCTGGGTGTTATTGATGATCCAGTTGGTGTAATAATTGCCACGCCAGACTGTCAAACCAGAGTCCAATTTTTCGTCTATGGCTTTGCTTTTCATTCACGGAATCTGACGTACGATTTAAATATTTCCGGTTTATTTTTATTGAAATTCTGTTTCTGTTAGGTTTGTTATTGTTTCTCGTTTATTGTTCGTATTATTTATTCAAATTATATATTCAAAACGGATACGTAGCCACGTCTAATACTCGATTCGTTGTTGACGAACAATAACACTAAGATAGCTAAATAATAAACCAACAACAATAAGAAAGGGTTTGTACTGGGTATTTTTACTATGAATATTAATTAATATCTTTGCTCATTCCTATTGGACCCCGCTCTGGTCAAGTCCATCTATCGAGAAATTAGGAACTAACTTTTTTACTTTTTTTGCTTTTGGAAAATCCCTCATTGAACGAAAACTAAAAACAACCCGTACATTACGCAAGATAGGTAGCCAATTTGTGATTTTGTCAATTTGACATTGACATAGACAATAAAATCTTTTTTTTCATAGTTCTGCAAAATATTTAATAGATGGCAGCACATTCTATGTAAACTGAATCGGAAAAGCCACCAAAAGGCCACTGTCCTCCGCCTGGGTCCGCCACACACATACGGAATTGCGATCTGATTCAGGATTCAGTGTTGTCAACTATGGTTACAAAAAATAAAAGAGTGCTGTTTAAAGTCATGACGTTACGATGATGATTTGTAAATTGTATTTCAATATTATGCAACTATATCAAAGGACTATCGATAGTTTTAACATTAGACATAATCTGCATACAAAATGGCATGAACCATTAACACACAAGCGATATTTGAGCGATTTCGCAACTATACCGCAACGACGTCGCAACTTCACCGTCACGAAACCGTTTCGTTCCATCCAAAAATATTTGTTTGATATGATTGTAAATCTTTAAAAAATGCCACCTAAGACACCAAAAAATCACTAGATCTAGTGAAAAAATTCGTAAACGTTCGTAACGTAGTGAGTGTAACTCCTTAAAACACATTTTTCTCTCTCGCACTAATGTATACCAAATATCAAAAATATCAAATGACTAAAAATGGTCTATGTAGGTAGTCTCACTTACTCGCTCGATCAATCAATAGGATGAAAAATGCAGTTTAAAAATAGAAAACGCTACTGAATTGTATATATTTCTGTAAGTTAATACAACCAACATCTGTCTATCAACTTTTAATACCTAGCATATAACTGAGAAAAACATTTGAAAGGTTACTTTTCAGTTTTCACACCAAAAGGTTACCTTTTAATCTATTTCCGGTTACTTTTGACAAGATCCGGCTGGCAACACTGCCAAATTGGGGCAAACAAAAATGTTTACGACTTTCAAGTGTATTTTATCCGAAATAAGTTAATTTAGTTATTATGTCGTGGTTGATGTTTTCACGTCACATATTTAAGCATTCTTAGCTCAAGTGTATGGTTATGTTCTTCCTGTGCCTACCTAAAAGTATCTATAGAACGAGCTATATTCTCTATGTTGTTATGCTCGGTGACCACTAGGTATATAAAGGATAATAGAAGCAAGTTGAGTCTCAAGCATAGATTAATATGTATCTATACTATTATAGAACTGTAACAGGAAGTTTGTCTGTACATTGAGGATATTAACAAAAAAAAAGTTACGTTTTTAGGTGTCCCTGATTCCATTTCACCAATTTTTGGATTTTTTGTGTGTCTGTTTGTTTGTGTGTTTGTTTGTTTGTTTGAACGAGTATCACGCAAAAACTACAGAACCGATTTTGATGAAACTTTTTTGTTTGATAGCTAGATATGATCTGACTTAAAATCTGGTATATAATTTGTGCGGACGAAGTCGCGGGTTAACGCTCGTATTGGATATAGATAGGTAACTCGCCTTGAATTTTCGGACGTCCTAATTGCGTTGCCGCTTATAAGCACTAGGGGGCGCCACATTATGAAATAAATTGAAAAAGACGATCGGCCGACACGAGGATCGAACCTTAGCTACCCGGATCGTAAGCCAATTACTTGTTCTGTTATTCTGTTGTCTACACCGCTAGACCAACAAGACAGTGATTGATATGGGCGAAATCTCTCACTAATACAGCGCAGCGCGTAAGGTGTAGTGCGCTGTTACTCCGATATGAAGCCTAGTTCAACACATAGTGCTTCGAAACATAACCGATAGATGGCGGAAGCTGTCTATGGAAAATCAGCGTTCCACTTAGTTTGTACTAAGATAACATAGCATGGTCTCAAGTATTAAATTTTATTGTATTCTTGATACACCCGCTCACTGTGGACCTATTATTTTACTGACTACTGATTGAAAAAACCGAAAATGAAATCGAATATTAGGTATTTTATTTTACATTAAAACATAATTAACAACAGAACATATCTGTATACAAGAGATAGAAAGTAAGGTGATAAGGAGATAAAGTTTAAACAATTTATATTGACTTACAGTAAAATATAATTTCTTATAATAATAAATAACATTTAACGCTCCCGTAGCCGAGTAACAAGATCACGCTCGCTGTGCGGCTTTACCAATCTGTAACTCTATTTTGTTGTCCAGCCGGTTCTCTCTTGTGGGATATACCATCTGAAATAAAATAATTTGTATAATTTTAATAATGTTGCATTAAGTTTATTATACCTATACTCCAAATAAGGACGACGAGATTTTCCAATTCCTATTTAGCTTTCTGGCCAATTCTGATTGTAAACACTTGAGAGTCGTTAGTAATTATTTATTTGCGGCACGGTCTGTAATAGTTGAGAGTTGAGGAAATTGTATATATTTGTTCCTAATTTCTAACGTATTACAACAAAATATAAACAAATTGTAGGTACACACGGCGACACATCAAGCTATACAAACCAACATAAGCTGGCCGCGCGTAGGTCGAGTAACGTATAACGTCGCGCGGCCAGCTTATGTTGGTTTTGTATAGCTTGATGTGTCGCCGTGCGTACACCTACGCTTATCTAAGTGGGACACAAAAGCAATACTTACTTACTACGTCGACTACAAAATTCTGAGGGCCAAAATAAAAAATATCACTTTTACACTTAAACAATTTACGGTCAATCCACCAAAAAATCACAATAAATTACAAAACAATGTTGATAAAGCTGCCCGATACTAACTTTTTCAAGATTGTTTTTTTTTATTTATGATTAATGGACTCTTGCTTGTGCGTTAGCACAACGGTAGTTCTTCTAGTTAGTTTGTGCACTGCATTTCCGCCAGTGTCAAGTGTTTATGGGAGAATCTATCCCAATCTCAGGGATTGTTTTTGGTCAAGAACAAGAGTTTGAGGATTGCGGAGCCTCGCGGCAGGCAAAAACGCGACGCGCGAAATCCACGCGAGACGTGTGCTCGGGTCAGAACCTGCAACGTGACTCCAAGATTGCTTTATTTGACATTTCAGACGCGCAGAAAACGGTTTGCTGCTGTCAAACACACGGTCATGGTACGAATTGTCCATACAAAAAAAAGGTGCACGGTTTTTGAACGCTGCCCTGCCGCAGGCCTGCTAATAGTAGTTGATGGTACGGAAAAGCGGGGCAGTTCTGATTAGGTCCTGCTATAAGAGCTCGTAGTAAGGTCCCAGGTTTATTCCGTATGTATGTGGCGGACCTTATTAAGGATGTATGTGGTGGGGCTAATACGTTTCATGGAAAACAAGGGAAAACAAAACCACGTAGGGCAACACTGTTAAATTTTTTGTCTATGACAAGGGGTTTTTGGCGGTAATTTGTCAGCTACGTTTGGAGTCCTCATATTTTTTTGAATTTTTATTGTTTATAGTGAGTTTTGGTTCGTAAAATTGGTGTTATTTTGTGTAACAAAATGTCGTGCAAGTGAACAATATACAGTTCAGTGAAATATGATGGTGTATGGGTTGTAAATAGGAAAAGTGTTCCGTCATTCATAGCGCGGCAAAGCGATCGGCTCACCTCTTTCCTGTGGACTTCTCTGCGTCTTTCGATTGTCTCCAAAAATTACAAAGAAGCGTCAAAACGTCGAACACTAACGTTTTAATTGCTATAAATAAGAGAATTTTATTGAAGTCATTCCATACATCGAGAATTGTATGGGATTTTTAACCCTTTACCTTGAATTGTATCAAAAATTTGTTTTGTCGCTCTGTAATTGTTGGTTTTCAGAAGCCGTAGCATGCTACACGTGATACTGCTGTATCACGTCTTTTATCTCGTTCGTTCACGCGCAAATAGAAAGAGAGCGAAGGTGTGATAGCGCTGTACAAACAAGAAACTAGAAACTTTTACACAAAACTAGAACTGGAAGACAGTAAAGTTGTGAACAAAAGTATTGAAAAATAAACAGAACAGAACAGTTTAATCATAGTTTTAGTTTTATTTTACTTTGTACAATAAATAAAAAAGCCTACTAAACACAAAAATTAAGATTAAGCAACTATATTAATTACAGCTAGAACTAAAACGACGAGAATTGAACTGCTGACGGCTATGGCACCGTCAGTATCATCTTCAGGTAAATTAATGTTAGGGTCAGGATTGTAACTGTAATCAATTACTCTACTTCTGACGATTTCTTTGTAGACTAGAGCTGACTTCTTTGGTACTCGAGTACGGTTCGGATCGTTCATGTCGATCTGGTAGAGGCCAAATCTTACGCTGAAAATAAGTTACAGGTTAAATTAGTTACGTAAGAATGACGACATTTTCTTTCCGTTGACATTTGAGCTCAACAAAAAAAATTCACTTTTTCCATATTTAGGTTTCAAGATGGAACGACTAGTCCAAGCACGTATCCAGACTTTTGTTTTGGGGGGGGAGGGGAAGTTTTCATACAAAATTTTAAAAGCTTTATATCTTCGTAATTATATAATAAATTGCAAATGGTATTTGTGACGCAGCATCTAGATTTTTTAAACTATTTTTCCATATATAAAATATTACTTTTATTAATTCCGTCTACGCGTATTGTGCGTCAAACTTTTGTATGGACTGAAACCACCTTAATATGCTGACACTTTTTAACTTGTCACATCCCGGCGAAGCGATATCGACCGTCGTCCATTGTTATTTTAAAGTCGGGATGTGACAGGTTAAAGGGATGATCATACCGTCAAACTGAACAACTTTCTCTATGGCACCAAAATCGAAATCGCGAAAAAAAATCAGCTCTTCCATACAAAACTGCAAACCTGATCGAACCAAATGTACGGGACAGCTGTTTTTTTTCTCGCGATTTCGATTTTGGTCCCATAGAGAAATTTGTTCAGTTTGATGGTCTTATCATCCCTTTGAAAAGTGTCAGCATATTAAGAAGATCCCTGTATAAATAAGCCGAGGATACCGTTTTTTTGGCACGCCTGAAGATGAAAGGCTGATGATGATGATGAGTCACTTAATCAGTCGAATATAATAATTTGACCAACTTACTCATATCCGAAACCCCATTCAAAATTATCCATCAAACTCCAAGCGAAGTAGCCTTTGATGTTGGCACCGTCCAAAACAGCTCGGAGCACACTATTCAAATAGCCCCTGAAATAGCTAACTCTTCCGTCATCGTCAAGACCATATCCTGACGAGCAGCCATTCTCTGTTATGTAGATGGGTACGTGGCTGTATTTATCTCTTAGGTAGATAAGAAGGCTGTACAGGCCTGGAGCATATTCCTATAAAGTAAATTGAGTTTATGTTAGTAGGTAGGTAGATACTATTATAATTATTATACAAGAGACCGAAGAGTTCCGTGTGGTGTCGGCCAAGAATAGCACCAAACCATTATCTCCCGCGGGTGTCGTAAAAAGCGACTAAGGGATCTACCGGAGAATGAGCAGCAGCATCCTCTGAGTACACACATTCAATCCAACTGCGATCGCCAACCCGCCTGCCAAGCGTGGCGATTATGGCAAATCCCCCCATTTTGGGGGAGGCTTATGTCCAGTAGTGGAAGTCTAACTGGCTGATATGATGATGATGAGACCGAAGAGTTCTCTAGTGACGACGTACTGAAAAGCGCAGCGTGGGTAGGCCCCACACAAGGCGAAACGATGACCCGGGCACCATTTTATAAACATGACAATTGTAATTTACATCCATTTACATCTAGTCCATGTTACTAGAGAATATAACATAATCCTACCCCCTGATAGAATCTGAAAAATATCACCAGACTTCGTGTGAATGGAGCGCGCTCCGAATTATGTTCCCAAAAGTTTTTACGCGGAAATATTTCAACAGATGAACGATTTAAATACTCAGTACTTTCTTACTTCCAATCCATTACTAGTTCTACTTTTCTATAACTTTTTAAGTTCTATAATAAATCTAAGTCTTGAAACTCACAGTTGTAAACCCATGGTAGGGCCATGATGCATCATAGTATGTGCCCACATTTTGGTCATTGTCTATCGATGGTACAACATGCATTTGATTGACAGAGGAATTCCTGTATACAATCACACTAGTGTAGTGATTCAAGCCAAGGAAGTCGGCTGAACCCTTTATGTACTGAATTTGTTCTTCAGTTAATGGCCTCAGTCTAGAAGAACTTAATCCTTCATTAGCGCTGGCTGCTGCAACTCTGTCGATCAATAATTGTGGGTAGTTTCCTTCTTCTGAATATACAGGGTGGAGATAATATTCAAGCTGTAAAGAAGAGAATATAAAGGGTGCTTAGTATGCGGAACTCGAAGCTTAGATTGAAAGATATAACAATGTATGCAAGCACGTGTCCAGGTGGGGATAGGTAGGATTTATCCCCCCCCCCCCCCCCCAATTTGATTATTTCTATGGAACAGCGGAAATTTTTCACTGTTTTTCAATTAAAATCTCCTCCCCCCCCAAAGAATGTCCCCGTCCTCCTCGGACCCAAAGTCAAGATACGTCCTTGAATATAAGATGTTTAATCCCATCCAGAATAATATTGCATTTACTACCTATGGCATTCGCATATCACGACAAATTCCCCGAGGGGGTAGTCAGAGATATTCTGAAAACTCTTCCACGTTTCACTAGTAGCAGTAGCACCAAGAACTCTGTCCAATGTGACGAGTAGTGAGCCCATCGCCACTTATAATGGACAGTGGGTACAATACATGCATCGATATGGAAGCATGAAAGTTTCCTCACGATGTTTTCCTTCACCGAAAAGCCAGCGGTGTTACAAATCGTACATAAATTCCGAAAAACTCGTTGGTGCAAGTCGGCCTGGACGGGGATCGAACCATCGCCTCCCGCACGGCAGGCTAGGTGTCTCGCCTCTGGACCACCACGGCTTCTTTTGATAGTGCAGGGTAATTTACTACCTATGATAGTTCAGAGGTTTTATCGGTCATAAGTGATAAGCGTAAAAAAAGGGTCCAAGCATCGTAAAAATGTTGCTATCTATATTGCTAATGCAATAAATAACGATAAATAACTACTTATTATGATTATCCGGATTAATTAATAAATTATTGTTAGTTATATTGTGAGACGGGCACATGCGCTAACGAATGTTCAAATTGCATTCGTAATATGATATAATTGCAACGTTTTGCGCTTCGGGATCAAAACAGGTAAATTATAGAAGCCAAGGAAATACTACACTTCAGCAGCAATAGATCTTATTCGGTAAAATCGTGATCGATGTTCGCAAAGGTAGGTAATTAAAATAGGTACTGAATCAGCTTGCACATGTCTTTTCTCAAGGGCACTTGTTTATGCGCCCTCGTGGAAATGTTCTACCTAAATTAAAAAAAAACGACGAAAAAGCTTAAAACTCTGGATAGCTATAAAATTTTTCATTACATACGCTACAAAGTCAATACATACTCACATAACTAACGACTTTATCTCCGTGTGTTCATTTAGAATTTTTGCTAAAAACTACTAAGCACGGTGAGATTTATTCCTCCCTCCCCCAGAAACAAAACTCAGGACTGCTGTTTTTGAACATCACATGATCAAATCGGCAGTAGAAAGATGCATAATTTGCTGCTACTGCTGATTACAACGTAAGATGTTTAAAAAATCGCACTTTTAACACACAAATACACCACCTTTTTATTATACACTTACTTGGAAAGCTTCAAAGTCGCGTGCTGCTTGAGCATCTCCCTCGTTCAGTGCAAATCCCCACTGCATGCTTATGACAAAACCGACTTTACCGCCTTGACGGGCTCTGAACTCATCATCGTAAATATGGTATGCTCTAGCATTCGCTAACAATATATTTCTACCGCATTCATAAAATCCCACTCCAGGGGAATTAATCAAAGGAGCATGACGGGCATAACCGTAGCCATAGTAGCAATGTATGTAAGGCTCATTAATTGTCATCCAATCTTTTACTCTATCACCGAAATTTTGATACATGACCCTTGCGTAATCACCAAACCAATCGACGATGTCTTCGTTTAGCCATCCGCCTTGCTCGTTTAAATTCTGCGGCAGATCCCAGTGGTACAAAGTCACAAAAGGAGTAATTCCATTTGCCAAGAGTTCGTCTATCAGAGCGTTGTAATAAGCTATTCCTAGAGGATTCACGTAGTCGGGGCGACCATACGGCATTACCCTGGGCCAGGATATAGAGAATCTATAATTTTTGACTCCCAATTCCTTGAGCATTTCAACATCTCGTTTGTAGTGATAGTAAGAGTTCGCTGCTGTATCGCCATTGCTTCTGTCAGAAATCATGTCAGGTCTGGTGCGGACTAAGTGGTCCCACATTGACCATCCTTTGCCTGTAAAAGATACCTCGGCATAAATTCCAAAGAGTATTTCCACTACCGTAGGGTCTGAATCAGATAAATTGCCGGTATATGAATTCAGATATATGAAGGTATAATAATTTCATGATGATTTCGGGTGTAAAATTAAAAAATAGCACACCTGGAAGGAATTCCCCTGCGCCGATGCCCAAGATTGCATCCAGAATAAGCATAAAGTTGTTCAGTATCATAGGTATCACCCCTTAACTTAAAGTAAATGCAACTGTCGACCCTAACATTCTGTATACGTTCAAGGTTCTTTTATTTTATGTTGTTTTATACTATGTGTTCATAAGAAGCAATTTGTACCTATAGTAGACAATTTTGCGTAATTACCGTCTGTGTTCCAGGCACCTTCAATTTGGTACGCAGACGTTGCAGAGCCAAATTCAAAATCACTTGGAAATCTTGCTGCTGCTTGCCGCTTGTCTCTGGCAGCAGTAGCATTGGCTGCAACTAGCCTGAATTAAAGAGGGCACTATAAAATACAGGGTGTAATTTAGTGGTGCTTCAAACAGAACAACTTTCAAATATTCGGAATTTGGGGGGGGGGGATATTCCACCCCCCCTGGATACGTGCCTGAACTGAACGGTAAAAGGACTCTTAAGAATGAATGAAACTTGAATACACTTAGTAAATTCGGCTTACCATGAAAGTACAATAAAGACTATCTTAGACACTACCATTGTACCTTAAAATATTGACACAAATACATTTTTTTTTTTTTGGTTCTTATATATTAGGTACTTATACTTATCGTAAATTGCATTTCCCACCTCACATGTGCTATTTATCATAATATTTATAATTACTTTTCATGTTATCACATAATTATGTACTTAATTGATATAGTTCTATTCATATATCAATTAAGTACATAATTATGTGATTACAAATATTCTGATTAATTATTTAAAATAGTCTTATGATCTACATCATACATGGACAACGCCCGGCCCGGCCCGGTCACGACCCGCCCCGGCTTTTGATCCGGCCCGCGAAAGATTTTAAAATCAATCATTTAAAATCAATGTTCTCGGTTCACGCCAACAAGGGATTGAGAGGGACATTCTTCTCATTTTTTATTTATTTTTAATTTTCTTTATTGATTTCCCAATAGTTGTTACAACACTAATACAATACAACAATATATTATTTTGAGAAACATTTAAGATAAATGTACAACTAATTATAAGGAAATACAGCATGCACTGAAACAAACATATTAACAAGTTTACTTAGATTAATGGTACATTTACTTACTATTAATTAAATTACATACACAGTACAACTGTTCCGATCCCAAAAGTCTTTTTAAAGAGCTTATTCGTCCCAATCAAGACACACTAATAATACTTAAGTACTTAAGCCAAATAATTTATCAAAAAAAATTATAATTTATCCTAAACTGTCAGCAAGGCAACAACTTTCATCTATGCAAAACGGGAGAGGGAAACAGTTTAGCATCAAAAACTCATCAAGTAGCTACACACACGTAGTCAAGAAAATTACTTACTACGAAACGCATTTCTGCGTAACATGGCTAACGAGTCGAAAAAAAACATCAGCGGAAGCACTACAATCGTTATATCACAGAGTTGTAACCCAAAACTGTTCTCCTCGGAGGAGGAGCCATCGGAGAAATACGATTACGGGGATACCTAGCCGGAGCACAGAATCTAAATCGACAGAGCATTTTTCATTTCATTTTCATTTTCATTTATTCATATAGACAACAATACATCATACATTTCACACCTTAGACAATAGTGATAATAAAGAGTGACTTGGCTTAGATGAACGTTTTTTTTTTTTTTTTAATATTTTTGTCTAGGCGTTGCAATAGCAATCCAGGATGACCAAAGAGGTCTGTGCCAGGATTAACTATTCTTCCATGATTAAAAGGTCATGCAGAGTTAACGCAGAGTAATTATTATTGACATGCAAATATTATATAATTATTATGTATATTTATTTACCAATCTTTTTTAATAAAATTAGAGATACCAAAAAAAAAAAAAATTATTATTTTTATTTTTTTGGGGACTGTCTATCATGCCTCTAAGAACTTTATACATAAAAGAGAGGTCAAATAAGTCACGTCTCATTGCAAGAGTTCTCATTTTAAACCGCTCGAGTCTCTTTTCATAATCCGTACTTTTCTTTGCAATTCCCACTGAATAGGCTAGGTGCCATAGGAATCTTTTTTGTAGCCTCTCCAGTCTCAATGAGTGAGTAGTGTAATGTGGACGTCATACGGGACTACAATATTCCAGGATACTCCGTACAAGGTTGTTATAAAGCAATATCTTTACCCTACTTCTTCTAAATACTTTGCTATTTCTAATAACGAAACCTAACATTCTGGAAGCCCTATTGAGAATACTTTCCGTATTGGGTAGGAATGTCAGTTTTCTATCCAAAATTATACCCAGGTCCCTAATAGATTCCAACTCCTGTAGAACTGTACCGCCAACACTGTAACTAGACTGAATGATGTTATGCTTCCTAGTGAATTTAATATAATAGCATTTTGTAAGAATGAGCTCCATAGAATTACGCTTGCACCAATCGAAAAGATTATCTAAATCAGTCTGAAAAAGAGTTACGTCATTAAGAGTACTAATAGTTCTGGCTATTTTCAAGTCATCTGCAAATAGAAATGGCGTAGAAGACAAAAAACAAGCTGGTATATCATTGATGAAAATATTAAACAGCACTGGTCCGAGATGTGATCCTTGTGGTACACCGGAAGTAATACCAAACGTGTCTGACTTGAATCCATTAACAAAAACATAAAATGAACGGTTTTCTAAATACGACTTGATCCATCCGAGCAAAGATCCAGAAAAGCCATAAATTGACATTTTACTTACCAATATGTTGTGAGATACACGGTCAAAGGCCTTGCTGAAGTCTGTATAAATTACATCAGTTTGTTTATTACTGTCCATAACTTCCACGAGCCCCTCCACAAAAGATACCAGGTTGGTGCAAGTAGATCTAGCTTTAACAAATCCATGCTGATGTGGGGTTAAGAAGTTTCTAAAATGGCTTTGAATGTAGGGACAAACTAAGGATTCGAACACCTTTGCCAACGTAGATAGAATAGATATTGGTCTATAATTAGAAACCAAAGCGTCGTCAGCTTTATAAACGGGCACTACTTTAGCCAGTTTCCATGCTTGCGGAAAGATCGGAGAAAGTGTGCAAAGATTTGTTTAAAATTAGATGAAGTGGTGTAACTAGACTGATTGCACAACACTTAACAAAGATGGGTGGCAAGCCGTCCGAACCTGCCCCTTTAGTAACATCAAGAAAATCTAGTTTTTTCTCAATCATATCACGCGTTATACTAAAAGATGAGAAACATTCACTGTTCACACCAATCTCTCTCATCCACTCAGACAGAAAACTCGAGTCGTTGGGTATGTTAGATGGCTGGCTGTAAACTGATCTAATTGATCTGTGTAAACTGATGAAAATTGTGTACCAAACTAGATGAAATTCTGTCATTGCAGATGGGTAGGTACCAGCGCCACCTCGTTTAGATTTGATGAACCACAAGAAGATTTTAGGATTCGAGGTTATCTTATTTTCCATATCTTTAATGTACAGATTATAGCAGCAAATTGACAGTTTCTCACAGCGCTTCCTCAGTAATTCAAATGATATTTTATCCAAAGGGTTTTTATATTTCTGATAACGGCGCCTAAAGGATTTTTTTTCCCGCATTAACCTAATCAAATTATTATTAAACCAAGGAGGGAATTTTTTATTTTTGTATTTTACATAGGGCACAAACATACAAACTGCCTCTCGAGTAATCTCATAAAACCTATCCAACATTAGATCAACATTCATGAGACCAGCAAACTGTTCGCTCCAATCAATTTTCCGAAGATGCTTGTTTATGGAAACATAATCTGCCTTTCTGAAATTTAGTCTTTCGTTTACATTACCCGTTGGCAATCCATCTTTCTCCCTCAAAGGCAGGCGCAATTCTAGAGGGGGGTGATATTGATCTACAATGCTTAAAACATCCGAAGCACTAGCAACTGCACACTGTGGAATGTCCGTTGGGAACAAAGTTGCACTGATGAAGACCAATCAAATTCACGAAATCAATGAGAAGTTGTGCCATGAAGTGACCTTCGTATGCATTAGAATTGTTGTTGACCTGCTGCCAATTTATGGAACTTAAATTAAAATCGCCAAGAATACAAGTTTTGAGATCATGTCTTTCAGACACCACATTACAATAAGATAGGAAGAGTTCAAGAATGTTCTTGTCAAGGGGAGAACGTAGATAAACTGCACATAACATAAACTGGCCAAAGGAATGCGAAGATGAACCGCTATTGTTACTAATGTTTAGCCAAATATCCTCACAGTCGCTCTCCCATTGGAACATTCGTTTAGAATTTAATTTTTTTGAGACAGCTGTTAATAGATTCAGGCGACAAAACTGACACTTTTATCATAATAGATGTCCACAGTTGTTTTGTGCATATAAGATTGCAGTTTGATGATCACACGGCGACCGTTCAATGAATAACAAATAATAAACGTTTGTTGCACTCTTATCATAGTGCGGCGGCGGCTACTTCTGGCTCACGCCGACGACATGCGCATCCAACACAGCCAATGTTTTAATTTCTTCCAGGATATTTTCAAAGCGTTTTATTTATTTTTAATAAATTTTTCTTATTATCTTTTTAACTATAGCCATAAGGTGTATATTGCCTAATGTACACCACTAGTTTTTAAAAAAAAAATTAACTTTCCTTATGGAACATGGGCCGAAAAACGATTTTTTTTTTTGACCTTCAAAACAAAAGTGTGGATCAGCCGATCGATTTTCTATAGGAGTTCCATACATTTTTATCGTTTTCGACCCATTTTCCTTAGGGAAAGTTATTTAGTTTTATTATCAGAATACACTCGTAAAATTTTGTTAGTATGTGGGACACACAAGAATAAAAACACTGGATTGAAATGAACAATTTAATCAAAACGTAAAACGTGACGCTCTGTCAGTCGAAGATAGAAAAACGTCACCGCGACACATCAAACGCGAAAAGTAAAAAGCAGAGATCCAAAGAGACCGCGAGTCCCCACAAGTAATTAAAATCCAGTGGTTTATATTGTTGTAAATACCTATCTTGTAACTTTAATAATAAACTTTGTACATGTATAAAACCGACCCTTTTTTTACAACTACCTATTATCTACGGCCCGCGACTTTAACATCCTAAAGTTTGGCCCCCGAGTTTCCAAAGGTTGCCAATCCCTGATCTACTTATTAACATTATAATTTATAACACCCGCGGCTCCACCATTGTGGCTAAATATTTCATTTAGTTTCAAAGAAAAGTCTTCAAATCTCCAATTTTTAGGACTGTAGACTGTAGCTTCAAAACTGTGTATGTATTATAATAACAATTTATTTTTATAGGACGTGTTTACCTACGTATAGCCCAATCGTTTTACGGAGTTTTGTTTGGAGAGGTGGGGAGTAATTATGAATGGGACTCTCAAACTGTAACCGGCTACATTTAGTGACAAAAAGACTATCTGAAAACATATTTTAAAAAAATCACTGCGCATCATAGAAATCAAAATTGTATCTCCCAGGAGGCTTTTAACTTAATAATATTAATACCAATGCAATCATTTTAATTAGGTTTAACAATATCAACTATTTTTGAACAATAAAATAGGCATTGAAAAAAAAAATAGGTATTCATCAGAAAATACTAATGTATTTTTCAAAGCCTTTTAAGTAGGCAAAAATATTTACACCACGTTTGAAGTAAGCTCGTATAATGGTACCTTAGATAAGCCTTAAAAATGTGAAAAAAATATTGTATAGAACGAGTTAAATATAAAAATCCATCAGTCCGTCGAAAACGGCGACCCCGCCAAAGTTTGGAAGTTTCTTAAGTCACTGGGTGTTGGTAAATCTCGTCAAGACTCAGTCCCTAATAACGTAAACTTAAACCTTCTAAATAAACACTTTTCTTCGTCGTCTGCCTTTAATGATGCAACAAAAACCAAAACTTTAAATTATCTTTCATCTATACCAACACCTGACTACCCTCCTTTTGTTTTTAGTCAAATCACTGCTTGTGATGTCAAGAAGCACATACTTTCTATTACTTCTAATGCCGTGGGAAGCGACAGTATTAGTCGTAAAATGATCATTCCCATACTGGATATCCTTAACCCTGTAATTTGTCACATCCTGAACACTTCCATGTCCACGGGCATATTTCCCTCCTCATGGAAAGATGCCCAAATAATACCTTTACCCAAAAAACCAAATCCTTCATTATTTTCCGAATATCGTCCTATCTCCATCCTCCCATTCCTATCTAAGGTTCTTGAGCGAGCCGTTCATCATCAGCTAAATCTATTTCTCACAAATAACTGCCTCTTGAATCCATTCCAGTCTGGGTTCCGTCCCGGTCATAGCACTGTGACGGCCCTGGTAAAGATTACTGATGATATCCGTCTAGGCATGGAAAATGGTCAACTCACTGTCCTAACACTGTTAGATTTCAGTAATGCATTCAATACTGTCGACTTCGATGTACTCTTGGGGCTTCTGTGTTCGCTTGGCATATCTCCAACGGTGATTGACTGGTTCAGTAGTTATCTTCACGGACGTCGGCAACGTATACGTATTGATGATAGATTGTCTGACTGGTGCAACACGACCGCTGGTGTTCCTCAAGGTGGCGTCTTATCCCCCCTCCTTTTTGCAATTTTTATTAACTCAATTTCTAAAAACATTTCTTCTTCCTACCACCTTTACGCAGATGATCTCCAAATATACACTCAATCTTCTTTGGATGACCTTTCACAAGCCATTTATACGACCAATGTTGAGTTAAATTATATAGCTGAATGGAGCAAGGAGTATGGGCTCAGGGTTAATCCGGACAAAACCAAAGTCATAATAGTTGGTAGCCGGTGGTTTATCTCCAGGATTGACTGGCAGTCGCTGCCCCAAATTCTATTTGATGGGATCCATATCCCCTTCAGCACTACAGTAAAAAATCTGGGAATCCAAATTGATCCATGTTTGTCCTGGGTTTCTCAACTTGAGATGGTAAATAGGAAAATGTTTGCTTCGGGAGGAGCACTGAGAAGACTCCGTAATTTTCTGCCGACTGCCACCAAAACTGCGCTTGCCCAATCTCTATTACTACCGGTCCTTGACTACGCCGATGTTGCTTACCTCGATCTCAATGAGGAGCAACTAAACAAACTTGAGCGGCTCCAGAACTTCTGTATTAGGTTCATATTTGGCCTTCGCAAGTATGACCACGTCTCTGAATTTCGTTCCAAGCTCAAGTGGCTTCCGATTCGTCTTCGTCGTAATCTCCATATTCTTTCCCTCTTGTACTCTGTCCTATTTCTCCCCTTAACCCCATCATATCTCAAGGACCGGTTCACATTCCTACATGCCACCCATGACCGTTTACTGCGCTCTGCTCAAACTTTGTTACTAGCTATTCCACGTCACACATCGTCCGCCTATGATAATTCGTTTACAGTGCAATCTGTTCGTTTATGGAATGACCTGCCTCTTACTATAAGACAAGCTCCCTCCCTGCCCGTTTTTAAAAAACGAGTAAGGGATCACTATCTCGCCCTTTGACTCATTGTTATTAAATTATTAATCTGACACTTTGATCCATTAGAGTTATTATATAATATATTTATTATTTATTGTTGGATATTTTGTATGTATATATTTATATATTATATATATAATATATATACCTGAAATGTATTGTAAGCTATATATTTTATATCTTATTACACCGCCATAGCAAGTTTTTTTACTTAAGAGTTCGTCCATCCCATGGTTGTCTGGAAGAAATCGCTTTTAGTGATAAGACCGCCATTTGTACTCTTACGTTCTTTTTATTCGTTTTTGTTACTGTATATTTTGGTGTGCAAATAAAGAATATTTATGTTATGTTATGTTATGTTAAATGCTAAATTTAAAATTTTTATATTTCTAATTTTTATATACAATCGAAAACCGGAGACACTTGATACGAAACGACAATTTCTTTAAAACCATAGGGAATATAGAGGGGAAGACAGGCAGAGGAAGACCTAGACAGATTTATCTAGCCCAAGTGAAGGAAAAGGTTGATGTCGTGTCGTATCAAGAACGCAAGAGACTAGCGGAAAAGATACAGGATTGGCGAATACTCCACCGACAAAAGAGTAGCTCTTAAATAAGATGATGATGATATTTCTAGGCTCAAATTGGGTCTTAAATACAATACCGAAAAAAATATCAATTCTTAATTCCCGGTTCAAGCCGTTAAATGACTGGGCTACTTTTTAGTTTCATGGGTTCACCACGTTCGCGTTGAGTCGAATAGGCCCGCCAATATACTTATATTACTCTTTGGGTCCGCCACATACATACGGAATTAGGTCCGCCCAAAGAGTAATAAAGTATATTAGAAAAGAGAACCCACTCGTGGCAACATTATGCATCCACCTTATGTCAAATTGAAGGCTAGCTAGCGCCATCTATGTTTCACCGACAATAATTCAACCTATACTATACATACCTACTTATATCTACTCATACCAATGGATATTATTGTTTTGAATGCTAGTTTTCGTTCAATCACGCACCGATCGAGTCAATCTAAACATTGGTAAGAGAACAGCAGAAACTCTAGAACATCACTAAATCGGCACGAAATGAGGGATTTTCCAGAAGAAAAAAAAAGTTAGTTCCTAATTTCTCAATAGATGGCGTTGACCAGAGAGGGGTCCAATAGGTATGAGCAAATATATTAATTATAAAAATACACAGTACAAGTTATTAACAATCTGGGTGTTATTGATGATCCAGTTGGTGTAATAATTGCCACGCCAGACTGTCAAACCAGAGTCCAATTTTTCGTCTATGGCTTTGCTTTTCATTCACGGAATCTGACGTACGATTTAAATATTTCCGGTTTATTTTTATTGAAATTCTGTTTCTGTTAGGTTTGTTATTGTTTCTCGTTTATTGTTCGTATTATTTATTCAAATTATATATTCAAAACGGATACGTAGCCACGTCTAATACTCGATTCGTTGTTGACGAACAATAACACTAAGATAGCTAAATAATAAACCAACAACAATAAGAAAGGGTTTGTACTGGGTATTTTTACTATGAATATTAATTAATATCTTTGCTCATTCCTATTGGACCCCTCTCTGGTCAAGTCCATCTATCGAGAAATTAGGAACTAACTTTTTTACTTTTTTTGCTTTTGGAAAATCCCTCATTGAACGAAAACTAAAAACAACCCGTACATTACGCAAGATAGGTAGCCAATTTGTGATTTTGTCAATTTGACATTGACATAGACAATAAAATCTTTTTTTTCATAGTTCTGCAAAATATTTAATAGATGGCAGCACATTCTATGTAAACTGAATCGGAAAAGCCACCAAAAGGCCACTGTCCTCCGCCTGGGTCCGCCACACACATACGGAATTGCGATCTGATTCAGGATTCAGTGTTGTCAACTATGGTTACAAAAAATAAAAGAGTGCTGTTTAAAGTCATGACGTTACGATGATGATTTGTAAATTGTATTTCAATATTATGCAACTATATCAAAGGACTATCGATAGTTTTAACATTAGACATAATCTGCATACAAAATGGCATGAACCATTAACACACAAGCGATATTTGAGCGATTTCGCAACTATACCGCAACGACGTCGCAACTTCACCGTCACGAAACCGTTTCGTTCCATCCAAAAATATTTGTTTGATATGATTGTAAATCTTTAAAAAATGCCACCTAAGACACCAAAAAATCACTAGATCTAGTGAAAAAATTCGTAAACGTTCGTAACGTAGTGAGTGTAACTCCTTAAAACACATTTTTCTCTCTCGCACTAATGTATACCAAATATCAAAAATATCAAATGACTAAAAATGGTCTATGTAGGTAGTCTCACTTACTCGCTCGATCAATCAATAGGATGAAAAATGCAGTTTAAAAATAGAAAACGCTACTGAATTGTATATATTTCTGTAAGTTAATACAACCAACATCTGTCTATCAACTTTTAATACCTAGCATATAACTGAGAAAAACATTTGAAAGGTTACTTTTCAGTTTTCACACCAAAAGGTTACCTTTTAATCTATTTCCGGTTACTTTTGACAAGATCCGGCTGGCAACACTGCCAAATTGGGGCAAACAAAAATGTTTACGACTTTCAAGTTTATTTTATCCGAAATAAGTTAATTTAGTTATTATGTCGTGGTTGATGTTTTCACGTCACATATTTAAGCATTCTTAGCTCAAGTGTATGGTTATGTTCTTCCTGTGCCTACCTAAAAGTATCTATAGAACGAGCTATATTCTCTATGTTGTTATGCTCGGTGACCACTAGGTATATAAAGGATAATAGAAGCAAGTTGAGTCTCAAGCATAGATTAATATGTATCTATACTATTATAGAACTGTAACAGGAAGTTTGTCTGTACATTGAGGATATTAACAAAAAAAAAGTTACGTTTTTAGGTGTCCCTGATTCCATTTCACCAATTTTTGGATTTTTTGTCTGTCTGTTTGTTTGTGTGTTTGTTTGTTTGTTTGAACGAGTATCACGCAAAAACTACAGAACCGATTTTGATGAAACTTTTTTGTTTGATAGCTAGATATGATCTGACTTAAAATCTGGTATATAATTTGTGCGGACGAAGTCGCGGGTTAACGCTCGTATTGGATATAGATAGGTAACTCGCCTTGAATTTTCGGACGTCCTAATTGCGTTGCCGCTTATAAGCACTAGGGGGCGCCACATTATGAAATAAATTGAAAAAGACGATCGGCCGACACGAGGATCGAACCTTAGCTACCCGGATCGTAAGCCAATTACTTGTTCTGTTATTCTGTTGTCTACACCGCTAGACCAACAAGACAGTGATTGATATGGGCGAAATCTCTCACTAATACAGCGCAGCGCGTAAGGTGTAGTGCGCTGTTACTCCGATATGAAGCCTAGTTCAACACATAGTGCTTCGAAACATAACCGATAGATGGCGGAAGCTGTCTATGGAAAATCAGCGTTCCACTTAGTTTGTACTAAGATAACATAGCATGGTCTCAAGTATTAAATTTTATTGTATTCTTGATACACCCGCTCACTGTGGACCTATTATTTTACTGACTACTGATTGAAAAAACCGAAAATGAAATCGAATATTAGGTATTTTATTTTACATTAAAACATAATTAACAACAGAACATATCTATATACAAGAGATAGAAAGTAAGGTGATAAGGAGATAAAGTTTAAACAATTTATATTGACTTACAGTAAAATATAATTTCTTATAATAATAAATAACATTTAACGCTCCCGTAGCCGAGTAACAAGATCACGCTCGCTGTGCGGCTTTACCAATCTGTAACTCTATTTTGTTGTCCAGCCGGTTCTCTCTTGTGGGATATACCATCTGAAATAAAATAATTTGTATAATTTTAATAATGTTGCATTAAGTTTATTATACCTATACTCCAAATAAGGACGACGAGATTTTCCAATTCCTATTTAGCTTTCTGGCCAATTCTGATTGTAAACACTTGAGAGTCGTTAGTAATTATTTATTTGCGGCACGGTCTGTAATAGTTGAGAGTTGAGGAAATTGTATATATTTGTTCCTAATTTCTAACGTATTACAACAAAATATAAACAAATTGTAGGTACACACGGCGACACATCAAGCTATACAAACCAACATAAGCTGGCCGCGCGTAGGTCGAGTAACGTATAACGTCGCGCGGCCAGCTTATGTTGGTTTTGTATAGCTTGATGTGTCGCCGTGCGTACACCTACGCTTATCTAAGTGGGACACAAAAGCAATACTTACTTACTACGTCGACTACAAAATTCTGAGGGCCAAAATAAAAAATATCACTTTTACACTTAAACAATTTACGGTCAATCCACCAAAAATTCACAATAAATTACAAAACAATGTTGATAAAGCTGCCCGATACTAACTTTTTCAAGATTGTTTTTTTTATTTATGATTAATGGACTCTTGCTTGTGCGTTAGCACAACGGTAGTTCTTCTAGTTAGTTTGTGCACTGCATTTCCGCCAGTGTCAAGTGTTTATGGGAGAATCTATCCCAATCTCAGGGATTGTTTTTGGTCAAGAACAAGAGTTTGAGGATTGCGGAGCCTCGCGGCAGGCAAAAACGCGACGCGCGAAATCCACGCGAGACGTGTGCTCGGGTCAGAACCTGCAACGTGACTCCAAGATTGCTTTATTTGACATTTCAGACGCGCAGAAAACGGTTTGCTGCTGTCAAACACACGGTCATGGTACGAATTGTCCATACAAAAAAAAGGTGCACGGTTTTTGAACGCTGCCCTGCCGCAGGCCTGCTAATAGTAGTTGATGGTACGGAAAAGCGGGGCAGTTCTGATTAGGTCCTGCTATAAGAGCTCGTAGTAAGGTCCCAGGTTTATTCCGTATGTATGTGGCGGACCTTATTAAGGATGTATGTGGTGGGGCTAATACGTTTCATGGAAAACAAGGGAAAACAAAACCACGTAGGGCAACACTGTTAAATTTTTTGTCTATGACAAGGGGTTTTTGGCGGTAATTTGTCAGCTACGTTTGGAGTCCTCATATTTTTTTGAATTTTTATTGTTTATAGTGAGTTTTGGTTCGTAAAATTGGTGTTATTTTGTGTAACAAAATGTCGTGCAAGTGAACAATATACAGTTCAGTGAAATATGATGGTGTATGGGTTGTAAATAGGAAAAGTGTTCCGTCATTCATAGCGCGGCAAAGCGATCGGCTCACCTCTTTCCTGTGGACTTCTCTGCGTCTTTCGATTGTCTCCAAAAATTACAAAGAAGCGTCAAAACGTCGAACACTAACGTTTTAATTGCTATAAATAAGAGAATTTTATTGAAGTCATTCCATACATCGAGAATTGTATGGGATTTTTAACCCTTTACCTTGAATTGTATCAAAAATTTGTTTTGTCGCTCTGTAATTGTTGGTTTTCAGAAGCCGTAGCATGCTACACGTGATACTGCTGTATCACGTCTTTTATCTCGTTCGTTCACGCGCAAATAGAAAGAGAGCGAAGGTGTGATAGCGCTGTACAAACAAGAAACTAGAAACTTTTACACAAAACTAGAACTGGAAGACAGTAAAGTTGTGAACAAAAGTATTGAAAAATAAACAGAACAGAACAGTTTAATCATAGTTTTAGTTTTATTTTACTTTGTACAATAAATAAAAAAGCCTACTAAACACAAAAATTAAGATTAAGCAACTATATTAATTACAGCTAGAACTAAAACGACGAGAATTGAACTGCTGACGGCTATGGCACCGTCAGTATCATCTTCAGGTAAATTAATGTTAGGGTCAGGATTGTAACTGTAATCAATTACTCTACTTCTGACGATTTCTTTGTAGACTAGAGCTGACTTCTTTGGTACTCGAGTACGGTTCGGATCGTTCATGTCGATCTGGTAGAGGCCAAATCTTACGCTGAAAATAAGTTACAGGTTAAATTAGTTACGTAAGAATGACGACATTTTCTTTCCGTTGACATTTGAGCTCAACAAAAAAAATTCACTTTTTCCATATTTAGGTTTCAAGATGGAACGACTAGTCCAAGCACGTATCCAGACTTTTGTTTTGGGGGGGGAGGGGAAGTTTTCATACAAAATTTTAAAAGCTTTATATCTTCGTAATTATATAATAAATTGCAAATGGTATTTGTGACGCAGCATCTAGATTTTTTAAACTATTTTTCCATATATAAAATATTACTTTTATTAATTCCGTCTACGCGTATTGTGCGTCAAACTTTTGTATGGACTGAAACCACCTTAATATGCTGACACTTTTTAACTTGTCACATCCCGGCGAAGCGATATCGACCGTCGTCCATTGTTATTTTAAAGTCGGGATGTGACAGGTTAAAGGGATGATCATACCGTCAAACTGAACAACTTTCTCTATGGCACCAAAATCGAAATCGCGAAAAAAAATCAGCTCTTCCATACAAAACTGCAAACCTGATCGAACCAAATGTATGGGACAGCTGTTTTTTTTCTCGCGATTTCGATTTTGGTCCCATAGAGAAATTTGTTCAGTTTGATGGTCTTATCATCCCTTTGAAAAGTGTCAGCATATTAAGAAGATCCCTGTATAAATAAGCCGAGGATACCGTTTTTTTGGCACGCCTGAAGATGAAAGGCTGATGATGATGATGAGTCACTTAATCAGTCGAATATAATAATTTGACCAACTTACTCATATCCGAAACCCCATTCAAAATTATCCATCAAACTCCAAGCGAAGTAGCCTTTGATGTTGGCACCGTCCAAAACAGCTCGGAGCACACTATTCAAATAGCCCCTGAAATAGCTAACTCTTCCGTCATCGTCAAGACCATATCCTGACGAGCAGCCATTCTCTGTTATGTAGATGGGTACGTGGCTGTATTTATCTCTTAGGTAGATAAGAAGGCTGTACAGGCCTGGAGCATATTCCTATAAAGTAAATTGAGTTTATGTTAGTAGGTAGGTAGATACTATTATAATTATTATACAAGAGACCGAAGAGTTCCGTGTGGTGTCGGCCAAGAATAGCACCAAACCATTATCTCCCGCGGGTGTCGTAAAAAGCGACTAAGGGATCTACCGGAGAATGAGCAGCAGCATCCTCTGAGTACACACATTCAATCCAACTGCGATCGCCAACCCGCCTGCCAAGCGTGGCGATTATGGCAAATCCCCCCATTTTGGGGGAGGCTTATGTCCAGTAGTGGAAGTCTAACTGGCTGATATGATGATGATGAGACCGAAGAGTTCTCTAGTGACGACGTACTGAAAAGCGCAGCGTGGGTAGGCCCCACACAAGGCGAAACGATGACCCGGGCACCATTTTATAAACATGACAATTGTAATTTACATCCATTTACATCTAGTCCATGTTACTAGAGAATATAACATAATCCTACCCCCTGATAGAATCTGAAAAATATCACCAGACTTCGTGTGAATGGAGCGCGCTCCGAATTATGTTCCCAAAAGTTTTTACGCGGAAATATTTCAACAGATGAACGATTTAAATACTCAGTACTTTCTTACTTCCAATCCATTACTAGTTCTACTTTTCTATAACTTTTTAAGTTCTATAATAAATCTAAGTCTTGAAACTCACAGTTGTAAACCCATGGTAGGGCCATGATGCATCATAGTATGTGCCCACATTTTGGTCATTGTCTATCGATGGTACAACATGCATTTGATTGACAGAGGAATTCCTGTATACAATCACACTAGTGTAGTGATTCAAGCCAAGGAAGTCGGCTGAACCCTTTATGTACTGAATTTGTTCTTCAGTTAATGGCCTCAGTCTAGAAGAACTTAATCCTTCATTAGCGCTGGCTGCTGCAACTCTGTCGATCAATAATTGTGGGTAGTTTCCTTCTTCTGAATATACAGGGTGGAGATAATATTCAAGCTGTAAAGAAGAGAATATAAAGGGTGCTTAGTATGCGGAACTCGAAGCTTAGATTGAAAGATATAACAATGTATGCAAGCACGTGTCCAGGAGGGGATAGGTAGGATTTATCCCCCCCCCCCCCCCCAATTTGATTATTTCTATGGAACAGCGGAAATTTTTCACTGTTTTTCAATTAAAATCTCCTCCCCCCCCCAAAGAATGTCCCCGTCCTCCTCGGACCCAAAGTCAAGATACGTCCTTGAATATAAGATGTTTAATCCCATCCAGAATAATATTGCATTTACTACCTATGGCATTCGCATATCACGACAAATTCCCCGAGGGGGTAGTCAGAGATATTCTGAAAACTCTTCCACGTTTCACTAGTAGCAGTAGCACCAAGAACTCTGTCCAATGTGACGAGTAGTGAGCCCATCGCCACTTATAATGGACAGTGGGTACAATACATGCATCGATATGGAAGCATGAAAGTTTCCTCACGATGTTTTCCTTCACCGAAAAGCCAGCGGTGTTACAAATCGTACATAAATTCCGAAAAACTCGTTGGTGCAAGTCGGCCTGGACGGGGATCGAACCATCGCCTCCCGCACGGCAGGCTAGGTGTCTCGCCTCTGGACCACCACGGCTTCTTTTGATAGTGCAGGGTAATTTACTACCTATGATAGTTCAGAGGTTTTATCGGTCATAAGTGAGAAGCGTAAAAAAAGGATCCAAGCATCGTAAAAATGTTGCTATCTATATTGCTAATGCAATAAATAACGATAAATAACTATTATGATTATTCGGATTAATTAATAAATTATTGTTAGTTATATTGTGAGACGGGCACATGCGCTAACGAATGTTCAAATTGCATTCGTAATATGATATAATTGCAACGTTTTGCGCTTCGGGATCAAAACAGGTAAATTATAGAAGCCAAGGAAATACTACACTTCAGCAGCAATAGATCTTATTCGGTAAAATCGTGATCGATGTTCGCAAAGGTAGGTAATTAAAATAGGTACTGAATCAGCTTGCACATGTCTTTTCTCAAGGGCACTTGTTTATGCGCCCTCGTGGAAATGTTCTACCTAAATTAAAAAAAAACGACGAAAAAGCTTAAAACTCTGGATAGCTATAAAATTTTTCATTACATACGCTACAAAGTCAATACATACTCACATAACTAACGACTTTATCTCCGTGTGTTCATTTAGAATTTTTGCTAAAAACTACTAAGCACGGTGAGATTTATTCCTCCCTCCCCCAGAAACAAAACTCAGGACTGCTGTTTTTGAACATCACATGATCAAATCGGCAGTAGAAAGATGCATAATTTGCTGCTACTGCTGATTACAACGTAAGATGTTTAAAAAATCGCACTTTTAACACACAAATACACCACCTTTTTATTATACACTTACTTGGAAAGCTTCAAAGTCGCGTGCTGCTTGAGCATCTCCCTCGTTCAGTGCAAATCCCCACTGCATGCTTATGACAAAACCGACTTTACCGCCTTGACGGGCTCTGAACTCATCATCGTAAATATGGTATGCTCTAGCATTCGCTAACAATATATTTCTACCGCATTCATAAAATCCCACTCCAGGGGAATTAATCAAAGGAGCATGACGGGCATAACCGTAGCCATAGTAGCAATGTATGTAAGGCTCATTAATTGTCATCCAATCTTTTACTCTATCACCGAAATTTTGATACATGACCCTTGCGTAATCACCAAACCAATCGACGATGTCTTCGTTTAGCCATCCGCCTTGCTCGTTTAAATTCTGCGGCAGATCCCAGTGGTACAAAGTCACAAAAGGAGTAATTCCATTTGCCAAGAGTTCGTCTATCAGAGCGTTGTAATAAGCTATTCCTAGAGGATTCACGTAGTCGGGGCGACCATACGGCATTACCCTGGGCCAGGATATTGAGAATCTATAATTTTTGACTCCCAATTCCTTGAGCATTTCAACATCTCGTTTGTAGTGATAGTAAGAGTTCGCTGCTGTATCGCCATTGCTTCTGTCAGAAATCATGTCAGGTCTGGTGCGGACTAAGTGGTCCCACATTGACCATCCTTTGCCTGTAAAAGATACCTCGGCATAAATTCCATAGAGTATTTCCACTACCGTAGGGTCTGAATCAGATTAATTGCCGGTATATGAATTCCAAGTAGCATGGGAAGGTATAATAATTTCATGATGATTTCGGGTGTGAAATAAAAAAATAGCACACCTGGAAGGAATTTCCCTGCGCCGATGCCCAAGATTGTATCCAGAATAAGCATATTCCTTCGATTATACAGGATGTAAGTGACAGCCTAGCAAATACTGAAACGGTGAACTCAGACCATCAAGCTGAACAACTTTCACTATGTTGCCTACCTCAGGAAGAGCGAAAAAAAATCAGCTGTCACATACAAAACTGCTGGTATGCAAACCTACCCGACTAAAATGTATGGGACAGATTGATTCCATAGTGAAAGTTGTTCAGTTTGATGGTCTGAGTTCACTGTTTCGTTATTTGATAGGCTGTCACTTACACCCTGTATAGTCGTGGGAATATGCTTATTCTGGATGCAATCTTGGGCATTGGGCAGCTGATTGCATTTGTATGGATCCCTATAAGTTTCCTAGGGAAAGTTGTTCGGTATCACGAGTATCACCCCTTAACTTAAAGTAAATGCAACTGTCAACCCTATCATTCTGTATACGTTCAAGGTTCTATTATTTTATGTTGTTTTATACTATGTGTTCATAAGAAGCAACCTATAGTAGACAATTTTGCATAATTACCGTCTGTGTTCCAGGCACCTTCAATTTGGTACGAAGACGTTGCAGAGCCAAATTCAAAATCACTTGGAAATCTTGCTGCTGATTGCCGTTTTTCTCTGGCAGCAGTAGCATTGGCTGCAACTAGCCTGTATTAAAGAGGGCACTATAAAATACAGGGTGTAAATTTAAATGCCTAACGTAATTTAGTGGTGTAGCTTGAAACTATCAAACAACAATTTTTAGTACCTATGGGACCAACATTGATATCGTGAAAAAATTTTGGTGTTTCATACATTTGAGTCTCTAGCCTATGGAACAACTAATTTGTCGTGGTACATTAGTGAAAGTTATTCAGTTTTATGGTCTTTAGTACAAGCATGTAGGTAAGTAAGTACTTAATGCATTTTATTGTACACCCTGTATAATGTTAGGTGGCCTGGGCCCTGATATAGGACCGTATAATAGGCTGATGATGATGGTGAAGAATGAAAATGTAGAATTCAAGGCTTAATGACCGGCTAATATCATGAGCAAGGCCTTGGATTGTGATGAGGGCGCCACTGTGAACAAGCACGTGCCTGTACTGAACGGTAAAAGGACTCTTAAGAATGTATGAAACTTGAATACACTGACTGCGTAAATTCGGCTTACCATGAAAGTACAATAAAGACTATCTTAGACACTACCATTGTACCTTAAAATATTGACACAAATGCATAATTTTTTTTTGTTGGTTTTTATATATATATAGTAAATCGTTTTTATTGTCCCCCGCGTGAGCTATTGCTATTTTATCAGAATACTTGTACTTATCATCAGTGCCGGATTAAGATTGCGCGGGGCCCGTAGCAAAAGCGTACAAGAGGCCCTTGGTTCGGTCTTTCTATAAAGACTTCCCCCCTCCTTAATGCTTAGGTCTCTAAATTAGTTTTAGGTCCCTGTACTCAGGTCCTGGGCCCAGACCTGAATTTAAGGTAAGGCGGATAAGGAAAAGGCTTCAGCTCAGTTTTCGGCTTTAGCAATACAATTTTGTAAATTCGTATTTCTAGGTATAAGAAAGGCAACATTTTACATAAAAAACTGAGCGAGCGAAGCGAGCTTGAATTTTTTTGCGTCGCGACAGAAAAAGACGCGGCGGCTGTATGGAGTAAATTAGTACGTGTATAGTGTGTACACACGGCGACACATCAAGCTATACAAAACCAACATAAGCTGGCCGCGCGTAGGTCGAGTAACGTGTAGCGTCGCGCGGTCAGCTTATGTTGGTTTTGTATAGTTTGATGTGTCGCCGAACGTCCCTTGAAACACCATTCAAAAACTGGAGCGAGTGAAACGAGCTCGAAATTTCTCAGCACTGTAACAAACTGTAACTTAGTTTAAAAGAGTAAAAAGCACGCAAGCTCAAAGCACTACAACTTGGTTATGATGTGACCATACCTCTGTCAGTTTTGAATCGAATATCGAAGCAACCGAGGTTTGCGACGTGCTTGCGGCTAGATCCTAGCAGCAGAAAATGTTGGTGCGCAGGGCCCCCAAATGCTCTTGCTACGTGGCTAATCCTTTATTTATGCTTTTCATGTTATGACATAATTATGAACAGTTTAATCGCTATATAACCTTTTATTTAAAATAATGTTTATGATCCATAAAAAATATTTATCTATTATCACTTATTTATGATGTTTTACATAATAACATCACTACACCCGCGGCTTCACCATTGTGGCTAAATATTTAATTTAGTTTCAAAGAAAAGTCTTCAAATCTCAAATTTCTTTACCACATATGATACGTTGAGGGGTTGCCTTGGTTAGGGGTGCAGGGGCAAACCTGGAATACTGGGAAACTAGTACTACTCAGTAAAAAGCTGCAAAATGGAATGACTTGTCAGTTGGTGAGAGGTAGGTACATAAAATAAATATAGGTAAATAATAATAAATGAATAAAATAAAATAGAATTTTTGTTTTGTTTTGTCGACGCATGTTGCTGAAGAGAATTTTATAGGAAATTTGACGACGCATGTTGCTGAAGCAGATTTTATTACTATTAATTTTGTTTACATGTGACCATGTGTGTGTGTGTGTGTGTAAATATTTACAATATATTTTTATAGAAAAATATAAAGTAGAATTATATTATTTATGTACATCCAGCGGTCCAACTTATATTAAGTTGGTTGACGGTTTTTTAAGGGAATGATCAGATCGTCATACCATGAAACTGAACAACTTTCTTTATGGGACCAACATCTAGATCGCAAAAAAATCTGCTCTCCCATACATTTCGGTCGAGTAGGATTGCAGTTTTATATGAAACAGCTGGTTTTTTCGCGATTTCAACTTTAGTCCTATTCAGAAAGTTGATCAGGACCCTATATTTTATGTACAATATAGAATGTAAGGAACAGCCCTCCGCAGACTGAAGCAGTAAACTCAGACCTTCAAACCGAACAACTTTCACTATGAAGCCTACATCAGGAAACGCGAAAAAAATGCGTTTCCTGATGTAGGCTTCATAGTGAACGTCGTTCAGTTTGAAGGTCTGAGTTTACCATTTCAGTCTGGGGAGGGCTGTCCCTTACACCCTGTATATTATAGCCAGTATTTACAGAAACAAGCCGATTAATTCAGTTTATACATCTTTATAATTCTTTCTTAATAAATTCTAAAGAATGATTTATGAATAATATCACAAAAGGATTTTATGACATTTTATTTGCATTTAAATTAATAGACATCACAGGAAATTAGTTCAATGTGTGTAATAAAATAAATAAAACTTCCGGTTTCAATTAAGCAAACGTTAAGGCGGATCTCCTGCGACTGCGAATATTATTATTTATTATAATTTTGGCACAGGAGACCCTGCTTTAGTTAGTCACAGTTTATACGGGACCAGCATGGTGCGAGAAAAATCTAGATGCTAGTGCCTCTGCCTTTATTCCTACTTTACATGCTAAAAAGAGAGCGCATGATGTTTTCTTATTTTGTCGCTTTTTTGTGTGTAATATACTAGTTCCAATTAATAAATTTGGTGTGGGTTAGTGGTAAGAAGTCTTGTCATAGGCCCATTTACACACAAACATAATACAGCATCGATCAGGGTAAACAAAAACTACATTTGTCGCATCTATAGCTAGGTACAACATTTTGAGTTTTTATATAACTAAGTATTTCAGGAATTTCAAAAAGTTTCTTATCAAAGTTTTGTCCCGTTTTCGATTCGTTAGGTACCTTACCTACCTATTGTTAGTAGTTAGTAGGTACACACGGCGACACATCAAGCTATACAAAAAAGGACGAGTAGCGTATAGCGTCGCGCGGCCAGCTTAGGTTGGTTTTGTATAGCTTGATGTGTCACCGTGCGTACGTACAAATTAATTATATTTAGTTTTTGTTTTACCGCATTGTAAAGGCCCGTGAGAACGTCTGCTAGATAGATGTTGATAAATCTCATCGTTATTGTTAGTATGCAATTAGTAGGTATCGGTATTCCGTATCGTTATTCCCGTTATTCTCATAATTCAGTACCTAAGTAATTAATGAAAATTCAAATCATGTAGTACTTCTGTTTGTAACTGTACGAAGGAGTCCCGTACCCCGCGGAGTACGTTTTTAGAAAGTCACGCGTTGCAATCAGCACAAAAAAATTGCACTTCCGGTCACAGTTCACTATGTATTTCAATCTTGTAGAAGATTTATTGTAATTGAAATTGTAAATACAATTCCTATATTTTTTATTATTTTATTGCTGTATATTGGCCGTATAGTAGAAATAGCAACGAAAATCAGTATAACCCATAAAGATTTTTTTTGGTACAATTCAAGGTAAAGGGTTAAAAATCCCATACAACCGATGTCTTCAATAAAATTCTGTTATTTATAGCAATTAAAACGTTTATATTCCTTGCGCAGGAAACGCAGAGAAGTCCACAGGAAAGAGGTGAACCGATTGCTTTGCCGCGCTACAAATGACGGACGGTCATTTGTAGCGCGTTTTACCTGTTTACGACCCATACCCCATCATATTTCACTGAACTGTATATTGTTCACTTGCACGATACTTTGTTACGCAAAACAACACCAATTTTACGAATCAAAACTCACTATAAACAATAAAAATTTAATAAAATATGAGGACTCCAAACGTAGCTGACAAATAACCGCCAAAAACTCCCAAACCTATACAGATTTGAAAATCCCGCCTAATAAAAAAAAGAGCTCAGTGTGGCCGACATTACTTTCAAAATTTCTACCACTTTAACGTCAGATAATCCCTATTTTGTTGTTCTTGGTTTTTAGGGTTCCGCATCATCCTTTTTTTAATAGTATGGCGATATTTCGACTGACGAATTAAATACTTAGGTAGGTATTTCTCGATAAAACATCATAACAGGATACTTTTATAGACATATAAAAAGAATAGAACATGGAATAGGACTGACTTATAAATAATAACAGTCTCGAAAACGAGGCAGGCTTATACGCTATACACAGAGTGTGCGAGGGAAAACTTATGTTGTTTTCGCTTTTTGTTTGTCCCTTTCGGCTTTCGCGATATTTTTGTTTGACTTAGTTGAAATTGCTTCACAAACCTTGAGAAACTATGTCAAACAATAATGTTAATGGCCCAATTTTTCATAATTTACTTATGTCATATGTATCTCCATCCCTTTCCAGTATATAGACATTGAACTAAATCGCAGTCAGTTTGTCTTGATAATATTCAGTCTACGTTTTTTTGCCTAATCAACATCTTCGCAACCTCAGAACAGAGAACCCGGTATCGACTTTTCGTCTGGAGTGAGATTTTTGAACCACACACTTTCAAAATCATGATCGAATGATGCGTTATCTTCATAGTATTTTTGACGTTTTCTGTGTGACGTGTGACTTTAAAAAAACTGCACACCTGGTTCTCTTTTCTGTGTTCAAAACCATGTCAAGTCAGAGCCATCTTTTATGGCATGTTGAACTACGCTTTTTACTTTCTTAATAAAAATGACAGAAGATATTAATTTTATTACAATAGGTTTAAAAATAAATTCTATTCTAGAGACTCCAAATCCCACCTACCCCCCCCCCCCCCCCTGCATACGTGCTTGCGGTAGTTTATGTAATTTTGGTGTAACAATCGACGAGCGACGCGACTACCCAATAGCAGACCTACAACGCGACTCCTCTTTTAATATTACGTTTACGTTAAAAATTTCAAATATTTACATTTATAATTTATCTCAAATATTTACGTTCTGAAATTATACACGATGCAGTAAAAAGCACCTATAAAAAATGGAAAATTAATTATTAGACTAGAGTACGGAACCCTTTGAATTGAGACAGACACACACACTTGACCGTTTCCGTTTTTAGTCTGTGGTCGCCGGGCTAGGTGGTGAGTGGCTGCCACTGAACAAGTAATCACTACGTTTTAAGAAGCGGAACTGTCGAACTAGCGTATTTTGACAACAGTTGTACCGAAGTTTGCGCGTCACAAAAAAAAAAAAAAAAAAAAAGACAATGTCAAATCATTCCATTCATTCCGTCCTTTCGGTCGAAATACTCTTTCCGGTTGTAATAAAGTACTCTTTGGTCGATGTAGTAATGGCGGACGGCGGGCTATTTAAAGCTTAGTAAATTTGTCATTTGCATTTTTGAATATATTGTGTACCGTCGTTACTTTACCATGATTCGGGGAGTAAGAAATAGTCGAAAATGCGCAATCTGCCGAGAAGGAGAATACGGAAAAGCCGAATTCGAGAAAAAAAAATTTTTTGCGTCTTTTCCTACTGAAGAAAATCGGTAAGTACGAATATAATTTTTCTGTTCGAAATCTCAGTACTATTTGTAAATCAAATCAACTCTTACAAAAAAGCGACGGATGGCTGCTTTATTGGCGTGCGCTGACGCTGACCTCATGGTTGGAGTTACGTGAAAATAATGTATTGCAAAAATATTTGTCACCAATAAATGTAAATAAAAGTCAGCGACACGATAGGACACTATTCTTCCTTTTCTGTACATATTCAATCAATGGATAGCAACAAGCCGAACAAGGGTCCGTCCGAGATATTATAATTTATCATAAAAACTTAATTGCAGTTGCCGTGAATGGATACGACTAGCAGGCGATCCTGACCTTGTTTTTGTACCAATTGAAAAATTGCATAAGAACAGATTTGTCTGCGAGGATCACTTTCCACGTTCTTCGTTCAATAGAAAGAGAAGTCGGCTATTAGATAACGCAATTCCTATTCTCAATTTGAGATCTCCGCCACTGACTGCTGAGCAGTTGGCTGAATTTCCCTTGCATGTCTGGAGTTACGGAAAAGGTAAACTACATTTTAATTCAAATAGGTAGATGACCCGATTGTATCGAGACCTCCGCTCCTAAACGTATCGGACGCTTCTCGATACAATCGTGTCATCTACATATTAGTCATGGATTTTCGCAAAGTAACGCCCGTAAGAAACCACCTTTATTTGTTGCTTTACAATATTTTAGCTTGCCGAATAATTTGTTGTGTGTTAGCCACAAAGTACACGCTATACTAAAACATATTAACTATTAACAGGTCTGAACCAGGCTGGCTGAAATAGTACTACTGAATCTTTTCTGTTAAACTTACAGGTGATATTCCCAAGGAAAACCAACGACTTCTGATACAGGGACCCCTAAATGAAATACAGGGACCTCCGAATGAACCTGGCACATCAAAGCGAAAAACTGACGAAAATTTGGGTAAAAAACCACCTTTATTTCTTGCTTTATGATATTTTGTTTTGCTGAATAATCTGTTGCGTGTCAGCCACAAAGTTCACGCTATACTAAAACATTAACTACTAACAGCTCTGAACCAGACTGGCTGAAATAGTACTAGCTTACTGAATCTTTTCTGTTTAACTTACAGGTGATATTCCCAAGGAAAACCAACGACTTGTGATACAGGGACCTCTTTATGAAATGCAGGGACCTCCAAATGAACCTGGCACATCAAAGCGAAAAATTGACGACAATTTGGGTAAAAAACCACCTTTATTTCTTGCTTTATGATATTTTGTTTTGCTGAATAATCTGTTGCGTGTCAGCCACAAAGTACACGCTATACTAAAACATTAACTACTAACAGGTCTGAACCAGGCTGGCTGAAATAGTACTAGCTTACTGAATCTTTTGTTTTGCTTGCAGGTGATATTCCCAAGAAAAAGCAACGACTTGTGATACAGGGACCTCTGTATGAAATGCAGGGACCTCCAAATGAACCTGGCACATCAAAGCGAAAAACTGACGACAATTTGGGTAAAAAACCACCTTTATTTCTTTATTTAAACTTGGATTCAAATACCTAAACTTGCGCCAGCTGAATCAAGATTCACTAGAAAATTTATTCGGCATCATCCGGCAACACAGTCCGACAAATCGGCACCCTACGTGTGCTCATTTTGTATCGGCGCTGAAAACCGCCGTTATAACACGGCTCACTGCTCCCCATTGCCGAGGATCGAATTGTCAGAATGACAGCAACAGTCTGATGACCGATTTTCATGAAATTATATTTGGCTCGGGAGAAAATGAGGTACACGGTGAAGACCATGCCACCGAAGAAATTGATATCGAAACTACCGAAGAAGACATTCAGTTATTCAGTCTTCCTGAAGACCAAGATGAGGTAGAGAGCAAACTTACCGAACAAGATCATCCTGTCGTTTATGTTGCCGGGTACTTGGCCTACAAGCTATCTAAATTTATAAATTGTACCAATTGTATGGCAACGTTAACTCGGACAGAATCTGAGGAACAAAACGACCCCATGTATAATTACATAAAGTACAGGGAATGGTGGCCAGAGGAAAGAAGACTAAAATATCCTTCCAAGCCTCTGTGCGAAGTAGTTAAGTGCGCAACGGTGCTAATGGAAGACGAAGTCTGTCCAAGATTACATGAGGACAACATTGCACAATTGACCATTACGCTTTTTTTTTCAAAATGTGATATTGCATGGTTTGATTGCGCTGAACATAAACCAAAAATAGTTGATGCTTTGTTCAAAATTATGGCTCATTTGCTAATTCGTAGACAATGCCAGAGAATTAACCAGCGACTAGCATCCAACGAAGAAGCATTAGCCGATGCCTTAAAAATGGCACAACAGTTTGGAAAAGCTAAGTAGGAAAATTCTCTGTCCTTGCTGTCTTTGGATTTGTCAGGATTATTCTAAAGAGTGTTACTAGCTTAAATACTGTGTAGCATTCATTATGTAATCAGTAATGTATAACTGTTATTGAATGCAGAACCTTAGCTTAAGAATTTACATTTTATGTTGTAGCGTTTCCGACCGCATCTTCTCCGACACCGACAATACGTATTTCTGACGCGGTGGTAGCGTCTAAAAATAATTTTCGTTTATTAAAGCATAGCATATGCTCACGAATATATTCCCCGAGGACCCCAGACTGACTACCCAGTCAGAGATATTTTGAAAACTATGAACATACACGTTTCACTAGTAGTACCGAAATTCTGTGCAATGTGACGAGGAGTAAGCCCGTTGTACTTGTAAACAGACAGTGGGTACAATACATGCCCCGAGATTGAAGCATGCAGGTTTTCTCGCGATGTTTTCCTTCACCGAAAAGCCAGTGGTGTTAAAAATAGTACATAAATTCAGAAAAACTCATTGGTACGAGTCGGCCTGGACGGGGATCAAACCATCGTCTCCTGCACGGCAGGCAAGGTTACTCGCCACTCGGTCTACAAAGCCTTTTTTTTTTAATATTCGTTAGTTAAAATGGCTTCAATTTCAGTAATAAACATCATATAAAATAGTGATTAATTGGGGGGTTACATTTGCATTATAATTACACCAAGTTTGACACTTGTATCTATTGCCTACCGTTTTTACGATAGCGTAAAAAAATTAAAATGTCTAGTTTCTTGTATGAGGGATTTGGGCCTCCCTCACTTTTTGAGTTTTAAATATTTGTTAGAAAATCCAAAATAATGACACATGTAGGGTGGCTGAGAGAAAGAGGGTGATGGTTTAACTATTTATTGATGAGCATACAATATTGGTACATAAAGACACATACAAACATCCCTAGCTATGCATCAGAGTGGACTGCGTGGCTATCTCACTCTTCTGCATTGAAGACATAGGTTTTGGAACGGACTGCGTGGCTATCTCGATCCTCGACCTGGCCAGCACCTGAGGACTGCAGTGGCTATCTCTCAGGCGAAGCCGCCTAGCTAAGTGACAGTCGCTGGCCGCGTCGGGTCTTATATACGATCCTCGGAGCGCGTGCCGCGTGCATAACGATGGAGAGGGCGGTGACAAGGGCAGCTAGATGTGTGCGAGCGAGAAAGCATTCGGGTCCGTGCGCCTCTCGCTACATTCTCCCCCTCTGGTACTTTTTTCAACGTCCCGTGAGAGTACCAGGTCTAAGCAGGTAGATTCTTCCTTGGTCGTCCTCGTCCTCGGTTTGGAAGAATGGGTTTTGTGCTTGATCATCTCTATTCTCGAACTTACTGATAGCAAAGGTGAGATATGTGCAAATACCTTTTTCAGGATTTTCAATTTTAGCAATTTGGTTTATTGAGCTTCTTTTTCGATGACAGAGTAGTTACATTCTGTTGGTGTAAGTAGTCGACTTGCATATTCGATAGGATGTTCGGTTGCTCCCTCCCCCTGCACTAAAGCTGCTCCAATTGTATAATTACTGGCATCCACTTTTATTATGAAGGGTAGGTTTCAATCTAATTGTTTCAGTACAGGAGCCGTAGTCAGTGCTAATTTAAGGCAATTTAAAGCTGACTCCTGTTGTTCTTCTCATTTCCAAATAACTGCCTTTTTTGTTAGGTTTGTTAATGGTCTTGCGATTTCTGCGAAGTTATTAATAACTCTTCGAACCAGAATGCTATTTGTAGGAATGAAATCATTTGTTTACGGTCTTTGATTCCTTTATTTCAGAGATTTTCCTCGATTTTCAGGATCAGTGGTGATACCTTCAGGCATAATGATATGACCAAGGTATTTAATTTTTTTGATTGTTGATTCAACATTGCATTAAATTGATTCATCGGATAGTTGAAAAGCCATTTTGTCTTCTTCAGCCATTTCTATCAATTTTAACGTTGGGCGCCACTATGTAGGGTGGCTGAGAGAAAGAGGGTGATGGTTTAACTATTTATTGATGAGCATACAATATTGGTACATAAAGACACATACAAACATCCCTAGCTATGCATCAGAGTGGACTGCGTGGCTATCTCACTCTTCTGCATTGAAGACATAGGTTTTGGAACGGACTGCGTGGCTATCTCGATCCTCGACCTGGCCAGCACCTGAGGACTGCAGTGGCTATCTCTCAGGCGAAGCCGCCTAGCTAAGTGACAGTCGCTGGCCGCGTCGGGTCTTATATACGATCCTCGGAGCGCGTGCCGCGTGCATAACGATGGAGAGGGCGGTGACAAGGGCAGCTAGATGTGTGCGAGCGAGAAAGCATTCGGGTCCGTGCGCCTCTCGCTACACACATATTATATCAATATATCTATTTTCAGTGTAAAATTAAATATTGATGGTACTGCGGCGTTCGGATGCGATACGAAAAAACACCTGAAAAACGCAATGTAGCCAGTTGTGTGACTAAAATTAACAAACAACCGGTCAATTGCGAGTCGAACTTGTGCTGCGAAGGTTCCGCACCACACACAATACATTTGTGTTAATGTATTTACAAAAAAAAAAATTTTTTTCATTCAGTTCCGGCTCCTTAGCGCAAGTCCGACTCACGCTTGACCAGTTTATATTAATTGTTGTTTTACTTTAGACTTTGAACAATAATTAGGTACTACAAGTTTGACGCTTTTATGTAGTGTCGTTAGAGCAAAACGAAAAACGTTGAAAAAAACGTTTCTTGTAAGGGAACCCCCTTGAGTTTTACCACCATTATAACAGGTACCTATTATGTGAAAATTTCAACCGACTGCCTATTACGATCGAAAAGATACAGCCCTTTGAACGTAGCATTGACAGACGGACAGTTTCAGTGTTTTTAGTTTGATTATATTACTAACACGTACTTTTGTTTATGAAGGTTAGTCTGGGACTCTTTTTTCGAGAATTTTTTATTAGACCCGGCGTCCATTACTTAGTAAGTCAAACCTCTACAAAAAAAAAGACTGTCAGAAAGGGAACTTACCCTCTACAGAAACTGCGCTCAAACACCATACTTACCTTATTATTATTATAACACTTCATTGTACACACGGACATAATAATACACAAAGTACCTTAATACAAGTAATACCGTTTTTAAAGGCTTTCGTGTTTGGTGGCAATAGGAGCTATCTTTATATTATTAGTACATACATAATTACATACTTGCTCACGCCTATGTCCTTCTGAGATAGGCAGAGACAATTTAATAGATCGCCATGCTACGATTCTGACACACATCTCACGCCTCTTCAACATCCATAAGTCTCTTCATACATATGCTCGTCGGTTCCCGGTACATTTTATTTGGTCCTTCTTTAGTACACTACACAGTTCTTCATCCGAACAACAACATCGAAATCGCGAAAAAAAATCTGCTCTTCCCTACAAAACTGCAAACCTACTCGAGCCAAATGCATGGGACAACAGATTTTTTTTTCGCGATTTCAATAGCGAAAGTTGTGCAGTGCTAGTATATTAAGAACCTTGTATACGAAACTTTAAAAAAATATATAAATATTGCTCTATCGTGAAAACGACGATACATAAAAGCGACAAACTTTATTAATTGTAAATTAATAAAAACTGGTCAAGTGTAAGTCGGACTCGCGCTAAGGAGCCGACACTGAATGAAAGATTTTTTTATACAGGGTGGAAAAAAAAGGCCGTGGTTGGGGTAAAAGTACCCTTAATATTTATGATGGCAAATTTTACTGAAAGGAAACATTCCTTTATTTACAAATTTAATTAAAACTGCATTTAAAGATTTTTGAAAAATCATCTGCTTGAGCCGGGAATCGAACCGGTGAAACGTGAAAAAAAAAACATCCTGTATTTTATGATACCAACCGAAAGAGTAATTCATAAGGATCAATTTCTTTTAAACAATATTGTATCTTAAATTAAAGAAAGACCAAGAAAAAATGATTTTTTTATTGTTAAACTTACTATCTAAAGAAAATTCTTTACTTAAGTTATAAATTGCTCAAAATGAGACAGCCAAGTGCACAGATAATAAAATGCATTACATTATTTATTACGTTCTATTTACAGAAACTTTGAACTTGATATTTTAAATATTCAATCAATTCGATATAAAAGACGACTCGTAGAGAATTCAGTCGTAGAATACATACTTTAAAGTATTTTCTTTAGATAGCGAGTAAGTTTAACAATGAAAAAATAATTTTTTCTTGGTCTTTCTTTAATTTAAGATACTAAATTTCAAAATTCCAAAAAATCCAAATGCTAGAATATAGCTATCAGGTTAAGTTTGGTATCCTTTTCGTATAAATTAAGGATGAGGAATTCATTTCTGGTATCTTCAATTCATTTTGTGCAAGTGGTTTCCGAAAAAAATATAGAAACGTAAAAAACTAAACCAGGAAAAATAAATTCAAACAGCTATAACTTTAAAACCTATACACAAATTGATATTTAAAAAATACTCAAATATAGCATATTTTATGTAGATTCAGAAAAATATACCGTTTATATAAATAATTTTACAAAATTACACCAAAAAAAATATTTTGAACGTTGCACCGCGTAGTTAGGTGAAATTGCGCTACCAGCTCTTGCAACAGAATGCAGACAATTTTCCTCAAAATTCGTATTCGATGCATGAAAATGAAGTGACCAAAAGAGTTTTTTTGTGGGTCGAAAAGGCTATCAGAGAGAAAAAATATACAGTTTATAGTTTTTTCGCAATCAATGAAACTCTAAATTAGAAATATTAAACAATCAGAGCTAGACGTTTGTTTGCGATTTTCGCGATTTCTAGTGTAAGATAATGACAGCTATATAAGGTCTAACAAAATTAGGTAAAACTATTTTAAGGGGATGATCAGACCATCAAACTGAACAACTTTCTCTATGGGACCAATATTGAAATCGCGAGAAAAAAATCTGCTGTCCCATACATTTAGGTCGAGTAGGTTTGTATGGAACAGCTGATTTTTATTCGCGTATTCAATATCGGTCCCATAGAGAAAGTTGTTCAGTTTAATTGTCTGATCATCCCCTTAAAATACTTTCACCTAGTTTTGTTAGAACTTATATAGAAAGAAACAATTATTGTTATCTGTCTTTGTGCATTTTAGGGTCGTTTTCTTACACTTACATCTCTACTGACAGCCTGCCTTGCATCTGCAGCGAGTTAAGTCCCTACACGCTTCTGTCATTGTTGGACACTTCGTTTCCATTTTTCCGCCAGCCCCTAGACGCTGGATCGGGAAGGTGATGAAAGGGCTCCATCCAGCACGTGGCCCCAAATATGGAATCCCTGCTTAAGAGCACACACTAAGGTGTGTGCTGATGCAAGGCCGACTGAGTAAAATGGTAAAATGTAGGTATGATGATAGGTATGATTGATAGTCGTGTTGTACTGGCCAACATGCTGCTGATGCTGTTGACCAGGGTTATAACAAGATTATGATTCGCATGACACTGCAATCACCACAATATCTGTCTACAGTGCGAATCATAATCTTGTTATAACCCTGGTCAACAGCATCAGCAGCATGTTGGCCAGTACAACACGACTATCAATCATACCTACATTTTACCGGTTATAGCTATTACTGGTTTCTTGTTAATCTTAATCACACAACACAACTGACTACATTGCGTTTTTCAAGGTACCGCATCCGAACTCCGCAGTACCATCAATATTTAATTTTACTATGAAAATATATATATTGATATTACATATTACATTTATAATTCACATGAAATGGGCTTTCAGAAAGTATTTTTTTTAATATCACGTTTTATACATTAATCTGATATTATTTGGATTATTTTAGTACCAAAATTTTATAACTTTAGGGATTACTTAATTTTTTGCTACGGAACCGTAAAAAACTGGTATGACGAATGAACTGGCCATAATCGATTTACCCGAAAACGATACCAAACTTGACCCAAGACTTGAAATACTATTATATTTTTGTTCTGAGTACTGGCACTCGGGGTGCACCTAGGGCGAAGGTTCTGAACGCAGCCCTGCCAGTTCAGTACTATAACCCCCAAGCCCCCCCCCCCCCCTCCCCTCGAACAGACACGGAGTTATGTCTGCCTACCAGGCTTTTTGGGTTCAGTTTGGCGTGTATTACACCTGTACCAAGTGGCATTGCTCTACTCAAAATTGTAAACCTCTCCATACAACGGATCCCAATAGAAAACGGACTATTAGTAGTTAGTCAAGTTCTGATTTTTATGTATAATATTTTAATATACGTAGTTTGTAAGTAGATAGTGTAGATATTCTCGGGGGAGCCTAAATCCCTAGAGAACGCGTCCCCAGCACGGCTAGCATGCCACGCACGACAAAGCGTTTAAACGAGAAAAACGTCATGCGCGCTCTTTCTGGCATACGTAAAATAATAAAGATGGAGGCGCATCTCGATTTTTATCAGTACTTGTCGTATTCGGTACAGAACTTGTCGAATATAGTTTTATTTGCTGATGATACTTCTCTAATTTTCAAAACCAGTAGAAAGGCACAAGATGTTGATGATATTAATGAGAATGTAAATGACACTCTTCGACAAGTTTTGAATTGGTTCAGTGTTAATAATCTTGCATTAAATGCAAAGAAAACTAAATGTATTAAATTCACTTTACCAAACGTTATAAATAATGAAAATCAAATAACTTTAGATAATGATATATTGAATTTCACAAATAATACTGTATTTTTAGGGATAAAGATTGACTCGAAGCTGCAATGGGGTCCACATATAGAAACCCTAGCGGGTAGGCTGAGCTCGGCAGCTTATGCGGTTCGAAAATTAGACAGCTAACTGATATAGCTACTGCAAGACTTGTATACTTCAGCTACTTCCATAGTATCATGTCTTATGGTATTTTGCTGTGGGGCCGTGCTGCAGATGTTGAGGCGATCTTTATTCTTCAAAAGAGGGCAATTCGAGCCATTTATAATCTGCGTTGTCGAGATTCACTACGAGATCTTTTTAAAGATATCAGTATCTTGACTTTCTACAGTCAATATATTTACGAAAATATTTTATACGTTCGGAAAAATTTGTATCTCTTTCCCAAAAACAGTGACGTTCATAAATACAATACAAGAAATAAAAGTAAATTAGTATCCCCACATTTTCGACTCAGTAAGGTCAACACATCTTTCATGGGGCACTGTATACGCTATTATAATAAGATACCAGAGGATATTCTAAACTTGCCAAACAAAAAGTTTAAGTCCCATGTTAAACAAGTCCTCTGTAAAAAGGGCTACTATAAACTCGATGACTATTTGAATGACCAAAATGTCTGGTCTTGACAATGTTACTCTATGTAATGCAATATTGTATTTTAATTGTACTTTGTATATTTTGTTTTGTTTAAAAGATGTGTGTTGTAGAGTTTCTGGCCGCATCTTCTCTCAACGAAACACCTTCCGACGCGGTGGTAGACTCAAAAAATGACGTCAAAAAGCTATCTATGTGATATTATTTTGAATAAAAAATTTTGAATTTAAATTTGAATTTATCGTTTTCTCGGGGGTGGCATGCGAGGCCTACTGGTGGCGGATAGGGCGAGACTTCTGGTCATCTAAAGGGTTGGAGGAAGGATAAAGATGAAACGTTTTACATCATGCTCTATACCTACGCCAAGCTAGCTTAAGCCGGCGCTATCCACGTTAGGTCATTTCTGAATCATAAATTCTGTGTTTCTTTGAATCGCGAGTATTTTTTAATGTCGGATATTTTTAATATGAAACGATAAAATATAGCTTTTTAACTTGGGGGTCTTGAGATTAAAGGCGGGTGCCGTTTAGTCCATGCAAACGTATTTCCCTATTGCCTCCCTGGATCATAGATCATAGATCGGACATTCGGACGCATATTTATTTACCTAAATTTCCTCTTTTCACAGGAATCAGCTGTTGCATATATTTGAGTCGAGTAGGCACTGCAGTTTAATATGGAAATGCTGATTTTTGTTTTGCTCCGATCGCTTTTCTCCTTTGACTACTTATACAGGATGTAACAGGGTGTAGAGTAACTGACATAGCCCAAAGAATTGCTAAACTAAAGTGGCAGTGGGCGGGGCACATTGCTCGCAGAACCGATGGCCGATGGGGCCGAAAAGTTCTCGAGTGGCGACCGCGTACCGGAAAGCGCAGCGTGGGTAGGCCCCGCACACGGAGGACCGACGACCTGGTGAAGGCGGCGGGAACCCGTTGGATGAGGGCAGCGCAGGACCGGTCGTTATCGCGATCCTTAGGGGAGGCCTATGTTTAGCAGTGGACGTCCATCGGCTGAGATGATGATGATGACAGGGTGTAAGTGACAGCCTAGCAAATACTGAAACTGTGAACTCAGACCATCAAACTGAACAACTTTCCCTTGGAGCCTACCTCAGGAAACGCGAAAAAAAATCAGCTGTACCATACATTTTAGTCGGGTAGGTAAAGCAGTTTTGTATGGGACAGCTGATTTTTTTGGCATTTCTTAAGGTAGGCTCCATAGTGAAAGTTGTTCATGTTCAGTTTGATGGTCTGAGTTCACCGTTTCAGTATTTGCTAGGCTGTCACTTACACCCTGTATAGGGACTAGTTACGCGTGATAACAAGTCCCTATACAGGGTGTAAGTATACTAACAAGTACGTATACTAACAACGATAGTACTAACAAACAGTTCTGCCACTTTTTGCGGGGGGGCGAGGTAACATGAAATCCGCAACTTTGGATTTTATTCCCCATAACTTTAGATTCTAATTTTGAATGTTCAATTGTTCTTATACCGTGGCAGAAGGGAAATGCTACCGCAAGGCCAGTCCTTATAATAAATAGTCAAAGGTTTGCTCCCGTAGTAAAAGTTGTTCAGTTTGATGGGTAGACTCTTAATTTAAAACGATGGTAATGATGAATTTCAACCTGTATTAAATAGTTAACCCTAATAGCCGTATGTAATTAATGTCATGGGCGGACTTTTTTCTTATTTCAAAAATGTCTGGAAGCGAAAATGGATATTTGGTTACCTATCGTCGCTCATCCAAAAAGGAGCCTTTTGTGAGGAAGAGGTGGGGATTTTAAGGTAGGCGGTCTTCCCGAGCCAAGAAGGGCATAGGCCCAACTTAAAATTAGTTCTAGCTTCGGCTCGGGATTCCGCTCTTAATAATATATTCTGTGACGCTAGCTAAAATAGGCACTAAACAATACACGGGAAGGTAACTTTGACCCAACGTGGATCTCGGTGTAACAGTCTAGGAAACTAGCTTTATCAGTAAATTCATGAGATTGTAACTAGGCACATTCGTACCTATTTATAAAACACTTGAAAGGGAGCACAGTGTGCAACGATTCATTTTCAACAATGAACTCCCCACGAACCACATAGGCCGGAGAACCAACTTCGTTACCAAAATCAAGCAATTTCAAAGAAAGAGGAAAGAAATAAATTATATTTCTTTCCTCTTTTTTTTCTAAGTTCGGTATAATCTAAGGAACAAATAAACCAAGGAAAAATAGAATCTAGCGATCCTCACGAAAATTGCTGGACAAGCCTAGGTAATTTAAAAAACTTTTTCTTTATGTTTGTTGGCAGTGTATTGCATGGCGCGGCTCTTACACAATAATCTTACTTGTCCGGTCTTAGAGCCCAAAATGTCAGGCTTTTTCAGTGGTTATTGCCGCCCTTTTGGAAAAATCGTCTGGCAACCATAATCTATACCTACATCTACCCTACTTTACCAATTACCCTACTATAGCATTAATTTTACCCTGTACTAAACATAATAAAATTGTAAACTTGGCGTGTCTGCACATTGAAAATATTAATTATAAGGTCGCAAAGAGGGTCCCATGCAAAATTAGGACTTAGATAATTTTCAACAAAAAACAATCGCCAAATGTAACATTCGGGATCCGGGGGATGTGGGAGTATATAGGGTGGGGGATAATCATAAATTTCGAAATATCTCTAGAACGGTGAATCCTAGCGAAAAAATAGCAAATTTTTCGAACCCCTGGGGCATCCGTAAATCCATCCTTCCGCAAGCAAAAATAAAAAAAAGTTAATTTTTGGAAATTTTACAAGTCCAGCCCCCATACTAATTTCACCAGTAAATTCGACTAAGTCGATGGTTCATACAATTTCGATCAAAAATTTTTTTAGTCCCAGCTCCATATAAAACAGTACAATTTTTCTAAGTGTGGGACCCTCTTTGCGACAGCGACACCCTAACCGACTTACAAAAGTAGCAGACGAGGGACATACCTGGCCACGTTGCTTGCCTGCGCGGTGGAAATCTACGTGACCGCGAATTCTCTAGTCCTACCTTACCGGCAAATCAATGAATGACGAATCCATTTAACGTTTACTATGTTTCAGGAAAAAAGATACCCAGCGGGAGATTGTTCTGCTGTACTGAGACAAAAGCGCGACCGCAAAAAATACAATTAATGTACCCATTTAAAACTTCATAATTTTTTTTCAACCTAACCCCTCAACTGTCATGACAACCCATATGCGAAAATGTAGGTAGGTATATCAGGTATGACATGTCTTAAATTAAATTTTAGGTAAAATTGTGACTTAGGTGTATAATAATTTAAACATGTAATTTAATAAATTAACAACTCTGTAAGATCTTTAATGTATGCATACTACATTAAGATCATAAATATACCATATTTTAAGCAAATAAATTTTTTTTTATTTTTAGACTTCCTCACTAATAAGACCACTTTTAAACAATATAACTATGGACGAGTTATGCGTGTAATTCTACTAACAAACTTTTCTGCAACTTTTTGTGGGGGATGAATCACGAAGGTTGCCTGAAATCCGCAACTTGGTATTTTATTACATTACTTTAGATTCGAATTTAGATTGTTAAAAATAGTCTCGTGTGAACCACAAACTTGAAGTTATTGTTCCGTAACTATAGGCAAGTTTGTGTGATGATAATGTATAAAATAAACTTGCCAGAGGGGAATGCTAACGCAAGGCTGGCCCCTAGTTATATGGTTTAATATAACCACAAACGCCTGCCACACATACGGAATATATAATATATCAGAATTAGGATTTTGTATAGGATTTGAGGCCTCTGCAATTCCGAAAGGGATTCTGGAGGGGACACACCATCTGAAATCATTATTCTGATTTGGTATGTGTATTGTAATAAATAGGAACGTGGTTTATAGCGAGTATTTTTTATCAATATCGATATCGAGAAACCTGCATGACGTCATCGGTGACAACACTATTTATCGATACCTGCCCATCACTAGTAAATGTAAGCATAGGTGTCATACTGACAGAAAAGAAGCGCGACAACATAAAAAATTAAACTTATTCGTAAACGTTGGTAGTAAAGACTCTTATTTTTGAAAACATTCATTCATTCGTTCGTATAGAACTCATGTATGAAGTTCCGCTTCTTAAAACGTAGTGATTACTTGTTCAGTGGTGGCTGCTTGTTTTCTGCCGTTTGATCGGAAATAAAGCACTCAAATTAATTAAAAAACATAATAAAAATACATCTGTGCTCTTATAAACTTATTGTTCAACAAATAAAGTGACTATAACGCTTCCAAAATGTCTGTGATGGGTAAAATTATTCCTCAAATTTCGAGCCGCAATTTCGGCAAATTTAGTGCTGCTTTGTACAGTGGAAAATACAATAGAAATTATTTTACTTATACCCAAGAGTTATCGCAGCCTCTGGACAGGAAACCAGAGTATGTTACTGCTAAAGAAGCCTTTGAAAAATGCTTGAAATCGGGTAAGTGTGTAATCGACTGTATTTTAAAACACGTAGGTACCTATGCTATCAAGGAAGAATCAATTTATGATCGGTTTACATGGTTAGTAAGTAGGGAGGAACTTTATAGGCCAATCGCTTTGGTCCGAAGTTCATTCTTTATTATTTACGTATTCAATCCTTGCTTTTCGACCTTGACCCTTATCGATAGTAGATATAAAGTTCATTCTTCGTTACGAATGCTCAAAATAAAAATACAGTTTAAAAATATCTTGATTGGGTCAAATCAAAGTTACTTTTTCTATTATATATTTACATAAGCTGTGGTGGTCCAGTGGTGAGTAACCTTGCCTGCCATGAAGGAGGCGATGGTTCGATCCCCGTCCAGGCCGACTCGTACCAAAAAGTTTTTTGGAATTTATGTACAATTTGTCTTCTTATCGTGTAGGCAGCAAGTAGCAAGCCCTGGTGTCAGAGTTTTTTCAAAGCGCCTTACTGCCTCTTACGTGATTTTTATGTAACGACTACTACCACCAGAAACAGTAGCCGGGACCAACGGCTTAACGTGCCATCTGAAGCACGGAATTAAATGAAATTTCTTTTTAAATAATCAGGTGATTCAACCTGTAATGTCCTAACCAACTGCGGAAAAACGCACAAAGTGTCATATCACTAGGTGTCCCCAGTGGGAATCGAACCCACAACCTCCGTGTCGAGAGCCCAATGCTCTTAACTATTAGACCACGGAGGCAGTTACAATTTGTAACACCACTGGCTTTTCGGTGAAGGAAAACATGGTGAGGAAACCTGCATGCTTCAATTTCAAGGCATGTACCCAATGTACATTATAAGTGGTGACGGGCTCACTCCCCATCACACTGGACAGAGTTTTGGTATTACTAGTGAAACGCACACCATTTTCAGAGTTTTTAGAATATCTCTCACCCCTTAGAGATTATAGTTGTGAGGAGGGACCGAAACTGGTATCGATAATACCAGTATTTTTTTGGTTACAACATTTATTTTTTTTCCTGGTATTTTTAGAGGTAACCTTTATATCATTCTACTAATGGTCCGCGTACACAGAGATGTTTAAATAAAAAATTGTTTCTTTATAAATATAGTAAGCATTCAATTTTAAGTTAGTACCTCGTTAGTCGTTACTAAATACAAATTGAATCAATTATAATAACAAACTTAAACTCAAATGTGAACGTAAACTTAAACCATTTGGGTTCAATAAAATGTAAATAATCATCTCCTTTATTATCTCGACCTGTCCAATGCTGTAGCAACACTGAAAATAGTGCGCGCGTCTCTCGTTGGGTGCTCCAAAATTTGCGTCACCCGCTAGAACAACGAAGTTGTTCAATAAATTTTGTACTTTTGATTATTAGAAATTAAAGTTCATTTTTCAGTGTTATTAAAAACGACACGCGCTTTTTGCCTCTCCGTCTATACTGACCCTTACCCGCTAGCACTCACTAGCATTCTCTTCAAGGTCATATTTAGGTTACCGGTATTAAAATCTGTTGTTACCTGGATAAAGGTAACATTTAAATAAAGGTACACTGAATCAGCCTTGCTGCTGATGGTTGCAAAAAGTACACTTATCTCTTAGTCTATAAGTTTATTGTCAAAAGTAAGTCTGTTCAGTTGCCTGAGCTGCTTAGTTGAATGTTGTAAAACGACTGACTTTACTAGGTCACGAGTGTATTATTTAAGCGCCTCATTATGAATATCATTCATCATCATCATCGGCCTACCCTTAGGGAGGGTGCATGGGCATTAGTGCACCACGCGTGCCCAATGCGGTTTGTTAGACTTCACATACGCATGAGAATTTCTTCTTCAGTGTATGCAGGTTTCCTCAAGACGTTTTCTTTCACCGTTTGAGAGCAGTCAGTATTACGTACATAAGTTAGAAAAACTCATTGGTACATGGCATGTTGTCGGTGCGGATTAGAGCCCGGACCCTCATCCTATTAACACCCCACCGACGCTCTTGACCGACGACCGATGAATATCATTACTCATCAATATAGACTAAATGTATAGAATTTGTTCCGTACAATTGCTTTGATCAGACACTTTATATTATAATTTTTTTAAAACAAGTTTGGCAGACTGCCCGGACCAGAAACCAATGTCATGGGAGTAAACAACAACATAGATTATGATAAGAATAGAATTCAAACTTGAATAACATTCCAGTTTTAATTTTAAAATCAATTCAAGTTTGATCACGAGCGGTTGTGTCATTCGCGCGGTATTCGCGCTTTTTTGTGTTTGAGCTTCCCATGAGGCTCCGCAAATTAGCCTTGAGATTGGGATAAATACTCACACAATGACCTTGACATTGGTGGAAATGCAGTGCTTGGTAGACTCAAGCAAAACACCTTTAAACTAAACTATTATAAAACTTTAACAGAAAGTCTGTCTGTATGTACATTGAAGATATCAACAAAAAAAAAATTACGATATGGTTTTTTAGGTGTGATTCCATATCACCAATTTTTGGATTTTTTGTCCGTCTGTTTGTTTGTGTGTTTATTTGTTTGATCGAGCATTGCGCAAAAACTACGAATTTTTTTGTTTGATAGCTTATATCTGACTTAAAATGTGGTATATAATTTGTGCGGACAAAGTTGCGGGTTAGTTTATAAAACAGATGGGATGATACTCAAACTTGCAACCTGTCAATCTGAGAATCCATATTCAGGATTGAATATAAATCAGAAATCTTAACTGAATTTTAAAATCTGACTGGATGAAGTGAAGACCCTATTAAACAAACTTGGACATAACAAGATTTTTAATACTATTATTTCAAGGCTTCTGTCACACTAAGTGACAATGCCAGCCTCATAGGTTTATAATATTGTATTAATCTAGGGCAAGGCACAGCCCCACAAACCTGTATAAGCTTACTGATCTGCTTGAAAGAGGGTCAGCCAACCAGCAGTTGAGCTGCCCATTGTACGTCTTCACAATATAGTAATATTAGTTTCGGTAACCTGTATTCAGGGTAATGAGAATGCTGATGAGCTGGCGAGGGCCGGATCAGAATAAAAGATGGTTGGACCAGAACCAGGTGTGGGAATCCTGGCATACAACATTAGATTCGCCATTAAGGAATGGGCTGATAAAAGACACAGGCAGAATGGTCTGGCCCCTCAGATCTACAATACTGCAAAAAATGTATCATATCCCAATATGACAACACAAATCCCAATTTTCATATTGAAAGCCTATAACAGAAGCCAGGAGCCTAGGAAAATGCCCATGCCCATGATGGGCATACTGCTTTCCATAAGCCATTGCCTAAAAATGCCGCCCTTTTTGCCTATTTTTTTGGCGCAGGTGCCATCAACCAAACTTGAATATTTTAGTTCAGAATAAACTAACAAACAAAACTTGTTATAACATATGTAATCTCTAAACTCAGTCCGAACGGAGATATAAAGTCTTGAAGGGAGTCGCGTTGTAGGTCTGCTATTGGGTAGTCGCGTCGCTCGATTGTTGGTTGCTCTTGCTCCTGGGCCTACAACGAAACTCCAGTGGTTGCTCGTCCTTGAAGTCACCAAAATAACTAACTACCGTACAACGTCAAGCACTCTTGCTACTATAAACTAGACATTGGCAAAATCATCATAACCAAGATGGCAGCCATATTTTAAAAAATAAAATATAATAGAAACGCTGTTAATGTAGTTATATACCAGATCTTAAGTCAGATCATAAGCTTGTTCATTAAATTAAATTAGAATTAGACTTGCATGTCAAAGAATATTTGATTACATTTTTATAGTCAGTTTCATAATTATAATACTTGTCAAAATACTAGTCATAGTTAAGAGCAATGGGGGAAATATCTACCACAGAGCTTCTAGCTGATACTGAGCCTAAATATCGTCCGGCTGGAGCCTAGATTCCGTGTCCTCAAAAATGTCCCAAAAGGCAAAAATGTCAAAACAGTGTCTGCAAAATTGTTGATTTTAAAAACCATACCATAACTTTTTAATAATATCTTCAATGTACAGACACACTTCTGTTACAGGTTTATAATACTGTACCATATTTTAAAGATCTTATGTAACCACATAACGCAATAAATAATAATGTATAATAATAATAGATTATGATTATGAGAGTTAAGATTATGCTATATACGCACACACATAAAAATAACAACAAGTAAGTACAAATGCGCAAAGAATAAACAACACAGGGCAAGCTTAATTAATGAAGAAAATTATTACATCACTCCTTTTATACGCTTTTATAAAACTTGTTCTTCGTTTTTAGTTCAAGTACACGCCTATAAACATTGATAAATAAACGTTTTACCTCTTTAAGATAGATAGACACACACAAGATAGTGTTATACAGGGTGAAATTGATATTATTAGCATCCTTTTAGAATATACCCATCGAACTGAACAACTTTTACTGTGGGAGCAAACGGATCGGAGCAAAAAAGAAACAGCTGTTCCTGACTAAACTGCAATGCTCGACTCAAATGTATGCAACAGCTGATTTTTTTTTGCTCCAATCGGTTTGCTCCCTTAATAAAAGTAGTTCAGTGTGATGGGTCTTAGATTAAAAGGATGCTAATGGTATCAATTTCACCCTGTATAATTATTGAAAACGATACTTTCAAAATTTATTATATAGTATAGCGATAAAGATAGACTTCCGTGTGTCTCGGGCCGATGCGGAAAAACTGAACAACTTTTACTATGGGAGCAAACCGATCGGAGCAAAAATCTGCTGTTCCATACTAAACTGCACCCGCGGCCGCTGCCTACTCAATTCAAATGTATGCACCAGCAAATTTTTTCTGTTGCTCCGATTGGTTTGCTCCCATAGTAAAAGTTGTTCAGTTTGATGGGTAGACTCTTAGTTTAAAAGGATGCTAATGATATCAATTTCACCCTGTATATGAATAAATTCATGGGCAACATGTCTTAGATTATGTATGTATATTCAATTAAGCCAAAAGACCACAATCAAGTAGTCAGAAATTTTGCTACTGATAACTATTTAGTATATAAATAAATAACGCTCACAGGCACATACATTTTAATGATCCCAAGCAAGCACTATAGGCTGTTTATTATGGAAACCATACAACAACGGCACAAACATCCATGACCGAACCGGGATTAGAACCCAGGACCCTGGTTTGGCAGTCCGGCGTGGTAACCATTACACCAATCGGGTCGTCTATATATATATATCGTATATTCGTTCAATCGGAATTAATCGGATATACTTCAGGGTGTAAGGAGGAGTATCATTAACCTTTAAACCATGTGGTTCAAAAGTTTAAAAGTTGTTCTGTTTGATGGGTAGAGTATGTACTCTACCCATCAAACTGAACAACTTTTACAATGGTAGTAAAACCAGTCAGAACAAAAAATAATCTGCTGTCTCATACTTTTGAGTCGAGTAGGCTGCAGTTTACGCTGACTGGTTTGCTCTGATAGTAAAAGTTGTTCAGTTTCATGGGTAGAATATGTCTTCTTCTTCTTATCATGTGGGCAGCTAATTAATAAATTAGCAATTAGCAATTTAATAAATTATTCCTTGTAATAATTTATTAAATTGATTTTATCTGTATATTTTAGTTTAGTTTAGTTATAAGTTAAGATTTAATTGTTAATTTCCCACACAATGTACATTGTTTTAATGGAATAAATAAATGAAATGAAATGCAGCAAGCCCTGGTGTCAGATTTTTTCAAACCGCCTTACGGCATCTGACATGGTTTTTTTAATGTAACGACTACTACTACCACCAGAGATAGTAACCGGGACCAACGGCCTAACGCGCCATCCGAAGTACGGAATCCTCTTTCTTTTCTCAGACAGATCAGACAATCTGTAGGCCTCGCATGCCACCCCCGAGTAAACGATAAAAATCGAGATGTGCCTCCATCTTTATTATTTTACGTAGGCCCGAAAGAGCGCGCATGACGTTTTTCTCGTTTAAACGCTTTGTCGTGCGTGGCATGCTAGCCATGCAGGTGATTCAGCCTGCCATCTCCTAACCAACTGGGGAAAAACGCACAAAGTAACATTTCACTAGGTGCCCCCCGTGGGAATCGAACCCACGACGGATTTTGATGCGTTTTTTTTAATAGATAGAGTGATTCAAGAGGAAGGTTTATATGTCAGCATTGCACACGTGCGAAGCCGGGGCACGCTTGTTATATTATAAGTTGAAGACACTTTTACTTGCGACACACAGTAACAATGCAATACACAAAATATTAAGTTCTAAAATTGCTATGAAGTACATTTTTTTAAGACTAATCAATCAATTATACTTTATTTGAAACCAAAAAAACATAGTATACAGAGAGCAAACAATCAGGAAAAGGCACAAACGGTGACTAATATTAATTGAGTTAATTAAATTATTTGTAAATTTGGTGCGAATTCTTATGATATTTGAATTTGATTTCCTTGGATTAAAGGCACCACAGTGATATGACGTAAACTTGGACAAGCAAGTCAAAAATATACATTACCAACTAAAATGATTGATGTAGTGGTCTGTGGGTGGCTCTGAAAGGGTAAAGGTCGTTCGGTCAGGGATATACGTCTTATGCGTTAAATACTTTTTTTTCTTTTTTTATTTATTATTCATAGACTCTTGCTTAGCACTGCATTTCCGCCAGTGTCAAGTAGTTTATGGGAGTATCTATCCCAATCTCAGGGATTGTTTTTGATCAAGAACAAGAAGAGATTGAGGATTGCGGAGCCTCGTGGCAGGCAAAAACGCGAGACGCGAAAACCACGCGAAACAAGTGCTCGCGTCAGAACCTGGAACGTAACTACGCGTTACATACTCTTTAAGGGGTGCTTGGAGGAGCTTGTCAGTTCTTCGTGCTTAAAACCATCAAACTGAACAACTTTTACTATGGGACCATTTTTGAAATCGCGAAAAGATCAGAATCAGCTGTTTCATACATTTTGGTCGAATATCTATTGACATAACATAACATAACATAACATGACATTTTCTATGGAACGGCAGATTTCTTTCGCGTTTTCGATCTTGGCTCCATAGTGAAAGTTGTTAGTAATTAAAAAACAGTCATTGTCTGAATACACCCTTAAAATTTTGTAAGTAATTAAAAAATATAGTGATGTACTTATAGATTTACATAAGTACTTGAATAGGCCATTGGCAAGTTAAATAACTATTAGGGAATTTAGGATCCCCCCCCCCCCCCCCCCCCTTTGGATACAAGCAGGAAGATAAATGCCATACGATATGTTGATTTATGTATCTACTCTATAGTAACTTTAGAGTAGATACCTAAATACAAAGTGAAATTGATATCATTAGCATCCTTTTAAACTAAGAGTCTACCCATCAAACTGAACAACTTTAACTATGGGAGCAAACCGATCGCAGCAAAAAAAAAAAATCTGCTGTTGCATACATTTGAGTCGCGAACTCGCGCGTCGAAATTGCGGCTTAGGATGGAACAGCAGATTTTTTATTTGCTCCGATCGGTTTGCTCCCATAGTAAAAGTTGTTCAGTTTGATATCAATTTCACCCTGTAGATTTACATAAGTACTCCAATAGGCCATTTGAAAGTTAAATAACTAATACGAACCTACTTAGGTACATTGATCTCTTTAGTTTAAGCTGGGTGAAATACTTCTAAACGCTGCTAGCATTATGGGCTCCTTTGCGCCGGGATCGACAAGGGGCGGGTTATTTGACTGAGTTTGTATTTCATTGTTTTGACGAAGCATGTTGCTGATTTATGTCTGTATTTTTTTTTGTAACTTTATATTTGACGACGCGTGTGCTGACCTCTTTTTTTGTGTTTAATCTAAATGCTTTTATGAATAAAGATTATATATATTTATAAATACTTCCTACATTTGATTGTATTCTTTTAACCGTTAATACCGTTATTTATGGGTTTAAAAATAATGCTTAAACTTTGGATAGCATTTATAATGATTAGCTCTGACGTCTTGACGTGCATCTTGGTACATGTAAACATAGTGGTTTACTAGATAACGTGTTATTACTTAATTAATCGTTCCCTGTACTCATATCACAAGCGGTTAATGACTCTATTAAAAACATGTTTATTATTCCGTCCGTCGGCACTAAAGAAGTTAAATTAATATGGTTGCAGAGGGGTTAATTTTATACAAAACTTTGACGCACAATACGCGTAGACGGTATTAATAAAAGTAACTTTGTATATAAGGTCTAACAAAATTAGGTGAAACTATTGGGGTGATCAGACCATCAAACTGAACAACTTTCTCTATGGGACCAATATCGAAATCGCGAAAAAAAAATCAGCTGTCCCATACATTTAGGTCGAGTAGGTTTGTATGGAACAGTTGACTTTTTTTTCTCGATTTCAATATTGGTCCCATAGAGAAAGTTGTTCAGTTTGATGGTCTGATCATCCCCTTAAAATAGTTTCACCTAATTTTGTTAGACCTTATATATGGAAAAATAGTTAAGAAAACCTAGATGCCGCGTAACAAATAACATTTGCAATTTATACAATAATTACGAAGATATAATAAAGCTTTGAAACATTTCATACAAAATTTTAAAAGCTTTATAATTATATTATAAATTGCAAATGTTATTTATGGACGCGGCAACTAGATTTTCTAAACTATTTTTCCATATATAAAATATTACTTTCCGTCTACGCGTATTGTGCGTCAAACTTTTGTATGGACTGAATGACTGAAACCACCTTAACTAACATTTCTTTTTCGCTAATTCGAAATTGGTCGCTGAAACTATTTAAATTTAAGGTCATGATCATGGCGTTAACATAGTTTCAGCTATAATTAATCAAGGATTATTATTATTATTTGTGTTTGGGCTATTGCAAGCAAGGGTCGTTATGTGACACCGCGACCATCGCTGGTCTTTTGTGTTCGCCCCAAGCGCACCCATATTTTACGCATACCACCGAACTTATGGTATTTTCTTTTCATTCTCGGGAATGCAAGTTTCCTCACGATGTTTTCCTTCAGCGCCAGGCTAGTAAATGATAAATACAACCGTACATAAATTCCGAAGAACTTAGTGATACAGGCCAGGGATCAAGGTTACTTAATCTATAAAAGCACTAAAAGAGATAAACTTAGTATCCATTGAATGTTATATACACATCTAAAATTTGCACTGATTAAAAACACGATTTAAAACCTCTGACTTCCTCGGGGAATTAGTATAGTCGTGAGCATAAAAGATGCTTATGCTAAAAACTATTCTAAAATTTTATCGACCATATTTTTTAGCATTATAAAGGTATTACTGTAGAATGACGTGTCACGTGACGGTAGCCTTTCGCCCACTGAAACACTGCATTAGAAACCTTATTTCTCCTTCTAAACCCTAATGAATATTGCAGGACAAACGGTGTATGCTCAGGGCGCGGCGGCTACTCCAGTCCCGCTCCTAGACGCGATGACTCTGGTCGGCAAGGCAGGCAGCATGAGAGACATCAAGGTGGTTCACATGCACACAGAGAAGGAAGCCGCCTACGTACAGCCAGAGTACAAGGATATATTCAGGTGGGTGTCATACTTTGCTAGAAGCTAACTCCCACATTAGCTGGGAGTGCTATGGTGATAGACTAGGGCAGCCTCTGAGTGTCTGATGACTCTGGTTAGCAAGGCATGAGGGACATCACGGTGGTTCACATGCACACAGAAAAGAAAGACGCTTATGTACAGCCCGAGTACAAGGATATATTCAGGCGGGTGTCATACTTTCTTCTTCTTCTTGAAGTGCCATCTCCTATCGGAGGTTGGCTATCATTAGGGCTATTGGGACCCTGGAGACTGCAGCCCTAAATAGTGAGGTAGAGTTCATATCGAACCATTCACACAGATTCCTAAGCCAGGAAGTCCTTCTTCTACCAGGCATTCGTCTTCCAAAAATTTTCCCCCGAATAATCTGGAGAAGTTCCGTTCCGTTCCGTTTTCTAACATCTTGAGAGGGCAAATCACGGGGCTTATGAACAGTACCGACTTTTATATGACTTGATACAATACCTAAATAATTATTACATGACTTGTCTTATAATATAATATTGTATGTTTACATCTATTTACTAGGTCCTAAACATAAAAATTTATCACGTAATAAATGAAAGTAAACGTTTTATAGTTAATGATAGATTAAGGTCACTGACGGAATTGCGATCCGGAATCCTGATTCAGGATTCAGTGTTGTCAACTATGGTTACAAAAAATACTAGAGTGCCGTTTAAAACAAAAATGTATGAAACGCGAAAAGAATGACAATCGCATTTTTAAGTATTTATTGGAACGAAACAAACAATTCTATACATGATTATTTTCTATCATGTGATGAGGTCATGTCGTTACGATGATGATTTGTAAATTGTATTTCAATATTATGCAACTATATCAAAAGACTATAGATAGTTTTAACATTAGAGATAATCTGCATACAAAATGGCATGAACCATTATCACACAAGCGGTTTTTGAGCGAGGCGTTTTCGCAACTATACCGCAACGACGTCGCAACTGCACCGTCAAATTACGGTATCGTTCCATCAACGCCTACGCTCAAAAATAACTTTAAAAATATGCCACCTAAGCCATAAAAAAATCACTAGATCTAGTAAAAAGGTCTCTGAAAGCGGCAACACTCCATCCGGGACCAATTCCGAATCAGGTTTATTCCGTATGTATGTGGCGGACCTTAGTAAAATTGTTTTCAATGTTAGGAAATCTACCGTTTCCATCAAACAAAGTAGCCCAGTCATTTTACGGCTTGAGCCGGGACTAATTAGTAATTGATTTTTTTTTCGGTATAATATTGAAGAGCCAATTTGAGGCAAGAAATGTACCAAAATTTAAAAAAAAATCACGTCGGCAACAGTTCCAATTTTAAAAGTTAGCTATTATTTCGTTCTAAAAAACCTGATGGTAAATTTTTTTGCACATATTTAAGGCTTTACATACATACATCAAACATGGTGTAAATATTTTTGTTTACTTAGAAGGTTTTGAAAAATACATTCGTTTTTTCTAATAAGTACGTCATTTTTTAAATTTAAATGCCTATTTTATTACTCAAAAATAATTGATATTGTTAAATCTAAGTCAAATGAGTGCATTGGTATTAATATTATTAATTTAAAAGCCTTTTGGGACACACAATTTTGATTTCTATGTTGCGTAGCGATTTTTTTTTAATATGTTTTAAGATAGTCTTTTAGTACCTAAATGGTGCAAATGACTTTTACAGTTTAAAAGTCCAATTAATAATTACTCCCTACCCCGCCTAACAAAACTCCGTAAAATGACTGGTCTATAGGAGGGTATGGACGAGGGAGTGCATCTGTGTTTAGCGCATACACTTATGCTCTTCTAAATATCCTGCGCACCTGATAGCTCTTCTCTTCTTTAAAGATTAGCAGTCGCCGCCGCTGCCGTAGTCGAAATCGACTAGGAATCCATCAAACAAAAGTAATCTAAATACTTTATCAGCAATAAGTGGGTTTACAATTGTTACTAAACGTTATCAGAGTGATTGACGTACGACGTTGCATACCATACAACAAGATAAATTAAGATAGGCGTAACCTTCGCGATCGCTTCGTGATATACAGATGATAGTAGGTTATACTATATTGGTTACTAACTAAATTGTTACTAAAGGAAGGCAGGATATATAACGTGTTAATGAATTAACGCAAAACTAGAGAGTAGTTTGTTTAGAATCGAGAGTAGAATCGAATTATCATGGTTTCAACATAGGTAATTTTTTTCAAAATATTAAATAATTTCAAATATTATTGATTTTTAAACATGTTACAGCCATGTTGTGCTATCGTTGTGTACGTCCCCTTAAGACGCAACAGATTGAAAATTTCGTTCTCTGGGTAGTGGGCTCGGTGGCGAAATTGGATAACGCAGTTCCCCGGTTTGGAAAAGTGCGGGTTCAAGTCCCGCCCGAGACAAATTTTTCAATCTTTAAGGCTTGCACATATTTAAGGCTTTACATACATACATCAAACATGGTGTAAATATTTTTGTTTACTTAGAAGGTTTTGAAAAATACATTCGTTTTTTCTAATAAGTACCTCATTTTTTAAATTTAAATGCCTATTTTATTACTCAAAAATAATTGATATTGTTAAATCTAAGTCAAATGAGTGCATTGGTATTAATATTATTAATTTAAAAGCCTTTTGGGACACACAATTTTGATTTCTATGTTGCGTAGCGATTTTTTTAAATATGTTTTAAGATAGTCTTTTAGTCCCTAAATGGTGAAAATGACGTTTACAGTTTAAAAGTCCAATTAATAATTACTTCCTACCCCGCCTAACAAAACTCCGTAAAATGACTGGGCTATAGGAGGGTATGGACGAGGGAGTGCATCTGTGTTTAGCGCGTACACTTATGCTCTTCTAAATATCCTGCGCACCTGATAGCTCTTCTCTTCTTTAAAGATTAGCAGTCGCCGCCGCTGCCGTAGTCGAAATCGACTAGGAATATATCAAACAAAAGTAATCTAAATACTTTATCAGCAATAAGTGGGTTTACAATTGTTACTAAACGTTATCAGAGTGATTGACGTACGACGTTGCATACCATACAACTAGATAAATTAAGATTGGCGTAACCTTCGCGATCGCTTCGTGATATACAGATGATAGTAGGTTATACTATATTGGTTGCTAACTAAATTTTTACTAAAGGAAGGCAGGATAAACAACGTGTTAATGAATTAACGCAAAACTAGAAAGTAGTTTGTTTAGAATCGAGAGCAGAATCGAATTATCGTGGTTTCAACATAAGTAATTTTTTTCAGAATATTAAATAATTTCAAATATTATTGATTTTTAAACATGTTACAGCCATGTTGTGCTATCGTTGTGTACGTCCCCTTAAGACGCAACAGATTGAAAATTTCGTTCTCTGGGTAGTGGGCTCGGTGGCGAAATTGGATAACGCAGTTCCCCGGTTTGGAAAAGTGCGGGTTCAAGTCCCGCCCGAGACAAATTTTTCAATCTTTAATTTGATTAAATAATTTGTTTGTATAATTTAAAATTTACTGAACCCGATTTCAACCCACCGCAGGGGCCCACTCACCATACTTACTACCAAAACAAGATTATTAAAATGTATCCATGAGTACGTTAGCGCTTCATTTATTGCTGAAATGATAACAAAACATTTTTGCCTCAAAACTTAAAATGCGAATAACTTTAAATTTTAACTATCAAAATAATAAAATTATTCTTTCAATTTAATTATTTTGTTATAAATCAGTTGGGGTGTGTTGAGGTTTTGCGCTAATTCATTAACACGTTGTATACTCCAAATAATTTATTCAAATAGGGAGTTTGAAGCCCACTTAAACGTCAAATCTTTTTTTGAAGCTACCACGGCGTCGGAACGTGTTGTCGACGTAGAGAAGATGCAGCTAGAAACTGTACAACATAACACGACTTATTAACTATTACAATATGAATAACCAGAGGCAATTAATTCAATCAATTAAATTAAACCAGTCCACATCATCCCATTGCTAGGCATACACCCTTTATAAATTATCATGAATACCGGGTCCTTCTTAATGTGCTGACACTTTTAATGGAATGATCAGACCATCAAACTGAACAACTTTCCCTATGGGGCGAAAAAAAATCAGCTGTCCCATACATTTGGCTTGAATAGGTTTGCAGTTTTGTATGGAACAGCTGATTTCTTTTCGCGATTTCGACGTTGGTCCCATAGAGAAAGATTTTCAGTTTGACGGTCTGATCATCCCATTAAAAAAGTGTCAGCATATTAAGAAGGACCCTGTATTTAAACATAACACAATCCAAAATTATTAATTCATGATAATTTATAAAGGGTGTTTGCCCAGCAATGGGATGATGTGGACTGGTTTAATTTAATTGATTGAATTAATTCCTTTTGGTTATTTATATTGTAATAGTAATTAAGTCGTGTTATTCTGTAAAGTGTCTGGCTGCATCTTATATAACCCTATATTATATGTACCAATTGATTATAGCTGCGACCTGTGATATAATAGGCGAAGACTTCCCCGCAGTGAGTGGATACGGGTTTCTAGCGATAATTATGTTAATATGTCCTAAATTGCAATGACGGCGAATCATTCGCCACGAATACTTCAGTCACTATCGTTGTTCGATTCAATTATACTTTACAGCACACAAACCCCTCTTGAATAGAAAAGAATTTTGTATAATTATAATAAATTCTATCTTAAGGAGCCATACGTCCCGAAATTACCTTGGGAAGGGGTCTCTTATTTTTCGTTTTTCAACAAGTTTTATACAAGTTACCGAAACGAAACAATTTTACAGTATTCTTGGATAGTTTATCTAGTTAAATCATAAATTGAATAGATGATTGAAATTACTTCGCTCGATAGAATTTCTATTCGAAAAGTTAAGAAAATGACGAACTTTTAACATTACTTTCTCAAACTAGAATAACTTGCATCCGTCTATAATTACTGGAATTTTACTCACAAATTAAACATAAGTTTATCTAGTGAAGTCATCATCATCATCAGCCTATAAACGTCCCACTGCAGGGCACAGGCCTACCCTCAGGAAGGGTGTATGGGCATTAGTCCACCACGCTTGCCCAATGCGGATTGGTAGACTTCACACATCACACATCAGAATTTCTTCTTCGGCGTATGCAGGTTTCCTCACGATGTTTTCCTTCACCGTTTGAGAGCAGTCGGTATTTCGTACATAAGTTAGAAAAACTCATTGGTACATGGCATGTTGTCCGTGCGGATTCGAACCCAGACCCCATAATTGAGTGTCTATACCTCTCCGCAACGCGCCACCGATCGATGCTCTAGTGAAGTCATAAAAAAATATATAAAAAGTACTTTTATTAATTCTTTTTAATCGAAAATATGGCACGCACTTTTTGGAGGGCTGGGCAATCGCATTTCTCATAGAAAATATTCGCCTGAACCTATGGCCCCTTAAAGACAAGACGGTCACGAATACGAATACTACAATAAAAGCAGTCGTGCAACCTCTGAGATATGCATCGAAAATAAAATTAGACGGTGAGATCATACGGTCAGTGAACGCGAGGAACTGCGATGCATTCGGACACGCTTTGCATTTAGATTATAATACGATATTTTTACATCCTGCTCTCAAACGGTCGGTGAAGGAAAACATCGTGAGGAAACCTGCATACGCTGAAGTAGAAACAGGGTATATGACAGGTTTTTAAAAACTGTTCTACGCTAATCACTGATGTCTAAGGACTCTATAGAAAATGTAGATTTTACGTTCCATTACTTAAAGTGCAAAAAAAAAGAAAACAAAAAATATTATTTAAATATCCTGCGGCAACGCTTTTCCTGACAATATACGTGGCAACAAGCAGGTGGCGTGATCGTGACGTTACCTGCTTGTAAACTTTGTACGACATTCACACTCTACACGCAACTGTTTACAAGTAGTTGACGTCATCAACCATTCGGCCAATCACAGTTGTTTACGATCACGTGACTAAAGTAGACAAAAAGATATCTTCTTTGATGATTTTCTCTTAAAATATCCATTATTTTTCTTAACTGACCAAATAGTTGGTTTCCAAAATTCATATTCAATACGGATCAATAGATCCTATAATATTTTACATGCTGTCAGATACCCTATTCTGATGCGTATGTGACGTCTACCAATGTACATTAGGTAAGCGTGATGAACTTACCCTTGAGGGTACGCCACAGGCCACAGGCCTACACCCTTGAGGGTAGGCCTGCAGTGAAACGTATGATGATAACTTGATAAAATTAATTTCATTTTGACTTTTTCGTTTAACCAATCAAAGAGCGCGTCCCCCTCAACACCCTTGCTTAGCTACTGTTGATTTACTAGGATTATTATGATATAACTTATTTTACTATATGGCTAGTAAAATTATAAATATTACTAAAACTAGTCCATAATATTGTAAGAACTGGAGTCGATTGATATTCCAGTTAAATAGGGATTTAACCTCGAAATGAGAGATAATAAGTTCGCTTCCCACTCTTCGCGATCTATCTCAAGAACGGTTAATTGTTTAAAATATTGCTTCAGACCAAATTTGTACAGAATTTTTGCCTTTCTAATAACGTCAAAAGCAATTTCAATCATAGGAAACAACATATTACCAAAACAAAAACATTTTTTTTATATTTGACTTTGATTCGTGTATACGAGATTCTATGAGAAATTGAGCTAATGTATAAAATGCCAAAACAATGATTTATACAAGATTATAGTCAAACTTGGACGTGTAACAATGATTTGACTTATGGAGGTGCTACTTGGGAATGTTCCTCCATTGAAAAGGGAAGATCTGCCACCAGGCTATGTGTGAAGCCTGGGGACCGGCCGTGGTCCAACAGTTCTTAGTTGGACCTTGTATATGTATCGAATCTCTGTGATTATTTCTCTTGCGCGATGTATGTCTTGCATTCGATTGTGAACCTTATTTGTAGTAAGTTACGAGTTACGTATTCACGGTGAACGTTGTCTATGTATGGAGCATATTTCCGGGAGCAACGGTTTCGCCATCTAAATAAAATTATGTTTCTTTCGAGTTTTTGTCCCTTTTTTCACGTATTTGACTGGACTATGACAATAATCCGGACGACAGATTATAATTACAACTAATTATAGCCCAGTCTGTAGAATTGATATTAAAGTACACATGGTTTCCGGTCCATACTTATTAGCAATTCATATCGAGGTACAATGTCAATTAATAAATCATACCAATAATTATAAAGTTTATGGTGACAATTAGTTCATTGCCTTGTTTTGTCATTAATTTAAGCATAAATATCCATTTATAATTAAACAATACACGTGCAAGTTTTTTTGTAGTGTGGTATCATATTTGGCCAGACCATCCCCCTGGATATTTGGCCAGACCATCCGGTACTGCGTCATTCATGGTTGACACTATTTGTTGTAAGAACTAGCCTTGCGGTAGCATTTCCCCTCTGCCACGATATAAGAACAATTGATCATGTGCATTTACATTTTAATTTTATACCTTATCACTAAACGAGATAGCCTATAATTGCGAAACAATAACTTCGAACTTATCACTTTTGGGGTTCACACGAAACTACTTTTCATGATATTTATAATTCAAAACTAGAATCTAAAGTAGTATGTCACACTACATACGACTTACATGGTTTCACGCTTGCTTGCACGCTTTGACGTCGTCCGCAAGGTTTGCGTAATCGTAGCAAGATAAATGATATTCCAGATTTTAAGTCTAATCATAAGCTTTCAAACAAAAAAAGTTTCATCGAAATCGGTTCTTTTTCCACTCCTTACAATAGTCTTACACTGGCTGGGGGCTGTTTTGGATGCACCTCTATAGTGTACATACAGGGATAGTTGCCGGTGGGTGTCATATTACCATTTAGATCAAATTGTCAGACGGCCTCTACGTGTTGGCTTCGGCCCCACGCACGCCTCGCGGGACACTTCCCCTTCCTTCGTCCCGTGATAAGAAAATGACAAAAGAAATCAAATTTTCTGACGGGCCTCTACGTGTTGGCTTCGGCCCCACGCACGCCTCCCAAAGGTCCGGGACACATATGTCCCGAGATAAGGAAAAGACATAAAATAATAATAATTTTTTATTTGCAGGCAAACAATATATTTTGTTTTTTTAATTATGGTAATTTATAAGATGTCCAGGATCAGTCATCATCCCTATTGTTTGTAAATTTTTAAATTTATTGAACTGTATGTCAACTGAACTCGTGTGCAGAGGGCACGGGCACACTCACCCTACTTTGGTGAGTGTGCCCGTGCCCTCTCGTAGTCCAAAACAAGATCCTTAAAATGTATCCATCTATGATGAGCACGCTATTGCTTTAATTTATTGCTGAAATAATAACAAATCATTTTTGCATGAAAAATTAAAATGTGAATAACTTTTCCCAAACAATTCTCGAGTGGCGACCACGTACCGGAAAGCGCAGCGTGAGTAGGTCCCCACGAGGTGGACCGACGAACTGGTGAAGGCAGCTGAACCCGTTGGATTAAGGGCAGCGCAGAACCGGTCGTTGTGTCGATCCTTGGCGGATGCCTATGTCCGACGTCCATCGGCTGAGATGATGATGATGAATAACTTTTAATTAAAAAAATATTGCTTCAATGAAATTCTTTTGTTATAAAACTTATAAATTGGGTGTATAAGATTTTGCGTTTATTTATTAACACGTAGTATTATCTATTTTAGGCCGTGTGGTGTCGGCTAAGAATAGCACCATCCCATTTCCTTCCGAGGGTGTCGTAAAAGGCGACTAAGGGATCTACTGAAGGATGGGCAGCAGCATCATCTGAGTACACACATTGATTCGATCCAACTGCGATCGCCAACCCGCCTGCCAAGCGTGGCGATTATGGCAAATCCCCCCATTTTGGGGGAGGCTTATGTCCAGCAGTGGACGTTTAATGGCTGATATGATAATGATGATGATTATCTATTTTCCAGATCGGTGTCCTTGTTCATGGCGGCAAACGTACGCAAGTCTGTAGCCGAGGGCCGCTCGGACGCCATCCCCATCTTCCTCCAGGACATCCCCAAGTTGTTCCACAGGAAGATCATCCAGCCCGACATTGCTGTCATCCAGGTTATTGTCTACAAGTTTATACAACGTTATTCTATATACCACCCCAGTCACCCAAGAGGCAATGGAGTTAATATGGCATAATATTATCTATAGATAGGTAGGTACTCAAGGCCTCATAAAAAGGCTGAAAGTCACCCAGAGGGCAATGGAGAAGGCTATGCTCGGAGCTTACCTGCGAGATAGATTCAGAAATGAAGAGATCAGTAGAAGAACCAGAGTAGCTTACATAGTCCAAAGAATTGCTAAACTAAAGAAAGTTGCAATGGGCGGGACTACGCTCGCAGAACCGATGGCCGATGGGACCGAAGAGTTCTCAAGTGGCCACCACGTACTGCAAAGCGTAGCGTGAGTAGGCCCCAAGGTGGACCAACAACCTGGTCGTCTATCGGCAGGGATGATGATGGTTCTTTATCAAGGTCAAATGGAAATGGGCACGACATATAGCAACGCGTCGGGACGGCAGAAAGCTTCGTCAGAATGGTGGCCAGAGAAGGGAACTGACTGATAGCAATTAATGATGATAATACTTTATATGTTAGATGTTGGCTTGTTTATAGGTGGTTGGTGTCAGAGACTCACTATACTCCTTGAAGGATAGAAAAATGATCTGTCAATATATGTGCGGTTTCTGTGAACTTTGTTCAGTTATCATATCAGTTAGCGTTAATATAATGTGTAAACACCTTGAAATATTTGCTGAAATTAACCTTGGTACAATCTATTCACTCGTTTACATCTTTAGAAGTCACATTTTGTTTGTTGATGAATACTAATGACATGGAATAATGAGTATTAGTTTTTCTTTATTCAAGGTTTCTCCCCCGGATAACCATGGATATTGCAGTTTGGGAACCTCTGTCGACTGCGTCAGATCGGCCCTGATCAACTCGAAGATGATTATAGGTGAGGAGAAATTATCTATTAATGGGCATAACGATCTAGCGAATAAAAATAAAAACTGTTTATGGTTTTGGGATACTTTATTAGCTTAAAAATATATGACATGAAAAAAAATTTAATTAAAAAATAAATTAAAATAAATAATTATTTAGTAGTCGTTACATAGAAAACCATGTCAGAAGCCGTAAGGCGGTCTGAAAAAACTCTGACACCAGGGCTTTGACCACACGATAAGAAGAATAATTATTTAATTTTATTTAAATTTATGAGACCTGTTAATGAACCTTGGAAGAAAGAAAGAAAAAAAAACTGAAAAGGGATCTTTCGTTTCATCGAATTCAAAAATGTATGGTGGTAAAAATGTTCCGTCTGCCTGCAAAAGGGTTAAATATTAACTAAAATACAAATCTAAGTCATTTATTTTTCGGTCCTTCGAGCCGATCCTTCGTACACTTTTGACGCCCAGGAGTGCGATTTATGAAAGTCACACGTTCAAAAAATCTCCATCGTAATGTTGACATTTTCTACTGCTGATGACGTGTGACTTTCAAAAATCATGGTTTGTTTAATGGTTAAACCACGCCGGAGTGCCAAGCTCACAGGACCCTGTGCTGGGTTCGAATCCCGGTTCAGTCATGGAGTTCGGTTATTGGCTATTGCGAAGTGGGTGATGGGAGCTGTCAAATTAATCGCAGCGCCCGGGATGGCAGAAATTCCTACTTTTTTTGGACAAGCTGCGTAAAATATGCTTGAATCTATGTAAATCCACACACTAACTCAACACGAAATCTCCAAAACTGTAAAGACTAAGTACAAACTTAAAATTTGGTATGGATGTTTCTATTGGCATCTATGTGCTCATTAAAAAAAGGTTTTTTGAAATGCAACCCCTAAAGGTGTGAAAACCGGGATAAAAGTCTTTTCGGACTGGATTCTAGCGAATATGTATTTTAAATCAAATTAAAGATTGAAAATTTGTGCACTTTTCCAAACCGGGGAACTGCGTTATCCAATCCTGCGTTATGTATTTTAATATTTTTATTATCAATAATGTTGCTTATTTCTTTAGTTTTTACATTATTTTATTATATTATAATATTAAAAACAAACAATTTACTTGACATAATTCACGGCTGTCCGAAACCGCTAGGGGCGCTAGTGTCGTGCACATAGCCAATAATAAACTGAAAAAAGGACCTTTAACCCCAATGATGTCATTTTCCCTTGCAGCTCAAGTGAACGTACATATGCCGCGTACGTTCGGAGACGCTATTATCCACATGTCGCACATAGACTACGCCGTCGAGGATAACACCCCGCTGCCTGAACACGGCGTCGGTAAGGGAGCCAGCGCCGAGGAGACCAAGATCGGTCAGCTGATCGGACAGAATCTTGTCGAGGATGGCGCTACGCTCCAGATGGGTAAGTTTATTTTATTTTTCAACACAACGCTCTTGGCTCTTATTGCACTTGCTTTTAGGGTTATAATGCAGCTTATAAAATCATCATCATCATCATCATATCAGCCGATAGACGTCCACTGCCGGACATAGGCCTCCCCCAAAACGGAGGGATTTGCCATAATCGCCACGCTTGGCAGGCGGGTTGGCGATCGCAGTTGGATTGAACGTGTTTACTCAGTGGATGCTGCTGCCCATCCTCCGGTAGATCCCTTAGTCGCCTTTTACGACACCCACGGGAGGAAATGGGATGGTGCTATTCTTAGCCGACACCACACGGACTTATAAAATATTTGTGCTTTTTTCCGAATCACGCCAACAGCGGCAGCGCTGTGAGCGCGATAAATGTCGTTCCGATTTGACGTGAGCGCGTCCACAATCGAAAAGGTGACGTCATTCATGACGTCACTACCGACGCCATCTTAATACGCTCTCAATAACAGTGCTCACTGCTCGGAGCGTTAGCACTATATAGTGAGCAAGTTGTCAAAAGTGACGTTTTGTTGTAGTAAATTTTTAAACGAATCTTCAAAAATGACGTTTAACAGTTTTGTTGTGGTAAATTTTTGATTTGTTTAGTCTCAATTTAGGTTTCTGGAGTCACGTTGCAGGTTCTGACCCGAGCACACGTCTCGCGTGGATTTCGCGCGTCGCGTTTTTGCCTGCCACGAGGCTCCGTAATCCTCAATCTCTTCTTGTTCTTGACCAAAAACAATCCCAGAGATTGGGATAGATTCTCCCATAAACACGTGACACTGGCGGAAATGCAGTGCTAACGCACAAGCAAGAGTAATTATAAGTAAAAAAAAATAGGTTTCTTAGGTCCAGTAGTTTTGGCGGAATCCTCGAACAAACACAGACTTTTACAGTACTATAATAGTAGATAATTCACGGCTGTTCGAAAAAGTTCTGGTAGTACGCCGCGCTAGTGTCGTTCACACAGCTACTATAGAGGGTGAAATTGATATCATTAGCATCGTTTTAAACTAAGAGTCTACCCACAAACTAAACAACTTTTACTATGGGAGCAAACCGATCGGAGCAACAAAAAAATCTGCTGTTGCATTCATTTGAGTCGAGCAGGCATTGTAGTTTAGTATGGAACAACAGATTTTTTTTGTTGCTCCGATCTGTTTGTTCCCATAGTAAAAGTTGTTCAGTTTGATGGGTAGACTCTTAGTTTAAAAGGATGCTAATGATATCAATTTCACCCTGTAGTGTCCGCGCGTATACAGTGATGTTGAATGATGAATAATATTGTGTAACGGCAGGTATCGGCAGTATCCCAGACGCGGTGCTCTCCGCCCTGAAGGATCACAAGGATCTCGGCATCCACTCGGAGATGTTCAGCGTCGGCGTCATCGACCTCGTCAAGCGCGGCTGCGTCACCAACAACAAGTATGTTATACTCCCCCTTCCTCAAAAGGATTTATGGTAAAGCCTGCGCGCAAATATAAAATACTAGGGTTAACCCGCGACTTCGTCCGCATAAATTGTATACCAGATTTTAAGTCACATCATAAGCTATCAAACAAAAGAAGTTTCATCAAAATCGGTTCTGTAGGTTTTGCGTGATGCTCGATCAAACACACACACAAACAAACACACAAACAAACAGACAGACAAAAAAAAAAAAAAATTGGCGATATGGAATCAGGGACACCTAAAAACCATATCATAACTTTTTTTTGTTAATATCTTCAATGTACAGACACACTTTCAGTTACCGTTTTATAATAGTTTAGACAGGGTGTAACAAAACACCCTAGTAATACTTAAGGGCTGGTTTAGAACATCAAACTGAACAACTTTCACTATGGAGCCAACATCGAGAAAAAAAAATCTACTGTCATTTTAGTCGAGTACTGCAGTTATCTATGGGAGAGCAGATTTTTTAAAAATTTTTTTTTATTATCTTGGTTCCATAGAGAAAGTTGTTCAGTTTGATGGTCTGAAGCAACCCCTTAAGTATTACTAGGGTGTTGTTACACCCTGAACAAAATTGTAACAATAACATTAAACCGACTTCTAGACTAAAAAGTTGAAAATAAAAATACAATCATTGACTTTGAAATTCGCATTTATGAGAACATTGGATTTATCCTATCGCTTGACACAGAATCCAATATAACAACCTTTTAGTTTTGAAGTCGGTTTTAATATTTTGTTATTTAATAGCCTATGTCCAGGTCATCTGTCGGCTGAGATGATGACGGTGATGATTATTTGAAAGCATACGCTTAAGAAGAAATTTTGATGAATATATGAAGTCTACCAATCCGCATTGCCTGCGCCACACCCCGGACACTGCTTACAAAAAACAGAAATTGACAAGATGACGTCAGCACACGAAACGATGTCTAGGGCTGCCTTAGATTAATAACTTTTCGCATACACTGAAAGATGTAGCCAAGAAATGAGAGAGCGAGATAGCCAATTTTGAAAACTTATGTAAACAAAAAAGACAGAAATATTATTTTTTGTTTCAGTCACCGTGGCCGGTTTTTGTGGTTGGCAAGATGTCCAACCTATGGTATTTTGATGACATCTTGCCAAAAAAAAGCAAATAAAAAATCTGCTGTTCCATACTAAACTGCAATCTCGACACGCGAGTTCGCGACTCAAATGTATGCAACAGCTGATTTTTTTTTGCTCCGACCGGTTTGCTCCCATAGTAAAAGTTGTTCAGTTGGATGGGTAGACTCTTAGTTTAACAGGATGCTATTGATATAAATTTCATCTTGTATATATTAAAATGAATCCCTATTTCCCTTGGTCACGACATCACGCGAGAACGGCGGGACCGATTGCGATGAAACTTTGGTGGGTTGTTGTGCACATGCCAGGGGGAAGGTTTGTAAACAAAAACAACCGAGTATGTGTCAGGAAATCTTATTCTGAGGCGGTACGAAGTTCGCCAGGTCAGCTAGTACCTTCTAAAATTGTATTTTCTTTGCAGGAAGAAGACCCATAGAGGACGCATCGTAGGCAGTTTCTTGGTCGGAAACAGGGATCTCTACGATTTCGTCGACAACAATCCCTTCATTGGTGAGTTTGTGTTTATATTTCACAACCTATCTATACAGATTTCACGATGCTAAGCGTTATTAGACTTTTTATTTTTATTTGACGCGTTATGCTAGTTTCAGACCCGCGCGTTCAAAACGACATTCAACGTGTTTTTATTCAGACGTTCGATCATGAGTGCATTTAGTATGGAAAGTCCGCCATTCTTTTGGTGAATCAACTTTCCCTAAGAAACCTATATTATTAGGTTGTTTTTTATTATATGGGATGCAATTGTTTACCATAACACCTTGTAGTTTTAATTCTTGTGTAATTGGACATGTAATATTTGGCATTTATTTAGACAAAAACCATATACGTGACATAATATATATAAGTGACCATATAAGTGACAGCCTAGCTTATACTGAAACGGTGAACTCAGATCATCAAACTGAACAACTTTCACTATGGAGCCTACCTCAGGAGTGCGATTTTTGAATCTCATACGTTGAACTCAGCAGTTGAAAATGTACGGAGATACGCCTATTTCTACTGCTGATTTGTCTTTCAAAAATCGCACTCCTGGAGTATGAGTTTTGAATGTCAAATCTGCAGTAGAAAGATGCATATCTCCATAGTAATATTGACATTTTCAACTGCTGAGTTCAAGGAATGAGTTTCAAAAATCGAACTCCTGGAAGCGCGAAAAAAAATCAGCTGTCCCATACATTTAGTCGGGTAGGTACAGCAGTTTTGTATGGGACAGCTGATTTTTTGTCGCGTTTCCTGAGGTAGGCTCCATAGTGAAAGTTCAGTTTGATGTTCTGAGTTCACCGTTTCAGCATTTGCTAGGCTGTCACTTACGCCCTGTATACATATATAACGCTTACATTGCGTTATCTGTATAGTTTCATTCTTTCACAAACCAGATGGTAATTAAGTGGTCCTAATTTTATCAATCAATCAATCAATTATACTTTATTTGACACCAAAAAAAACAGAGTTTACAGAGAGCAAACAATCAGGAAATACGTAAATATTTTTATTTTTTATTTATTTCCTTTTTCTTTTATGTAATGTATTTTTTTACAGATTTGAAGCGTGAAAATTTTGTTGAAAGAATTTATTAAAGGTTACTTAATTGTTTTTAAGATAAAAGCGTAATTTTAAACAAATTATTTTAAAAATACTGTAGCAGTATTCTATCCATAGAGTATTAATAGCATCATAGCAATAGTAATACCTAGTAGTGTTGTTTAATTTTTAATAGCGGTCAAGTATTTGTTTAATTCATACCGCCAGTTGCATGTACGTTCATTAAAGATAATCCTCCATTAAATATCTTGCTAGCTTTTATTATGTCAACAAAACAAAAAGTGAAAGCATGCGATTTAATGGAGGATTATCTTTAATGAACGTACGTGCAAGTGGCAGTATCAAGCGGTCGTATTGTTGTATAGTACTGCATCAGCTTCCTTTCTGCCACGTAACGTCATTGCACGTAACACTTAATAAATCCCCTTTATTTTATGTTACCCACACCAAATGAAAATAAATACAAGGTACTGCAATATAAAATAAGAGTAAAAAAACCTTCGCGAGAATACCCTTTGCGTGTCATTTGGACGCACTTGGACAATGGACCCATAAACTCCTAACAAGCGTGGAAACAAGAAAATTGTCAATGGCGGTTGGCAATGTTCGACCTTCTTTCGCTCGTCTCCGTCGTCGATGTTTCCATCATTAGGTTTGTCCTTTTCTATAAGAACAAAAATTAAATAAAAACTCTTTTTTCTATTTTTGTCTTTGCATTAAAAAGGGACAAACCTAATGTTGGGAAGAACGACGGAAATTTACGAAAGAAGGCCGAACACTACCGACCACCAAGGAGTACATACACGTTTCAACGCTTGTAAGGCAGTGTGCCCTCCAGGCCATGTCACTGATTCGTACAGTGATTGTCATGCGATATAGATCTTGCTGACACGAATGAAGAAGAGTGATTCGTCGAACGCACTTTAGGAAGGAGTATGGAGATACTATGGATTTCTCCCTTGGAGGGTCCTGACCGTAGAGAGAAAAGTAATAGAGGCCGGAACTTGTTTTGCCCTATTCGCTCAATAAGAGATGCATATAGCAAATTCGCTCTAGTTAAAAAAGGAGATCGTTACCTTATTGCTGTCCCTATCGACGTAACCACTTTTTCGTACTACGCCCACTGACTCAGAAATGTCACTTCATATAAAATAGGATTTTATTGCTATCGCTATCTCATACGCGGTTACACTGTCATTTTGTCTTAGCGAAAAAGAAGCTTGGTCAATGGTCCTGACATACCTCTCGTTTCCTCTAGATTCATAGATTAAAGTCTACAATTCTTTTTTACGTAACTTATTCAGTGTCCAACTTTTAAATAGTAAACTGCCAAAATATGAAAAAGGTCCACACAACTATGCGACTGCTTTTAGACCAATTGTTTATTTTCATATTTTATGTAGCAAGGGAAACCAAGGCAGTTTAATAAACATAAAATAAAACTTGCAGAAATGCTGGAGATAGACTACGTGAACAACACTCACATAGTATCCCTCCAGCCGAATATGACCGCCATCAACTCGTGCATCGAAGTCGACCTGACCGGCCAAGTGTGTGCCGACTCTATCGGTAAGTACATTTATATTATTAGCTTTGATTGACAGCTGATCTCTGACAAAATGACATTTAGAAATATCGAGTTTTGGCGCAAATGTCTGGTAATAAGCGGGGATTCTGTAACTTCAGAGTCTGATTCTGCTGCTAGCTGCCTCCGTGGTCTAATGGTTAAGAGCATTGGCTTTCGACACGGAGGTCGTGGGTTCGATTCCCACGGGGGACACGTAGTGATATGTCACTTTGTGCGTTTTTCCCCAGTTCGTTAGGACATTGTAGGCTGAATCACCTGATTTGCATGAAAAGAAAAATGATTCCGTGCTTCGGACGGCACGTTAAGCCGTTGGTCCCGGCTACTGTCTCTGGTGGTAGCAGTCGTTACATAAAAACCACGTCAGAGGCCGTAAGGCGGTCTGAAAAAACTCTGACACCAGGGCTCTGCCCCATGGAGTAAGAGGAGATGGCATATCGGCTTGTTTCTAAAGAAACTGTTGTCGCCAACAAAGGTGTTGAGGGACGGGTGACGGGTGACGGGAGCTTGGAGAGACAAAACGCATCTAGTGGTCAAAAGCAAAACCTCTTTCTAAAGGTTCAGGTTTAAGTTACATTTAATTTCGCTACTTCTCGGTAGATGTCTTACGTGCGACATCTAGTAAATAGTAGCGAAACTTAATGAGATGGAAGCAACAATTAAAAGCAATTAAAAAAAATTTAAGATAAAGAATTCAAAGAAGGGATGAACTCAGTAAGTTGTGTATTATTTTTGAATATAATAACAGTTAAGTATAATCAATGCCTAAAACCTATCAACACTCTAGTGAGGTTTATTTCATATTTAGCTGTTGTTTAACTAACGGGAACCTGGAGTGCGATTTTTGAATCTCATACGTTGAACTCGGCAGTTGAAAATATATGGAGATAGGAGTCTTTCTACTGCTGATTTGACTTTTAAAAATTGCACTAATGGAGTATGATTTTTGAATGTTAAATCAGCAGTAGAAAGATGGCTATCTCCGAAATCAAAATGTCCATAAAAGGTACTATTCAAATCCATCCGGAGGCACGACAGAGCCTCTGCCAAGACGAGTACTAATTGTAATACTTATAGAGAGGTAATATTTTTTTGTTTGTATACTTTGTACCTATATCGGGTATTCTATTCTATTCTATTCTATTTTTATTAAATGGCGTTTCCTTAAAGATTTCGCCAGTATCAAGTGTTGAAGATATTATTAAAATTCAAGTTAACGTACATTGTACGGTAATTGATATGGCGATCTCAAAGCCCTGTTTTTAAACAAAAACACACACCCGAAACCGCCGTAAAATGGCGGAGCCGCGTGGCTATCTAAATCGCGAGCCGAACGAAAGACGTCTATCGGGTATTCTCTGGAACTACTGAACTAAAAAAAAAGGTACCTACATTATTCTTGTATTGAGTAATAATGGGCTACCACAACAGACGAATTCGCAGGCAACAGCTATGAGATATATTTTAATTATAATGGAATGATGAAGTGAGTAAAAGTAAATTGAGCGTTTTTGTTGTAGTGGTTTTGTTATGGTGTGAATGATTTCTATTAATATATTTAGTTCTATTAATTTTATCAAAGTATTGATGGAGGGCTTTGCTAGTTGCTACCTAGATCAAGTTTTCTTCCGACTGATTTCTGACTGTACCTACATTTGATTTATCCTGGATGTATTGAAAGTAACTCAACGCCGACGACGCAAAGACAATAAATAATACTGGATAACAATGTTTAAAATTATCTTTAATCAAAATAATTGTAATGAGAACTCGTTTTTTTTAAATACGGCTCTAGCTGAAACCTGAAAATGCTAAAAACTTTACAAAAAAATAAAGGTGATAAAAAATATTTATCCTGAATCCTGTATCTTGTGAAATTGTACTGCTACTCCACACCCGTGGCGCTGCTAGTACATAAACAATGGTTCATACCAAAGTTCTCATACAATATGGATAGAATGTTCTAGAAAGTTCATTTGAAAATACAAAAAATGATGCTTTGCGCCTAGAAAAAAATTGTCTTTAATGGCCTAAATATAAGGGCCTCTATCAGAATAGGAATGGCAACCTAAACCACAATACTTCATCATTTATTGCGTGGAATCGTAATTTTTAATTTTTTTGTTGTAAATTAGTCCGCTGGCTGTCGGAAGTAGTCTGACGAGAGCTCGGTGACGTCACGATGACGTCAGGCCCAGTTGGATATATCTGTGCACATTTCGATACAACATCTCTACCAGGCGAAGGACATTCGCCTTTTGGTGGCTTTTTCCGATACAGTTTGCATAGAATGTGCTGCCATCTATTAAATATTTCGCAGAACTATGAAAAAAAAAGATTTTATTGTCTATATCAATGTCAAATTGACAAATTCACAAAATGGCTACCTATCTTGCGTAATGTGCGGGTTGTTTGTAGTTTTCGTTCAATTTCGTGCCGATTTAGTGATGTTCTGGAGTTTTTGTTGTTCTCTTACCAATGTTTAGATTACAGGAATAGTAAGGATACTGGAATTTCACTCGATCGGTGCGGGATTGAACGAAAACTAGCATTCAAAACAATAATATCCATCGGTATGAGTAGATATAAGTATGTATGTATAGTATAGGTTGAATTATTGTCGGTGCAACATAGATGGCGCTAGCTAGCCTTCAATTTGACATAAGGTGGATGCATAATGTTGCCACGAGTGGGTTCTCTTTTCTAATATACTTATATTACTCTTTGATCTCTACCAAGGGGAGCGCGTAATTTCTCTATGCTCTGCCCACACGATAAGAAGAAAGAGTCTGATTATGGCGAGCTCTATAACAATCGTCAAACGCTCTCACGTGGCTTTAACGATGTAAAATTGCAGGAACTCGTATGTACTCCGGCTTCGGTGGGCAGGTGGACTTCATCCGAGGCGCCGCCGAGTCTGTGGACGGTCGCGGCAAGCCGATCATCGCGCTGGTCTCCACCACCAAGAAGGGAGAGTCCAAGATCGTGCCCACGCTTAAAGTTGGTCAGTATTCATGCTATTGCTTTAGCATACGCGTTTAGGTTATCGTGATAATATTCAATGTACGAATTGCCTGCTATTTATTGATAAAAAATCTAACTGATGTTTTATTTATTTATTTAGGCTCACCAACAGATTACATATTATAACACTCACATTTACATCTTGAGTTAGGTATAATTCTGATACATAACCGGTTAATTCTGATACCTAATTCAGTTACAGGTGGGCACAACATTCACTACAACTAGACAAAATCATCATTTAAAGGGACAGTTACAGTATAATACATACAGTTTCTTTTTCTACGCCATATATAGAGGACACAGGACACAGAAATTAAAAGAAATTACAATTAAATAAAATAAAAATAATACTTAATAATAACAATAAAAACAAAAATAATCAAAAATGAAACAGAGCAGAACATAATTTAACAATTGACTTAAGTTTAAAGACGAAATGATCCCAGCACCTTACGACGAAACACACGCAACGAGTCGTTGAATATGTCTAAGTCCTCAACAGTTGAGTTTATCTTGTTGAACTCAGTACACATTCTTGTTATAGGCGCGTTAGAGTCAACATTAGTTTTACAGGGTGATGGATAAAACTGATTATATGTTCCAACAGGCGCCGGCGTGGTGACGACCAGAGCGCACGTCCACTACGTGGTGACTGAACAAGGCATCGCATTCCTCTTCGGCAAGACTCTCCGGCAACGCGCCTATGAGCTCATCAAAATCGCACACCCTGACCACCGCGAAGCCTTGGAGAAGGCTGCCTTTGAACGCCTTCAGTGTATGCCTGCGCCTTAAATAGAAAAAAAAAACTGAATTAAGGCACGCAAGTGGTTATTATCGATCGATATAATCGCTGCGTTTTCGCGATATTTATTGCGACACTCTGCCGCGATAATCAATCAATACATGCATCGCCAAACAGACATAAATCAGCCACATGATTCTTCCAATCAAAAATTAATTTATTTCTAGTAACATTGACTCATAGTTTTGTTAGTACATACTTCATCTAATGTTAGTAGTTAATCTAAACTATTATAAAACTGTAACAGAAGTGTGTCTGCACATTGAAGACATTAACAAAAAAAGATACGATATGTTTTTTTTTTTGTCCGTCTGTTTGTTTCTTGGTTTGTTTGTGTGTTTGTTGGTTTTAACGAGCATCACGCAAAAACTACTGAACCGTTTTTGATGAAACTTTTTTTGGTTTGATAGCTTATGATCTGACTTAAAATCTGGTATATAATTTGTGCGGACGAAGTCGCGGGTTAATGCTAGTATTTTATATTAACGCAGCTTATTAAGTGGGACGCTGCGTCGTCGAGTACAGCGTTTCTGCGATATTTGTTTTCAGTACATTTTGTATGTGGACGCGTGCAATCCTACACACTAGCATATTGCACGTGGTAGGGCTATATCACGTATTTATCTCGTTCGTTCGCGCGCAAATAGAAAGAGAGCGGAAGTGTGATAGCGATATATCACGCTATCGCGGGTTGGCGTACTAGCCCCGCTGGACGCAAAAATTTGTATAGCAACGGACGCGAGACGCGGATCGCAAAAACGCACCTGTGTTGGAAGGACACGGTATGTAAAATCGCGAAAACGCTCGTGATATTATCGATCGATAATAACGCACCTGTGTGGGAGAGCCTTAATCCTTTTTCAAGTTGCTGAAACTGGGTTGCCAGCGTAATGTTACTACTTTTTAGTAGATTCGTATTATGGTAGTTTTATTGAGCTAGTATTACTACAGTTCATGATCATGTTCACTGCCATGATTTTTTTGTGGATATCCGACGCCTAATTTTCGAGTAGAGTTAAATGCACTAGGAATTCCAATGATGCATTTGAATTTCATTTTTTTAGATGGCTAGAAAGTACATAGTGTAATCCTAGTCTACATAATAATGCCTTATCGACGTCAATAGTTATTATATTATTGTAATTTTATAGGAACGAAACGCCACAGCAATAGCATAGCTAAGCAAAAGTGTATTCAGCATTTTTCGGATACGTTTTATTTTTTATTATTTACGAAATATCGAATTTACTTTTATAGATCAAGTAATTTTTTTTTTGTGTATATTTTCTATTGTAAATTACGAATATGTTAAAACTTTTGTTAGTAATAATAAGTCGTGTTGTATTTTTATGTCATAAATAAACGAATATACATACTAATAAGTCTTTTATTGTTAAAATTTTACACATTCCGAGTGTACTCCACTTTTTTGTACTACGGCCACCTGACTCCAAAATGTCACATCATATAAATAACCTGACTCCAAAATGTCACTTCATATAAATTGTATTGGATTTTACTATGGATTTTACATAGACGAAGAATTTTTCTCTTTCTACGGGATTTTATAACTATCGCTATCTCATACCCGGTTACCCTGATATTCCGAATACCAGCAGGTAAGCAGGAAGCTGGCATAGGTATCATCTAATCTAATCTAAACTATTATGAAACTGTAACAGGAACTTTGTCTGTACATTGATGATATTATGAAAAATAAAGTTACGATATGGTTTTTAGGTATCCCCGATTCCATATCACCAATTTTTGGATTTTTTTTCTGTCTGTTTGTTTGTTTGTTTGAACGAGCATCACGCAAAAACTACTGAACCGATTTTGATGAAACTTTTTTTGTTTGATAGCTTATTATCTGACTTAAAATCTGGTATATAATTTGTGCGGACAACGGCGCGAGTTTACGCTCGTTACTTATATTACTCTTTGAGTATCATTCTAAAATACTTGAGCGTAAGCGAAAAATTCTTCGTCTATGTCACTACATATTACATAATGATTCTATTATCTTTGGTAGACGCTTTGCTTGCTTTTTATAAGCATAAGGATTAGTAATAAACAGGACTAAATCCCGAGTCCGTAGATGTCACAAAATTGTGGTTTGTGTACAGGAATTTTAAAAGCAAGTTTCATTGAACCCTGAGTATGTGGATTTCACAAAGTACCTAGTGCTTGGTGGAATGGAAACAATCAATGGGAAACATCTTGCCATCTTGGAGACATACATTAATGCAAAGAGTCATCATCATCATCATCTCAGCCGATGGACTTCCACTGCTGGACATAGGCCTCCCCCAAGGATCGCCATAACGACCGGTCCTGCGCTGCCCTCATCCAACGGGTTCCCGCCGCCTTCACAAGGTCGTCGGTCCACCGTGTGCGGGGCCTACCCACGCTGCGCTTTCCGGTACGCGGTCGCCACTCGAGAACTTTTTGAGTAGTATAAGTAATATATTGTTCTTGTCTTAATACAAAAATGCGGTATAGGGCAGCACTCCAGAGGGGCTAGTACCATAAGAATAATTAATTATTCCATACTAGTACGCCAACCCGCGATAGCGTAATATATAGCGCCAGCACGCTTGCGCTCTCTTTCTATTTGCGCGCGAACAAACGAGATAAAAGATGCGATATAGATTGGAATACAGGGTGTTAGGGTAAACAGTTGCATTACTTTAAGGGGTTATTGTACCCATGATACTGAACAACTTTCCCTAAGAAACAACTAGGAAATAAAAAAAAATGATGTCCCGAAAATGAATGTCCCCCCCGAACTCACCAAAGTCTGGATACGTGCTTGGATTTAACTGTAAAACCTTTTGTTTAGTACCTACCTCAATGTAAAAACTAATGGTCATTGACTCATATACCTACTTATCATGATGAATCACACTGGTTATCCCAATAACCATGTGTGAGGATAAGGATATCCTTGTAACCCAGAAGCCGTATCACATCTTTTATCTCGTTCGTTCGCGCACAAATAGAAAGAAAGCGAAGGTGTGATAGCGCTGTATTACGGTGGCATGCTACTCATACAGATCTGTTATGTGGGGTATTTAACTTAGTTCCAATCTACCTGTTACTTTTCAATTTGATCTGCAATACTAAAATGATTGTTATTTCAGTTATACATTCTGATTGCGTGCAAATTTTTAAAAGCAATGTAATAAAAACGTGACCTAAAAACCTACTTTTTTAGTTACATCGATTTTCTACCATTTTAGTAGAAATCGCGACTGTCGTAAACTGGTAACATTGCATGATACAGGTTGCGTTTAGAAGCTAAATTAACACAAATCAATATTTTATCACATCTCTGTTTTGCCGTTTATTGAAAATTATAATTTTCAATTTTATTTTGCACATTATATTTCATTATTACTAATTTTATAACTTCTTTGTGACAATTTTGCATTGAGACTATAAATATTTTATTTATTGTTTCCGATTAAACAAAAAGAAATAAATGACAAGCCAGTGACCTATATTTTGAACGCACTCGCACTACGTCGTCCATTCAGTCACAGTATCGTAAAATGTAGTCGAGATTTTTACATTGTTTTTATAGTAACAGTGTGTAATTTTTGTGAAATCGACACTTAAATATTTAACAATCAACCTGGCAAATACTAAGAACATCAATATGTCGACGTTTATGAGCTCAAGAAAAGAAATATTGATTACTGGAAAGTATAAGGTCGTAAGACGAATCGGCGGTGGTTCCTTTGGCGATATATATTTGGCGATCAACATAGCTAATGGCGAGGTAAATTTACATTTACGTATTCGTTTCCTTATCTAAAAATAGGTTTATGCATTATTTGTTGCTGATTAGCTTTCGATAATTATCTTTCCTAGTTTACACGCGGTGTGACCATTTGTGATGTGACGTATTTATTTTGATGTTGTCAGTTGAACAAAAAGAAAGAATTGATCATGCTATCATAATCTCTAGGTCACTAAAATTCGCGTGACTAATCTGTTAAAAAGCATTACAATATGGTTTATAATAATTTTTGTCGCACATTCCTCTCGTCTAGCAAGAAAATAGTTTTAATCTGTAGCACTTTCAGTAATAATTGGCATTAATTTAAATGTGCTCTTTTTTTGCTGATTGATCTAATACAATATGTTGCTATTTTTAAAACCTTAATTACCAATTTAAATCCTAGGGCAATGTCTAATGTTTTCAAACATACCTACCCTATTGGCATTAGCAATTAATTATGTAGGTAACTACATCATTTGGTTGGCACCACCCAGGATAGTTGCAAATGTGTGCAGATATGAACCGTCCCATTCTAACTCTATAGAGGAGAAAAGGGACCATGACCATAATTTACTTTTCACTTGTGTGTGGCAGGGATGTATTTACAAATATTGCACCCCTGGGCAAATATATTAGGCCGCCCCCCATACCTGCAGTTTGCCGGCGGGGTGGGCCCGTAGCCAACATTTGTGCACATTTGTGCCAGTAAAAGTTCTCAGATTTTGAGATATTTAGGAATCGACTGACTAAAGTTGTCGGTTGTTATTTTATAATTATAATAAACAGTACTGCCACGAGCTAGATCCAAAATGTATTTTGCAAAAGCAGTAGCAACATTTTAAATATGGAGCGAGGGTTTATACGACTTGGCTGTGCTAGAACTCATATCAGTCTGTGTCAATTATTTATTGCTTATTATTTGTATTTCCTTGGCAACAATTTCCTTCTCATGTGTATGTTTGGGCTGCCCCCTTTGTAGCGGCCACCCTTAGCATTTTGCCCTGGTGTGTGGGCATAGTATAAGAAAGAGTATCAAGTACTACATACGGTACGGATAACAGACACTCCCCGCCTCCCACCGACTTTTTACCTCACCCCGTCTGGTTGAGTTGTGGTTCCTGGCTGATGGCACTCAACAGTATCACACATGCTTAACTTTTCTTGTAAATTTTTCCCATTTGTATGAAAATGACAGCTATCAGCTGACAGTGTCCAAGGAGTGGTCTGGGACTTGCTGATAAGCCCTAGGAACAGCCACATTATGTGTATGAGCCATCCTGTTCTATCTCCATAGCGGGAGAAAGAGACCATGACTATCTTCATAAAGATCTTGACACATGTCTGGGACTGACTGATAAGCCCTAGGTACAGCCACTGCCTTTGGCTGAAACTCATCATCATTGTCTTGCCCATTTCCCATTATTTCGGGTATATGTCATCCTCTTCCATTCATCTCTGTTAGCCGTCTTTTCAACACCTCTTAGCCGTCGTTACGATACCTCTTAGCCATCGTTTCAACACCTCTTTGGCTGAAACTATGATGATAAATTGTGTATAACTGTAAGGACAATCAGCCCAAACACATCATATCATCATATCAGACATTGTGAAAATTATAAACAAACAATTATCTATATAAGGCACATCTTTGGCTAAAGAACCAGGAAGCTGGAAATAGGTATTGTCTATACCTGGAGAGCAGACTGCCTTACAAGCAGTGAATCGTGAAAATACTCCTTGGCAAACGTCCTTCTTTCTTAAATTTCCGTCGTTGTTTCCTATGTCAACTTTGTCCCTTTCTAATCCAATGATAAAAATATTAGATAGAAAAGAGCAAACGCACAGTTGGAAACGACATGAAAGAAGAACAAATATTACCGACCACCATAGTAAATTTTCGTGTTTCCAACTTTCCATGCTGATAAGGAGGTTATAGATTGATTAGTTAACACTTTCGCGGACACTGAACGAGACACAATAGAACTTTTATTGTTATAACTGCTATAGCCAGTCACTGTCCGCAAACGTGTTAATATCCATGAGCTGAACATAGTTGGACATAGTGGAGTGGGCCAATGAGATTTGGTAATCAGAAGAATATAATTATGTAATTCATCAAATTCTCATTATTATGATCATAGCTCTGATCATTCATCAAAAAAAATGTAAATGGATAGGGATTGACCATTGTAGTTTATTAACTTACAACTATCAATATAATTGTACTACTGTACGTATGTGAGTATTCAAACTAATAATTTTTAATTTGTGAATTTCCCACAAGTTCCATGGGGAAATAATACAATACAATATCCCCAGTCATAGTTATATAATTTATTGCAATGATGGGTTTAAAAGTTGTTACATAATATTGATTCTAGTACTCATGGAATCTAGAATTAAAATTAAATCCCTCATCCACATCTGTTTGAATTTCTATTATCCACAACATGATTGTTACTGACATTTTATTCCTCCTATTATGTTCACACAGAGTACTAAAATATGTACATAAACCAAGCATATATAAACTTGACATTATGAAACACTTCTGTTCAAAATATTTCTTAAAGTTGTAGTCAATATTACATTATTAATAAAAGTAACTTCCTTCCAATAACTTTTCAGCTATTTTCAATGGTTTCTTTGATGTGATTAGAATAAAATTAAAACGTGATATTTGCTATCAGGTCCATTTATAGTACAAATCAATAAGCAATGTTGATAACAGGATACAGTGGGAAATCTGTTTCTTTTGGTTACAGTTTGATTTTAATTTTAATACAGAAATAAATCGGAAACCAGCGGCCATAGTATGACAGTGTGATTTAGCACTATCGCGCTTTCGCTCTCTTTCTATTTGCGCGCGACCGAACGAGATAAAAGGCTATAATTAGATAACGAGATAATTATCACGAGCAAAAGATAATTTTAACACACACATGTACCCTTTAAAGTGATTAAATAAATAAAAAAAATTATGTTGTACGTAAAACTTCAAAAATATTAAGTTATGAAATACGTAATGGTAGTTCTTTGAGTAGAGGGGATGGCAACACTAACAACCGAATGTGGTAGATTTTGCCCTTCAATGTTGGTATCACTGCCACTGTGACGTCACGTAAAATAGGCTGACGACATCTTTTTAGACTTCGCAATAAAATGATTTTCCGTGGTTTTTCATAGTGAATCTACATTGTAATTGTGTTTTAAAACAATCATAAACGATAAATTAGTAAAGTGTAGTGTTAATTTCGCTATATGCGATGGCCTATCTATAATTTTTGTGACAACGAGTGATGAAGGCAAAAGAAAATGGCGACCTTCGAACGCATGTTGTTAGGCAGAAAACATGTAATTATAGCTGAAAGATACAATGTTATTCGCAAGATCGGCGGTGGAAGCTTCGGGGATATCTTTTTAGCGATAAATATCAACGATGGAGAGGTAAATACTTGGTCTAAAGCCATATTTTCTATCGATCTTCTTTCGTACATTACGACCTCTCGTGTCAAGTCGCCCGTGTATTTCGGGAATTTGTTCACGAAAATGGCGGTTTGGGCGTATTCTCGCATTGAAACAGTGCATTTGGAAGTAATTCCTCGATGGAAAAGATGAAATGCGTCGTATGTGAACATCTAATGTTTTACGTAATTTGACCCCTTTGCTAAATTCAAAAGGCCTAATGGATGGAATCTACGAGGGTTCTTTGTTACGCACGATAGGTACCTATTGGACAATCATACATTTTCACTTTTTGGAATGAAAGTGTTCTCGATGTGTATGAAAAAGTTGTATGTTTACCCAAAATATTATTTTGTGTAATATAAATACACGTATGATCATGTTATAAATCATCGTAAAATAATCTCGAAGAAGTATCAAATTTCAAATTTATTAACTACTCTTGGGAGTTATTTATTAGTTATTGTACATATACACAAATGTGTACATAATTATAGTATAAATGAAATTAGTATAATTTGTGACATTCTCATGCCAATGAGACCTTATTGTCTGTTTGGAGTTATTAATGGATCCACATCAATCCACTTCAGGGCTTAACCTGCCTCCTTATTGTGCCACTCCTCACGGTCCTGTGTCAATCTGATCCATATCTACCAGCAACTCTTATACATCTCACCAACACATTGGTGGATGTGAATTGGATGTATAATCTACATAAATTTCTAGGGTCAAATTAGGCTCAAACCGTAAAATGACTGGGCTAAGAAACTAAAATCATAAAGAGTCCTTAAATTTTACAAACTATTGTAGCAAAGAAATTAAATAAAATTATTATAGCCTTCAGTCGGACATGACTATTTTCTTTTTTACTCTTATAGTGTTCTTTTGTTCCATTTCTGTGTTTCCATTTGCCAGGTGGCAAAGGCCTCCTCCAATCTCCTTCATTCTGGTCTTTCTATGGCCACTCTACCCCATGTTGTTCCCGCAATTTGTCTGATGTCGTCATCCCACCTTCTTTGTAATCTACCTCTCTTAGCATTCCTTGGGTATCATTGTGTGATTATTTTACTCCATTTATCCTTTCCTCGGAACATGTGGCCTGCACATTTCCACTTACATATACACACCATAATTACTTTAAGGTTGTCTTGAAGAAATATCTTTTTAGCGATAAGATCACCTATTTATGTAACTTCTGTATTTCCTGATCTGTTTACTTTTTGTATACTATACTTTTTGTCTTTGGTGTATAATAAAGTATAATTGATATATGCTATGGTTCTGGCATAGAACAGACCACCCCAGTTCTTCTCATGGGTGACGACTAAGGGATATGGCTACTTATGAAGTATTTTAGTGTACAAAAGTACTGCCTAGTTTTTACGTTTTTTTTAATAGAAAGCTCATTCTTGCGGGCATGTTCTTAGGTATGTTTCATGAAAATCTGTTCAGCAGGTTTCAAGTAATTTTAAAAATTACGATATAACATTAAATTACAAATATAAAAAACCCCCAACAGCAAAAACGTTGGGGACCGCTATGAAATGCCCATTGAGGTTTTTACAATCCGTTGCGGTCCCCGACACATTAAATAACCTAATAAAACATACATTTGCTTACATCAAAAATATTAGGTGACCAAATAATTTTTTACATTTTAAATATTTGTTTTTGCCATTGGGGGCTTTTTAAATTTCTTGTTATTTAATGCAGTATTCATACAGTTTGTTATTTGTATACAAAGAGAAGTTAATTTTTTATTTTGGCCAAATTCCTTTAGTTTTCTTGGGGAAAGTTGTTTGTATCATGAATACAAATCATCATCTAAAGAATCGGTGTTGTCACAACCTGTATATATATGTTGCTGTTTATCAGCTGTTACATACATTTGGCTCTAGCCATTGATGTTTTCTATGGAACAGCTGTATTTTTTCTGTGATTTCGATATTGGTTCCATATTGAAAGTTGTTCATTTTGATGGTCTGATGCACAAAAGATGTGTCACATAATTTTACACCCTGTATGTCCTTTTGTTTGTCAGTAAATTGAGGTCAAAATGAACTTAACACGGTCAGTAGAGAATATTGATGAGATATTTTCAGTAATGTTTCTGTGACCTTGTTTATTATTCAGCTATCTAGAAGTGCAGTAAGCCTAGCATGACATGCACGACAAAGCGAAAAAACTTCGCTTTAATTAAAGTAGCACGCAGGCACAGTATAAGAAAGAGTATCTAGTACTACTTACATTACGGACACTCCCTGCCTCCCACCAACTTTTTACCTTACCCCCTCTGGTTGAATCGTGGTTCCTATTAAGCACTCAGTATCGCACATGCTTAACTCTTCTTTTCCATTTGTATGAATTGAAAGCTATCAGCTGACTGTCCATGGTGTGACGTAGGTGAAACCTGCGTACCACTAATATGGTCAATATACCATATCTGTTCATACATTGTGTTGATAAAAGGCTCATAAATAAGTATGACAATTTAACAAAGATTCAGTCATGATACTTATGAAGATAAGGTTGAATTTAATTTTTTGATTTTTTTGATCATGTTAGTTTTCGAACTAAATAGTCACATTCCAAATAGCAACGAAATTTTAAAGCTATTTTGCATTACAGAAACAGATTTGAAACACTAAAGCCTGGGCCACACAGAGTGCAGCTGCAGGCCGGCTGGTGGCCGGCTGCGGGCCGGCAGTAGTTGTAAACTATGGAATTATATGCAAGGAGTCACACTGCAGCTACCGTTCCGAGCTGTTCCGCAGCCGCACCGGACTGCATCTAGTGTGACACCTCGCAATTCCGTAGTTTACAACTAATGCCGTGTGACCCAGCCTTCACTCTCATTGTTCTTAGAACCATCTAGTACCATCCAAGATATGTTGGATAGTATATCTTTCTAATAAATAAATTACATTTGGTAATTAGAATTTTGGCCAGAAAGCTAAATAGGAATTGGAAAATCTTGTCATCCTTATTCAGAATGTAGAATAGTTTGTTGGTTCTCCTTTCTACAGGATGAAATTTATATCATTAGCATCCTTTTAAACTAAGAGTCTACCCATCTAACTGAACAACTTTTACTATGGGCAGGCCTTGCAGGCCACTCCCTTAACACATTCGCGGACTTCGCGGACTGTGAATGAGACACAATAGATCTTTGTTATCACTGCTATAGCCGGTCACTGTCCGCGAATGTGTTTACTAGGCCCATGTTAAGTGTAAACCGTCAAATAAAACCAACTATCATATCGTGCCATCAATGCAATGTTCTCTGTTTGTTGCAGGAGGTAGCAGTGAAGGTAGAGTCTATAAAGGCGCGGCATCCCCAGCTTCTCTATGAGAGCAGAGTGTATAAGATGCTCCAAGGGGGCATCGGCATACCACACATAAGGTAAGCTTTGTTTATGTTCTTCTTATCGTGTGGGCAGCAAGCCCTGGTGTCAAGAGTTTTTTCAGACCGCCTTGACGTAGTTTTTATGTAGCAACTACTACCACCGACAATCAGGTAATTCAGCCTGCAATTTCCTAACCAACTGGGGAAAAACACAAAGTGATTAGGTGTGACCCGTGGGAATCCTGAATAAAGAATTACTCTAATTTTTATATTCTGTATGCATTCCAGCATAACTTGAAAGAGATCTTCCACCTTATTGCAAACTGTATAATGGTGTTTAATTTAATACCCATTAAATAATAAAACTTATTTTGGAATATTCCAAGAAAGTAGTCTAAATGCTGAAACTAGTGTTTTCCTAGCAATGTTGGCAGAACTGAACCAGGGCTAATATGGCTTGTAATGGAGGGTCCTGTACCAAATTCTAATGCTCCTGCTGAAGGAACTAGTCTGCTTGAGACTGCAAGCATCTTTATTACACTATAAATATGCAGTTCTGCACAATTTCATCCTGAAATCCTATTTGTGCAGTATATTCAATATATTCTGTAGGTAAGACTTGTGTGAGAAGCATGTATGTATGATTCTGACCTATTGATTTTGATTATCATTAGTCATTACTATATATTTTATATGTAGCACATACCACTGCCTGCCTTCCTGACTTACCTTATGTGGTTATGCTCATTTACATAATTTCGTTTCTAATGCAAATTAGGAAACAAGTGTGTTTTACCTTGGCAGTGTAGCTATAAACTGATTTAGGCTGTTTTCTAACAGATTTACATAAGATATTCTTGTAACTTTCTCTCATAAAGTTCTTTAGAAAATTTTTAGACCTTTGTCTACTATAAAACTATCGGAAGAAAATATATTTAGTATGTTTATTTTATTTATTTATTTATTAACATTTCAGTATAAAATTCTTATACTAACATGTGTTATAATGACGCCAAAAACCCCATTTGGGTTTGTCTTGGCACCTTTTAAATTTTGACAAAATTGTAGGGAAGTCTTTATAAATACACCACTAAACGAATGCCGAGACCAGCGCGCGTCCAAGACAGCTCGAGTGGTTGCTCACTTATGTTCTCTCGAACGCGCACTGTCCGTCGACAACAGGTAGACTATACAATAGGAACTCTTGTTGTACCCTATACAGGCTGTTTCTGTTTATTATGTTACATTTTTACCGTTTCTTGTTGACGTGATAGGCTTTTCTACCCAATTTTGAAAATGAAGGTTGACTTTCTCGTTTTCTTGCTTTGTCGTGCGTAGCATGCTACACAGCAGGGCTAGCATGCCACCCACGACAAAGCGTTTAAACGAGAAAAACATGCTCGCTCTTTCTGGGATACGTAAAATAATAAAGATGGAGGCACATCCAGATTTTTATCGTTTTCTCGGGGGTGGCATGTGAGGCCTACAGGTCCAGGTATTTGTTTTATTTTCCGATAGTTCCGATACCAATGACAACAGTTTAAGATATTGAAGATTATGTTTTCATGTCTTTACTACCTATTTAGTTCTTCAATGTTATAAAACTTTTTCTGGGGTCGTAGCACCGATTAAATAAAATATCCAAGTATCAAATTAAAGATTTGAAACCTAAAAGGTACTCGTCCTCACGTCCCCTTAAGTCGCAACAGATTGAAAAATTTCGTTCTCTGGGTAGTGGGCTCGGTGGCGAAATTGGATAACGCAGTTTGGAAAAGTGCGGGTTCAAGTCCCGCCCGGGACAAATTTTTCAATCTTTAATTTGATTCTAAAAAGTACTATCCGAAACTTTTTACCAGTAACATCTTTCTGATATCTATAAAAATTTAAATGATGAAAACTTGATTACCTATGATTTCTAAAAACAAAAATCCCTTGTACCTTGCAAAACTTCCGAAAATTTATTCTCGGACGAGATTTGATCCCGCAACCAACTAAATCGGGGCTGTGCTTTCCAATTCAGAATTTGTAGTTTGCATCAGGGATTTAACGGAGGTAGTTTTATCGGAACCGAAGGCGGAGTCGGAGTTTTTAAATTTGCTTTATCGGAGTCGGAGGCAGGATCAGAAGTGGTGGCATGAGAGAGAATTTTTATTTAAGGACAAATAAAACATAATTTAGTCAAATTTTTAACATTTCAATTTTCAATTAAAAAATAAAACACAAACAATGAAAAAAAATTGGCATATTTCCAAATTAAAATAAAGGAATTTAAAGTCCGTAGGGCTGCGTTCAGAACCTACGCTCCAGGTGCACCCCGAGTGCAACTTTTCGCACTAACGCCGTTCCGAGCCTCGGTGAACGGTTCCGTACCATAGAGCGTGTTGAAAAAACAACCGCACCCAAAGGTCGTGAACGCAGCCTAGTAGTACGTAGTGGGAGTCGGGGGGATTCCCCGCGCGACATGTATGAACCTGTTCATAACAGTCGACACAAGCCGCCGCCGCCGCGCCGCTATGTTATGCTTCGACCTCCGATTAAAACCTTCGATTTAAAAGTGTCGGAGCCGAATTCGGAACCGAAGGTGTAATAATAATCGGAAGTTCCGACTTAACGGAACCGGAGTCGAAGCTCCGTAACATCCCTGGTTTGCATTGCAAAAAAAAGCCCAAGTTTGGCATGTTGTGGGTTCAAGTCGCGTCAGAAATTTATTTTTTTAATCTTTAATCTGATTTTGAATATCACAATACGGCTGTAACATGTTAATAATCAATAATAGTATTTGAAATTAAAATGAAGCAAATACATCTCGTCTTGCTCAAGTCGTTAAATATAACCCATGCATTTTGTCAAAACTGGCTTCGGTGTTAGCTTTTGTATCAACTAAGGATCTGTTCTTCCTATTAGGAATAAGCGTAAGTGTATGTATTTAATAATTAAAACAAAACAACATTGATACTGTGCAGGTGTCAGATTCAAAGTGGGGCTTCGACACCAGTTTTAATAGCATCTGGTCGCGAAGCGAGTTGCGCCGGCGACGACTTCCTGCGTTTTATGATATTCTTCGGTTAGTGGTCGGTTATAATCGACAACGGGACATATCGATGCAGCCAATAAAACTTTGATTTTAATTAATAAGTGGCGTTTATTTAGCGCCGTGGCAAGACAAACTTTCGTATATTTATAAAATTCTGAATACTTTTTTTTTAATGAAATATATTTTTGATACTAAAGTTTTCCCGTGAATTCGTCTACACGGGTACCTGTCATCGTAGCTAGATCAATGATTTACCTTTACCAGACTTAACCGCTTTCAGACAAAAAAAGTTTCATCAAAATAGGTCCAGCAGTTTTCGCGTTATGCGCTTACAAACAAACATTTACAGTTTTATAATAGCATAGACTAGCTGTGCTGAGCACGGCATTTGTAGCAATGCTGCTTTTATTTGTCAGAAACCTTCGCGGGTATACGCACAACAACTCAACAGAGTTTTATCGCAATCGGACGAATGGTTTAGGAAGTAGGAACGCATTATTAACAAACAAACATTTGATCCTTGAATCAGCGGCCGTAGTATGGTCGCGTTATAATTATAAGGTCTAACAAAATTAGGTGAAATTATTTTAAGGGGATGATCAGACCATCAAACTGAACGACTTTCTCTATGGAACCAATAGCGAAGTCGCGAAAAAAAATCTGCTGTCCTGATACATTTTAGGTCGAGTATGTTTGTATGGAACAGCTGATTTTTTTTCGCGATTTCGATATTGGTTTCATAGAGAAAGTTGTTCAGTTTGATGGTCTGATCATCCCCTTAAAATAGTTTCACCTAATTTTGTTAGACCTTATATAGCGCTATCATGCCTTCGCTCTCGCGCGAACTCATGCTACGGCCTATCAGCTCTTAAAGGTTATGTCCTAAAGTTTACCGCTGCACCAACTGCACGCTTAGTTGTAGCTAAGTTTCTAACCACCCAGAAAGGGATTATGGTTGTAAGTTTATGTACATGCTTTTAAATGACCTTCGCATCGGATTTTCAGACAACTGAACTGACCTTAATCCACATTTACAAGGTTTTTCATTGACAAGTCAATTTTCAATGTGAATTATTTTGGATGGCTGTGAAGAGCTGATTGCTGGTTTTCGGTTAAAGATAACTGTTTCTATAAATAAGTGAAAAGCACGCGGGAAAATAATTCGTGAGCGCTCAAGTAGTTTTACCGCTTCCGAGACGGCCGTTACCCAGTTGAAAAAAAGAATATGAATCGATGGGATGGAGTTTTTATCATGATCATTAGCATATAAACGTCCCACTGCAGGGCACAGGCCTACCCTCACGAAGTGTGTCAGCCCACCACGCGTGCCCAATGAAGATTGGTAGACTTTACATACGCATCAGAATTTCTTGTCCGGCGTATGCAGGTTTCCGCACGATGTTTTCTGTCTGTCTTTCCCTATGTATGCTTGGATCTTCGTTTTTTAATATATAGAGTGATTCAAGAGGAAGTTTTATATGTATATAATACATCAGCATGCACCCGTGCGAAGCCGGGGCGGGTCGCTAGTATACGTATAAGTTAGAAAATGTCATTGGTCGATGGCATGTCGTCCGTGCGGATTCGAACCCGGACCCTCATAATTGAGTGTCCATATACCTCTTCGCAACGCGCCGCTGATGCTCTGAGGGGCTGAACCTCGTACATACTACATATTCACGCCTATGTTCCAATAAGGTAGGCAGAGGCAATATATCGCTACCTGCCACGATCCTGACATACCTCTTGCCAATTCAACAGCCATAAATAGCTTCGTAATCATATTGGTCGTCTTTTTTTTTTAGTATATTTTATCTGGCCCTTATTGCAATCCGCGTGAAAAAATATATAATGGCATGCCACCGACTCTATAAGACAATCTGACCTAAGAACTCTCCCAGTTTGGCCTGCATACGTACGTCTAGGACGGTTCCTTTCGACTATAAATTTAATGAGAGTTGGAATGACATATCGTGGTGAAGATTATAGATAATGTAACTCTAAGGGTCAATTTCCACTGAAAGAGCAGCGGCTAGCATCGGCAGCGCGCGGCATTTTACCTAGCATATTGAACTTTATCTGCAGTGAGATAAGGAAAAATGTCAGTTGAGGTGAGGGAACGCCGCCATGTTCACCAGGCTCACTGTCTTCTTAGTCGTATTCTGACGCCCGAGGGACGTGACCAATGACCATCGTGGGCCGCTTATGTCACCACAGCTCTCCAGGCCGCTCGATCTTGGACCCGGTGTATGCTGGCCTGTAGTGTTGCCTCTGTAATTTCTTTTGTATTTTCTCTTGTATTGTCATCTCACTGTGGATAATGTTTAATATGCTGGGTAAAATGCCGTGCGCTGCCAGCCGGTGATCGTTTGTGGGAGACCCTAATACGAACTATCGTCAGTAGTTCCGACCGGCAGCTTTCATATGCCGTTGCCGAAACCTCGAAAGATCGTCATGGTAACGGTTATAATCGTACATAGATACAAACATATATAGCATTCGTGTTGAATCAAGTCGTCACGAGTTTTAACTCAGACAAACATGAACAAACGTGATGGTTGTTCTATAAAACGTATATAAAAACCACTTGGGTAAACAAACAAGCAAGAGCTGGAGTATTTTAGCGAATAACTTTTTCAGGACATTCACACAAACATGTTTTTGATAATAAAAATAAAAAGAAACTTTTTCTTTTATCATGTTTTTGCGATACATTAAAGTAATGCATTCATTAATGTGGTATTAATTTAAATGGAAGTATCGTGATTAGCGTCAAATTATTGACATAAAATATATTATATTTAATTTGCACATAATATGAATTTAATTTATCTGTAGAACAACAAATTACTTAATTGACTTACTAATTATTTACTTCATTGCAAATTTAAGCGTAGTTTATATATTACAGGGTGTCAAGGTAGACAGTTGCCGATTTCGCATAGGTTTCTTAAGGAAAGTTGTTCAGGTTAAAATCACCCCTTAAAGTAATGCAACTGTTTACCGGGCCGTGGGGGCCGGACGCCCGACAGCTCTTCAAAGAGTTGTCGTCGCGCTTGATCGAGCTGTCCGGTGACCAAAGGGCTGGCGCGTACCTCGGGCAACGAATATCCATTGCCATCGAACGAGGTAACGCAGCCAGCGTCCTGGGCACCCTCCCGCAGGACGGTGGCCTCGAGCACGTCTTCTGTTTAGTGTAAGTCGAACGGAAGTCGTGCTCGATATAGTGGCTCATTTCTTCTCCTATTTGTATTTGTTTTTATTTTTAATTATAGCCATATTTAGCCATAAGTTGTATATAATAATGTTGTAAATACTCATATACCTAAAATAAAGATTCCCTAATAAGTCTGAATTGTAACTCCGTCAAATGCATCAGACACTCATTTACTTCAATGGTGGTGTATACCTTTATACCGTTACCACGGTGCTAGCTCTGCCGTGAAAATCGATACGTCGACGCCGCGCCGCATCTAAACGGTTAAACCTGTTCTTTTTTTCAATATGAAACACGCCGCTCGTTCAGATATTCCGTGACAGTGGTTTTAGGAGTTAAGTTTTGTTTATAAACGGAAGATACCTAACAAAACAAACATAAGTTATTTTAATTATGGAGATTATGATTTTTTTATAACAATTTAAGATAATTTTATGTAAATATTTATAATTATGTTAAAAGAGATTATCAAATTTAGTATGTAGGAAATTTTTTTCAAAATATTAATGTCAAATGAGTGCTCTCATTTTGAAGCCATGACGTATTACTTGAAACAAATTCTAAACTGAAAAATTATTGATTGATAAGGAACTAAACCAAAAAACATCTGCTTTTCAAAATCTTGACGTCTTCAATTTATATTAAAATATTTCTTCATCATCTGAGACAATACAGTTGGACATATACCTCCCCCAAGGATCGTCGTTCATTTGTAGATTCCGGAAACAATAGTAACGTTTTGTTCTAATTAACGCATGTGTTCTTATAGTATACCATGTACATTGACACACAATGTCATTATGAGAGGAATATATAGACTGCTCATCCGGAAGAGATCTATTATTGATTCAAGATCTGTCTGCTGATATTATTCTTATCAAGGTTGTAATGTGATAGATTTAACTTTAAAACTACAGTTATATTAATTGGCATAATCAAAGTTGCACTTGCATCTTTGTTAGCAGGACCTATACAATGTCTTTACATATTACATAACTTGTATATAAAGCTGATTATGCTGTAAGCAACAATATATTAATAAAAAATCGGTTGTTCCATACAAAGCTGCAAACATACTCGATCCAAATATATAGGTCAGCAGATTTTTTTTCGCGGTTTTTTGTCTTTAGAGAAAGTTGTTCAGTTTGATGATCTGATCATCCCCTTTAAAAACCGTCAACATAAAGAATATATGTAATAATCCCAATTTTTTTTATATATGAATGTCACACGTTCAAATCAGCAGTAGAAATAAATAACAAAATCACTATGGAGATTATGCAATATGCATTATTCGATCATGATTTTGAAAGTGTGATATTCAAAAATAGTCCCGTCGCCGTTGTTATGTAGTTAAGACTGGAACGGTAGAATTAAATTATTAAAACGTTGCGACGGCAACCCAGGCCTCCAAAACAAGGATAATAAATGAAGTGACATTGTTACAGATGGTACGGCTACGAGAAAGACCACAACATCCTGGTGATGGACCTGCTGGGGCCATCCCTCGAGGACCTGTTCAACTTCTGCTCGCGGCAGTTCACCATCAAGACCGTTCTTATGCTGGCAGGTCTGTTCATTATACTATTCATTAATAGGTATAAAAAAATAATAAACGAGTCTTTCGTTTCCTCTAATAAAAACGTTCTTTTGTAGATAGGAGGTCATTACACTTCATCTTCGATGAGTACAATCACACTTTTAAGTAATGCAACTGCATACCCTGTAGGTTTTAGTTGTACCACTTGTAACTTGGATTATATCTAACATTGGCGGTGCAGTGTACAAGAAGCCAAGAAAATAATTTAGAACAAACTACTGGGTTGGACTTATGATGAAGGAGAGGAACTGCTGAGGATCGTTATATGACGATCTTATTCAGTCACACCCAAATACTTATCCATACACTCACGCATTTTCTTTCTTCCATTGCATTTTCTTCTTTCAAATGCTTAGGAAGTTTAGAGAGATATATACGAAACAGACTTCCATCCATCCATTCTTTCTTTCCTTCCATTTTCTTTCCTCCATTGCCTTTTCTCAATCCCTTATTCAAGTTTTTATTGATTTATTAATATAATGTTATCGGTGTATTATATTCGACTGATTTCTTTTATGTTGAATGATCATTAACTTTCTACATTATGCATATGTACTGCAAACACCGGAATTTCAAGGTAATGTTTTCTAGATTGTGTTTTCTAATCGATAACACCACTACCTGACAATGATTTCTACCATTTACAGTGATTTTAATTTATTTGTGATTGCTTTTCGTCGATGAAATCTTCTGTGACGAACCAAAACCTATACATGTCCTGCGAGGTCGCCACGCTTGACTGCCTACAAGCGGTTCGAATCCCGACACGGTCATGCATGTTTTGACAAAAATAACAGTATCTTGAAGATAATTGCTTTGAGGAATGTCTATTTGACAAACTTTAAACATCTTTTTCCTAGTTTTATAGCCAATAATAAATGCATACTTCGCTGTCAATGAATTTATTGAAAGAATTTACTGAACTCAAACGCCTAAACTTAACCCTGTTTTTTTTTGCCGTCGAGGTAATAATTTTTCGTATAATTCAACCCCTAAGAGCTTGTGGTTTACTTTAAATCCGATAAATAGAATGTCGTCTTTGCTTTAGTTTAGTGGAACTGTCTGACTAAATTCTATAGTGGATACTCCTCAATATTTCATCATCCGAAGCCGCTGCTGTATGCTCACGACTATATTGCCTAAAGGGTTGTAAAAGATATTCTAAGTATTGGTATCATATTGGTAGAATATCCCCGTTTCATTATCAGCCTATTATTCAGGGTGAAATTGATATCATTAGCATCATTTAAAACTAAAAGTCTACCCATCTAACTGAACCACTTTTCCTATGGGAGTAAACAGATCGGAGCAAAAAAAAAAAAAACAGCTGTTCCGTACTAAACTGCTCCCGACGCCGCTGCCTACTCGACTCAAATGTATGCATAAGCTGATTTCTTTTTTGCTCCGATCGGTTTGCTCCCATAGGAAAAGTGGTTCAGTTAGATGGATAGAATCTTAGTTTAAAAGGATGCTAACGATATTAATTTGTGATATTAAACTGTATAAGTCCCACTGCAGGGCACGGGTCCTACCCTCAGGGAGGGTGTTAAGGCGTTAGTCCACCACACGTGCTCAATGAGGATTGGTACACTTCACATTCGCTTCAACATTTCTTTCTCAGCCTATGCTGGTTTCCTCATTTTCAACCCCCGACGCAAAAGAGGGGTGTTATAAGTTTGACGCCTATGTGTCGGTCTGTCTGTCGTTCTGTCTGTCTGTGGCATCGTAGCTCCCAAACAGGTGGACCGATTTCGATGCGTTTTTTTAATAGAAAGCTTTTTCTTTTTTGCGAGAGTGTTCTCTTAGCTTTGTTTCATGAATATCGGTTCAGCAGTTTTCATGTAACTTTAATTTCCGTTTGCCATGTGTGATATTAAAATGTGGCCAAATAGACCATGTGACATGCAAGCATTACGATATGCAAGTGATATTAACGTGTTCCATTGCTCTACAGATCAAATGCTCGGGCGGGTGGAGTTCATCCACTGCAAGTGCTTCATCCACCGGGACATAAAGCCGGACAACTTCCTCATGGGCATCGGCCGGCACTGCAACAAGCTGTACATGATCGACTTCGGCCTCGCCAAGAAGTTCCGCGACCTACGCACCAGGGCACACATCTCCTACCGCGAGGACAAGAACTTGACCGGTGAGTGATGCATACATACTTACATGTATATAAACACACGATCATTATGATCTCGAATCTCGATGCGCAAATGTTGCGGTAGCGCTAATAGCATTCTATTCTAAACTTGATTTATATAGAGATCCGGGATCCAAAATACGCAACTTACAACTCACAAAATTACGCTGGTTTGGCTTCACCCTTTAATAATACATATTTATTTCTCAAAAGAAATTTACTTTTCACTTATTCGAGAAATTATACAAAACAAAATCTTATAAAAGTGTAAGCTAGACAACAAACACCACTATTAAGTCGATCCCGTTCTTTCTGCGCGGGTTAACATTTCTTATTCTGATTGTATATGTTTCTCGACACAGTAATTGAAGTGTGTTTTGTTGTTGTTCAGGTACGGCGCGTTACGCGTCCATCAACGCGCACCTCGGCATCGAGCAGTCGCGGCGTGACGACATGGAGTCGCTGGGCTATGTACTTATGTATTTCAACAGGTATGCATTATTTTACAGCCTCAACATTACAACGGTATCTTCATATTAAACATTTCCGTGACTGGCTGACTGACTGACTGATTGAAAACGCTCAGCCTTAACCACTGAAGATAGAAACCGTTGGTGCAGCCTATTCCAGCCTCAGCGCAGCCAAGTAGGGTCCAAATCCAGCAAGCAAGTTTGACAAATACATACAGGTGACCCGTAAACCGACGTCAACCCGGCGGATGCTGATAGGTTATGTCATGACTAAGCGGAATATCAAAATTCGACTAGTAAAAGTGTCTTAGTTTTCGAGATATTGACAGTTTTAACATAGAACATTTGTAGCCGTGGCACTCAAAATGGTGACTAAGGTGAAGAGTTTCACGGATTTCATAAAACTTTCCTTATCTCGAAAACTAAGAACCTTGTCCTAAAGTAAAATGTTGACAGATTGATTGATTGACTGACTAATTTTTTTTCTATTTGTTTTTATTTTAGTATATTCTGGTTAGGCATGAACTAACCTATCAGCATCCACCGGGTTGACGACGGTTTACGGGACACCCTGTATAAACAAAAAAAGGAAAACAAAGATATAGCTTAAGTCTCTCTCATATTATTCTTGAAAGAATAATGTTTAGTTTTGGAGGAGGAAACAGGGGAATACGAAACCGTGATTTGATAGATAGATAGATAACTCATTTATTTCACCAGAACAATACAGGATAAACAGTCACAGATAAAGGCAGTAGGTAACATTTTAGAGTCCGCATAAGGAGGTCCGTGTAAAGCCGCAGCAGGAACAGGGAGCTCCCATAACGGACCAAACAATAAAAACAAACAACAATATATTTTATGTATAGGTGTTGGTATATGACACCGTGCGACCTGTATTGCGCCGATGAAAAAGGTTCTGACTCAGCATTTATGCTGAAGCAAAAGCTGCAGCGCTGTTAATTCTGCCAGAACACTGAGATTCGAGCGTGCGTTCGCGCAGCGTGAGACAAACTGTTAAATTAGTTAGGTAAGGTATCCAAGTGCAAAAAATTTAATTAATGTTTAAAATAAATTATGTTTGTGTGTAATAAATATGTTTATAAGATTTTTGTTAAAAGTAGATAATAAATACCCAATAACAAATGCGTTTTAAACTAAACTAAAACTCCTATTCCATCCAAAGAAAGACCTTTTCATCTTTTATCGGTCGCTAAAACGAAACGCGCAGCATAGTTAATCAAAAAGAACACTGCATGAATCATTCAACTGACAGACCTTTCGACTTTTCGACCAATGTAGGTAAAATCAGCCCTTGGTGCAGTTGTTACTTTCGCACTGGTAGCTTGGTGGCTCGGGAACAGCGCAGCGCGACAACAATAGATCTGAATACCTATAAAAATTTCTTGCAGGCCGTATTTCCTCCTAATCTTGCTATTGCTTCAGATCATCAAACTGAACAACCGACTGCAGTAGAACAAAATCTCTCATCTTCTTTGATATATTTTATTGAACGGATTATTAATTGTTTATTCGAAAGATCCATAAAATAGTGACATTAAATTAAATTATAAATAAAGAGACTTAAAACTAAACTAACCTAGGATGTGGTGCAGGTTCGGTCCTTGTACCAGTACCCAGAACGCTGGCCGCATTTCCTCGCTGAATGGCTATGCTGATCCGTTGAGCGAGGTAAGTGCCAGCTCTTGGGTCCCCCTGTCGAGTCTATCAGGCGCTTTGACAGGTCTTTAAAAAGCGCCTGCGCATTAGGTCCCCACGGAATGATGATATATTAATTTATTTAAAATTGTTATTTATATAGGTAATAAATGATGGTTTCTCTCGCCCCAGGGGTTCTCTGCCGTGGCAGGGACTGAAGGCCATCACTAAGAAGCAGAAGTACGAGCGCATCAGCGAGAAGAAAATGTCCACGCCCGTCGAGGTGCTCTGCAAGGTGAGTATTGTATCCTGCGACGCTGCATTATATTCTGTTGTCTATCTTTGCTGTCGAGACACCATTCATGTCTTATTTTGTATCATTATGCCGTTGCTTGCAATTGTTTTTAATCGATATAGGGACCTTTACCTTAAGAATAGAATAATACACAACGTAGAAGCAAAACTTCGCGCGCTACTGGCACGTGAATAGTTATCTCGGCGAAAACAAGCTTAATACAAGCGGTGCGCCACGCCGGAGTAAATTTCGCACCGCCGCTAGGCCCATTTAAACGCCATTTTGATCCTTTTAGCAAAGAATTAAAAAAAATTATAAGGAAATGTGCGCATTATAGAAAATTTTATTAAGGTCGTTAAATATAAGGTCTTTGTAATTATATTGTATTTATTTAGTGTAATTATATATTAAACGCGTGTGTTTCTGTGTGCAATGCATATTCATGGCCATTGTATATCCCGATAATGAGGATTTTTATAATTATCCAGTACTGTTCATTATTTACTCGAGACATGTACACATCAGTTAAAAGATGTTATAAATAACTTGAGTTAACTGTTTAAACACAATATTATTACATCTGGCATACCAGCTAAAGTCAATTGAAAACTGTTATATTTTCTAAACAGTATTCGTGCTTTTTAATTATGTCTAAAGCATAATTAAAAAGCACGAAAACAGTTTCTATAGAATCTATAACTGAACAATAATGCAAGTCTTGAAATTCACAAACCGAAGTTTCAACGAAACGCAGTGATGTCCTGAACCCTTTATAAGGTCCGGAATCCACCAAAACGAAACGGAGATGTTCAAAATCTGTATTTAAAAGCTCATGATTAGACAAAGTTAATAAATTTTACGGGTTTTTACCACGTGTTTACACTGTTTTGAACCGTTGAAATGATCAACTTTAGCTTGTGGAGTCTTGTAATTGCAACTATGGAGATATAGCACTTATAAGAATCACAATTCAGTTCTTCTCTCAATAGACTTATGTCTAGTTATCTAGAAGGCAGGTGTTGGTATAAAGAGCCCACCTTATACAGGTTGTTACAGAAGTAAAAATAAAAATTGAAAACTTTTAAGGGGTGGTAGACTAACAAATTGAAAAACTTTCACTATGGGACCAACATCAAATCGCAAAAAAATAATTTTTTTGTCCCACACATTTAGCTCGAGTAGATCTGTAGTTTAGTATGGAACATCGCAAACGCATCGCATCATGGCGATTATGGCAAATCTCCTCATTTTGGGGGAGGCCTATGTACAGCAGTGGACGTCTATCGGCTGATATGATTATGATAATGGAACATCCGATTTTTTTTCGCTTTCGATATTGGCCCCATAGTGAAAGTTGTTCAGTTTGATGGTCTTAACCACCCCCTTAAATGTTTATTTGTATATTTGTAACACCCTGTATTTTCCAAGAAAAGGAAAATCTTTTATTCACGCACGTATTAGATAGATCCATAAAGTTTTAGATCGCTGTACCACAGAGTGTAAACTTAACTACATACCTACTACCATAGACGAAGAATTTTTTGCTTACGCTGGTAGACTGAATATCAGTTTTACCGGGTATGACATAGCGATAGTCATAAAATGTACACAGGGTGTTACAAAACACCCTAGTAATACTGAAGGGGGTGCTTAAGATCATCGAACTGAAAACAAAAAACTGGAGCCAACACCGGGAAAAAATTAAAAAAAATCTGCTATCCCATACAAAACTGCAGTACCGGCTCGACTCGAAATGTATGGGACAGCTATTTTATTTTTATATTTTGTCGTTTGCTCCATAGTGAAAGTGTTTCAGTTTGATTACTAGGGTGTTTTGTTACACTCTGTATTTTATGTCGGTAAGATGACGGGAGCCGGTGCGGACGAAGTCGCGGGCAAAAGCTAGTAAACTATTAAAATGAGTAATGTTTATGGTTTAAAATAAAATAATAACTTTGCTAGTAAGGTTACGGGTAAACTTAGAAACATCAATTAACGACAAATACAATAATAAAATCTATACGCAGTAAACATTATTTAAATACATACGATTGTTAGCAAACGGAAATAACATGTGAATAAACAAGTTTACTACAAATACTTGCGTGTTTACATTTAAACTGTGGTAACGTAAGAATGGTCGAGATCGCGGGGCTCTATACAGAGTTTGTACTAGTGTTGTCGTTCGAAGGTTATCTCAACAGTTGTAGGCATTGCCTGTAATCACGTTTATTTGTTATGCTTGTACGAATTACGTATCATTCATTTATTATTTCTACTGGTTATATAAGGTCTAACAAAATTAGTTGAAACTATTTTAAGGGGATGATCAGACCATCAAACTGAACAACTTTCTCTATGGGACCAATATTGAAATCGCGAAAAAAAAATCTGCTGTCCCATACATTTAGGTCGAGTAGGTTTGTATGGAACAGCTGTTTTTTTTCGCGATTTCAATATCGGTCCCATAGAGAAAGTTGTTCAGTTTGATGGTCTGAACATCCCCTTAAAATAGTTTCACCTAATTTTGTTAGACCTTATATATCATGACGATAAGTATAACGATTTTGGAACATAATGAGATGTGAATTTTGAGATAGATGTGTGGTGTTACTAGAATGGACAGGATTAGGAATGAGTTATTAGAGGAAGCTTTGAAGTAGCACCATTAACTGAAAAACTGCGCAGTAATAGATTATCGCGGTATGGGCATGTGATGCGAAGAGATGAGTGTCATATCACAAGAATGTGCAATTATTAAAAGAATGTGGATGGCTGCATGAAGAGAAGACTACCAAAGAAAGGATGGATTGTGTGAAAGACGCCTTTGTGTAGAAACGGAGTGAACGCTGAAATGACGGCTAAGGGTAGACGCATATCTATCCGCGGCGAAGGAGGCGAACGAAACGAATTTCCTTTTATTTCTTCTGATGATTCGTCCGATTCGCCGCGGATAAGTGTGCGAGGTGTCATAGATTTTCTTACAAAGAATCCTAAAATTAGATTCTTTCGCCGACGACATATTGCGCTGCCGCTGCGATGCGGTCAGCTTCGCCCCAATGCGACCCGCCGCAATATTAGCTTACCTTAAAACTGTAGATAACATTCTAAATTTACTCTAAAACAGAAATGAATGCTTCATGTTATTCGCAATACAAGGTCAAAGTTCGACCAATCAATGATGCCGCTTTCGCAATCAATTGTGTACAAATCACCGTAATTTCGCACCGCTATGCAATAAAATTCATTTATAGGCTCACTAAATGGAATTACAAACAAACTAAAATCTACGAATTTGTTGACAGAATTTCATACGGTTTAATAATTAAGTTGAAATTAAAGTAATGACGCAAAAAGTCGTGGTTACCTAATCTTCGTTCTCATCAAGTACCAATGAGTTTTAGGAAATTGTCTATTTTTGAATTTTCTGATCTGAATATAGTATACTTACTTCTTACTTATTTGTAATATCTATGAATATCTCTTCGGGGAATATGGTCAAGAGCGTACGTGTCGCCGGAATATTGTCAATGCAGGAAAATTATATTCAATAATGTAATTCGAAATTCCGATGTGTATGTGAAATCTACCAATCCGCATTGGGCACGTGTGGTGGACTAACGCCCATACACTCCCCGAGGGTAGGCCTGTGCCCTGCAGTGGGACGTACAGAAATATGGTGCTTGTGCTTCCGACCACAAAACTGAGCAACTTTCACTACGACGCCAACATCGAAATCGCGAAAAAAATCACCTGTTCACTAGAAAAATAGCTACTCGACCAATATTGTATGAAACAGCAGATTTTTTTTTCTTGTTAGTTCGATTTTGGAAGGATTTTGGACCCTTTGTGAAAGTGTTTCAGTTTGATGACCTGATGCACGTCGTTAAGTATGTAACGCATTTAAATTTACACCCTGTTTGGGCGTAATTTTTTAAAAACTGGAGTCGATTGACAACAATCCATACGATTATAATGTTACTAGAAAAATTATAATATTCCGGCTTTGAAAATATTCCTGCGTGATATACAATATTGTATGATTTGTATACTGTCCGCTGCATCTTCACTATTTTAGCCTGGTCTGCAAACGACAGTGTTATAGTATTGTGTTGTCCGCAGGGATTCCCGGCGGAGTTTGCGATGTACCTGAACTACTGCCGCGGCCTTACCTTCGACGAGGCGCCTGACTACATGTATCTCAGACAGGTTTGTGCATTTATATTGATATTTTATTAGTTGAAAAGGGCCTTTTTGTTTGTTTGCGTGTGCATCACAACACGCACGCACACAAGGGGGCTTAGGTCGCACTAAGTGCCGCTTCACTTCGAGCTGGTGTGCTTGGTGACGGACTTTGTGCCCTCGCTGACGGCGTGCTTAGCGAGCTCCCCTCAAGTTAGCCCTCGAGTTCAACTCTTAGATTCTTGATGGTAAATAAAAACATTGCATAAGATTACATTAATTTATGATGTAAAAAGGCGAGCTTAACTCTAAAAGGGTTTACTTCTAGCTAGTCGTGGAGTAAGAGGAAAACTGAATGTGTGTAGGTGAAATCACACAAATAAATTACTTAATACTGCAATTGTTTTAAGGGGATGATCTATCTATCAAACTGAATAATTTGCTCCATGGGATCAATGTCGTAATAGCAAAAAAAAAACAGCTGTTCCATACAAAATTGCAAACCTACTCGACCCGAATGTATGGGCACATCTTGGACACTGTCAGCTGATAGCTGTCATTTTATTCAAATAGTGAAAATTTAAAAGAAGAGTTAAGCTTGTGCCGATACTGTTGCGTGCGAGCGAGAGACAGGAATACGCATTTGCTTAAGAGGTAACCACGAAGTAACCAGAGGGGGTGAGGTAAAAAGTCTGTGGGAGGCAGGGAGTGCCTGTACTGTATGTAGTACTAGATACTCTGCCTTGTACTGTAAAATGGGACAGTTTTTCGCAATTTCGACCTTGCTCCCATAGAGAAAGTCTGATCATCCTCTTAAAAAACTGTCAGCATATTAAGACCCTGTTTATTTAGCGAGTGAATGATTGTGTTGTGTTGTTGCAGCTGTTCCGCATCCTGTTCCGCACGATGAACTACCAGTACGACTACACGTTCGACTGGACCATCCTGCGGCAGCGCAAGCAGCACCTCGAGGCGGGAGCCGCGCCGCCCGACCGCCGCTCCCCCTCCGTGCAGCGCCGCGCCGCGCAGCAGCCGCCCCAGCCGCCCCCCAACAACGAGGTACGTGTCGCCCCCGCCCCCGCCCTCCCCGTCGCTGTCGCCCCCGGGCCCGGCCCCGTCCGTCCGAGCGTCACCGAGAAACCCACCATATCCTCTATTACTATTATATCTTAGCACTCTATGTGCAAGCAAGCTGTAGAGCGCGCCTAATCTAGTATGAAACGTGAGCATAGGAACGGAATAGGTATAGGTGTAGACCTACATACCATACAGAATGGTCACTCCCCGCCGCCCTCTGACTTCAGATACCCCACCTCACCTCACATTTTCTGAAACTTGATTGGAGCCGAGAAAGGGAATGCAGTCAGGCGCGCGAACTGACTACATAAAATTGTGTGTGACTACAAAAAACGTTGAAGAATAACGCTAAATTACATTTTCAATTCTTTAGCTCAAATCGTAGAAAGAGAAGGTACTAGAAGGAAGCACGTGTCTGGTCATATTCACTCAATAATAGATGCACATAGCAATTCGCTCTAGTTAAATAAAAAGGAGATCGCTACCTTATTGCTGTTACTACGGCCACCTGACTCAAAAACGTCACTTCATATAAATTGTATAGGATTTTATGACTATCGCTATCTCATACCCGGTTGCACTGACATTCCGTCTACCAGCGTAAGCAAAAAATTCTTCGTCTGGCTCAAATACTATGTTTAATGACAACCATACACGCAATGTCATGGACATTTTTTCGATACTTTTTATAGTTTAAAAACGTTCTACAGAGAGCGGTACCTGTGGCACAGGTATGGAGAACCAGGGTTCGAAAAGATACATACACACTGATAATTTATTACGTAAACAAAAAGCTTGCTCTAGCAATGTCACGCCATGTGTATCCGATCACGATTCGCGATAAAAGAAGCTCACAAACACGAAATAATTTCTCTCACTGTTTTCTGTTGTTGTTCGCAATTATTTGTTATTCATTGTGATACGAAACTATGATGCTGAAGATTAGGTGCTGTTTGGTCTAAAGCAAAAACAGTAAATAGAAAAGTTTTACTTACAAATTACACTCAAAACTAAGAATCCGCTTGGATAGTTAATTTCTCGTTCAATTAGTTCAAAATAAAAGGGCATCCAGATTGCGTCGGCGACAATATTCCAGAGCAATATTGAAACATATATTTTTGTTCCGCACGTCTGTCAGTCTATGGCAAAGGCGGTGTTGGTGAATGATGCGCGTGCTCTACAGCTTGCTTATACATTCTCTAAGCCTTTTACCGTTTAGTGGCGTCCTCATCACAAAATTTAAGATTTCTCTATCAAGAAAACCTAAAATAAAAACTTTACGAAAGCATAACAGCTATTTTATAAAATACTTTTACGTACAAAGAAGAACGACCACTTCCCATACATTCGTTAACCTGTCAAACATTTTTTTTATTTAGTTGAATTGGTATACAGTTAATATTGATATAGGAAAACTATAGGTTGATTCCATTTACATCGGTAATAATTTATTTTAATTAGTTAATGAGGAATAAAAGTTATACACGTTAATAGTTGTTAAATTTTTTGACAGGTAAAAAGTGGACATCCTTCTTTGAAAAAAAAAATCTTTATTTTGATAACTAAAATGTTTCGAATATATTGTAAAAGTATTGTATATTAAATTAGCGTTTAGGCTTTTTTAGTAAGTTGGATTAGCACTTCTTTTAATCGTAAAGGAAGACAAATATTATGCGATACGGTATGATGATGATGATTTCTTTTAATTTAGATTTTTTTGATTGAGAAGAAGTTTAGTCGATTTCATATAAGTGAATTTTAGTGTTCTCGATTCTGGAGAAACAGTTTTTAATTAACTGTTATATTGTAAAAAAATTACTAAGTGTTCATAAATGTACACAACTGTCGATTGGTGTACAACTTTTATTATGGGATCAATATTGAAATCAAGACAACAAAGTGTTCTTTTCACCCCTCCAGGCGGAAAGCGTCAACTTTCATCCCGCTGCGCTAAACGATGTTACCGCTTTCCGCCTCCGTCAAGGAGAAAAGTAGTGTACTAACCTCGTGCAGTAAATAAGAAAGCCTCAGATCACATGTTTGTTGATTACATGAGATCTGAGACTTTTCTTACTTTCCTGCCCTTGGTGTGTAGTCTATTACTGTTAGGTCGATATCGACATTTCTATGGAATATCAATTATTTCCGATTTCAATGTCGCTCCCATAATCTATACTTCACTTCAACACAGTCATGTCTTCAATTCCTTAGTCCCCGAAATAAAAAAAATACCACCTATCCTGTGCCTTTCCTTCTCCGTCCATAGGTGAAATCGGTGCATGCGACTAACGACACTACCGCTAAGCCAGCCGTTAAAGGCCACCAGTCTGTGAGCCAGCTCAAGAAGAAGCTCACGGCCATATAGGTCCCTGGGATGCTTTAGAATCCATTTTAGCTTGACACTTTTGGGCGGTTAATGCACTCATGTCGAAATTAGTTGAAAGACTGGTATAATTGAGCCCTATTTTTGAGAAAAATCGTTTGTTTTATATTATCGATCATTGCGTTTTCTAATGATGCGTTTATGCTGTTTTTGCGCTGGCATTTAGTACTTTACTTTCTCTTTAATATTACTACGAAATTGATATAAATAAATCTTTGACAATGGTGCATTTTCTGACCCAATAGTGCTGAAGAGAAAATTGTAGTTTAATTTTATTGACACGTTATTTTATATCATTAACTAGCAGGTAAATATTTGGAATATTGTTATGTAGGTTACAGTAAAATAGTATGAGTTATTGTTCACAATAGAATTCGGTATGTCACTTTTTTTTTAATTATTTTATATTTTTTATGGATTGACGTAGAAATACTATGGGCGCTGGGTCTAGTACGAAATTCTCGAAAAAAGTGTCCGAGATTAAACTACACAAACCAAAGTACGTAGTAATAAACCAAATAAAAACATTGAAACGCGTGCTCGTAGTCGGCCGATCAAACGAAGACTGTCGCGTAATTAATTCTCTATTTACGTTTTGGTGCTCTTTTGGTTCGGACACTTTAGAGCGCGGACCCTACGTCCAGTAGTTGGTAAGTCAATGGACATCATTTTAAGAAACTAATTAATTTTTTTGGCGATAAATCGAAATTATCAATATATATTTAATTTTTAAAATATTTCGATCTCTCAATATAAATGGTAGCGAGACAATATTTCAAACTCCATGGAGAAAATCTTTGCATAGAAAAAAAAAAATAAAAACACCGGTCTTCTCTCTCCAACTCTATGCTGGAAACAGAAACGGGAAACATCGAATGTCAAATTCTGACATTGTAAATATATTCTTTTATTAATGGCCAGTTATTTCAAGATAACCATGGAGTTTACAATGAGAATTTTATTTAAAATATCTGTAATCCTTTCACTTTATAATCTCTAACATAGAAAATATTGTTATTGAGACATTTATCTCGAAATGGTTTTCGATACAGACCGCCAAAAAAAAATTTGACATACCGAATTGTGGGGTAACCGCGCAAATTGTCGCGTTGAGGAACCAAGTCAAACTGAACAGTACAGCGATGTGATTGAATGCGTGCATGTGAGCGGATCTGATTGTGTGTGTAGTTTATTCTGTACATTTTTACTTAATAAGGTTTAAAGACATTATAATTGATAATAATAAAATACTTTTTTTTGTTTATTACATATCGACATTGATTGGGAGGGGATTTAATGTTTACGGAATTGATAAAAAAGATTTAATGTTTACTGAATTGATAAAAAACATTTTATTTACAAAAAAAATCTTTTCGATATCTTATGAGATTATTTTTGTAATATCTAAAAAATGGTATAAATTAAAAAAAGAGTGTAGTATGCTCTAAAAATATTGTATTGTTTGAAATAAGCTGCACTTGAGTGAGGGTAATGTGGCGATGTGAATTTTGTATAAATTAATTAAAAACCTTCAAGTATTTAAGTCGTATATTTATTGGGAATTAAACGTACACTGAAATCGGCCAGAGCACAGGTAATTTGATTTGATGATCTATTAAAAATATCTAGATACTTTAGATTGTGACCGTAACTAAAGAGTAACACGTATAAAATAATATACATAGTAGTTCTAAATAGTATATTCATAGTAGTCAGTATCCTATCCTAATATCTTTCACATCATTTTCATTATATTTAAAGTATACGCTACACAACTCCGAATAAGTTTAAATTATTTGGGGGGTACCCAGTAAAATTTAAGATTGCAATGAAATTAGATGGCTTGACAGGCTGTGGGTAATAAATAGATCCCGCTCGCTACCTTAACAAATTCAATCTTTAATTTTGCTCAGGTCAACTGGGGCAAGCGTGACAGTGGGGCTAGCACAGCAGTGGGGCTAAATATGAGTTAAGTCTTTAGACAAAGGATGTTTTAAGCTTTTGTCTGATAGTAGCCTTAATAAATAAGTACAAAAAAATAGACGGGGGCTGAATGGGGATTTTTTATTTTTTGTATTTGTAGCAAAGTTTCTTGCCACCCCAAATTTATCAGCCTTGATTTCTGCGCAGTCAATGTCACCGCTCATTATCAGTTGCGCGATCTGCAACCGTATATTTGCTAGGCTGTTATACTAACTCCAATGTCACACTTGCCTCGGCTGACCTTACATGACTGATATTTAAATTATATTTGTAATTATGTATTTATTATTGTTGTATTCCTATAGGTGTAAATTATTTCGTTTTACAGTCCGCTGCAAAGGCAGCCTCGTAAAAGGTGATAGGCTCTGCGCACACTACAGACAATGTCATGATGAGACAGGCAAGTTGCATGCTTACGCGCCGGATCGTGCTCTATACAAACTTAACACCAATCTGAGGCTTGGGAACATTAACATTCATTTAAAACTCACCTAAGTAACATTCATTTCACAAAATAACCAAAAATATAATGTCACGACCGTTTTGAAGTAAGGTCGCCTGGGGCAAATGTAACTATGGGGGCTAACGTAACTTATTGTGATATCTCTCGGTTTATTTAGTTTTTAATAAAAGCGCTGTTTCTGTGAGAAATAATTTCTCTATGCGGCCATAAATGGCGCTTTTATTTGATTTCTCTAGGTTTATTTGTTGTTAAATAAAAGCAATGTTTTAACCTCCTGCCTACATCTGTACTTCTCGTAGGACATAAGAAATGATAAAATCTATTGTTAGTTTTTTAGTTGCCAACCAAAACACCAACAATAGATTTTATTATTTCTTATGTCCTACAAGAAGTACAAATGTAAGCAGGAGGTTAAGAGAAATAATTTTCTTTTCTATATGCAGTAATAAATGGTGCTTTTATTAAAAAGTAATAAACCTAGATAAATCACAATATTAGTTTCATTAGCCCCATAGTCACATTCGTCCCGGTTGTCCTTAACTTAATAATAAATCCATTCATTAAAGTCATTCTTAAGCTATGTCAAAAATGGTCGCTATATTATTATGAATTTGAGTTTAATTCTCCTTCTATCGTTCTTTGTGAATTTCTTCGTATTTGACTGAAAATGTATTTTCGTAGGTTATTTAAAACCTCGCGCATCGGTCGTAACAATTTTTGTATGGAGCACTATGCGGAACGATTCTCCTTAAGGTGGAACGTCACGGGTCGTGCTCCATAATCATGAAACAACTTGGGTAAAGATCTCGCGAAAATATGTTTTCATAACTAAAACAAAAACTAACACTTTTCCATCATCACTTTCATATTAAAACCACTTTCGCTTATTTCTTTTCACTACAATACACTCGGGTAGTGTATTGCCTTGTCATGCCCTGGGTAGTTGCTTGAAATATATGTAATAAACCTTAAAAAACTAAATGAGAAGGTGTGTACACAACATGGGCTTGCACTAATCCCTCTGCAATATGTATGATTTGATAGGGTGTACAGAGAGGGGTGGGTGTTTCTCCTCAGCGTTTGAACGCCGTCATTGACTAGGTGCGCGTGTAATTCTACTAACAAACATTTCTGCCACTTTTTGCGGGGGGTGAGGTAACATGAAATGTGCAACTTTGGATTTTATTCCCATAACTTTAGATTCTAATTTTGATTGTTAAAAATCATGAAAGGTAGTCTCGCGTGAACCCCAAACGTTCTATGTTCGAAATTATTGTTTCGCAATTATAGGCTGTCTCGTTTAGTGATAAGGTATAAAATTGAATGTAAATGCACATGATTAATTGATCTTATACCGTGGCAAAGGGGAAATGTTACCGCAAGGCAGATCCTTATAATAAATAGTCAAAGTCCTCACCAAATATTTTCCGTTTGTTTATAAGAAAAGGTATACAATTTTATGACGCAGTTATAAAGCCCGCTGGCCCCTTGTAACAGCGCTAAAAAAATTATACCTTTTCTCATAAACAAGGCGAAAATATTTGGTGAGGATAATGACGGCGTTCAGACGCCGAGGAGAAACACCCGGGCGAATTTTGAGAGCGTTTGAACGCTCTAATTTATCTGGCCGAACATTTTAATTTTGTTAATAAGGCATACAATTTTATAGCGCTTTTATAAACGTCCAGCGGCCGCAGTGTGATATAGCGCTGTCGTTCCTTCGCTCTCTTTCTATTTGCGTGCGAATGGACGAGATAAAAGGCTTGCTATCATCAGGCATCATGGCATCAGGATCAGGAGCTCTTTAAAATTTTATGCCTTATAAACAATATGAAAATATGTTGAGCCAGATAAATTAGAGCGTGCAAACGCTCTGAAGATTCACCCAGAGTTTCTATACTGTATCTATTTTTATATGTATTGTGATATTGTAGTTAAAATATGTATTTTCTCGATAGATAAATATAGAGGTTCTAAATAACATTCGTATAGTGTACTTTAAATTGGTCTATTTGTATGACATTCCACCTTATTTTGAGCCATGCATTGTTTTTGACTTTAGTGTGCGCAGATTTTTAGATAACTTTTAGTTTGCCAGCCAACGGTCGAATCCCACTGAGAGAGCAACGGTCGGCAGCGCGCGGCATTTTACGTAGCATATTGAACTTTATTTACAGTGAGATAAGATAAAATAAATTACTAATTGACGGGATAAAATGACAGTTAAACCACAGCGACGCAGTATAAGAAAGAGTATCCTATAGTAACCACTCTCCCTCTGACAGGAAGAATGGCAGAAAATGTAGCCAATAGCGTATTCTCCTGTCTCGCTCGCACTATAACACATGCTTACGTCTTGAAAATATTCCCATTTGTATGTAATGACAGCTAAGGATGAAGCCAAACGAGCGTAATTTTGTGAGTTGGGGGTCGCGTATTTTGAGTCCGTTTCATATAAAATCCGTGAATGCATTGTCTATTACCTCAACCTTTTTATGAAACGGACTCAAAATACGCGACTCACAACTCACAAAATTACGCTCGTTTGGCTTCACCCTAAATGTCCAAGGCGTCGCAGCGGCGTGGCTACATGTTACGTTACCTCAACTGACATTTATCTTATACAAGATTAGATAAAATTCAATATGCTCAATAAAATTCCGCATTCTACCGGTCGCCCCTCTTTCAGTGGGAATTGACCACAACTCTTGCCACACCCCGGGCACGTCATAAGACGATCTCAGTATACGCACATGCTCCTTTACGGTTGGAATGCGTGCGCCTGTTTGTTTGCCCTTAGGGTCCGCATTTTTTCATGCTCTATCCTGTTCTGTTGCTTAGGTACGTCATTTTCTAGAGCGAGAAATATAGCGAGAGTGCTATCGCGCACGGCAGCATCGGCTATGCTGTGATATTTTTCGTAAATGACGTTCTTTTGCGACAGAAAAAGATACAGCATGAAAAAATGTGACACATCGGCACGGAATCGCCTTTTTTTCAAGCTCCACACTTTTCTATCGCTCAACAACGTCATTTGCTAGAGCGAGAAAGATAGCAAGAATGCGACAGCATGCGGCTGTACCAGCAAGGCTGCGACCTTTCTCTCTCTCGCGAATGCCGTTCCTGAGCGAAAGAAAAGGATGGAGCGTGAAAAAATCGGATTCCGTGCTGCCAGATGAGGCTCAACCCTTACTTGGCTCCTCTTAAATCTCCCCTGAAGTTCGGGGGTGAGGTACCGTATCTGAAGTTAGTGAGGGAGAGGGAGTTGCCATTCTTTATGTAGTATTGTGTGCTCTCGCCTAACGTAATGTGTTTTGTTGAACAGTGAAAGAGATGCCGGCGTTCGGCAGCAGCGGGCGGACCGGCGAAGAAGCGAGCGCGATAGCATAGTGTGTTTGCGTGTGTGTGTGCAAGCCGGAGCCCCGCCGACAAGTCTCGAGCGTCGCCGATCTTGTGACTAGTGTCTACAAGTGGATGGACTACCTTTTTTTTCTATTACAGAGGCCTTTTAAGTTAAAATCGTCAAAGACAACCAGATAGGTTGCTCTTTTTATTGAAATTACTTCGGTAACTAACTTTTACTAGACAAACGTAATAGATGGTTCGTTATGTTGTATTATAATTTGTGGAACGTATTGTAATTAGGGTCCATTATCGATTGGAAAGCAATTTTTGAGAATGTAAAGAATTACATTTCTAAAAAATGTTAACGTTTTCCGTTTTAGGTCATATCTCAATGTTTAATTAGTTTTTCGATGTTAGTTTTCTCCTAATTAGCTAGTGTTTACATTCAATTTATTGATTAAAATTAGTGTCGCTGGTGTTTCAGCAATTTTCTGTAAATAGTAATAAATACATAAAATTGCTAAGCTGAAATATTTTCGACGAATTAACTCTCGACGCGATGTAACACAATATTGGCTAATACGTTCATTAAAATTACTGATAAAACTAATTATAAATAGGTTTCTGTATTAAAAAAGAAAAAAATGTAAAAAAATCGAAAAAAATATTGATTATCATAAGAGAAACCGATTCCGTTTTCTTTGAAATGTACACAGCGCAGCAACCGAGGTAGTTAAGGCTTATTATTTTTAATTAAAAACTCTTTTGTTTGGCTAACAATACACTTATAAAATTGTACATAAATATAGCGGCTCTGCGTGCATTTAAAAGAGAAATGAAACTTATGTATCGTATATTTAAAAATAATTGTAAATATTGAGACAGTGTTCATTTAACTGTTATTTTTTTAAGAACACGCTAATATTTTCGTTTGTAACCCGCAGCCATTCGTGATGCTATCCCCTGGGCTTCAATTAGGACGTTACCTTTGCCGTGGTAGTTATTCATGAATAAAACGTTCATTATAAATAATCCAAGTAGAACATCCATCTACTCCAAGGAAAAAGACTGATGCGCCATTTCACCAAATGGCGCTTTAGTATTTTTTGCCCTGGATGTGACGAAGCTCTACAGTAGCTGTAAAGAGATGATTAATCTCCATAAAGCTGCTATACAGCTGTATAGTAGAGTTTGTGTGTTACTAGGGAACCAACATCCACACTAATTTCTAAAGGTTCATAGCATCACAAGCGGCCTGCCGTATATAAAATAAATACGATATGAAGTGAAGATAAAACGTGTAAATGAAAATATTGAATGATTGAGAGCGAGCAAGTGATCAAATGGAGACAAAATATGATACAAAAACAATATTTAAAACGACTGCATAAGGACAAACCCATAATTACTATGGAGTTAGCTATTTTTCTTCGCCTTTGTGATATAATGGATCTCAATATTCCTTAATAACTTGCGATTTAGGTAACGACTTTGTTTTTCCGTAAATCGTTAAAAATTATAAGACGCCTAGTTATTTTGTCTCCAATTGAGTGAGTTAACTCATTGTACTGCACTTTTAATTATAAATTAATAAATGAAATAATATTAAACGAGTACAATTTGTTTTCTTTCTAACTTATCATTCCATTGCAGAAACGCTCATTAAAGTTAATCATCCATTAAATCGCTTGCTGTCACTTTTTGTCTTGTTGACGTAGCAAAAGCTAGCAATAGATTTAATGGAGGATTAACTCTATTGAGCGTTTCTGCAACTGACCGTTAGTAAGAGAAATCAATGCAAAGCTGGCATAAGTATTGTCTGTAACAACTCTACAGAATAAAGGGTGTAAGGAAAAGTATCATTTAACCTTTAAACCACTTACTCTACAAACTGAACAAGTATGTGGTTTAAAAGGTTAATGATACTTTTCCTGTATTTCACCTAAGAAGATTGATTTCATCGATCCTATAACTCTAAATTCCTTCTGAAGTGTCTGAACCTAGTTCTCTACACGAGCAAGTAGAGAAATCAAACGGTGGGCTGCTGTCAACTCGTTTTTATACTTACATTCTTAGAAATTGGAATTTATAGATCAAAGGCATTGACTTACTGGACGTAGGGTCCGCGCTCAAGTGTCCGACCCAAAAGAGCACCAAAAAGTAAAAAGAACCAATTACGCGAAAGTCTTCGTTTGATCGGCCGACTACATGCACGCGCGGGCGCGCTGAGCTCCGATGGGGGAATGGGATGGAAAAGAATTTCAGCATTTTCAATAATTTTTGTTGGTTTATACTACAATCACATGTACGAACGGTGACACATCCAGCTATACAAAACCAAAATAAGCTGGCCGCGGAATAGGACGAGTAATGGATAACGTCACGCGACCAGCTTATATTGGTTTTGTATAGCTTGATGTGTCGCCGTTGTGTACTTAGGTTTGTGTAGTTTAGTCTCGGACACTTTTTTCGAGAATTTTGTACTAGACCCGGCGTCCATAGTATTCTACGTCAATGATCAAAGGCATAATAATAAAACACTCATCACATTTTACACTTTATTCAACATCATCGTCATTATATCTTACAGTAATTAACAATAAATTATTTTCACGTAATGTCGGCCCTCGCGAGCTATGTACATTGTGCAGGAAACACATAATTCTAACCGCCTTATGTACGGGAACACCGATAAACTGACCAACTGCGATACATAGAGTAATACTGAAGGAGTTAACATATTCAATGCTACAGGTTAAAGAGTATAAAATTTTAACAAATATCGCATTTTTATGTTACAACAATTTAGGTAGGATGATTTCATTACCTACTAAGTTACGAGCGAGCTACGCTCTGTCAAGCAAAATTATTTTTAGGATGGCGATTGTCCGACAGGACCCCATTACCTAGTGCAAGGACCAAGGTATAATAAATTTATGGTAAGGACACACCGAAAAATTATGCCACGTAAATTCTGGTTAGGTTAGGCTCTAGGGGTAAAAAGGGTACAAGTACAATTGTATGCAACTCAACTTTTACCATTTTTCACTAGGAACACTGTTTTACGCGTGGTGCATTTTTTATACACCGACACGAAAACATCAGTTAGTGTCATTTTTTTCAAGTAACCGCTGCCGAAATTTTGCCACATAATTTCAGCAGGTGTTTTCCCACACTTACCTATCATAACCGAAGACATGATACAATACAAGGACGTCTTTAGCCTTCTCACAAGGATTTATAGACAGTAAGTCCATTTCTGTCGCATCCTTCACACTATTAGATTTTCCTGCGAGTTGACCACTCGCTCTCGTTTCGCCTCAAAAGAAAATTCTTGTGTGAAATTTTTTTGTAAGTATGGGATGATCGCGCAACGCACAGTCATAGTATCCTACCCTCGGATCTGTGTAAATAAACTAACGCAAAACTTGTCATATACAGCCTGTATACAGGAGTAACAGAAAGGTGCGTGGTTTTATCTAACGGGATGTTCCATGCAACAACAAACACCAGTTCCGTTCAAACTGCAATACCTATTCGACAAAACTGGAACAGCCTGCCACGAATGCGCCAGACGGAGATATTGTCAGTGTGTGCTGCGTGCTACGAGGCATACGCTGCGTTTGGTACCATTGTATGAAGATGGATTACTGTCTTAGTTTTACTTTCTATCTAAAGATCATCGGGCGGTCGCCGTTTTAAAAAAAACTAAATATTAATATTTTCATTTTTTTTTTATTTACTTATTTAAGAAATACATTAACAATCTTATGAATTAAAAGATTTGGTCCTTTGATCACAAAAATATCTAAATAAGAATAATAGCTTTATATAAGGTCTTACAAAACTAGCTGAAACTATTTTAAGGGGATGATCAGACCATCAAATCAAACAACTTTCTCTATGGGACCAATATCGAAATCGCGAAAAAAAAATCTGCTGTCCCATACATTTAGGTCGAGTACGTTTGTAAGGATCAGCAGATTTTTTTTTCGCGATTTCAATATTGGTCCCATAGAGAAAGTTGTTCAGTTTGATGGTCTGATCATCCCCTTAAAATAGTTTCAGCGTCCCACGCGAATAGCATTGTTTTAGGTTGGTATTTAAAGCGTTATAAAAATTTTATATCGTTGCAATCTTCAAGGGCCGTATGAAAATTTCATCTAGATATTTCTATTATAGAAGTTTTCATATATTTAGCTGATCGATAAAATACAACGTAACACAATGGCATAGTAGAAAACTTAGCTAATAATGCATTAAATACATAATAGTTTTCCATAAAAAGTAGATTATTATTATTTGGGAGTATTCTGGGCCTTGACAGGCTTATCAAGCCTGTGCCACGTAGACCATCGCTGGTCCTTTGTGAACGCCCTTTTTAAAGTTCTCTACCAATCCCCACTGCGGCCAGAAAACGCAGTAGATTTTTGATAGGGATCATCTGGTGTCAGAACCTGCCTACCTAGATGAGTACTACGTTTGTACATCAGGGGGCCACAGTCACATAGGAGGTGTATAGGAGTTTCCATCTCCTCCTTGCAGAATCTGCAGCCGGTGGTATCACTTAAATTCAGTGTGTGCATGTGTTTATTTAATTTGCAGTGGCCTGTGAGTGACCTTGCTATTGTACAAATTTGATCCTTGCTGAGGGCAAGGAGACCGTTCGCAAGTTTGCGATTGTAGCCTTTGATAAGTGCTTTGGTAAAAAAGTAGATAGTTAATAAGTATAGATAGGCCAAAATAACATTAATTAAGTATGCAGGGTGAAATTGATATCATTAGCATCCTTTAAAACGAAGAGTTTTCAAACTGAACAACTTTCACCATGGGAGCAAACCGATCGGTGCAAAAAAAATCTTTTGCATACATTTCAGTTGAGTTGGCGTTGGCATTGCAGTTAAGTATGGAACAGCTGATTATTTTTTGCTCCGATCGATTGGATCCTATAGTGAAAGTTTTGTTGGTAGACTCTTAGTTTAAAAGGATGCTAATGATATCAATTTCACCCTGTAGAGAGCTAAGATTTGCAAAAAATATCTATATCATTCTATCTACAGTAATGTATCTCGTAGATTATCTAGCAATCTACCAAAACGTTAGTATTTTTATGCATAAATATTAAATATTTATAGCACAAGGAGTAGGTACCTATTAGAACATCGAACAATTAAAGGTTCCATTTTAAATACTGTTGTTGAGTCCTCGACGTTGGTTGGTCTGTAATAAAAATAAGTATAAATATAAGTTATAAGTCATCATCATTCTCTTGCACCAACCTCAATAATAATGGGATAAGACCCATTATTATTGAGGTTGGTGCAATATGTCATCTTCCATTCCTACCGATCAGCCTTCATGACATAGGTCATAGGTCAACTGCCTCCGTGGTCTAATGGTAAAGAGCATTGGCTCTCGACACGTAGGTCGTGGGTTCGATTCCCACGGGGGACACCTAGTGAAATGTTACTTTGTGCGTTTTCCCCAGTTGGTTAGGACATTGCAGGCTGAATCACCTGATTGTCTGAAAAGGAAAATGTTTCCGTACTTCGGATGGCACGTTAAGCCGTTGGTCCCGGCTACTATCTCTGGTGGTAGTAGTCGTTACATAAAAACCACGTCAGAGGCCGTAATGCTGTCTGAAAAAACTCTGACACCAGGGCTCTGCCCACATGATAAGAAGAAGAATAGGTCATAGGCCTTATAGGTATCTATACTATTGTAAAACTGTAACAGAAGTGTGTCTGTACATTGAAGATATTAGCAGCGTTTTACCTGAAATAAAACGCATATTAAAATACTTACCTCACTGGAAGCTTTATATTGAGATAGCACATCCGTTTCCGTCGATTTTCTACCAATTTCGTACCTTTATTCCCTCGTGTTTCCGGTCCAGTGGCGACACCTGGCGGTCGCGCACCTTTTTAGTTTCTTTAAATGTGCAGCGCCATTTTATATTCATTGGCTCTATTACACCAGGCAGAAATTAAAGTGAAAGCTTCCAGTGAGGTAAGTATTTTAATATGCGTTTTATTTCAGGTAAAACGCTGCTATTAAACTACTTGACCGTCACTGGAAGCTTTATATTGAGACCTGTTTGTTATCGCCTGGTGCCGCCACTTGCTTGTACCTCATATGAAACTTAATTTACGCCAATGTGATTATAGATTATAAAGTAAACTACTGTATTTATTTATCTATATTAATTTTTAATTTCAAAAAGGAAAACTGGTAATTACAGACTTAACAATATTAACTCATCAACAATAATACAAACAATATCAACTTTGATCAAATAAAGAATATTATTTTATTATTTATTTCAATGAAATTCACCCGAAAACACGAATTAGGTCATAATAACTTATAAGCTTAATTTATTGGTTCGAATAACTGTGTGACAGTTTCCGAACTATTATTTCCTATTACTTCCCGCCTGTAGTAATTTTGAAATGTACCTATTACCTGACCGCCAATTTCCGCGGGCCAGAATTTCGTCCAGGGAATGATTTTCCATCCAACTTTTAGAAGCAACGGCTGATCGAACACTTCCAGGTGCCGCTGTAATGCCAGCTTCCTTAAAAAGAGATTTGATCCAGCCTGCTATAATTGTACGTGAGGCGGACTTAGCCACGCCCCTTACTGTGACAAGCAAATTTAATGATTTAGCTGTGTCACGTCTTTCTTTCAACAAATCAATTGTTTTGTCAATCCAGAACACAGGGTCTAAGTTAGAATTAGTTGTATTTGACAGCAGTTTCCACCCAGACTGCCTGTATTGCCAAAATATTATATTATCACCTGATCTAACACAGTGACGAGGATCTATTGTAAGTAAAGTCAAGTCATGTATAAGTCTTCCTGAGCAAAGAAGTAATAAAATTGCAGTATGACGTGAGACCTGAAAATTATTTGTAACGTCAATTGTGTAATTGGCAAGGAACATAGTAAGTTTACTGACGTCCCAAACAGGAGGCTTGGATGTCTTGGGATTTTTTAGTGCAATAGATTTTAAAACATGCTTTATCAAAACGTGTGAACTTAAGTGACCAGGTGCTTCAGTGTTACAGAGTGTAGACACGACAGACTTGTGCAATAGTATTGTATTGTATGATAAGTGGTAAACTAAATGTAAATCCGACAGAAACTGTGCCAATTGCGAACCGGTAGGGTTATTTGTGTTGATGCTTTTGGAATTACACCAAGAAGTCCAACGTTTCCAAGCCACCTCGTAGGTTCTGACTGTAGACTTTCGCCAGGAATTTTTTAAAAAGGACAACTGTTCAGGGTTCCATGTTCTTATCGCCTCGGACCACCCCCACATTTCCAGACCTCGAGCGTTATGTCTTCGACTCTCGGTGGAGGGAGGCCCGTCGACGTATCGATTAGGTGTTTCTGTAGTTTTCTCAGCGTTAACGGTGCTGCTAGTGCTCGGGCTTTGAGGTCCGAGCGCCAAAATACCTTTTCCCACCGTGGTACGACTATCAGAAATATTCCCGTTGACTGATTTAGGTGAGTCAGAACTTTGGGAATCAAGAACGGTGGTGGAAACACCCATGCGAGCTGGAAGTTCCATGGAACGCTGAACGCATCGCGAAACAGAGCTTGGTGGTCTTTCAGGTCCCGAGTCACATAATTGTAAACAACGTGTGCGGTCTCTGAGGCAAACAGATCTATTATTGGGGTTCCCCATTTGGCAAACACTATTTCCACACAGGCTGGCAGTAGGTGCCACTCTGGAGGTTGGCGATGACGCGATAGGTGATCGGCATCGTTGTTGTACTTGCCCGGGATGTAGTGTATGCTGAAGTGTATTTGATGTTGATCCATCAGGCCCAAAATTTGATGGGTTATTTCCATCAGGGGTAATGATTTCGTGCCTCCCTCTTTCCGTAAATGAGCAACTGCGGTCCTGTTGTCGCATTGTATGAGAATAGAGCTTTGACATAATTCCTGGGCTTGGCTCTGAAGAGCATACAGTATGGCCAGCATTTCTTTTTGGTTGCAGTGCAGCGCCTGCTCTTCTTGTGACCAACTGCCCGAGAGAGCCAGATTGTTTAGCTGTGCCCTCCATGCCTGATCTGACGCGTCTGTCACTAAGAAGTTCGTCGGAGGAGGGTAATGAAGTGGTGTTGATAACTGACAGTTCAGAACAGAACTGATTTGGTGGACTCAGAGTCCACCAAATCAGTTCGTTGTAAGCACCCTGTGGTAAAGGGTAGACCTTCGACGATTTGTCTGGTATTGTGTACATGAACAGTATCAGTCGTCGATGATTGAGCCGACCCCGAGGAACAACAAAGCTGGCGAAGTTCAAAAGTCCGACTATTCTCTGTAGGTCTTTTAGTTTTATTGACCCCTGTTCGATAATCTGATTTACTTTTTTGATTATAACAACAGACTTTTCTTTTGGCAGGGATTTTAGATTGTCCCAGGTCCTCCAAAGTATTCCTAAATAAATTATGCTCTTCTGAGGATTTAGGACAGACTTTTCGAAATTTATCTTCCATCCGAGAGTTTGTAACGTCTGTACCGGTAGTCGGACATGCTCGCGAAGCATGTTTACATTTTGATGTGCTACGAGAAAGTCGTCCAGATACACAAGTATTCTTACATTCCATTTTTCGCGCAATATTTGAGCCACCCAATTTGTGAGAATGGAAAAGGTCTTTGGAGCTGTGCTCAAACCGAATGGTAGGCACGTCATTTCTAGCAACTCTTGGTTGTATACCAGGCGTAGAAAGCGCCTGTGTGACTTTGCTATTTTCAAATGAAAATATGCCTGGCAGAGATCGACCTTGCACATCCAGTCTTGGGGCTGGAGAAAGTCCGGGATGCGATACATATTTATTAAGTGGAACGGTTCTGCTATCACATAGTCGTTTAGCGCTTTTAGGTTGAATATGGGACGTGCTGATCCGTCCGATTTCGGCACCAGAAATAGGGGTGATACAAAGCTTAGCGAGGGGACTGCTATTTTTAAAATGCCTTGTTTTTTCATTTTCTGAACGATTATTGACATTTCTTGTGAGACAGGGGTATGAAAGGGGCCTCTGATTGCATTTGGATAAATTAGTGGGGGCTTTTGAAAGAATGGTATGCGATATCCCTGAATCAACTTTAACACAATTTCTGGTGCTCCCATTTTCTTCCACTGCGAGTGAAAGTGCGCTTAACTGACCTGCTTGGAACAAGTCATTGTCTAAAGTTTCTTTGGTTCCCTCTATTATAGCCCCTTGGAGCATTTGAGCGTCCTCGGTTACTTCCACGGACGGGCCGCGAGCCTCGGTTATGAAATGAACCCCTTCCATTGGAATTGTGACTTTCGTATTGAGCATTCAAGTGATGACCCATATACGGATAGTTACTTTGGTTGTATCCACCCCGCGAGGGTTGGTTGTTATAAGCATAAGAATGCATGTGCATTGGAAGGTTTGGTTCATAAGAATTATTATGAGTCCCACGCGATGGAACTACTGGCTTACGCACGCCATGCCCCCGCGAGGGGTGGCTATTAGGTAAACTAGACTTCGATTGCGGACCATTTGTTTTAGACGGCCAGAATGCTTTACGTACCCCCCCGGCCTTTTCCAAAGCAGCCGTAAAAGGCTCAGACTCAAAGATATAGGTAGCGGACGGGGGAATTCGGTTTAGTGAAGGTTTAACTATAGGGTCTCGAACTTGGCTTGTAATAGTCTCTCGACGCATTTCGATAGCTTCTGCTCGGTGGCCGCAAGCTAATTGTAAGAGGTCTGAAGAAATTTTATTTAGATCACCTTTTTGAAACAGTTCTTCTACTTTACCGCTCAAATTTTCAAAATTAATTTCCGTACTTTTAGCCCAAGAAAGAAGATTACGAATACCTTCCTGCAATGTCTCTTTTTGTTTTAATACGCAATAGGTTATGGCAGCATAAGACCTATCAGCATATGCCTGGTGACGCAAGGTATCATACATTTTTACCTCTTCGTTTGTTTCCAGGTCTATGAAACCTGGTGTGTGATTGTAGATTTTTTGTGTGTCAGCATATCTTACTTCAGACCAAGAGGTACTACCCAAACGTTGGGCATCAAGCAACATTTTCAAATAGTTATGAGGGGTTTTTGGAACAGTTGGTTCCTTAAGCTTCGTTTCAATATCGAAAGTAAAATTTTGATTTGAATTTTGTCGTTCATCGCCATGACAGTCGTCAGTGACGTCATTTTGTTCATAAAGGCCTCCACTAACCTCTGAATAAATTGACACCCCGTCTTGATCACCTACATCAATATTATTTGAATTATTGGTAGCCACAATATGATTTGAAACAGTAGCACCCATTTCCTGGAGTAGTTTTTCCATTTTCCTGTCGGAATGACGAGCATGCTTACTTCTCTTACGGCGGCGGCGACGAGACCGCCTGCTTTGCTGGCTCGATGACGACGAGCCAGAAGAAGATGAGCTCGATGATGAACTACTGCTACTTCGAGTACGCTTGCGTCCTCGCAATCTTTTGCTTGACATAGCCTGCGGCTCGTTAGCCGAGACAGAATCGTTCATCCTAAAAACGATTTTATTTTAGTCCTTACAAAAACCTATTCGAATTATACCACGAAATATTGTACGAACTGGCAAATTTTTATAAAAATATGTACGAGATCCGAACGGAAAAACCGTTCAATGAATGATCACGTAACATTTCATTAATTAAACAACTTGATAAACCGTTGAAAAAATGTTTTACTTACCTGGTTTATTCACTCACTTTTATCACTATTTAACAAATTCACTTGAAATTTATTTAAAAATATTAACGGTTTGTGGCAGAGCCAGAGCTTTGCGCACAAGTTGTTTCGACGGAATACGAAACGCCAATGAATATAAAATGGCGCTGCACATTTAAAGAAACTAAAAAGGTGCGCGACCGCCAGGTGTCGCCACTGGACCGGAAACACGAGGGAATAAAGGTACGAAATTGGTAGAAAATCGACGGAAACGGATGTGCTATCTCAATATAAAGCTTCCAGTGACGGTCAAGTAGTTCAATAACAAAAAAAAGTTACGATATGGTTTTTAGGTGTCCCTGATTCCATATCATCAACTTTTGGATTTTTTGTCTGTATGTTTGTTTGTGTGTTTGTTTGAACGAGCATCACGCAAAAACTACTTAACCGATTTTTATGAAACTTTTTTTGTTTGACAGCTTATGATCTGACTTAAAATCTGGTATATAATTTGTGCGGACGAAGTCGCGGGTTAACGCTAGTTTCAAATAAATTAACGTTTGCAAATCTTAAAATTAAAAGGTCCTAAAAGCCCCTCAAAAATAAAAACCACGGGTCGTCAGATAGTTACTTTATAGAATACAGTATTTTGTCAACAGTAAAAAAATATTAACCGTATCGCATAAATAAACATAACCAGCTTTTTATTGGAAACAAATCACTATCAGCGGTGTAGGTACATTTAAAAAAAAAAAATTTGTTAGGCATGAACTCAATTAGTTTTATACTTTACTAGCTTTTGCCCGCGACTTCGTCTGCGTGGACATGTAATTTTGTCTAATGTCTCGTCTAAGGTCATGAAGGTCATGGTCCGAACCAAGTCTAGGAATCCTGGCATGTAACGTTAGAATGGATAGATTAAGGAATGGGCTGATAAAAGACACAGGCTAGAATGCTCTGGCCTCTCGGGTCTGCAACACTGCAGGAAATTCATCAGCAATCTTCTTGTTATCGTGTGGGCAAAGCCCTGGTGTCAGAGTATAACAAATATAACAACACGAATCTCACAGTTCATACTGAACAACAGCAGGAGCAAAGCTCGTGCCATCGTCGGAGCCCTCACCGGGCACTACGCAACAGGCACGATAAAGCTCAATCTTAGATCCCGGTTGCCGAGCGTGTGGAGAGGAGGAGGAAACCATGGAACATTTGTACTGTGTGACTGCGATGTCTTGGTGGGTAAACGTATGTGACTCCTGAGAGATGGTTATTCATTACAGGTTTCTTACCCTGAACGCTATTGCCTCCCTCATTTTCCAAGTTTTTCAAGGATGAAGAAAATAATATGTAGGGGTCAATACAAAAGATACCATTGGGTCGAAGTGTTGCTGGCTTGCCATTTCCCATAATAAGATAAGAAAATCATGAACTTAAGATAAATCAAAATCAGAAAGTACCCCAAGTAAGTCTGTAGGTATCAGATAAAAGTCATTCACTGGATCCATCACTTTAATTTTTCTACTGTTCGTCGTTTATTAGTTTTTTATTTATGTCGATATCAGGGTCCTGGGTTCGAAACCTGGTTCGGTCATGGATGTTATAAATGTTTGTGCCGTTGTTGTATGGTTTCTATAATAAAAAGCCTATAGTGCTTGCTTGGAATCATAACAATGTTCCTGTAAGCGTTATTTATTTACTTAATTATTCAGCCGGTAAGTAACTTTACAATCAAATCTGTAAGATCGAATATCTGAAATGTCTTGAGCGTGAATTAAGTATGGTACTTGCTTCAAAAAAACACCCAACGCCATCTATTAAGATGAAAACAATACTACGATAAAATTATGAACACTAACTTTAGAAAAGGTTAAAAGAAAGAGGATTTTTAGTATTTGCCGACCCGGTTGGTGTAATGGTTACCACGCCGGACTGCCAAACCAGAGTCCTAGGTTCGAGTCCCGGTTCGGTCTTGCATGTTATATGTATATGCCGTTGTTGTATGGTTTCCACAATAAAAAGCCCATAATGCTTGCTTCGGATAATTAAAATAATGTTTGTGCCTGTGAGCGTTATTTATTTATTTGTTTAATTATTTTTCTCGCGTTCTCCGCTGGAGAATACGCGTGCCCGGTGTGGGGCCGATCTGCCCACGCCAAGCTGGTGGATACCGGCACAGAACGAAACGTTTCGGATTATAACTGGTTGCTTGAAACTGGTACAGTTGCTTTACCCACTCGCTGGCATAGCGCCCCCAGATGTAAGTAGGGCTGTGGCAGGTTCCTCAGAGAGAGCCCAAATGGCGGACTACACACGACATCCCATGCATGGCTTTATTCCTGCGCCGCAAAGGCTGCCAAGCCGACGCAGCTTTATGAAGTGTGTCGACCCCCTGAACACTGGCCCAGCGCAAGCAAGGTGTACTCTATGGCGACAAAAAGTGTCCCTCCCAACTCCATTTGTGTCGCCGTCTGAGAGCCTAGACATGACTTGCCTTGGGCGACCTGGAAGTCTTTTGACCGACTTCGAACCCAGGTCGGTCGCAGTAAGGACAACATGGTCAGGTGGGGATACTCGGATGCGCAAAATGTGACTTGCTTGTGTGGAACTCCACAAACGATAGCCCATCTCACATCGTGCCCTGCGTGTCCTAACATCTGCACGCAGGAGGAGCTCATGACCGCTAGCAACGGTGCAGTATCGGTTGCCCGATTCTGGCAACCTACTATTTAGAGACTTTGTTCAGAATTTGAAGTCGACACGATAAAAAAAAATATTTTTCCAATTCGCCCAGTACCTATACAATCAAATCTGTAAGACCGAATTTCTGAGCCGTGTTGATGATTGAACCACAAACATACAATTAATATTAGTGAGATACCTAGTAGGATGGTAGGATTAAAATTAGAAAAAAGCCAAAAGAAAACATCCTGCGCTAATATTAGATCTGATATGATCTCAGGATATTATTACGATTAAGGTCAGGCCCTTAACATATCAAGCCTAACTGCTTCTGTCTAATCCGGTGAAAAATGGATATAGTTGTTGAATGTATTTAAAAAAAAATTAAAAAAAAGTATTCTCGACCAAGAATCGAACCTCCACCTCATGCACGAAAATCTAACCATATACCAAATATACTACACAGCTGTTGTCAAAACTGTTGAAAAAAGCAAATACTATTTTTATCACTGAAATGGGCTGACGTAACCTCAGGGTTAAAAGCTCAAAAAAAAAACAAAAGAATTAAAAAAAAAATCACTGAAATCTACACAAATGCATCTTTCAGCGTCAAATTAGCGCTAGTGAGCATAGAATAAAAACGTAGTACATGTTTCAGCATGATAAAACATTGTAATTTATCCCACAGGAACTCATTACTGGGATAAAAAGTATCCTATATGTTAATCCAGAACACATTCTATCTGCGTGCCAAATTTCATCAAAATCCATTCAGCCGTTTATGCGTGCCACAAACATACAACATTACAACCTTACAAACATCGTCCCAAACTTTCACGTTTATAATATTAGTGAGATTATTAGTTCTTCTTCGTGATGGCATTTTTCATTACTGAAAACAATCAAGTGTACTGGCAGATACAAAATGATTTTTTAAGTATGATTATCACTGAACGGAACGCGTCGGGGCGCATTATATATATATTACTTTATTTTTTATATATTTAACTTAATATGCTGACACTTTTTTAAGAGGATGATCAGACCCTCAAACAGCTTTCTCTATGGGACTAACATCGAAATCGCGAAAAAAAATCTTCTGCCCCATACATTTTTGTAGAGTAGGATTGCAGTTTTGTATGGAACAGTTGATTTGTTTTCGTGGTTTCGACTTTGGTCCCATAAAGAAAGTTGTTCAGTATGATGGTCTGATCACCCCCTTAAAAAACTGTCTGCATATAAGAAGGACCCTATACATCTTGCAATCCGGTCAGATGCGCGCGAAATCGGTGACGGCCGCATTCTACTGCAACGTCACCGTTTGACGTTTGACAGCAGGGGTCTACCCGGACGAATACTATATACAATGTTCTTTGTTCTTGACCCGGACATTCGAACGTCGAAATTGCATGAAAGTTATCGTTCCAATGTCAACTCTATTACAATGAAGTTCGGACCGGACCCGAAACGGTCGCGTTATCTCGAAAATCTAAAGTCCGGGTACATGGCCTGGTCAGCACTCGCTGTCAATTTGCGTGCATTTTCTTCTATCCACTCGATGGCATGTCATGTTATATTTTTCCAGCCCAGTATTTTGCCACGCGGATAGCACTACCAGCAGCGTCCATACGCTCCATTCGCGTGCAAATTTGCGTTCTCCTTACTCTGGCCTACTTGAGTTCGGAGCCTGTTTAAAGACCTCCAAATCGGCCTGGGTAGTTCATGTCCTGGGGGAAGGCTTTCCGAGGGGGGGGACAAACGGGTCGGGTAGCGTGCTCTTTCTTCGCCAGAGGTCATATCTAGCTCGAGGACCATTACCATTACCTTGTATAGGGTGGACACACTTCAGAATGTTTTTGCAGCTCTTGAGCCTTTGAGGTACTGTGGAGTATCTGAACATAGGATGCCATGGATCAACCTCGAGTTTTGCTCTTTCAATGCATGCATTTGAAACAACGGCTGAGGCGCACGTATGCGCCTGGATTCCAGCGAATAATTTCGTACGGAAGGACGCAGTCGGCTATTGCCAAATGTTACACTAATTAATGTAAAGCTCATATCAAGCGACAGTCCGCAGGGCTGTGGAAGGTTCCTCAAAGAGAGCCCAAATGGTGGACGACACATGACACGGACGGACCGCAGCACGGACTACAAACTTTGAGTTAAGATAACTTTAGAACTAAACATTTAAAAGGAAATCACAGATATTGGCTTCTAGATTGTTTTAAAACCATTCATTTTTTACTTTAATTACTAAATGTTTAAACTAAGCTTCGTTTTGTATGGAGCGCCGTAGAAAAATATATTATCCCCTTAATCGAATCGGGCGCAAAATGCACGGCGGCACATCGCATCGGCGGCATAAAAAACCGACCCTTATTAATTTGTTAGAGTTCGTTCGTTTGTATTTTAGTAATAATTTACGGTATTTCAAAATAGTTTCTTACCTGTCTTATAATTGCTTTAAAATATTAGCTATTATCCAGTCTTGCGTAAAATGTGTATTACATCACACTGTGTGATTACACCGTAAATAAAAACATTCCGAATTAAAAATCGAGTTTTAGACATCTTTCGGCTGCTGATTTGAAATCATGATTATATTCTCTTTGTTTGAAATTGGCGTGCAGTTTTTTTTTAATAATTACTCCTGCTCATGTACGTGTACGTAGTACTTACTATCTCTATGCTCCTGCTTTGTTTGCACTGTAATTCTACAAAATGTCAAGAAATTTGTAGTTCGAATCTTTTTTTCTTGTGGCCAGTACTAAGGTTTTTTTTTGTTATGCAAAGGTTTTCTCCATGGAGTTTGAAAGATTTTATAGCCAAAAAGAAAAACAATGTTATACCAACAATGCACTGGACAATGATAAAATTTATAATTATTGGTATTTATTTTGTAATTTGTTGTTATTTTCGTTATTTATAAATGAAACAGTCTTCAGAATTAGCTTACTTTATTACAAGTCTTTTAATTTTAATTAGTGTTACTTACTTGAAATTGAAATGGCACCGTACATTGGTTGCACTTGCGGTTATATGTTTATATCTCCGGCTCCCGTCAATGTAGCGAGATAAATTATATACCAGATTTTAAGTCAGATCATAAGCAATCAAACAAAAAAAGTTTCATTAAAATCGGTTCAGTAGTTTTTGCGTGATACTCGTTCAAACAAACAAACAAACAAACAAATAAACAAACAAACAAACACACAAACAAACAGACAGACAAAAAATCCAAAAATTGGTGATATGGAATCAGGGACACCTAAAAACCATATCGTAACTTTTTTTTTGCTAATATCTTCAATGTACAGACAAACTTCCTGCTACAGTTTTATAATAGTTTAGATTCGAATATGTAATATTTGGTAGGTATGAAATTCCATGAAAAAATATTGATTAAAATGTCAGAGAAATTTTTGACAGCTCTTTTCAACAAGTATTTGTAAATGTACAGCTATGGAAAAAAAACACAAACTGTTAATAGTATTAGATAGTACCATGTTAAAAATCAATTCAATATAATTGGTGCAACTTACTTAAAAAAAATTAAATGTCAAAGAAAGCGTTAAATGAGTTTTTAATTCTGAAGGAGATTTTTCGATCCAATGAGGTTTAATTTCGTTGCCTAGCAACAGAATGTTTATTTTGAACTTCACGCATTCGAAGAGGTTTAGAGCTATCAAATAAACTGAAAATGCAAAGTGAAACACTTTCTTTGACATTTTTTTTAAGTATGTTGCACCAATTATATTGAATTGATTTTTCGCATGGTACTAGCTAATACTATTAACAGTTTATGTGATTTTTTCCATAGCTGTACCTTTACAAATACTTGTTGAAAAGTGCTGTCAAAAATTTCTCTGACATTTTAATCATTTTTTTTCATGGAATTAAATATTAAAAAAAATCAGAGTTATACTCCTACCCATCCTTTGTAGCTATGATTTGGTTTGATTGCTCTACCTTATACAGTTCAGGCGAAAAACGACTTTGAAAAATGTATCCATAAAATGACGTTTTTGACAGTATCTCGGTGACGGTTCAAGATAGGGGGCGGAAAGTTAGGGTGTTTCTATATTATGAGATAGCCAACAAATGACATTATAAAAATCCGATATTCGTCACAGAGGCCACTTCTCCTTCCTTAGCCTGCTAGACCCTTTAATGAAATGTATACCTCTGGAGTGCGATTTTTTTATCTCTTACGTTGAACTTGGCGGTTAAAAATGTATGGAGATACGCATCTTTCTACTGCTGATTTGACTTTCAAAAATCATACTTCAGGAGTTGATTTTTGAAAGTCATATCAGCAGTAGAAAGATGCATATCTCCATAGTAATTTTGACAGTTTCAACTGCTGAGCTCAGCGAATGAGATTAAAAAATCGCACTCCTGGTAGAAAGATAATGAGTGAATTATAAAATAGTACCTTGTTAATAACTGGATCGACAATCCGGCGGGTGGAAGTTGCCGAAGATGTTCAGCTCGTATAGGCTGGCGAAGGTGATGAGGAGAAGGTACCAGATCATCAGCACCACACCGTACTTGCGGTCCAGCTTCCAGCCATTCGCGTGGGTCGCCACCAACAGGAAGATCACCGTGGAGAAGAGTGGTAAGGTAGTGTAGATCAGACCTTGAGGAGCAGAGTAGCATTTTGTGATTGCAGTTTGTAAATATTTTTTCATTTTGCTCGCGGCCTCTACCATAGAATAACTTATTATTCTTATGCCTCTACTTCCAGTACCATATTTATATTTTGTCGCATAACGTCAATTTTTAAACTAAAAAAGTGCTTTTGGTAGATCACCGTTTGTGGCACATATCGAACATGGAATCAAAATGAATACAGGTTGTTAGTGTAAACAGTTGCATTACTTTAAGGGGTAATTTTACTCATGATTCTGAACAACTTTCCCTAAGAAACCTAAAGGAAAGTCGCAAAAAAAAAAATTTAAAACAAGTTACAGCCATGTTGTGCCGGGTTGTTGTTGTGTTGTTTGACTGTAACATGTTTAAAATCACAAATATTTGAAATTGGAACAGGTTGTGTCATCAGTATCGTATGAATTCCAGTTGTAACGCCGGAGTGCAAATCGCACTCCTGCCTAGCTAGCATGCCACCCCCGAGAAGACGACAAAAATCGAGATGTGCCTCCATCTTTATTATTTTACGTAGGCCAGAAAGAGCGCGCATGACGTTTTTCTCGTTTAAACGCTTTTTCGTGGGTGGCATGCTAGCTAGGCAGGAGCATGATTTTTGAAAGTCAAATCAGCAGTAGAAAGATGCATATCTCCATAGTAATTTTGACATTTTTAACTACTGAGCTCAGCGAATGAGATTCAAAAATCGCACTCCTGGACTTGCGGGTTGGTTAGTTTGTAATAACTACCAGCAGATGGCGCTCACGTTAAAACGCAACAGATTGAAAATTTCGTTCTCTGGGTAGTGGGCTCCGTGGCGAAATTGGATAACGCAGTTCCCCGGTTTGGAAGAGAGCAGGTTCAAGTCCCGCCCGAGAAAAATTTTTCAATCTTTAATTTAATTAAAGAAAATTGACTTTTCACACAGACGTATACATCTCGTATAAACTGCGCCTCCTTCCTCCTTTTAACATTACTAGTTTAAATTATTTATCGCATGTGCTTCGAAATTATGGCGCTCGGAGCGGAACGTGTTACACTTTTGACAACTACATTTTCATACTAAGCGAAGTGGTAAGACACGAAATTTGATTCCACACCAGAAAGAATTTGGCGGTCAGGACAAAACGATCAGCCTTGAAGTTTTTAGAGACTTTGATTTCAAATGTCTTCAAAGGAAATCTGTTGCGCAAGACCTTTATTACTATTCATCATCATCATCATCTCCGCCGATGGACGTCCACTGCTGGACATAGGCCTCCCCCAAGGATCGCCATAACGACCGGTTGGGACGTGCAGAGATTACGTAGCTTCCCGAACGCTGCCCGACCGAGTTGGATTCGACGGTTGGTCTCTTTCTCGAAGTTGGACCTACCTAACTGAATAGTTTGTCCCAGGTAAACATAATCGTCAACAACTTCGAGCGCAGAGTTTCCGATCATTACAGGAGTAGGTACAACATGGGCATTTGACATGATCTTCGTCTTGTCCATGTTCATCTTCAGACCAACTCGTTCGGAGGCTCTGCTAAGATCATCGAGCATTCGACTGAGCTCCTCCATAGTCTCCGCCATGATGACTATATAATCGGCAAACCGAAGGTGACTGATGTACTCGCCGTTTATATTGATGCCTAGCCATTTCTAGTCCAGAACTTTAAAAACATCTTCCAGTGCAGCGGTGAACAGTTTCTGAGATATAACGTCTCCCTGCCTCACACCTCGCTGCAGTAGGATAGGTTTCGAGTTCTGGTCCTGTAGTCGGACTGACATAGTGGCGGTTTTGTACAAGCATTTCAGAACTTCGATGTACCGGTAGTCTACTTGGCATCGCTGAAGAGACTGCATTACAGCCCAAGTCTCGGTCGAATCAAAGGCTTTCTCGTAGTCCACGTACGCCAAGCAAAGGGGCAGGTTATACTCTTCAGTCTTCTGTATAACTTGCCGAAGCGTATGTATGTGGTCTACGGTGCTAAAGCCTTTTCGGATACCGGCCTGTTCGGGAGGCTGGAAATCGTCAAACCTGCGCGCGAGACGGTTTGTAATGACTCTCGAAAACAGCTTGTAGACATGGCTAAGAAGAGAAATGGGCCTAAAGTTCTTCAACAGGGCATTATCGCCCTGTTTGAAGACGAGCACCACTAGACTGCTGTTCCATGCCTGCGGCGTTTTACCCTCGAATATGACGGAATCGAACAGCTTCTGAAGGGCCTTCCGGACCGGTTTTCCACCCGCCTTCAGAAGCTCGGCTGTAATCCCTTCATCACCCGGCGCCTTGTTGTTTTTTTAGCTGTTTGAGAGCCATACTAATCTCGTACAGGCTGACGTCCGGAATATCTTCTGTATAGTGCCGGGTCAATCTAGCTCTTGGGTCGTTAGCCTTAGTTTATTTGTAGTGGGTCTTCGTGTTGATGAGTATAACTGTCCATAGAACTTCTCGACCTCTCTCAGAAGCTCAGGCTTGGACGATACGATTCTGCCATCTTCAGTCTTCAGCTCAGATAAATTACTGTTAATTTATCTGAGGTCTTCAGTTATGATAGCTGGCTTTGCCCAATAGACAGATCCCTTAAGAAAACCTTGGAGCCTTTGTTCCGCTCCGATCAAAGTAAAGTTGTTACTATTAAAATAATAAATTATATACGAGTCTCTTCAAAACACAAACCTTTGCTGATGACATTGATATGGCTGCCTGGGTATATGATCGCGGTCTGGATGAACCACGGCAGGCCGAGGCACACTAGTATGTCAAACACGTTAGAACCCACCGCATTCGATACTGCCATGTCACCGTATCTATCAAATATTAATTAATTTTTTCCGTTGATGTTATCATATTGGTAAATAAAAGAGAGCATAGCTTGACGAAAAGTTGGGTATCAAGTAGGTGCACAACGTTAATTATGGTTTTAAATTGTTAATTTTCTCAATTAATTAACAAAATAATGTATGACAGGTAATCCTCTATTCTATTTTTAAAATAATAGCTGCTATCTTGGTTGTGATGATTTTGCCAATTTCTAGTTTATTTAGCAAGAGTGCTTGGCGTTGTACGGTAGTTGGTGCCTTCAAGGATTGTTTTTCGAAAAGAACACTGTCTTGAGCCACCACTGGAGCTTAGTTGTAGGCCCGGGAGAGGGTAACCAACAATCGATGAGCGACACGTGGCTACCCAATAGCAGACCTACAACACGACTCCCCAGGTAATCCTCTCAAAAGATGTCATCATGATGTCAAACAATCTGAATTGTATCTAGGCCAATATACTTATGGAAATTATGAAGTTAATAGTAGAAACAATGCTGTTAAATGAAGCCATCGTTTTCAAATCAGTCACGGAATAAAGCTGCAAGTGCACTTAATGTTTTATTCGACAACATATCGGTTTATTTCTAATAGCTAAAAGAATCTACAGACGGATAGGAACACATTTTCACTACATTTTAATTTATGAAGTTAACAGTAAAACAATGCTATTAAATGTAGCCAGTTTTCAAATCGGTCACGGAAAAAATTTGCAAGTGCACTTAATGCTTTTTTCGACAACACTAATTGGTTTATTTGTATTGGTTAAGGAATCTAAAGACGGGAGCTCTTTTTTTCATTGTATTTTAATTTATAAAATTAACAGTGAAAACAATGCTATTGAATGTAGTCACAGTTTTCAAATCAGTCACGGAAAAAAGCTGCAAGTGCACTTATGTTTGTACCCCAACTGCACAAACGTCTACAAAATATCTAATAGATATCTAAAAAATATCTAAATGTTTATAAAATATCTAATATATATATAGTAGATATTCTGTGTTGTATAGGTAATAGTTATAAAAGAATGTACAGACAGGATCACTTTTTAATTTCCTTTTTATTTCAGTTAAGTAGACGACCAGATAGCGTCCTCTAGAGTCTAGACCACTAGACTAACAAAATAACAATTAATGCTCACCCTTCCTTGATGACGGCGAGCGAAGACAACGCATCCGGTACGGACATGCCGGCCGCCACGAAGGTCAGCCCCATCACCGTGTCCGGGATGCCCAGCGTGAAGCCTGCCAGTAGGGAATGCTTTCATTTCACAACAACCGAACTTGCTCGGCTTGAATAATACCTAATAGTGTCTAAGGCCTCGGATTTTACTTTGATCTAAGGGTGAATCGATGTTGTAAACTCACCAATAATAGTGATCATCCAGACCATGAAGTAGGAGTAGAATGATATCCAGAGAATGGACATGATGAAGGTGATGGGGTACCAGCGGCCGCGGCAGTCCGGCATGGTGTGCCGGCAGGACCAGTGGACCGGGAACGCGACGTACCAGCACGCCAGCTGCAGGGGGTCTGCGCGAAGGAATATTCACTTTAAACATTGATGGGAAGCACGTATCCAGCGGGGGATAGTTGGGATATGCAAGGGTGGATTTTTGAGAAAAGGGCAGTAAAGGCGGTTCCGGTACCTTAACCGTTTTTTGTAATACATTTTGACCTGCGGTCTTCTTTTTAGCTGCCAGTCTATCCCTAATAAGAAGTGTTGTTAAAAATAAAAGTTTGAGTCTCATTTCATAGGACGGGTATGGGAAAAGTTTTTTTGCTATTTCTGACATTTCTAGTACTCTAACCTCGGTTGGTCCGGTAGAGTCTATTGGTCCCTATAAGGGGTATCGCATACAGAAGAAGTCGAGGTGACGTCGAGGCGCGGGACCTTGACATACGGTCGTTAATTGTATATCATATTATCAATCCGAGCTGCACGGCGCTCGGATTCTTGGTATACAATTATCGACCGTGAGTCGAAGTAGCCAAGATTCTTTCTGTATGCGATACCTAAGAAAACAGGATCGATTGGAATCAATAATTTTTTTTTTGTTTGAATTGACAATTTTCTTGCTGACTGTACATTTTTCAATATCTGTGAATGCAGGTCAAAATGTATCAAAAAGTTAAGGATAGTTTCTTAAGAACGTTTCACTGTATCTACAACAATTAAGGTACCTGCCCTGCCCCGTCTCAAAAATCAACCTCTATAAATATCCATCCATACATATACAATACATAGAAAACTGCAATACGTACCCACTGAATTTTTTTCCCACGTGTCTTGAATGAAGGTTGTTCAATTTGATGGTCTAAACCACCCCTTTAAATATTATTCTTCCTAGTAGGGAGCTTGTATAGAATAGACTATTCAATATTCTATTGAATAGAGTATCACGCAAAAACTAAGTACGCCTAGGCCTCGCATGCCGCCCCCGAAAAAACGATAAAAATCGAGATGTGCTTCCATCTTTATTATTTTACGTATGCCAGAAACAGCGCGCAACGCGCATGACGTTTTACTCGTTTAAACGCTTTATCGTGGCTGACTTGCTAGCCGTGCTGGACCGAATTTGCTCAAACTTTTTCTTTTTAAAAGCTTAAACGTCACCTTGAAGACAAAAAGTTCAGACTTTTGTGGAAATGGCCAATCGCCATTTTTACCCTGTGATTACCGTTATCACCTTTGACGTTATGATTGGACTTGAAAACTGGTATAAATATAATTTTATCTCGCTACGATTTTTAGGAATTTTTGTATGCAAAACAAATTATGAGTGACTTACTGGCTCCGATAGGTTTGATGAGAGGGTTGATGGCTGTCTCAGGGTTATACTCCTTCGCCTTGTAGTACGCAGGCGCGGCAGGGACCTGTTGATGATAAAACATAATGTTTTATACACAACCGGGCGAAAACCCTCCTCTTTCCCTGGGGCCAGCGTCTGAAGGTACAGTAATACTAACTTGTATTGTAGGTGGTCCAGTCTGCTGCTGCGCTGCCTGCTCCTGCTGGTGCTGCGCGGGGGACTGCGACTGGTACTGCGGGGGCTGCTGCTGCGCGCCCCACGAGTCCTGCCCTCTGCAGCCGGGTGCTGCTGGGGCACCTGGGGCCTGCATCTGAAAGCACAGTAATACCAGGTTTATAAGTCTTACCGATCGATGTATCTACGCATTTGACGAATTTTAATACCGCGCGAAATTATATTGTCCAATCAGTGCCATCTACGCGCGCCTGAAATAACTTGACGTTATTGGAAAATTGTATTCGCGCAATTTTCAACGCCGAAGCGTCCATTAAGTCTGTTTTTCGACTTCAAGCGAGTTAGTCGGGCATAGGCCCACCACACATTCCCACCGCTATAACTCCTGTAAGCCAGGATCAACAGCGGCGACCATTCACAACACTGGACAAGGAAGTCCAGCGAGCCCGGGGGATGACTCTAATCTGTCTTGGAACCCGCAATGAATTAATCAAAGAAGATAGGAGGAGTAGGAAAACGAAATATCCGACTTCCCTCCATTGCAAACGGGAGACAGCAATAAGAAGGAAAAAACATGGCTATTAGAGAGCCAATTCAAGAGATCATTTATGGCAGTGTTGAAGACACGACCGCAAAAGCACCAAAAATACAAAATAAAACAATAGGAACCTAACATTGTACTGAAACTATGACCTATTTTGCTTCCAGTAATAAGTATGGCAAAAACATCTGAACGCACGGAAGTTATCCCTAGTCGCAACAAGATCCATGTAGTAAGGGACACCAGAAAACGATTTTATTGAGTCAAGCATGGTCTGGCGCTCGGCGTACCAGAGCTCACACTCCCAAAGAATATGATGAGCGGTCTGTTCGAACTCGTTACTGTCAACAGAACATTCACATAAAGGTGACGCAACCAATTTAAAATAAAATAGCTTTCCCTTAAAGTTACCATGTCCAGTAAGAAATTGGGCTACGCAGTGATCTACCTCTAGCCACGCTTTGTCTAGACGATCGCGAACAGATGGAAAAAATTGGTATAGATGTCGACCCTTTGTAGACCCTTGCCACCGTAGTTCCCAGTCTAATAAAAGTTCATCAAAGATGTTGCAATCAAAGTTAAATAATTTACTAATTCTATTTCGGTCGCGTGGTTTTAAGAAGTTATGACTAACTTTTCTTGAACGAAAGTAATTGGCCGCGCGGCGTTGTATTTCCAAGTCTACGGGAACCACCCCCGCTAGAACGGGGAGTGCTTCGGTGCTGACCGTTCTATACGCTTTACACAGGAAAATCAAGGCTAAACGTTGACTTTGAAGTAACTTACGGCGCGCAGCGCCAATAGCCGACCTATCTGCCCAAACGGGGGCTCCATAACACATGCACCCGAGGTATGTTGCGGAATATATTATTTTAAGTGTTTTGTAACAAAGACCCCATGTCGAGGTGGAAATACGCGCTAAACTCAAAAAATTACTTTTGGCTTTCTCTCCTATTGTCTTGATATGATTTACGAAGCTAAAATTACGTTCCAAATGAAAGCCTAAATAGGAAACAGAATCTTTACTTTTAATATTAATGCCTTGAAATTTTATTCGTGGTGGTACTTTCAGGTTCCCTTTGAGCAATAGTTGGAATGTTTTATGCGGGGCGAACTGAAGACGATTTCTGTATCCCCAATCTGTTATTTGCTGCAGGCAGTTGCTAGCCAGTCTTTCGATACCTACATTAGTATTGGAATGTATGAGCAGGAGACCATCATCGGCGTATCCTATTAGCGAGCAGCTTTGAGGGAAAGGAAGTGTCAGAAAATCATCAAATAGCTATATTCAGAGAGCTCTACCGCCTCTCTCACAAGTAAGCACGCGTCTGAAGTCGATTTCCCTATGGTAAAGCCAAATTGCCTGTCACTGAACTTAGGTCCTCCTGGAATTAACCGAGGGACAACGAGGCGTTCCAAGAGTTTACCCAAAGATGGAAGAAGGGTAATAGGTCGATAAGACTTCGGATCATCAGGGGGCTTATCACCGGCTTTGGGGATTATTTTAATGCAACCACGTCGCCATAAGTTTGGAAAAACTCCCCCAGCAATGCAACGGTTGAAAACTGTTAGAATAGACTCACCGGCAACTTTAAAAGCCTCCTTGATCATCCGATTCGAAATCTTATCCTCACCGGAAGCCTTACCCGCCGGCAGAGATCCCACGACATTTCGCAGTTCATCAAGAGACGGTAAACAAGAAGATGGTGTTTCAGGCAATTCAGCAGCTCTCTTTCTTATTTCACGATGATAATCGCTGTCGTTTTCAGGTGAATCATCCGGAATTAGTGAACCTAAAAGAGCAGCCGCCGTCTCCTCGACCCCGATAGTATGGGTGTCATTTACTTTTATATTTGAAAAATATGTAGAAGCAGGTGTTTTGCTAGTTTTACATTCGTGATAAAGAGGAGACCACGGCCCCTCCCTCTCGAGTGCTGCTACCATACGCTGCAGTAATTGTTTCTTAGACAGTTGAACGGCAGCACGATAGTGAGACCTAGCAGTTCTAAGGTCCCCAATCGCATTTACCAGTTGATCCTCCGAGGTAGCATCCGATTTACGTACTTTATTATATTTTCTACGAGCTTGCCTAAACACTCTACGAAGTCTAACTAAGTCATCGTTCCACCAATCACATCTACGTGTTAAGGTTGCACTTGTACGTCCCAAAGCTACGTCAGCACAAAATGTAAATGTTTCAGTCATAACTTCGGCGCACTCAATCGGAGTCAATTCCGACCGAGTAAAACCATCAGCAAGCGAGACAAAGAGTGAGCCAAACAATGACCAATCAGCATTTCTAGTCTTATAACTATAGTTAGGTAATGAAGCAGGCAGAACTTGTTGCGACCGCGGAATATACTCGTACACGATCAGGCGATGATCACTACAAGACGCATCAGGAATGACGCGCCAACAATCTATGCGAACGTCCACATTAGAAAATGTGACGTCAATAGAGGACTCGCCTGAAGGGCTGCTGTATGTAGGTGGTGCATCAGGGGTGTTATACGTATAGAGGTTGAGCTCAGCGATGAACTCTTCCACAGCTGTGCGACGCACAGCGTCAAAGGTACGCAGTTTGCCATGCCATAAGGGAGATGAAGCATTGGTATCAGCTCCTATGATGACCCTACGGCCAGCCAAGGAGTGTAGGACGGATCGCAAATGGTGGAGGTAAGGAGTAGCAGGATCGGCGTGTTGGAAATAACAGCTAACAAGGTAAATTGTATAGGAAGGGCAGGATACCTCCGCAACGGCGCAGTGCGTAGTAGAGAGATTGTTTAAGGCTGTGACTGTGAAGTTAGCGCGCGGAATGTAAATGCCAAGCGAGTTAGAGATAGATTTAGTAGCAACCGATTTTGCACCCTTTGACTACCGCGCATGACAGATTTTTAATTACTAAATGACTTCGGGTCTACCCTGCAAAGATTGACGAGCGGAATTATTTTCCTGGTCGTAAGTACAGTACATTATTTAGTAACTAAATAGAACTACACTGAACGCTGTCAGGCTAGCAGAATACCTGGCCTGTAAAATATAGGAATATAAATATAGAAAAATTGACACGAAAAGAATTATTGTTTACTTAGTTAAATCGAATGGAAACTGGGCTGGAAACATTTAAAATGTCTTGCCATCGACTCTATAGACGAAGATCAAATGGAGACGCGTTTGGCGTGGCGATGTCACAGACAGAATAAATCTTTAATTTGATTTGATAGATATCCTACCGGAAAAAACAGCTTCATTCATACGCAGCGATGTTTCTACCAATTACCAAACTGCTGCTCATTCTGCTCCGAGAATTCTTGCCTTGCTTCACCGTATGCTTGAAATTTCCTTGGTAGTTAGAGCAAAGCTTCTGAAAGTTCTGTCCTTACCAAAAGGCATTATAGTCGTAAGTATATACTCTGACAGCAGGTGACCAGTAATTTGCCTCTACTACACGAGCTCTGCCCGCGTGGTGGAGTATTTCCCGCTCCCTCTTCATGAGACAAAGTGAACGGACACTCACCGCTCCACCCCAGGTCTGGTTGGGGTCCCACGCCGCAGTGGGGTTCGTGTGGTAGGCCGCATTGTCGTATGCTCCGTCTGGGTTGTACGCTGGAACCAATAACATTAAAATGAACATTAATAAATAAAACATAACGTACAAAATTTCAAGGAGTCGTTTCTATTGAAATTTCGTAGTAGTCTGTGGCAAGCTTGAACATTTATTCTAAGTTGTTCAAAAGAAGTACAAAACAGGAGTGATTCTGAAAACTCCGATAGCATAAAAATTCTGTTGTTCCATACCAAACTGCAATTCTACACAACCCATATGTATGGGACAGCTGTTTTTTTTCGCGATTTCGATGTTACATGGTCCCATTGAGAAAATTGTTCAGTTTGATAGTCTGATCATCCTCTTAAAAAATCAGCATATTAATTCGGATTCTGTATACAGGAGTACCGACTAACAAACTCGAAGAGCGTGATATGGCGCCTTCGCTCTCGTTCTGTTTCATATTTAATTTATAGACATAAGAAGGCGTGGTACAGCCTCTTCACGCGCATCATGCTACGGCCTGTGAAGTGCTATTTTTGAGTCTCAAACTTTCAAAATCATAATCGAAAAATCTAATAATAATCGCATAACCTTCATAGTAATTTTGAAATTGTCTACCGCTGAAATTGAAATTGTGACCTACAATAATACCACTACCGCTCTGGCTCTTTCGCACCTCGCTTTCTAAATGTAGGTACTCACGCGCATTCTGCAGTGTCGTCTCTTTGGTCTGTCCGGCCTTCTCGGTGTACTGCCCGTCAGCAGCAGCAGCAGCAGGGGGTATTGGTTGACCTGCACTCCTGCAAAATATTATCGTTTTAAACTTTTAATCATATATCGAGTTTTTTAGGCCCGACCGGATCCCAAGCGCTATAGATTTTTAGTATTGGGTCGCATCCGACGCAAAAAGCCCCATCGGGCTTGTGATTTTTTTATCAGTATAGGCCCCATGGGGGTCTTCGATTATAATATAACAAACAATTACTTTAGAGTATTCCGCCGCAGAAAGGTGGTCAAGCTGCCATGCCGGAGCACTGACACATAGCGCGTATTAGGAGGACGTACGAACAGGAGAACCGAGTACGTACAATACATAGTCAACCGGTGTATGTGCGCATATGTTCTTGCGTCCTCTAACACGTTTTATGTGTAAGTGCAACGACAGAGCGGCCGCTTGTATAAAATTTTCGTTCTGTGGGGATATTTATTCATGCATAGTTCTATTCCAGCTTTGAGCAGAATCTCGTTCTAATGAGTTATTTTACTATTTGTAACACCACTGGCTTTTTGGTGAAGAAATAACTAACTAACTTGTATGTGACCAGAGCGGCCTGCTCCTACCTGGTGGGCAGTTTGAACAGCGCGATGCAGTACACCCCGTACATGAACAACATGAAGAGAGCTTCAGGCCTGCGGATGGAAGATACATTAAATACAAATATTTTTCATAGTTAGTAGTTAGGTACTTTGGAAGAACGCGGTGGAACGCAACTCAATAGAAAAGAGAAGACTTTCCCGCGAATTCTTGCCTACGGGGACCGGTCGTGGTCCAACGGTTGTTAGTTGTAATTTGTATTTAAATCAAATCCTGTGAAAATTTCGTTAGCGCGATTGAGGATTACGAGTGGTGTCTCTCTTGCACTGTGTTTGTGCGTTACGCATCGCATTTGCGCGCATCTGCGGCCGTAGTATGGCATCGTGATTAAGCACTATCGCGCGTGCTTCTGGTGATATGTTTGTGTTACATATTGTGAGGGGTTCTTTAGAGCATCAAACAAAACATCTTTTACTTTGACCAACATTGAAATCGTGACCAAATCAGCAGTTTTTTATTTTAACATTTTCAATGGAACGTGTGTTGTGAAAAATGTTTTTCCCGATTTCGATGTTGGTCCCATAGTGCATGTTGTTTAGTTTGATATCTGAATCACAATTAATGTTATAACACATTTAATGTTATAACCGCATATCACAACCTGGCTGAAGATCTTCCCTTTCATATAAAAAAAAAATAAAAAAATAGTTTTTATTTTCACCACCACAAACTATTTGGTACATACATATTGGATAGTCTGTGGGTGGAGACTGGTGCCAGAGTTGGGTTTCTTATATGTTATATAAAAAAAAATCATTTTCATAATACCACTTCTCGTCCACATCTCACAAAGGTAGGTACTTAACTAACTGAAGGTAACTTACCAAGAAACATAGCCATTGGCGGTGATGAACAGCATGACGAGGATGGAGATGGCGTAGAAGAAGCAGTCGCGGTAGAGCGGCCACCAGTTGAGGTGGGAGACTCTGCCGGAGCACATCGCGCACACTGAGATCACGAACATTATCTTGAACACCGCCAACCCTATCACTCCCGACACACCTGCAATTACGACAACAGTTGAGTATAGACGATACATAACATAATTAAATCGCATCGTAAAGTAATTGTAACTACGTAAGCGTAAGTCTACTGTAGTAAACGTAGCGTGTGTAGGCCCGCACATAAGGTGGACCGACGACCTGGGCCCCGTTCAATAAACGTGACAGGTCGACATATTTGTCAAAAACCGACATAATTGTCGAATTGTCGCGAAAAGGCTGTTCAATAAAGACGACAAATAAGTCAGAAAGCGACATAATTGTCATGGTAGAATTGTCATCGACATCGACCGTGTTAAAATAAAACTTGACAATTGTCAGCCTCAAAAATAATTGTACTCGACAAATTTGTCATGACATATATGTCGTGGTACTTGACAATTGTCAATATCCGACATTTATATTTATTATTAAGGAGTAGTATGAGGGTAAAATTAAAAAAAGTATTATGTGAAGTGCTAAGATGTTTGCGATGGATCATAATAGAAAGATTTTACCTTACAATAAAATCAATATTGTGATCCTGAAGTCCTCTCTGGGTTTGTGAGAGAGTGTTTGCTGGATTTTACTGCATTTTTGCCTCAAAAGCCCATTTATTGGCCACTTCCGTCGTAATTTTCCTAGATTTCATAAATAGAACACTAAACGATAACTTCCGCTTGTCACCTTTCCCGCCATTCGCCAGCGTGCTTATTTGGCGCTGCCGCCATTTTCTTCATTGCGCCTCACCAGGTGGCCTTAAATAGGCCCAGAGAGGACTTCAGGATCACAATATTGATTTTATTGTAAGGTAAAATCTTTCTATTGTGACCCTTTCGTCCTCTCTGGGTTTGTGAGACGTGTCTGTTATCACCTGGTGAATGGCAGGGGTGAACTTATGATAGGTACTAGATTCAAGAGAATAAAGAATAAGTATATTGTTATTAAAAACAAAAACATAGTAAGTACTATTATATTATGGTAAGAAAAGAAAAAATAAATATTATAATTAATTGAAAACTCTTCAATTATTAATAATAATACATATAAGAATGCTTTGATAACCTAACAAAGTTATCCATATAATTTTCTATTAAAAGTTATATGTCTGAAAAGAATATGATAAGTTTTGTCTTTATTCAACCTACTTTGTTTTCTGTAGTAACTATGGAAGTTTCTACTAATCCCTTTAATACATCATCGAGGGAGAAATCACTAATCCGACTTGAGACGTCGATTCAATTTTATAATAATAATACTCTCCGCTTTCCCCACTGGGAAAGAAGCGAGACTTTTTAAATAGATAGGAAAATAAAGCTGAAATTTGGCTCACTTATACCGAATACCTATAATGTAATCAAATACTTGTCAAAATTAAATTTCGTAGTTAATACTTTGATCTGGGCAACCGAACAGTCGATCTGTACTTGCGAAATGACGCTAAGTTTGTTTCAAGCTAATAAGGAAAACATGTCACATGAAGATCATTACCAATCACGATTTGATATTTAAATTTAAGATTTATACCGGCCGCGCCGATGCCAACAACAACAAAAAAATCGTGTTGCACCGACGCAACGAATCGCATAATGGCCGTATCTATCATCTCTAGCAACTGAGATCCTAAATCGAAGTTCACACAAACTGTGGTTTGTTTGAAAAGAATGTTTGTTAAGCGCTCTATTCCTAGCCTAGGTAAGAAAGTTGAAAGAACACGGTAAACGTGCTTCCTGTTTGGTGCGCAAGGTTCCACAGAACAAAAGTAAGAGAAGAATATTAACAACCTTAAATTTTAGGCGATGGATACGAAATGACAATATTATATTTTATATTTTTATGTAAGCGCCACTTATTCATATATTATTATATTATAATTATGGAGTTCGACACTGGACAGAGTTTGGGTACTACTAGTGAAACGTGGATGTTCTAAGGCTTCAGAATATCTCCGACCACCCCCTCGGGGAATACAGTCGCGAGCATATGCTATGCTTGCTATGGAGTTCGATAGGAAAATAATGTTTAAAACGTCTTCTTTTCCACTCAGGCTGCTTATGGGGACTCCCGCGATCAACCATGCTTCCAGTTTCAGATCCTCCAAGTTTGGACGAGGTTACCCCGTGGTGATGTGTTCGGGTTGAGGTGTTCGGCGTTGATGTTACACATCTGTGTCCACTGTGTATGAGCTATTCGGTGTGCGATTTTACTTTTTCAGTTGTATTTATGACTTTACTGACGTCAAACTTGCTATTGATAAAATAGTAATACGAGGATTGAATGAAGCATTTCATAGTCATACTAAGTACAAAATTTAAATTGACTTCTAATTGAATTGTACTCCAAAAAAAAAAATCGCACTCTGATAAACTAGCTATTATGTTTTGTTATCAGTCACAAACAAACAAAAGGTATAAACGAAGGCCAATATCTCCACTTTTATTATACATATTAGCCACAGCCGAACAATTGTCGGACTATAGTCAAAGCTGTCAAAACGCGTATGAAATTTTACGCTGCTCACGTTTCTTATTTATTTATATATTATTTATTTATATCTATATTTATATTTGTCTATGAAGAACGCTAGAGGCCGTCGACTCCAGGGACTTGACCACTGGGACTCACGACTCAATATCCTAAGCTCTGCGACAGTGTAGGCGGCCCAGATGACACAGAGACACAGAGCTCAGCCTTCCGTTCCAAGGAGTGACTACACACACCTGGAAAGGATTTTACTTCCAAGGAGGGACTTTACACGCCTGGAAGTGTGCACAACGAAACTCGCAAAGATTTAACTTCAGAGGAGAGAGTTTAACCACCTAGAAGTAAGTCTAACGAAGCTTGCAAAAATCTAATTTCAGAGTTTGGACTTTACCCACCTGAAAGTGTGCACAACGAAGCTCGTAAAGATATGACTTCATAGTGAGGACTTTACTCATCAGGAAGTGTGCACGACGAAGCTCGCAAAGATCTGTCTTCCGAGCAAGGACTTTACCCAACCGGACGTGTGAATGACGACGCTCGCAAAAATTTGCCCTCTAAGGAGGGACTTTACCCACCTGGAAGTATGCAAGACGATGTCTTCAGAGGAGGGATTTTATCCAGCTGGTTTGTGCACGATGAAAATCGCAAAGATCTGTCTTCCGAGACACTTTATACCCAACTGGAAGTGTGCACGACGAAGCTCTTAAATATCTGACTTTCGACAAGGAACTTTACCCAACTGGTAGTGTGCACGACGAAGCTCACAAATTATAAATATCTGACTTCTGGCAGGGAATTTTATCCAACTGGTAGTGTGCACGACGAAGTAAATATTTTACTTCCGACAATGGACTCTACCCAACTGGGAAGTGTGGACGACGGAGCTCGCAAAGATCTGACTTCCGACAAAGGGCTTTATTCACTTTACCCAACTGGAAGAGTGCAAGACGAAGATCGCAAACTTTTAACTTCCAAATAGGGACTTTACCCTCCTGGAGTTGTGCACGACCTATTGTGAGATTCCACTGCTTCGTTCTTTCGTCCGCTTTTCGTGAAGAATTCTTGTTTCAGGTCATGTTGCAGTAGACAGGCACCAAGAAATGTTCTATCAGTTTTAGAAAAATTATTTACTTTTGTAATTAAATCTCTGTCCAAGACATTTCATAGCATTTATCAATTGAAGAACACGATGATTCGTTCGATGTAGCGAAGCTTTCTGGAGAGGGTTACGCCAAATGACATGTACGCAAACTGTCTTTTGGAAAAGTCTTGGTAAATTTGCCGAAGAATCTAACGATGTGTTAGAATTGCTATAAAATTTAAATTACGTTCAATTTATACGTTCTTTGGCTTACCAATCGCTGTAGAAAATGTACGTGTCGAAGAAGGACATTTAATATTCTTGTGATTCGACACCCACCTGAATAAATCTATGTAGACACATTTTCTCAGGTTTTATAGATAATTATATGGACGGGATCGGGAGTTCCCGCCTCCTTTGATGAAAATAACACTTATATGTTGAACAAGTCGTCGTCTACTGTGGAAACGACGACGCGACGACGGTAGTATCTCGAAGAGTTAATAATATTTCAGAATTTAACCAAAACAAAGATGGCGTTTAGTAAAATATCAAGGTTCAGACCGAAAACAATATTCAAACCATTTTGGCTCCTACTGATCGATGACGGTCATTCGCTAAACATTCCAATAAGTTGGCTAGTAACATAGGTCTATCAACTCTTTGAGCCGTTAAAATATAAAGTTACCAAATGTTATAAATGTTATACAAGATAATTTAAGACCTTTCAATCAATCAATCAATCAAATATACTTCCTTTCTTATTCGGTTTTAATAATTTTGGACAAACATTTTACCGACGCCCCCCCTTTTCTTTTTTTTTTAATTGTCGATCTACTACTCGCAATATGCAACCATGAAAGATGGTTGGTAGCTATTGCGACAACCTTTCCGAAATGGAAGTACGGTTGTGAGCTTATGTACATAATTATGCATGTATGAAAATTAAATAGATTGGAAATCTTCGAAATCCCGCCGTCCCTGCTCCTGTTACAGGTCTGACATTTGAAAATCTCGTTCTAACGGGTTTTAAGACATCGGTCAAATTTGATATTGGTCAAACCGGTATTTCGTCTAAATCGAACCGCAATAATGTCAACTCATCAACGGAAAGCTTATTTATTATGTAACAGTCAGAATGGAAAAGAGAAACGTTTTATGGCATCCAACTTTTAGATTTATCATGCATGACACACTTATTAGTTACACATTAAGGCTACCCTAGCCTCAAGTCGTTATAATTTGGCCAGATGCCGCGCGGAAGAATTCCCTCGAAAATGGAGGGCCAGCGCGGTCGAGCACTCAAACGTTGTACAAATTCAAAACACAAACCTGGCCCGCGAGTTATCAAACCTCAACTCGCAAAAATCTATAGATGGCGCTGGAGCTGCGCCTGGAGCTGGGGCCGCGCGGCGGGGGGCGCGGGACACGAGGCGCGGGAGCAGGACACGAGGCACGGAGACGCGGCGCGGCAAGACGGTCGCGGCGACAACACTCGATTCGACGAAATAATGATTCTCGAGAACCATCACGAACCGAATTCACTAAACGGGCTTTAAATTTAACAAAACTACACTATACGAGTGACTTAACAAAATTATTTCACATTATTATCGTTAACGGAAATTTCGAACTTTTCAAATTATTTTCACTCGCGATGTATTGAGGCAGGACTGCACTCAATAAAATCCGGAAACACAATGAAGAAAATGGCGGCAGCGCCAAATAAGCACGCTGGCGAATGGCGGGAAAGGTGACAAGCGGAAGTTATCGTTTAGTGTTCTATTTATGAAATCTAGGAAAATTACGACGGAAGTGGCCAATAAATGGGCTTTTGAGGCAAAAATGCAGTAAAATCCAGCAAACACTCTCTCACAAACCCAGAGAGGACGAAAGGGTCACAATAATAAAATAACAATTTTAGGCCAAATTCATGACAATAAAGATGTGTTATTCGGAAAATTTAGTTAAAAGCTCACAGACGAAATAAAAATTAAAAAATGGAAGGAATTGGCAGAGCAACTTAGAGCTATGGGTATTTATAATGCGCATCTGCAATAACATGTTATTGCGAACCACAACCCAACCAATGCAACACGCATAAAATTTGTTTAACGGGTGTAAGGGCTGCATTCCTCATAGTGTTATGTTCAAGTTGATGACCAATTTTGGTTACCAAATATTCGACGGTAGTTTTGCTTACCCGAAATTTTTCATTAATAGCTAAGTCTAAACGAAAAGTTGATTCGGTTTTTAAAACGCCGTTGCCGACGCTGTTCAATTTCCACAAAATATTCATCGTTGCTGCTTTTACTGCTAGATGATAACACCATTTTTCTCTAAAAATTTCAATCAATCCTTGTTTAACCAATTTGTAAACGTTTTGACACACACCTAGGTCACCTGTCGCGATTTTTTGACAATTCTACAAATATGTCGAATTGTCATGACAATTTAGCGTTCAATAAAACAAATATGTCAAGTTTTTCACGACAAATTGTCACATGTCGCCTGTCAGGAGAAAATGTTTATTGAACAGAAATATGTCAAACTGTAGTGACAATTCGACAATTATGTCAATTTTCCACCATGACAATTATGTCAATGTCAATTTTTATTGAACAGTAAATTGTCGAATTGTCGAATTGCCGCCTGTCGCCTGTCGCCTGTCACCTGTCATTGTCGCGTTTATTGAACGGGGCCCTGGTGAAGGCGGACGACTGTTCGTTATGGCGATCCTTGGGGGAGGTCTATGTCCAGCAGTGGACGTCTATCGGCTAAGACGATGATGATGATGAAATGCAAGTCTACTATAGTAAGCGCAGCGTAGGTAGGCCCATCACACAAGTTGGACCGACGACCTGGTGAAGGCGACGGGAACCCGTTGGATGGGGGCAGCGCAGTACCGGTCGCCGTTGTTGTGGCGATCCTTGAAGGAGGCCTATGTTCAGCAGTGGACGTCTATCGGCTAAGACGATGAATAATAATTATACTAATCTTGTAATTGATCAGAGTGTTAAAAGAAAGTCAGAATCGTGGCTGAGAACCACCCACTTGCAGATTCTGCTGTGATGCAGAGGAAACGCCCATACACCTCCTCTGCGAATGCGAAGTGCTCATTCACAGCAGGAGTCGCCATCCAGGTGGTTACGTAGTAACACCTACTGACATTAGGGACCTCCCCTCCAAAAGCATAACACGGTTCATGAAGACCGTGGGCCTAGGAAATGACATTTAGGTCTAGGGTGACAGCTACAATAGATCTATTCAGGTCGCAGTAGCTATTGGTTCATTGTCCAAGCCATTACAACCAAAATAAAATAAAAAGTGGCTGAGAAACAACCGGGAGTCGCCGAGAGCAGGCAGAAACGTCAACGCAGGATAAATCTTTGACGTTTGAAAGTAGTGAGGAATAGAGAAGGGAGCGGAGCGTAGAGCTGGCGGTCTGATGGTCAACCTCCCGCAATGGAAATGTATACATTTCATTTCAGGCAAATAATAATTTGCCTCTTTATTGGATGCATGTTATCATCCTTGCGCACTGCATTGAAGTCGTGTTCCAGATAATGTTGTTTACGTAAGGTTTTCTTGTATTATTTGAAAGAATGAAGAAAGACATTGCTCAATCCCGTTTCGTCTACGAAACTGGTAAATTTGAATTTTATAAGAAATCCCACGATAGTTTTCTATCGTGGGATTTCTCGTATTTCCTTGGAAAGTAAGATATTCCTCCTATTTTGTGTATAATTTTAGCTATCATACTCTTTGTATTTGTTCTTTGATCGTACACATTCGTTAGTTCTGAAACGATTTGACACGAAGACAGTTCGTCACGTCTTTTGAGTTCATTGTATTAAATACCCATGGACCCTGTAGGAGGTCAAAAATAAGCATAGTTTTACCAATATCGTCCTGAGCGCAGAAGACGCCGATCACAACGGTTGCCAGCCCTGGCGCGGAGCTGCCGGCCGCCATGAAGGTGGCGCCAGCCACGTCCGGGGCCAGCTTGAACTCTGAAATGATCAAATATAAGTATTTTTAAGTATAATATGATAGGAGCCCAGGTCATCTTGACAGTGTGCAGAATGCCCTGTGTTCTAAGAGTAAGTAGTCCTAAAATGTTTTGCCAAAACCTTGTTATATTACTCGATCAGTTTCGATGTAACTTATGAATCATTTTGGCAGCTTTATGAATGGATCCATTGACAAGTTAGTTAAAATTGGTCGTCAAATTATAAATTTGAGTATAGGTAGTTGTGAAAAAATTTAGTAGACACTTATACCATTATATGGCGTTTATACATTTAGATCTTCTCTCCCATATTATATTGATCTTCCCTCCCATAATACACACCTTCACAGATCCTATCCAAGCTTGAGACGAAGTATTCATCGCAGACGATGGCCAGCCCGATGAACGTGAACACGCACACCAGTATGTGGATGATAAGACCGCCGTGCTTCCGCGCGGTCTGACTCATCAGCGGCTTCGGGTACTGGACCGAAATAATAATTACACACATACGTCTACTCACGACCGTAATCCCTTTCGGGGTAGTCAGAAGCATTGCTATAACTACTAACTTTCTGTTTAAGAATGTAGTTGTAGCAATGCTCACAATTAGCAAGATGGAACGTGTCAAGTGGTGAGAGTTGGCTAGCCTTTCGCCCACATAAACACGGCATAAGGAAACTTTAATTCCTTAGTCGCCTCACTTTGACTACTTATATAAGGTCTAACAAAATCAGGTGAAACTATTTTAAGGGGATGATCAGACCATCAAACTGAACAACTTTCTCTATGGAACCAATATCGAAATCAAAAATTTTTTAAATAATAATTTACACTGATCTATTAATATTTGGGTATCATCCCTGAATGGGGACCTGTGTTTTGTTTACTTCTACACTTCTACTAACCACGCGCCGCACGGCCGCACGGCACGCGGCGGCTTCCTTTGAACTCAACGCCATGTGCCACCCCCGCCGCCCTCGCTTGCGATTGCGACCTTGCTTTGACGATCAGTAGCGCTGCCGCCGCCGCGCCGAGAGATCGATTATCGATATGAAATCGTGCGCGCGCGCCTCAACCTTTTGTGTTGGGTTACGTACGTGGTATGTTATACCAGCATGGTGTATTGACAAGTGTAGTGTTCCGACCTACTTGGACGATACCTACAGGTTCAGACTTCGGTGGATTGGCAGAGGTGGGCCTGACCTGACCTTACGCCACTTGATTTCCATGTATGGGGTCGTGCAAAAACATTAGTGTACGGACAGGACGACCCATGAGCCACCCATGAGCTCAGACAACGGACAGGGAAGTGTACGCATGTGATGTTATTAAATACGTTAGAAACGTAACGTTTTAATCAAAGTGCAAAGACACATCCAAACACGTGACATAAAGTTCAGTGAAAAAGGTGTAATGTACAAAATTTTATGTAAGTACCTACCTACCTACCTACTCCTACTTACCATACCATTGGACCCATTTTTAAATACGCTTAAGTAGAATAATTGTCAAGTATTCATTTAATTTTTAAAATAGGTAGGTATTCCACTGTCTGAACCTCCACTGATGTGTGACGGGAAATGGTAATATTGGTAATTAAATTTTTAAGCAAAATGCTATCTACGTACAATATCTGCCTACTACACATCCAAAATAAAACAATGTCCAACTGTCAATCCAACTGTCAACTAGTACGCGTGTCCTGCGCGTAAGTTCACTGACCTCACATTGCCCGGCACCGCACCTGAGTGCGCTGTGCTGTGATGTGAGTGGGTCTGTGATGTGAGTGAATCTGTGATGTGAGCGAGTCAGACTCACTCTCATCACAGCAAAACAGGGCCAGATTCAGTGGTAGATACGTATTATTGTCATACTTTTATAACAGCTGATTTTTTTTCCGATTTCGATATTGGTCCCATAGAGAAAGTTGTTCAGTTTGATGGTCTGATCATCCCCTTAAAATAGTTTCAGCTGATTTTGTTAGACCTTATATAGGGACTAGTTACGCGTGTAATTCTACGAACAAACATTTCTGCCACTTTTTTCGGGGAGCGAGGTAACATAAAATCCGCAACTTTGGATTTCATTCCCATAACTTTAGATTCTAATTTTGATCTTTAAAAGTCATGAAAAGTAGTCTCGCGTAAACCCCAAACGTTCTAAGTTCGAAATTATAGGCTGTCTCGTTTAGTGATAAGGTATAAAATTGAATGTAAATGCACATGATTAATTGATCTTATACCGTGGCAGAGAGGAAATGCAACCGCAAGGCTAGTCCTTAAATAAATAGTCAAAGTCACCTCATAAGGAAAGAATTGGGGTGGTCTATTCGGTCGGAACCACACAAATAGTAATATATAATTAATAATCTCAATTTCCAAAAATTTCTTACTATTATAATAAAATGAACCTACAAAATATTAGGCTAATTTCTTCAACATTAAGATTTTCGGCCTCCGGTGCCTAATAAGGTAGGTTGCCTGTATCTCCAGCGTGTTGGCACAGATTACTTGTTAAGTACGGGGCCAAATCTTTATTTAGTTTATATTATCAATATTCATTTAGCTAACTTAAGAGAACTCGATCACCATAAGCGATATTTGAGCATAGGGTATGACGCAACGGCACCGCCCCGACGTCGCAATTCAATCGCCGTGATTTCTGAGCGTAGGCGTTGAGGGGAAAGGCGGAAAAATAGCGACGGAATCGCGGCGATATCGTTCCGTCAACGTTTACGCTCTTAATAGCTTGTGGGAAGCTTGTTGTGCCCTACAACCCAGAGAGACAACTCAGCAAACAATTTGGTCGTATTAGGTCCCCATTTATATGACTATTTTGATTTATAAAAGTTATATACTGGTGCTTTATGCGTCTTATGTTCGACTATACGACACCTATACGACCAAAATAATAGATGGGAAAATCATGAAAGAAAAAAATGCAGCTTAAACTATACCTATCTCCTTTTCGAGTCAGCATGAGTTCGTATGACAATTACTGTACCTATTTGTTAAAAAATATGGCAGAGGCCCATTGAGTCGCCTTGCTATCTGCAAGGCTATCTGCTTATAAATAAATCTGTTATCTGACAGTAAATTGCCTAGCTTGCCTCCACACCGGGCTACATGGTGGATATGGCCCGCTATCTCTCCAGGCCCGCGCCCTGCAGTGGAACGTAGTTTATAGGCTGATTATGATGTTACCTGTTCAACGGCAGGGGATATGCAGGACCTCAATGGACGCACGGTCGGTATGACGAATTCTTCGTTCTCTTCTTCCTCTTCGTCTCGAATTATCACCGTTTCTTCATTCTGGAAACATTTATTGAGTCATATTAGCTTTTATTGTAAGTCAAAGATGCTGCGTGTGTATAAATTGAGTCCTTTAATATTGCTGTCCCCCTGGGGTATGTAGCGGCCAGAAATCTGACACTCTTCTTTCTCACACGCTCACAAATCTTTTTCCATTTTTTTTCTTATTTTTTGGATCGATTGATTTGATATTTGGTCAGCAAAACACTTACAGATAAGACTTTATTTAACCTGGTTCAAACTAGTTCTTATTGATAACATTGATGGGCAGGATGAACTGAAATTGAATAAGTGAGTACTTAGGTACCTACGTCTATATTGATAATTTTCGAATATTTTTTGCTATGAAGCAACTATGAAGCCAAGCCCCGATGTACCCGCGCAGTTAACAGATTTTAATTGCGCGCGTAATTATATTATTAACCGATCAGGATGTGTCACCATGGTGGGCTCGAAATACCTAGCCGCGATTGTCCAAATGTTTTCGCGTCCTATTCGCTGCTATCCGACTTTGCACCCTATGATTACTAAATGACTTCGGGGTTTGACGGGGACTCGGGACTGCTCTGCGCACACGAAGATTGACGAAGGGAATTATTTTCCTGGTCGTACTGTACCTCATTGTATTCGGCATCCATCTGTCTCTTTTCCTCAGCCTCGTCCTCCTCATCGACGAGGCCCGTCATAGCTCTCTTCCCCCCCTCGGGCTCCTCTTCCTCCTCGGACTCACTCGCAGGTATTGGCGGTGGGCTTACTTTATCTGGAAAGTTACAAATTAGATCTCATTACAGGCCAGGCCACAAAAGATCGTAACTACCCAAAGAGCAATGTAGAGAAGCATGCTCAAAATTAGAAAAATACAAAAAATAAGAAGTGACAAAATTAGGCAGAAAACAAAGTTAACAGACGCAATCACACGAGCCCTAACATCAAAATGGCAATGGGCTGGAAACGCCTCACGCTACAAGGATAAAAGGTGGACAATAAAACAACACAATGGAAAGGTCCGGGGGGCAAAAGGAACGTTGGTAGGCCAAATAAACGGTGGGCTGATGACATCGCTAAGATACCTGGAGAAAACTGGATGAGCACGGGCTTCTTTCCATACTACTTGTCGCGGCAAGCGCGACGTCCGCTCCCTAAAAAGCGCGGGAAGATATCATTTTCTATACAGCGAAAGTGCGTTGCGAACGGGTAGACAAAATCTTACTAGAGGCACAGTATAAGAGTATCTATTACTACATACAGTACGGACACTCCCTGCCCCCTACCAACTATGAACTTCACCCCCTCTATCGCCCATCGCCCTCCAGTTACCCGGCAGTTACCAAACAAGAAGACTAAGTGCCTGTTTCACTACTTTTGGATAAGTTCTTGTTAGCTTATCCGACAGCTGCCGAGCTGTCAGAGTGAAACATGCCCTTAAGGGCATGGTTCAATTTCTTTGGTTTCGCATGTGCTTACGTCATCTTGACAATGCCAATTTTTTGTATGCAGTGTCTGGGCTGTGCTAGAGGACTGGAGTCTATTTAGGTTAGTTAATATCCGATAATTCAATATAAATGCATTTTACATTGCATTGCATTTTACATAACTGCCTCCGTGGTCTAATGGTTAAGAGCATTGGCTCTCGACACGGAGGTCGTGGGTTCGTTTCCCACGGGGGACACCTAGTGAAATGTCGTTTTGTGCGTTTTTCCTCAGTTGGTTAGGTTAGGACATTGCAGGCTGAATCGCCTGATTGCTCAGAGGCACGTCACACGTCAGAGGCTGTAAGGCGGTCTGAAAAAACTCTGACACCAGGGCTCTGCCCACACGATAACAAGATGAATGCATTTTTAAATTCGGATTGACATTGCCCAATCCCGTTTCGCCTACAAAACTGGTAAATTTGAATTTTATAAGAAATGCCACTGTAGAATAGTGATAGCAGACTGACGAATGAAATATAATATAAAGCGAGTGTGAATGGGCCAGTCAATAAAGGTCGCCCTAGACGTATGTATGTGGACCAAATTGGCAGCGTACTTAAGAAGGGTCAGATCAAATGTACCCAAAACCGACGAGCGTGTATGAAGCGACTTACGACTGTGGAAGAGGCGAAAAAGGTGTGTCAGGATCGTAGCCGATGGCGATCCGTTGTCTCTGCCTAGCCCAATGGGACACAGGCGTGAGTATATGTATGTATGTATGTATGCCACTGTAGAAAACAATAATCTCCGCTATTCCTCCTATCCTGTGCATAATAATATATTTTTAATATACTATATTTTTAATTGGTTGACTCGTGGAACGGGGTTGACTGTACGAATAAAAGTGTTAAAAAACTAAGTGTCTCGTGCATGCTATTCAACAGAATCAGGTATTGAACTGAAATATCTCTAGTTTTAAAGAAACAAATAGCATGTATTATAGGGAGATCATTATACTATTTTGAAATTTTCATTAAATAGGCAGCTTTTGAGAAAGTTGGCCACCCTGGTCTCCATACATTTTTTTTAGACCACACATGCTCGAACTTGGGTGAAAGTTACAGGAAAAGATTAATTTTGAGTTTAAGATAAATTTTTTAATAGAACGACTCAAGCAACACCAACTTTCTCATACATGACTGCTAGCACCACTCTCAAAGTATTTTATTCAATAACCAGACTGCAAAAATATCTTATTTCGTAGCCATGACGCTCAAAGGTCACAGGTCCTAAATACGAAAAAAAAATTGAAAATCCAAATATCTCGAAAACCGTGGCACTTTTAACGGACATGAAAATCCATTTTCTGAACGGGTTTGAGGTGCTGTATCAGCAGGTACAGGGTTATCCATTACTTACCGGACACCCTGTATATCATATATATAGTCATATGCTCACGAGTATATTCACCGAGGGGATACTCAGAGATATTCTGTAAACTCAGAACATCCTTTTTCACTAGTAGTACCAAATCTGTGTCCAGTGTGATGAGAAGTGAGCTCGTTGGCAGTTATAGTGAACACTGGCTACAATACATGCCTCGAAATATCGAAAATGCCAATTAGCAATTGGTTTTAAAAAAAGTGCTACGAAATATTTTGTACTACAAAAGCGTAGCTAATTGCTATGCGCGTAGTCCTGGAGTACGCTCGTAGTCTTAAGGTTTACATCTTGTATCATAATTATACAGGGTGTAAACTTTAATGCGTTAATTAGTTTTTAGGTACATACTTTAGCCTTCACTATTTTTAGAAAATCGTTGTTCCATAGAAAACGATGGCCGTATTCGATCCGAATGAGATGTTGGTCCCATAGAGAAAGTTGTTCAGTTTGATAGTCTGATCATCCTCTTAAAAACCGTCATCATTAAACAGCCTAGAGTGCTTGCTTGGGATCATTACAATGTATGTGCCTGTGAGCGTTATTTATTTATTATTATTATTTTAAGGAGTTCCCTATACACCATGGAATGGGCGGCGTTTTGAAGCCGGAAGAAGTTGATATGCCATCAATAGTAGAATTAATAATGATAATAAAATTCGACAAAACTACCTCCCTCTTGTCCCTCGTAATACAGTAACAGACACACTGACCAAGATCTGACTTTACCACAAGTCTGATTTATCCTTCACTAAAACTTGACCTACAAGACTAAGACAAAATATCTGGGGAAAAGCTCGGAGGAGAGCTGACCAGTATGGAGGCGAGGCTCACTAATGCTAGAAAACAATCTAGTGGAAGACAATACAATATAAAACAACTTCCAAGGCGGTTGGCGGGGCCTCATTTCTTACCGAACTACTAAATGCATTTAAAGAATGTGATTTCTGACATAAATAATTGGTAGAGAATTCTAAGTTAATCACTAAACAAATAGTATAATAAGTTAAGTTCTATAGGCAATAGAAATATTATGTTTGATTGACTTCATCACTTACTACGGAGAGTTGGAAGTTGAATTTACTGATAATAACTTCAAAATAATTGTCGCAAACAAGTTGATAGGCTAGGAAGTTAGGTATTACGGTTTGAATTATTATAAATCTCGAGTCTGTTGTAATCTAGGTTACTGTTAAGTGGTTTACAACGTTAGTCCTGGACACTAGATGGTAACAATTGGCCAAAATAACATCTTCATCTCAAAATAAAATCATAATTAAGTTTCGCTCATAATAGATTTAAAACCGTTCATTTAGTTATAAGTCGGTCATCCACATTCAGTTAGGTTAGGTAGGGTTATCATAACAACAATATCGTTGGCCTTTAGCCCCAGAATTGTTATAGTTTAGTTTAGGTTAGAGATTATTTTTACATCGGTGGCCGTGACCAGCACGATAAGTTAGTTTAAGTTAGCTTAGGGATCATTTTTAAAATGGTGCCGAATGACCAGCTTAAGTTAGATTAGAATATAGGCTAGGGCTATTATTTACAATGGTTATTAGCCGTAACCAGGATAAGTTAGAGTTATATAGGGGGGGTTTTTACAGCCGACACATTGAGTCGTCTTCTTTTGTCGGCGTGATAAAACAAGTCTACTAAATTGTTCTCACACTTTCGAGTTTGTCTCAATATTCTTAAATTTTTATTTATTTTACCGTGTCAATTGATTGTTCTACTGACGGCATACTAAACCTTTCTTCCGTCTTCAAAACGACCCCGTGTCCTATATTTTATTACTATACAGGCTCCTTCTTAATATGCTGACACTTTTGAGACCGAGAACCCTTTGACAGACCATCAAACTGAACAAATTTCTGTATTCCCATCGAAACAACATCGAAATCGCAAATAAAAAATCTGCTGTCACATTTGGCTCGAGTAGGTTTGCAGTTTTGTATTGAAGAGCATATTTTTTTTCCCGATTTCGATGTTGGTGCCACATAGAATGTTGTTCAGTTTGACGGTCTGATCATGTGTCAGCATATTAAGAAGGACCCTTTATACTACAGGAAGAACCAAAAGATGCTCACCTCTAAGCTCGACTCTGGCCGAGGCTGATGTCATGGCGGGTGTGACGGGCAGGTCCTCGGTGACGTCGAGCTTGGTGACATTATCGGCGGTGGACGTCGTCACCGCTTGGAACACAGAGTACGCGATGAAGAACACAGACACTGTCAGCCATCTGTGCCGCCGGGGCCGGCGCATTCTCTGCAATAGATGTAACTTTATATGAGAAACATATAATGATAATATGCTGTATACATTGTAATTTTTAATTACTAGACAAATTTAGGTGTATTCTGATAATGAAACCAAACCACTTTCCCTAAGGAACATCGAAAAACGAAACAGTTTTTGGACCTCCCGTAGAAAATCGATCATTAATTTAGTTTAATTATCTGAATACAAATTCAATAACAATTAAGGGGACACCGAGCCTATTGTGCTGCCCTCGATCGTATTTTTTTTATTTCTAAGCAATTAAACAACATTTCCAAAAAACAAGAATGTCACATTGTAGTAGGCCGCGGCCCGCTACATGATAAAATTGTGCGCTTTGTGATAGAAGCATGAAATTTTTACTATGGCTAGTAGGTACCAGACGGTTTATTTTAAGATGAGAAGGGAAGTCAGATTTGACCTCAGGGAAGTCAGATTTGACCTCTAGAGGTTAAATCATATATTGATCTGTTCTCATGTATCAAAATACATTATTTGGAGACCAAACACTACAAAAATAATTGTTTAGATTATATTAACTCCATCTACACTTAAATTGGTTTCAAATGATACCTCAACCATCAAAATCGGTTAAGTAGGTTAGTCAGGATCAGGAGGTCTGTCAAAACAATAGGAATGGTTGATTCTGCGACAAAAATCTAAAATATTCTCTACAAGTCATAAGAGCTGTATTTCCAACATTTTATGCAATAAACGACTAAATCATTGATATTTAAACATATAACGGCCAAGTGCGAGTCGGACACGTGCATGGAGGGTTCCGTACCACGATACAATACATACAAAAAATTGTTTTCCCCGGGATCCTTAGCGCAAGCCCGACACACACTTGGCCGGTTTTTATTATTTTTTCTTTTACGTTAGAGTACGCAATATAATCATACCAAGTTTTTTGGCTGACACGTGTTACCGTTTTTACGATAGAGTAAAAACAAAAAACCCTAAAAAAGTTGAAAAAACAAGTTTTTTGTATGGGGAACCCCATTAATTTTTCACTTTAAATTTTTTTAGGATTTCGTAACCAAGGGTGCCAACGGGACCTCATTATTAAGCCTACGCTGTCCGTCCATTCATCCGACTCTCCGTTCTTACGTCCGTTTGTCCGTCCGTCCTACCTTTAAACGGCTGTATCTTTTCAATTGCAAGAGCTAGGTAGTTGAAATTTTCACAGAATATACGCGTTATTAACTAATTAATAATTAATTTAACGGACATAGCTTAGGTATACGAGCTGTTTGGTAATAATCCGGCGTCAGTTGTGGTTCTCTGGATTGGCAGCTATGGCTACATGTATAAAAGAAGGTATTCAAGAAAGATATATGGAACACATTAGTCGTCGACTATGGCTAAATATAAAATATGAAGTGGAAGGATACTTATAAAATGGAAAATCTCACCGGGTTATGGGCAATGGCGTTGTCTGCGCGGTGCGGCTCAGCAGCTGCTCTCGGATGGTTTTAGATTTCCACTTCGCATTCACTTTTATATTAAATTTGTTCTTATAATTTATTTATATTTTAACTTAAATTAAACTTGGAGCTAATGGACACAGAAGCAGGAACGAGCGAGCTGTTTGGGGCTAACAAACCCGACGCGGTCAGGAAATGCGGTCACTTTTCGTTAAATTTTCACTTTAAATTCACTTCTAAATAAAACTTATGATTATAATTTATTTATCTAGTAGCTTAAATTAATCTTAGGTTAATTAACAGAGAAACTCTGCTAAAAACTTTGTTTGGGATAAACCTGGCGCGACAAATGCAGGGAGAAACGCGTTGCCTTTTGAAACAAAGCCGAAAAAAAGTCGTTAGTTTTATGGGACGGTCACAGATAGTGCGTGCGTTCCCAACTACGGTCAGTGATCGAATCAGTATAACATTACTTGAGTTATTCTTTTTTTTCGGGCATATGCCCACCACACATTTCCACCGCTGTAACTCCTGTAAGCCAGGATCAACAGCGGTGACCAATCACAACACTGGACAATGAAGTCCAGCGAGCCCGGGGGATGACTCTTATCTGTCTTGGAACCCGCAATGAATTAATCAAAGCAGATAGGAGGAGTAGGAAAACGAAATATCCGACTGCCTTCCATTGCAAACGGGAGACAGCAATAAGAAGGAAAAACATGGCTATTAGAAAGATCATTTATGGCAGTGTTGAAGACACTTCCGCAAAAGCACCAAAAATACAAAATAAAACAATAGGAACCTAACATTGTACTGAAACTATGACCTATTTTGCTTCCAGTAATAAGTATGGCAAAAACATCTGAACGCACGGAAGTTATCCCTAGTCGCAACAAGATCCATGTAGTAAGGGACACCAGAAAACGATTTTATTGAGTAAAGCATGGTCTGGCGCTCGGCGTACCAGAGCCCACACTCCCAAAGAATATGATCGGTCTGTTCGAACTCGTTACTGTCAACAGAACATTCACATAAAGGTGACGCAACCAATTTAAAATAAAATAGCTTTCCCTTAAAGTTACCACGTCCAGTAAGAAATTGGGCTACGCAGTGATCTACCTCTAGCCACACTTTGTCTAGACGATCGCGAACAGATGGAAAAAATTGGTATAGATGTCGACCCTTTGTAGACCCTTGCCGCCGTAGTTCCTAGTCTAATAAAAGTTCATCAAAGATGTTGCAATCAAAGATAAATAATTAACTAATTCTACTTCGGTCGCGAGGCTTTAAGAAGTTATGTTACTTGAGTTAGAAAGCAATAATTATAAAAAACATTAAACTGATTCTTTAGTATGATTTACCAAAACCGTATTGCTTTAACTCGTAGTTAGCACATGCAATATAGATTTAACGCCATTTTGAACGATCTGCAAATTTTAACATGGTTTTTTATTAAGTTCTATCTTCCTTATGTTCGATACTGCATTATTGAGTGTCTTCATATCCTCTGTTAGAGAATATTAGTGAGGTGAGATGGGATTAACATTTGTGGTGGAGAGATCTACTAAGATAACATGACTAGCGGTAAGACACCATTATGAGGTGATCCAATTTTGTATGTAAATTATTTTTATAGAAATAAAAAGAACTGTAAAGATATACAACAGATTTATCGTTTACGATTTCAGGTTTGCTCTAGTAGTAAAAGTTGTTCAGTTCGACGATCTGAACAACTCCTGAAAAAGAGATCCTCAATCTTAGTATGGGAAATAGGCTAACATAAAAATGTTAGCTTATAGTTGGCGTATAGTTATGGATATTTGTTTCTTAATCTCTAGATTATAGTGGTAATATTAGCTATATCTCATCTAAACGGAGTGTCGCGTAATCGCAGTTGGCGCACATCTTGTCTTGGTAGGATATGTTGGTTTTTTTTTTATTTTCCGTATTAAGAGCCTATCGAGCCTATTGTGCAGCCCTCAATCGTGTTTTATTTATTTATAAATTTTATTTATTTATAATTCTTATTTATTTATATCCACTATTTAAAATCTCAATTAATTTAGAACATTCCAAGAATACGTTATTTAAATTAAATTGGTGACGTGACGAAATGATCAGCTTTAAATTACTATCGATAAATCAACATACCCACACCAGCCTAGCTAGCATGCCACCCACGACAAAGCGTTTAAACGAGAAAAACATCATGCGCGCTCTTTCTGGCCTACGTAAAATAATAAAGATGGAGGCACATCTCGATTTTTGTCGTTTTCTCGGGGGTGGCATGGGAGGGCTACTGTAGGGGGGGGGGCTAGGCTGGATTGGATTTATCCTTCGAGGAAAACTACAGTCGGTAGTAAGGACCGCCACATACAAACGGAATAAACCTGATTCGGAATTAGATTCCGTATGGAGTATTGCCGCTTTCAGATACTTTTTCACTAGATCTAGTGATTTTTTTATGTCTTAGGTGGCATATTTTAAAGTGATTTTTGAGCGTAGGCGTTGATGGAACAATACCGTATCATGACGGTGCAGTGGCGACGTGTCGTTGCGGCATAGTTGCGAAATCGCCTACGCTCAAAAACCGCTTGTGTGATAATGGTTCATGTCATTTTGTATGCAGATTATGTCTAATGTTAAAACTATAGATAGTCTTTTGATATAGTTGCATTAATATTGGAATACAAGTTACGTTTAAATTATCATATATAGAAATTGTTTGTTTTGTTTTAATTAATGCCTAAAAATTCAATTATTGTCATTCATTTGGCGTTTCATACATTTTTATTTTGGGCATTTTTTAAACAGCACTAGTACTTTTTGTAACCATAGTTGACAACACTGAATTCTGAATCAGGATTCCGGAGCGCAATTCCGTCTGTGTGTTTCGGGCCTATGTAGTAGAGGTAAATAAATAAAACCGGTCAAGTGCGAGTTGGGTTACTCGCGCACCGAGGGTTCCGTAGCACACCACCACACTACATATAACACACAAAATTGTTTTTTTCTCCGCGACCTTTAGCGCGAGATTGACTCACACTTGGCCGGTTTTTATTATTTGTTGTTATACTGTAGAGTTTTCTCTATAATCACACCAAGTTTGACGTTTGTATGTAATTATGTATTACCTTTTTTACAATAGAGCGAGAAGAAAAAACGTTGATAAAACAAGTTTCTTGAATTAGGACCCCGTTTAATTTCTAACTTCTTTTAATTTTTATTATTTGGTAGCAAATCCGCCATAATAACGCACATTTTGTGAAAATTTCAACTGTCTAGCTATTATGGTTCAGGGGATATTACATGCTCATGGGCAGATCACAGAACTCTATCTAAAATGCTGTTCACCACCTTTATATTGCCTGTGTCGCAATAAAGTCTTTGAAGTTTGAAAGGTCCCGTTTTCACCCTTTGGGTACGGAACCCTAAAAAGGAACCTTATTGAAAAATTTGCTTTTGCCCGCGATTTCATCTTCACCGACTCCCATCTTCGTATTAGCGATATAAAATATACAGTTTTTAAGTTTAACCATAAGTTTTTAAACACAAAACGTTTCATAAAAACCGGTCCAGTATACTTTTTGCGTCATTCTCGAAATTCATATTCAGGAGAGAACTTTCTACTGTACTATTACAAGTATTAGGATTTCCGAAGGGGGGGGGGGGGGGGGACAACAAACCAATTCCTCATTCCAGCTATCCCCCCCGGAAATTAGGCCGCTCGGTGCAGTGTTAGATAGATAGATGACTCATTTATTTCACCAGAACAATACAGGATAAACAGTAAAAGATAAAGGCAGTAGGTAACATTTTAAAGTCTGCTGTAGTGTTAGGATGCAATTCCATCTACTATGTATGTTATAAAAATAGAATAGAGGATATGTCTTGTTAAAAATTGTTCCTAGCAATTAACTCTCATTACGGTCGTGCTAATGTGATAAAAAAGTCGTGACGTCATAAAGTGTCGACGGAAGTGAGCCCTCAAAAGTGAAAATGCACCGATCATAGTTTATTGCAGGCGGAGGACAGTCGCCTTTTGGTGGCTTTTTCCGATTCAGTTTGCATAGAATGTGCTGCCATCTATTCAATATTTCGCAGAACTATGAAAAAAAAGATTTTATTGTCTATGTCAATGTCAAATTGACAAAATCACAAAATGGCTTCCTATCTTGCGTAATGTACGGGTTGTTTGTAGTTTTCGTTCAATTTCGTGCCGATTTAGTGATGTTCTGGAGTTTCTGTTGTTCTCTTACCAATATTTAGATTACAGGAATAGTAAGGATACTGGAATTTCAATCGATCGGTGCGGGATTGAACGAAAACTAGCATTAAAAACAATAATATCCATTGGTATGAGTAGATATAAGTAGGTATGTATAGTATAGGTTGAATTATTGTCGATGAAACATAGATGGCGCTAGCTAGCCTTCAATTTGACATAAGGTGGATGCATAATGTTGCCACGAGTGGGTTCTCTTTTCTAATATACTTATATTACTCTTTGGTTTATTGGTTGTATGCGTACGTAGGTACCTATAGGGACCTCATATACACACACTATTCAGAACTGTTGGACCGCGGCTGGACCACAGGCTTCACACATAGCCTGACGGAAGATATTCCCTTTTCAATGGAGGAACATTCCCAGTAGCATCTTCACACTAAGAGTCTACCCATCAAACTGAACAACTTTTAACATAGGAACAGACCGATCGTAGAAAAATGACATGGAGTGCGATTTTTGAATCTCATACGTTGAACTCAACAGTTAAAAATGTATGGTGTAACGCATCTTTCTACTGCTGATTTAACTTTCAAAAATCGCACTCCTGGATGCGTAATGTATGATTTTTGAATGTCAAATGGGGCTAGCACAACAGTGGGGCTAATGTAACAGTGAGGGAAGCGTAAGAGCTGCAAATTATATGAGTTAAGTCTTTAGACAAAGGATGTTTTAAGCTTTTGTCTGATAGTAGCCTTAATAAATAAGTACAAAAAATAGACGGGGGCTGATTGGAGATTTCTTATTTTTTGTATTTGTTGCAAAGTTTCTTGCCACCCCCAATTTATCAGCCTTGATTTCTGCGCAGTCAATGTCACCGCTCATTATCCGTTGCGCGATCTGCAACCGTATATTTGCTAGGCTGTTATACTAACTCCACTGTCACACTTGCCTCGGCTGACCTTACATGATTGATATTTAAATTATATTTGTAATAATTTATTTATTATTGTTGTATTCCTATAGGTGTAAATTATGCCGCTCGTCAATCTTCGTTTGCGCAGAGCAGGCCCGAGTCTCCGACAAAACCCGAAGTCATTTAGTAATCATAGGGTGTAAAGTCGGATAGCAGCGAAAAGGGCGGGAAAACAAATAAGCCAATAGCGTAAACGGATTGAAGGTTGCACTTGCACGTCCTGATTGGTCCCTGGTGCCTGTCTAACAGGTTTTACAGCCGTTAAAGCCTTTTTCAGTCACCAGTCTCCACAAACATTATTCACTGTATGAACCTGTATAATTAGAATGTTTGCTTGTATGTTTGTGGTGATAATAAATTATTTTAATTTTTTTTTTTATAAAATATAATTTCGCGAGCTATTAAAATTTGTCCACAGCGCAGGTACACACGGAGAGTACGGCGACACATCAAGCTATAACAAACCAATGTAAGCTGACCGTGCGACGTTATACGTTTTTTGACCTACGCGTGGTTAGCTTATGTTGGTTTTGTATAGCTGGATGTGTTGCCGTGTGTACTTATAAACCTGGTACTACTGTACTTCGGTTTGTATAGTTTAGTCTTGGACACTTTTTTTCGAGAATTTCTACGTATTCTAGGTCAATGATCAAAGGGATAATAATAAAAGACTCATCACATTTTACACTTTATTCAACATCATCGTCGTTATAACTTACAGTAATTAACAATAAATTATTTTCACAATGTCGGCCCTCGCGAGCTATGTACATTGTACAGGAAACACCTAATTCTAACCGCCTTATGTACGGGAACACCGATAAACTGACCAACTGCGATACATAGAGTAATACTGAAGGAGTTAACATATTCAATGCTACAGGTTAACGAGTATAAAATTTTAACAAATATCGAATTTTTATGTTACAACATTTTAGGTAGGATGATTTCAATTACCTACCTAGTTACGAGCGAGCTACGCTCTGTCAAGCAAAATTATTTTTAGGGTGGCGATTGTCCGACACAGTACCCCATTACCTATTGTAAGAACTAAGAACACACTCCGAAATAAGCGTTTTTCTTTTCTTTTTTAAAATTTAGTTCCTAAACTCGACAGATGACATGTTTATCGCTCCATAGAGACGTTCGCGAGATCCTGTCAAAATCATGTCAAGACTGTGCCTGCCTTTTTTTATAAAGTCCAAGGGATCGAGCCCATACAACCATGACAGACGTAAACAGTTTTATATTTTCGCATAAAATTCAATTAAAATCGAAAGAAAGATTTTATTATTTTAATAATAATAATAAATCCTTTATTTCAGATATAAATCCATATTTATGTTTTATAAAACTCTTTTTTAAAGACCTTTATTCGCACAGACCGTAACGCTAACTATCGATCCCCTAGAAAACCAAAAGAAGTACGCTTATTATGTGACGTAAATTCCTTGGCTCTAGTTAAACAAGGGTACAGGATGCAACTCAACTTTTACCATTTTTGACTAGGGACACAGTTTTACGCGTGGTGCTTTTTTTCATACACCGACACGAAAACATCAGTTAGTGCCATTTTTCTTTAAGTATAGCAGCAATTACATTACCCAAAATTTAGGGCCCATTTCGGCATACATTGCTTGCTTTGATCGCTACACTTTAAAATGGAAAGAACAAATCTGACAATGTCCCGACCACGTCGCGACCAACTGCTAGTGCCACATAATTTCGGCAGGTGTTTTCCCACACTTACCTACCATTCATAACCGAAGATACAAGGACGCCTTTAGCATTCTCACAAGGATTTAAGGCAGTATGTCCATCTGTCGCATCCTTTTCACACTATTCGATTTTTCTGCGAGTTGCAATACAGCCTAGTATCCACGAGGCAACATTTGACGCGCAACAGTGACGCTCAACATGTTCGGCAACGTTGCTAAACAACGCGCGACGTTGCCGAACATGTTGTGGCAATCTAAGATGAAGTTCCGCGACGTCGAACGTTGCCCAACATGTTGAGCATCACGTGTTGCGCGTCAAATGTTGCCTAGTGGATACGAGGCTCTCGTTTCGGTTCAAAAGTAAACTCTTGTGTGAAAAGAGCTCTGAAGTAGTTAACGGTATTTTCAATGTTTGTAAGTATGGGATAATCGCACAATCATAGCCTACCCTCGGATCTGTTGACAGGAACTATACAAGGTTAATTTTATTACTCCCTGTATACAGGAGTAACAGAAATGTGTGGTTTTATTGAATGGGGTGTTCCATGCAACAACAAACACCAGTTCCGTACAAACTGCAATACCTACTCGACAAAAATGGAACAGCAGATTTCTTTTTTCCATTTCGCTGGTTTCATAGTAAACGTTTTTTTTATGGTATAAAGCACTCCTATATGATCGACCTTTCTGTTAAACATGTAACTTCAGGGTTATTTTCATAGAAAAAAAAGATAAAGTATAGGTAGGTTAGGTACCTATCTTGTATTTTTTCTATGAAAATAACTACGATATTATCACTCTACCGTTCTTCTGATACTATGGTAACTATTGAATATTCCACTTGACAGCGGCTCTGCCTCATCCAGGCTAAACCTTTTTTTTATTTCGTTTTCATTACAGATATTGAAAGGTAAAAAATAAACATTTAGGTTTAATATAGGTAACACACGAATTATACATATGAAAGAGGATTAACAGGTGAAAACATTACTTACGATATAATTAGGTACAATTATGACTAGCAGAGGTTACAGCTATATATGTGTTTAGATAATTATGCAAATGAAACAGATTTTTGTTCTAGGTACCCACCTAGTTCAAGTTTCTCGATATATTATTTCAGGTGTTAAGTAAGCAGGCACTTCACTCTCGCGAGAGGCTTATGACGCCATCACGCCACGAGAACAATGAAGGGCATCCACACGTTCTCGGCTGTTCTCGGCGTGAAGGTAGTGCCCGCATAAGAAGAAGAGTCTTTAATGTCGGCACTGCATTCTCGCCGAGAACAGCCAAGAACGAGAGTGTGATGCCCTTCATTGTTCTCGTGGTGTCATAAGCAATAGTAATTTTCCTTGAAAGTTCTCGCCGAGAAGTTCTCGCGAGAGTGAAGTGCCGTCTTAACGTTCAGTAGCGCCCGCCCTCATCACAGTATGAAAACCCGAAACGAAAAAGTACTACCTACTCCAACTTACCTTCTACAAAATCATAATGATATTTTTTTATGTTTTTTTAAAGATTTATTTTGGTACAAACGGATGAAAACTGGACCTTATTCATAAGCCTACGCCTCTTTATTATACAGGGTGTTACAAAAGTAAAAATAAACATTTAAAACGGGGGTTGTTGAGACCATCAAACTCAACAACTTTCACCAATGGGACTAACATCGAAATTGCGAAAAAAAAAATAGTTTGTCCCATACATTTAGCTCAAGTAGATTAGTTTAGTATGGAACATCGCAAACGCATCGCATCATGGTGATTATGGCAAATCTCCCCATTTTGGGGGAGGCCTATGTCCAGCAGAGAACGTCTATCGGCTGATATGATGATCCCAACCACCCTATCCATGTCATTACGATTTCACACGATTTACTTATCTTTATTTATTTTATTAGCTCTCGATAACTAAACAAAGATCGACAGAATAAGACTGAGTTAGTTTAATGAGATGTGGTAAAATATCCCCAATCCGCCCTCTGACATTATCAACAACAGTCAAAAACTAAGATAGAGGTATTAGTAGTGTTGTCGGTCGGGTGCAAGTGATACGGCTATATCACGTCTTTTATCTCGTTTGTTCGCGCGCAAATAGAAAGAGAGCGGAAGCGTGATATAGCGCTATCAGCATACTAGCCATGCTGGAAAGCAGAGGCGCGAGAGAGTTGGCACGCGTAGTTCTGCGTATGAGAACAATTTCGAATATAGATTTTCAAATTATCGGTGAAATTATTATTGGACATGATTCTATACAAACCGCATCTGGGTGATTATTGTTTGTTGATTCAGTAAATATTGAAATATTTTTTAATTTACTTCCTTTTCTAGATTCAGTTTATTCAATTTGCATCGTATGGCCACCGTGATGATAAGCAAATACCGAGTAGAATGTATAATCAACAATTGACGTAATAAAATATAATCCATCCGATTAAATGCAACCGGAAGAAATAAAACGGTCCCTAAAGGGCCCGCGTCGAAAATTTGCAACGGGTTTTCATGACATCAAAATTTTTTTTTCGCGATTTCGATGTTGGTCCAAAGGTCCCATAGTGAAAGTTGTGAAAGTAGTGATGGTCTTAACCACCCCCTTAAATGTTTATTTGTATTTTTGTAACACCTTGTACTATGCCTACGCCGCTGTCAGTCCGTTTTTCATAAATTTGTATACTTAGAATACAGACTTCTAAACATTGTTCCACTTTTAAGAAAATCGAAACAAATTTAGAAGAGGCCGATTTTTCTTTCTTCAGTACCGATTTTTTAATTAAAACTTAAAATATTGTATAAAAATATAGCGTTAAGGCTTTTGTATTAGATAAGTTAAAAGAAATTTTAAATTTAGGTTTTTGTTTATTGAGAAATCTTAAGTACCGACTTATTGTGATGAGGTACGGTACTGAACGGTAAAATAAAAGGACTCTTAAGTTTTGATGTTCTCCGATTGGAAGTTTAGAATACTGAAGTCTTTCGGACGATCAGAAATTTTTTTTTTAAATATAGTGTTGGAAAAAAAATTATCGTGACAATTAATTTAATTAAATTAAGTTTACGAAGACGATTTGGTAGTTAAAGCGGGTCGCAACTTCATTGCACGATATTTCTCAATTTCATCTAAATGGTGGGTCTATTATTTCATATCGTCGTGCAAAAGCATATAAAATGTCTATGTATCACACAATTATATATTCGATATGAGTTAAGCTCAACATGTCACATCTAGAACATGCTAATACTAAGTAAAACTATTTTTCGCCCCTCCGGACGGAAAGCGTCAACTTTCGTACCGCTGTGCTAAACGAAGTTGCCGCTTTCCACCTCCGTCGAGGTGAAAAATAGTATACTAACCTCAGGCAGTAAATAAGAAAGCCTCAGATCACATGTTTGTTGGCCGAGGCGAAGCCGAGTACATGAGATCTGAGACCTTTCTTACTTTCCTGCCCTCGGCGTGTAATCTACTATTACAACACAGGAAAAAAGCTGCAAGTTGTTTTGCTACTATTTTCTGTAAAAATAATTGTGCAAACTATGGCAGGAACTTCCTTTCGCTCTATGACCTGAACAAAAAGGAGCAACTGTTTTTTCGGGTGCGAATATTGCGAAGATATTTTTGTTAAGTTGTAGAAAGTGTAGAAAAAAAAATAGTTTCTATATTTTGGAGTGAGGGCACTGCACACATATTTTACTACTTAGTTCTAATGGTTAATTTATTCATTCAAAATGGTCCTCTACTATTTACAATAGCTTTTTATAAGTTGTTAGAAAACAGTTTAGTATTACATTTCAAGATTACCGCTGCTAAACCTCGCAAGATGATTGGGAGGTGAGGTAACGGCATGCATGAAGCGGTAGTCTTGTGTTTTTAAAGCATTTTTTTATTTAATACTTAAAGTTCCTAAATAATTGCTTCTTGGAATGTTTGTAATAACCATTCTTACATTCCATTAATACATCGTGTTTGTAACACACCGAACTATGAAATTTTATTTATTTCGTAAATATACATTTTAATTGAATTTCAACATTAAATTGACATTATTAATTGATGCGTACATTCGTAAGCAACTACTTATTATATAACGCACATAGATTTATGTATCCTAAAGGATACAAAAACCAGATACTTAATTTGAAATTAAAATAATACACATGAATTTTATTTTATGACAAAATTGCTTCATGACTAGTACACACAAATTAGCATAATCAAGGCGTTTTTACATAATTTTGGTATTAAGTATCCGAACTCATGAAAAGAAACTTCAATCGTTAATGATGGATGTTTGGAAGTTAGCTGCAATTCGCTTACACTTGTGAGATCTATTCTGTGAGATTGTTTAAAAAAATTACACATATTGGATTTACATTTACAGTGTTAAGTGTAAGTACCTATTCTATAATTTGTATAATAATTAAGCAATGTGACCAAATTGTAGCTAATTTCTGGTAATCCATTAAGAACTTTTGGATGTACGTTCCACGACCGAATAAAGCAGTAACATACCAATAGATAGATGTTCGTACAGAATAACATCAGCTATATTAAGCCATTCGTAAACTAATTTTACAAAAAACATCACGTTTCGCTACAAAGTTAATTGAAATGAAAATTAACAAAAAAATGAATTTCAGTAAAACAATCATTGTGCAATAAATTGAGATTTCTGCCCGTCTTCGTTTAATACGTGGTAAATTTTCCTAAAGAATTAACAAAAAACACTCACACTCAGTTGCAGAAACGCTCATTAAAGTTAATTCTACATAAAATCTCTTACTAGCTTTTACTTCGTCGACAAGGCAAAACGTGATATCAAGAGATTTAATTGAGGTTTAACTTTAATGAGCGTTTCTGCAACTCACTCAGTTGCTTTATTTTATTGTCGTTACAAATTTGGAAAACACGTAGTTTTCTTACACAAACATTTATTATAATAATTGACGATTAACAAAAATTGTATAACTAATATACGACAGTTCTTGAGAGTTACGCGGTTACTATGTTTAAACTATAAAGTTAAACACTGTTATGCACTTACTGGCACGCATATTATTTAACTCCAGTTTACGAAACTCTGACAAACTTTTGGAAAAATGCCAATGGGTAACTGACTATAAGTTATGAGTAGATGTAAACGATTGTATCACTAGATAATAATAATTTTGTTTGTTTTGTAGGTAGGTATTTCAATTAACGTACCGCCAATCATTTTTTATTGTTTACAATTTGATAACTTTCTTTTCCTGTATAATTTTTATGTTTTTCTTGAGAGTTCTTTTGAATTTTAGACAATATAGCTTTAAGATTCACCAAGTCATTCTAATTTAATATATTTAATTGATTATAAATCATATGCCGTCGATTATGAAACTTTGACATTAATGTATGCGTTCCGTTTTCCACAATATTATTTATCTGGTATCTGTCAAAGTTCCTTATTTTGTTGTTCTATTTATGCACTTTTTTGAAATATTATTGTACTTTATGAGGACTTCATTACTTTCAATACAATATTTTTTAAATCTATCAACAAATGGTCTAGAAAACATCTAGATAATAAAATGGGCGTCTACGCTATTAAAATTATCAGTAAAGCCCAAACTGTTAGGTACTAAACGTTTACCCTAAATCAAATTGTGCCTATTCCTTTAATATAATATCATAAATAGGTACATCGATTATCCTACAAATCATACTAACGAGTTGAATAACGATTATTTGCCGAAATAGACACATATGACATTTTATTTAGTTATTTTATAGATATTAATAGCTACATAGATCACAGTATTGGAATGGGTCTAGTAGGTATAGTAATCAAAGACTAATTATTACCTACAGATACAAAATAATATCGCCATAACGAGAGAATGGAATTTCGTCTGAATATCAAGAACCTTCTTCCATATATAATAATTCGAAGATGGGATCTTATCTATTCTGTTTAAAAATGATTTAGCGTTCGTTTTTTGCATCTGTTATTTTAAGACTTACCTACACTGGAAATCTCGGTCATGTCGGGTCGGTATTTTCATTAGTAATAAAAAGTCTTTGCTCACTAACATTAAAATTAACTACAAAAAACGAGGAATAATAAAACGAGGAGGTATCATTGTTAGGAGGTAACGAATTTTAACTGGAAAACATTTACGTTTGTCTATAAGAGTATTACAATATTAGTATTTATTCAGTATAATTAATTATGTTCAAGCTACTGTATTAATTTTTTGGAAGATCGGGGACATGGGCTATAAATTGGTTCATTCGAAACTATTTCAAAAAAAATATTTTAACCTACTAAGTTTATATTTGTTAGGACTTTTCCCGTGTCGCACGTAATATTTTTTTGGCTTACCTATATTACCGTAATTTACAAAATTTTTGATTTAATGGTTGTCATAACATTGTTTAGTAGTACAACCACCGACGCTTACCTTATTAGTTTAGTCGATAGCAGAATTCTATAGAACATGTTTTTAACACCAGTTTTCGGTGACAAATTAATCACTCGAAGAAAGTCGTAACCCGGTAAGCGTCAACATTTGGTACACTATTTTTCTACATAATACGTAGTACGCAGTATGAAACAGCTGAAACCTTTTATTTTGATCTTTAACTACTGTACTTACTACTATGTAAGTAGGTATAATTTTAAATAATTCGTAAAAACTCGATGTTTTTGTGTTGTTATTATTGTTTGTAGATATAATTATCTATGCTTTATGCGTAAGTTTAACCGGGAACATTTATTTTTGACTAGTTAAGTATAAATAGTCTTAGCTATTATTTACAGTATATCTGAAGAGTTCGTTCGAAACTGAGAATTTTGTCTCGCGGACCAGGAGTGCGATTTTTGAATCCCATACGTTGAACTCAGCAGTTGATAATGTATGGAGATACGCATCTTTCTACTGCTGATTTGACTTTCAAAAATCATATTCCAGTAGAGCGATTTTTGAAAGTCAAATAAGCAGTAGAAAGATGCATATCTCCATAGTAATTTTGATATTTTCAACTGCTGAGCTCAGAGAATGAGATTCAAAAATCGCACTCCAGGATGTCTACGCGCGTGACACGCCTTCGCTCCATAGAAAATGACCTCTTCCCGCGCTCGCTTTTCAAAAAGCGAAAACCGCGCTTGCCGCGAAATGTAGTATGGAAAAAAGCCGAGTGTCGCGCAAATAGAGAAATCATATTAGACGTGCTGCTTGCAATCGTTATAACAAGCAATTGCCTCTCTAAATGCAATATTATCGTATAGCGGCCGATTGTTCACATCTTGAAATTTGCCGGAAATATCTTGGCTAGATAGGTAGATATTCTTAATAAATTAGCCCTACAGATTGATTTCAAAATACTAACATAGGTATATTTTAATATTCATAAGATAATCATTTTGATAAACTGTTTTACGCGGTTAGTTTGTCATTGAGATATTTATTTGCAGATAGGTAGATATAGTAGATATTACTCTGTCTTTCAAAGATTAGGTAGTTTTATTTTCGACAATTTTTATAGTAGAACAATCAACTTGAATTAAAAACGTTATTTTAAATATTTACCATGTTATCAATAGATTTTTGTATTAATATTGTACCTATATTTTTATACTGACCATAGATTCGTTTTTGTTTGATGATATATTTAAAAAAAAACATGAGAATTTTTGTGCGCAAAGCCTTTTTTTTAGTATAAAACTTGCGTGCTTTATAACATTAGTTGGCCTAATATAATTTAGCAGTTAAATTTTTGTATGTCTTTGCTATGTGACTATTGGTAAAAGTGAAAATTTACAACGTTATTCCAATTCGATTTTAATTCAATTTATAGTTGTAAATGAAAGATTGGATTGCCGGCTGTTGTTTATAATTTTCTAAACATCCTATTGCGACGTTATGAAGCTTAATTTAAGTTTTCTAGAAAAAATGAAACTAGCTTTACTATTCATCGTGGGTTTTACTTTCTATCTAAAGATCATCGGGCGGTCGCCGTTTTTAAAAATACTAAATTTAAAAATTTTCATGATTTGGTCCTTTGATCACAAAAATATCTAAATAAGAATAATAGCGTTATATTGTCCCACGCGAATTGCATTGTTTTAAGTTGGTATTTAAAGAGCTACAAAAATGTTATATCGTTGTAATCTTCAAGGGCCGTATGAAAATTTCATCTAGATATTTCTATGATCGAAGTTTTCATATATTTAGCTGATCGATAAAATACAACGTTATACACTAAACTAACATCGATGTTTTTTTTTAATCATAAGACAATGGCATAGTAGAAAACTTAGCTAATAATGCATTAAATACATAAATAGTTTTCCATAAAAAGTAGATAGTTAATAAGTATAGCTAGGCCAAAATAACATTAATTAAGTATAGAGAGCTAGGATTTGCAAAAAATATCTATAACATTCTATCTACAGTAATGTATTTCGTAGATTATCTAGCAATCTACCAAAACGTTAGTATTTATGTTGTCCATCAATATTAAATATTTATAGCACAATGAGTAGGTATCTATTAGAACATCGAACAATTAAAGGTTCCATTTTAAATACTGTTGTTGAGTCTACGACGTTGCTTGGTCTGCAATAAAAATAAGTATAAATATAAGTTATAGGTCATCATAATTCTTCTTAAAAGGCTAATTTTTTTAGGCATAAGCTCAATTAGGTTCATTACTTTATTAGAATACGTAATATTTGGTAGGTATGAACACAGATAAATTACACGCATGGGTATGAACGCGTAAAATTTAATGAAATGTATACCTACTTCTGGTAGAAAGATAATGCGTGAATTATAAAATCGTACCTTAATAACTGGATCCACAATCCGGCGGGTGGAAGTTTCCGAAGATGTTCAGCTCGTACAGGCTGGCGAAGGTGATGAAGAGAAGGTACCAGATCATCAGCACCACACCGTACTTGCGGTCCAGCTTCCAGCCATTCGCGTGGGTCGCCACCACCAGGAAGATGACCGTGGAGAAGAGTGATAGGGTAGAGTAGATCAGACCTTGAGGAACAGAGTAGCATTTTCTGATTGCAGTTTGTAAAAATTATGTCATTTTTATCGCGGCCTTTACTTCCAGTATCATATTTAAACATATTTTGTCGCAGAACTTCAATTTATAAACTAAAAAAGGGGTTTTGGTAGATCACCGTTCGTGGCACATATCGAACATGGAATCAAAATGAATAAAGGGTGTTAGGGTAAACAGTTCAATTACTTTAAAGGGTGATTGTACCCATGATTCTGAACAACTTTCTCTAAGAAACCTATAGGAAATTCGCAAAAAAATTGTTTGACCTTTCCCCTGCATCTCGTATGAACTGCGCCTTCTTCCTCCTTTTAACATTACTAGTTTAAATTATGTATCGCATGCGCTTCGAAGTTATATCGCTTGGTGCGGAACGTGTTACACTTTTCACATAACCACTTTCATACTAAGCGAAGTGGTAAGACACGAAATTTGATTCCACTCCAGAAAGAATTTGGCGGTCAGGACAAAACGATCAGCCTTGAAGTTTTTGGAGACTTCGATTTCAAATGTCTTCAAAGTAAATTTGTCGCGCAAGACCTTTATTACTATTAAAATAATAAATTATATACGAGCCTTTTCAAAACACAAACCTTTGCTGATGACATTGACATGGCTGCCTGGCCGTATGATCGCGGTCTGGATGAACCACGGCAGGCCGAGGCACACCAGTATGTCAAACACGTTAGAACCCACCGCATTCGACACTGCCATGTCACCGTATCTATCAAATATTAATTAATTTATTCCGTTGATGTTATCATATTGATAAATAAATAAAAGAGAGCATGGCATGCTGAAAAGTTGGATCAAGTAGGTGCACAACGTGAATTATCGTTTTGAATTGTTAATTTTGTCTTTAATAAAATTATTATGTTCTCAATTAATTAACAAAATAATGTATGACAGGTAATCCTCAAAAAGATATCATCATGATGTCAAATAATTTGAATTGTATCTAGGCCAATATACTTATGGAAATTATGAAGTGAACAGTAAAAACAATGCTATTAAAGGTAGCCATCGTTTTCAAATCAGTCACGGAATAAAGCTGCAAGTGCACTTAATGTTTTTTTCGACAACATATCGGTTTATTTCTAATAGTTAAAAGAATCTACAGACGGCTAGGAGCATATTTTCACTAAATTTAATTTATGAAGTTAACAATAATAACAATGATATTAAAAAAGCTCTAGTGGCCTCCTGAACACCATACTGGAGAGGACTGATTGCCCGGTCGTACGGCACTGGAACCATGTGCACATGGGGTCCAGGCCTACCTTATTTAATATTAATTAACAATATGTTTTTCGCTTCTGTGTACTAATATAGTTTTTAAGAAATACTAACACAAATATGGATTTATATATGAAATAAATGATTTATTATAAATGTAGCCAGTTTTCAAATCAGTCACGGAAAAAAGCTGCAAGTGCAATTAATGCTTTATTCGGCAAAACTAATTGGTTTATTTTTAATACTTATAAGTATTCAAAAGAATCTAGAGACTGGAGCACTTTTTCATTAAATTTTAATTTATGAAGTTAGCAGTAAAAACAATGCCATGTATGTACCATTAGTTCTCAAATCAGTCTCGGAAAAAACTGTAAATGCACTTAATGCTTTTTCGACAACACTAGTTGGTTTATTTGTAAGAAATAGTTATAAAGGAATGTACAGACCGGATCACTTTTTCATAAAAATGTCATTTAACGAAGATAACTGTGAAAGCAATGCTTTTGAATGTAGTCACAGTTTTAAAATTAGTCATGGAAAAAAGCTGCAAGTGCACTTAATGCTTTTTTCGACTACTAACACTACTTGGTTTATTTGTAATAGCTATAAAAGAATGTACAGACAGGATCACTTTTTCATTTTCTTTTCATTTCATTTCAGCTAAGTAGACGACCAGTTAGCGTCCTCTAGTGTCTAGACCACTAGACTAACAAAATAACAATGCTCACCCTTCCTTGATGACGGCGAGCGAAGACAACGCATCCGGTACGGACACGCCGGCCGCCACGAAGGTCAGCCCCATCACCGTGTCCGGGATGCCCAGCGTGAAGCCTGCCAGTAGGGAATGCTTTCATTTCACAACAACCGAACTTGCTCGGCTTGAATAATATCTAATAGTGTCTAAGGCCTCGGATTTTACTTTGATCTAAGGGTGAATCGATGTTGTAAACTCACCAATAATAGTGATCATCCAGACCATGAAGTAGGAGTAGAATGATATCCAGAGCATGGAGATGATGAAGGTGATGGGGTACCAGCGGCCGCGGCAGTCCGGCATGGTGTGCCGGCAGGACCAGTGGACCGGGAACGCGACGTACCAGCACGCCAGCTGCAGGGGGTCTGCGCGAAGGAATATTCACTTTAAACATTGATGGGAAGCACATATCCAGCGGGGGATAGTTGGGATATTCAAGGGTGGATTTTTGAGATGGGGCAGTAAGGGCTGTTCCTTAAACGTTGTAGCTACATCCTTAACTTTTTAATACATTTTGACCTGCGGTTTTCTTTTTAGCGGCCAGTCTATCCATAATAAAAAGTTTTGATAGAGTCTCATTTCATAGGACGGGTATGGGATTTTTTTTTTGCTATTTCTGACCTTCTAGTACTCTAACCTCGGTTGGTCCGGTAGAGTCTGTTGGTCCCTATAAGAAACAAATTTTGTGTAAATTGAAAATTTTATTGCTGACTGTACATTTTTTTCAATATCTGTGAATGCAGGTCAAAATGTATCAAAAAGTTAAGGATAGTTTCTTAAGAACGTTTCTCGTGCGTTTCTCTGTATTTACAACAGTTAAGGCACCTACCTACCCTTACTGTCCCGTCTGAAAAATCCACCCTGTATATGAATAGTGTCAAACAAGACACCCTACTAAAGGGGCGTGGTTAAAACTGAACACTTTTCACCGAGTCAACGTTGAAAAATAAAAAATATCTGCTGTTTCATATAAACCTGCAATACATTATTATTATATCAGCCGTCGCTGTCCCATTGTTGAGCAAAGGCCGCCCTCCGTTCTCTCCATGCGTCCCATACAATACACACTCGACTCAAACGTCTGTTTTCGACGTCTCCTAAATGAAGGTTGTTCAGTTTGATGGTCTAAACCACCCCTTTAAATATAATACCTATAGGAGCTTCCGAGTAGGGAGTTTTGTTATAGAGCGTAGGTTTCACGCAAAAACTGCTTTACCGATTTTGATCAAACTTTTTCTTTTTAAATGCTTAAACGTCACCTCCAAGATAAAAAGTTCACCATTTCAACAAATGGCGCTTCAGAGTTTTTACCTTTGTGGTGACGTTATGATTGGACTTAAAAACTGGTATAAATATAATTTTATCTCGCTACGATATTTAGGAATTTTTGTATTACAAAACAAATTAAATTATACAGGGTATCATTAGCATTCTTTTAAATGAAGGGTCTACCCATCAAACTGAATATCTTTCAATATCGGAGCAAACCGATCGGAGCAAAAAAAAAGTCAGCTGTTCCATACTAAACTGCAATGCCTACTCGACTCAAATGTATGCAACAGCTGATTATTTTTTTGCTCCGATCTGTTTGCTCCCATAGTGAAAGTTGTTCAGTTTTATCGGTAGACTCTTAGTTTAAAAGGATGCTAATGATATCATTTTCACCCTGTATAAAAGGGTAATTGTTAATTTGGTCCTAGTTAAAAGTGTAACATCATGAGTGACTTACTGGCTCCGATAGGTTTTATGAGAGGGTTGATGGCTGTCTCAGGGTTGTACTCCTTCGCCTTGTAGTACGCAGGCGCGGCAGGGACCTGTTGATGATAAAACATAATGTTTTATTTAAGGCACCCATCCGTACACAACCGGGCGAAAAACCTTCCCTTTCCCTGGGGCCAGCGTCTGAAGGTACAGCTACTATACTAACTTGTATTGTAGGTGGTCCAGTCTGCTGCTGCGCTGCCTGCTCCTGCTGGGGCTGCGCGGGGGACTGCGACTGGTACTGTGGGGGCTGCTGCTGCGCGCCCCACGAGTCCTGCCCTCCCCAGCCGGGTGCTGCTGGGGCACCTGGGGCCTGCGTCTGAAAGCACAGTAATACCAGGTTTATAAGTCTTACCGATCGATGTATCTACGCAGTTGAAGAATTTTAATACCGCGCGAAATTATATTGTCCAATCAGTGCCATCTACGCGCGCCTGAAATAACTTGACGTTATTGGAAAATTGTTTTCGCGCAATTTTCAACGCCGAAGCGTCCATTAAGTCTGTTTTTCGACTTCAAGCGAGTTAGAGATAGATTTAGTAGCAACCGATTTTGCACCCTTTGACTACCGGGCATGACAGATTTTTAATTACTAAATGACTTCGGGTCTACCCTGCAAAGATTGACGAGCGGAATTATTTTCCTGGTCGTAAGTACAGTACATTATTTAGTAACTAAATAGAACTACAACGAACGCTGTCACGCTAGCAGAATACCTGGCCTATAAAATATAGGAATATAAATATAGAACAATTGACACGAAAAGAATTATTGTTTACTTAGTTAAATCGAATGAAAACTGGGCTGGAAACATTTAAAATGTCTTGCCATCGACTCCATAGAAGTAGATCAAATGGAGACGCGTTTGGCGTGGCGATGTCACAGACAGAATAGATCTTTAATTTGATTTGATAGATATCCTACCAGAAAAAACAGCTTCATTCATACGCAGCGATGTTTCTACCAATTACCAAACTGCTGCTCATTCTGCTCCGAGAATTCTTGCCTTGCCTCACCGTATGCTTAAAATTTCCTTGGTAGTTAGAGCAAAGCTTCTGAAAGTTCTGACCTTGCCAAAAGGCATAATGGTCGTAAGTCAAAAGGCATAATATACTCTGACAGCAGGTGACCAGTAATTTGCCTCTACTAACCCGAGCTCTGCCCGCGTGGTGGAGTATTTCCCGCTCCTTCATGAGACTATAGTGAAAGGACACTCACCGCTCCACCCCAGGCCTGATCAGGGTCCCAGGTCTGGTTGGGGTCCCACGCCGCAGTGGGGTCCGTGTGGTAGGCCGCATTGTCGTATGCTCCGTCTGGGTTGTACGCTGGAACCAATAACATTAAAATGAACATTAATAAATAAAACATAACATACAAATTTTCAAGGAGTCTATTGAAATTTCATAGTCGCTCTGTGGCAAGCTTGAATATTTATTCTAAGTTGGTCAAAAAAAGTACAAAACAGGAGTTATTCAGCGAGTATGGAAACTCCGACAGCATAAAAAATCTGCTGTTTCATACAAAACTGCAATCCTACTCAACCCAAATGTATGGGACAGCTGATTTTTTTTTCGCGATTTCGATGCTGGTCCCATTGAGAAAGTTGTTGTTTGATAGTCTGATCATCATCTTAAAAAATCAGCATATTAAGTTGGAACCTGTATAGAGGTACCGACTAACAAACTCGAACAGCCGAATTGGCATCACACCTGCGGCCGTAGTATGGCAACGTGATATAGCGCCTTCGCTCTCGTTGTTATATATTTGATTTATAGAGATAAGAAGGCGTGGTATAGCCTTTTCACGCGCATCATGCTACGGCCTCTGAAGTGCTTTTTTTTGAATCTCACACTTTAAAAATCATAATCGAATGATGCATAATCTTCATAGTAATTGAAATTGTCTACTGCTGATTTAAACTAATAGCACACCCGCCCTGGCTCTTTCGCACCTCGCTTTTCTAAATGTACTCACGCGCATCCTGCAGTGTCGTCTCTTTGGTCTGTCCGGCCATCTCGGTGTACTGCCCGTCAGCAGCAGCAGGAGGTATCGGTTGACCTGCACTCCTGCAAAATATTATCTCTTTAAACTTTTAATAGATATTATGGGGCTTTAACCTCTCACGTACCACAGCCCTACTCGTAGGACAGCTGAAAAATACCTCTGCATCCCGCCGACCCATTGGTACATCAGCATACTGCACAATACTGCATGCGACTTTATACTATATTTTAATAACTTAAAGTACCAATTGCAATGTATGGTAAACAGGAGTGGATGAATGATAAATCTAGCTTCCTATTGAAGTAATTTACTCGGTCATTTTTGCTCTCGTCATTCAAATACGACAGTTCAGAAGTTCTTGTGTTGGTAAGTTGGTTGGTTGGTCCTGGGATTTGACGGTTTTGAAAGGGTGGGACATTAGAAACGCGGCTTCTTAAGGCCTGCCAACATGTGGAATTATTCCGGACCGAATTACGATTTCGTTCGGAATTCTGGATGGGGAAAATCCTTACGAAACCCTAAAATATTCCGTGACCCTATTCTAGTGTGGCAGGCGTAAAATTCCTACGCGCGCTATGTTTGAGAGCACCTACAGAGCGGCCGCTTGTACGAAGCTATCGTTCTGTAGGGATATTTATTCACGTTAGTTCTAATCCAGCTTTGCTTTTGCTCAGAATCTCGTACTAATGAGTTTTAGGAACCTTCTGTATGTACACCACTGGCTCTTTGGTGATGGAATAACTAACTAACTTGTAAGTGACCAGAGCGGCCTGCTCCTCCCTGGTGGGCAGTTTGAACGGCAGCGGCAGAGTCATGGCCCAGCGCTCGAGGGTGCTGTTGAACCGCAGCGCGATGCAGTACACGCCGTACATGAACAACATGAAGAGAGCTTCAGGCCTGCGGATGGAAGATACATTAAATACAAATATTTTTCATAGTTAGTAGTTAGGTACTTTGGAGGAACGAGATGGAACGCAACTCAATAGAAAAGAGAAGACTTTCCCGCGAATTCTTGCCTACGGGGACCAGTCGTGGTCCAAAGGTTGTTAGTTGGAATTTGTATTTAAATCAAATCCTGTGAAAACTTCGTTAGCGTGATTGAGGATTACAAGTGGTTTCTCTCTTGCACTATATTTGTACGTTACGCATCGCATTTGGCATCGTGATATCAGGCCCATCGCGCGTGCTTCTGGTGATATGTTTGCATTAAATATTGTGCATCAAACAAAACATCTTTTACTATGGGACCAATCAATCAATCAATTATACTTTATTTGACACCAAAAAACATAGTATACAAAGAGCAAACAATAAGGAAATACAAAAGGCACAAAAACAGGCGGTCTTGTCGCTAAAAAGCGATTTCTTCCAGACAACCTTAGGGTAGAGGAAATGTGAGTGAAAGAAGATTGAAACCAACATTGAAATCGCGAAAAAATCTGCAGTTTTTTTATATTAACATTTTCAATGGAACAACCATATGTTTTTCCCGATTTTGATGTTGGTCCCATAGTGAATGTTGTTCAGTATGATGGTCTGAATCACCCTGTTTGATAAATTTAACGCATTTAATTTTATACCCGCATATCACAACCTGGCGGAAGATCTTCCCTTTCATATTACCTAAATCATTTTCATAATCTCACTTCTCGTCCACATCTCACAAAGGTACTTAACTTTCTAAAGGTACCTTACCAAGAAACAAAGCCATTGGCGATGGTGCACAGCATGACGAGGATGGAGATGGCATAGAAGAAGCAGTCGCGGCAGAGCGGCCACCAGTTGAGGTGGGAGACTGTGCCGGCGCACATCGCGCACACTGAGATCACGAACATTATGTTGAACACCGCCGACCCTATCACTCCCGACACACCTGCAATTACGACAACAGTTGAGTATAGACGACACATAACATAATTAAATCGCATCGTAAAGTAATTGTAACTAAGTAAGCGCAAGTCTACTCTAGTAAGCGTAACGTGCGCAGGCGGCGGGATCCCGTTGGATGAGGGCAGCGCAGGACTGTTCGTTATGGCGATCCTTGCGGGAGGTCTATGTCCAGCAGTCGACGTCTATCGGCTAAGATGATGAAAAATATTTGTACTAATCTTCTAATCTAACAACCGGGAGTCGCCGAGAGCAGACAGAAACGTCAACGCAGGATAAATCTTTCGTTTGACAAAAGTAGTGAGGAATAGAGCAGGTAGTGGAGCGTGGAGCTGACGGTCTGACGGTCAACCTCCCGCAATGGAAATGCATTATTTGCCTCTATATTGGATGCATGTCATCATCCTTGCGCACTGCATTGAAGTCGTGTTCCAGATAATGTTGTTTACATATGGTTTTCTTGTATTATTTGAAAGAATGAAGAAAGACATTGCTCAATCCCGTTTCGTCTACGAAACTGGTAAATTTGAATTTTATAAGAAATCCCACGATAGTTTTCTATCGTGGGATTTCTCGTATTTCCTTGGAAAGTAAGATATTCCTCCTATTTTGTGTATAATTTTAGCTATCATACTCTTTGTATTTGTTCTTTGATCATACACATTCGTTAGTTCTGAAACGATTTGACACGAAGACAGTTCGTCACGTCTTTTGAGTTCATTGTATTAAATACCCATGGACCCTGTAGGAGGTCAAAAATAAGCACAGTTTTACCAATATCGTCCTGAGCGCAGAAGACGCCGATCACAACGGTTGCCAGCTCTGGCGCGGAGCTGCCGGCCGCCATGAAGGTGGCGCCAGCCACGTCCGGGGCTAGCTTGAACTCTGAAATTATTAAATATATTTTTAAGTATAATATGATGGGAGCCCTGGTCATCTTGACTGTGGAATGCCCTATGAAATAGGAGTAAGTAGGCCTAAAAACTTTTGCCAAAACCTTGTTATATTACTCGATCAATTTTGACGTATCTTTAGAATGATTTTGACGGATCTAAGAATGGATACATTGATAAGTTAATCAAAATTGGTCGTTAAATAATGAATTTGAGTTTAAGTAGCTGTAAAAAATTGTGTAAGCCGCTTTGTAATTTATAAATAGTTCTAATTAATTTAAGCACTTATACCATTATATGGCGTTTATACATTTAGATCATCTCTCCCATATTATATTGATCTTCCCGGATCCCATAGTACACACCTTCACAGATCCTATCCAAGCTTGAGACGAAGTATTCATCGCAGACGATGGCCAGCCCGATGAACGTGAACAGGCACACCAGTATGTGGATGATAAGACCGCCGTGCTTCCGCGCGGTCTGACCCATCAGCGGCTTCGGGAACTGGACCGAAATAATAATTACACACATACGTCAAGTCACGACCGGAATCCCTTTCGGGGTAGTCAGAAGCATTGCTACAACTACTAACTTTCTGTTTAAGAATGTAGTTGTAGCAATGCTCACAATTAGCAAGATGGAACGTGTCAAGTGGTGAGAGTTGGATAGCCTTTCGCCCACATAAACACGGCATAAGAAAACTTTAATTCCTTAGTCGCCTCATAAGGGAAGAATTGGGGTGGTCCATTCTAAGTCGGAACCACACAGGTAAATAGTAATACACAATTAATAATCTCAATTTCCAAAAAGTTCTTACTATTATAATAGAAGGAACCTATATAATATTAGGCTAACTTCTTCAACATTAAGATTTTCGGCCTCCGGTGCCTAATAAGGTAGGTACGCCCGTATCCCCAGCGTGTTGGCACAGATTACTAGTTACGTACGGGGCCAAATCATTGGGTTTATTTAGTTTGTATTATCAATATTTATTTAGGTTACTTAAGAGAACTCGATCACCATAAGCGATATTTGAGCATAGGGTATGACGCAACGGCACCACTGCTGCGACGTTGAAACTCAATCGCCGTGATTTCTGAGCGTAGGCCTGACTTAATAAAACATAGCAAAGTAATACCACTTTTCAAAACGAGTAATAAAAGCGACCCGAGTAACTTTCGACCTGTGTCAGTTCTACCCGTTCTCAACAAAGTTTTTAAAAAAAAAAGACTATACTCAGTTAAATGCTCTCCCACTTTAACATCAAGAGGCTGCTGCATGAGCAACAGTTTGGATTCACCAAGGGTCGCTCAACAACCGACGATGGAGTTATGCTGATTCAGCATATCTTTAGCGCTTAGGAGGAGCACAAATGCAATCGGAGTCTTTTGTGACTTATCCAAAGCATTTGACTGTGTTGATCATAAAGCAATGTTGATCAAATTAAACCACTACGGTATTCAAGGCAGGGCTCTGGATCTGTTAGAATCTTACATGGAAAAGAGAATTCAAAAGGTATCAATGGAACAAATTCGTCTGGCTCACTAGTAAAAATGGGCGTTCCACAGGGATCTATACTGGGTCCATTTCTCTTTCTGGTTTATATAAACGATTTACCCTACATGGTACAGAACTTGTCGAACATAGTTTTATTTGCTGATGATTCTTCTCTTATTTTCAAAACCAGTAGAAAGGCACAAGATGTTGATGATATTAATGAGAATGTAAATGACACTCTTCGAAAAGTTCTGAATTGGTTCAGTGTTAATAATCTTGCATTAAATGCAAAGAAAACTAAATGTATTAAATTCACTTTACCAAACGTTATAAAAAATGAAAATCAAATAACTTTAGATAATGATATATTGCATTTTACTGTATTTTAGGGATAAAGATTGACTCGAAGCTGCAATGGAGTCTACATATAGAAACCCTAGCGGGTAGGCTGAGCTCGGCAGCTTATGCAGTTCGAAAAATTAGACAGCTAACTGATATAGCTACTGCAAGACTTGTATACTTCAGCTACTTCCATAGTATCATGTCTTATGGTATTTTGCTGTGGGGCCGTGCTGCAGATGTTGAGGCGATCTTTATCCTTCAAAACAGTGACGTTCATAATTAGATAATTACAATACAAGAAATAAAAATAAATTAGTATTCCCACATTTTCGACTCAGTAAGGTCAACAGATCTCTCATGGGGCACTGTGTATATGCTATTATAATAAGATACCACAGGATATTCTAAACTTTCCAGACAAAAAGTTTAAGTCCTATGTTAAACAAGTCCTCTGTAAAAAAGGCTACTATAAACTCGATGACTATTTGAATGACCAAAATGTCTGGTCTTGACAATGTTACTCTATGTAATGCAATATTGTATTTTAATTGTACTTTGTACATTTTGTTTTGTTTAAAAGATGTGTGTTGTAGAGTTTCTGGCCGCATCTTCACTCAACGGAATACCTTCCGACGCGGTGGTAGAGTCAAAAAATGACGTCAAAAAGCTATCTATGTGATATTATTTTAAATAATTTTTTTTATTTTTTTATTTTTTATCGAAATCGCGAAAAAATAATCTGATGTTCCATCATCATCATATCAGATGACAGAAGTCCACTGCTGGACATAGGCCTCCCCCAGAATGGGGAGATTTGCCATAATCGCCATGATGCGATGTTCCATACTAAACTAAAATAAATATCTAGGACATTGTCACACAAATTATCTAGACACATTTAAAGTTCCTGGACTTGTATTATGATGACTAGACAACGATATAGAATACATATATAGATACAAATATCCATGACTCGGGTACAAATATTCATATTCATCATATAAATATTTGTCCCTTACGGGATTCGAACCCGCGACCCTCGGCACAGCAGGCAGGTTCACAAACTACAGGTCTTCTTAAGCTAAATGTATGGGACAACAATTTTTTTTCGCGATTTCGATGTTGGTCCCATAGTGAAAGTTGTTCAGTTTGATGGTCTCAACAACCCCCTCAAAAATTTGAAATGTTTATTTTTACTTTTGTAACACCCTGTATATCAGTTATCTGACAGTAAATTGCCTAGCTTGCCTCCACGCCAGGCCACATGGTGGATATTGCCCGCTATCTCTCTAGGCCCGTGATGGGACGAAGTTTATAGGCTGATAATGATGTTACCTGTTCAATGGCAGGGGGTGTGCAGTTCCTCAATGGATGCACGGTTGGTATGGCGGAATCTTCGTTCTCTTCTTCCTCTTCGTCTCGAATTATCACCGTTTCTTCATTCTGGAAACATTTATTGAGTCATATTAGCTTTTATTAAAAGTGGAAGATGCTGCGCGTATATTAATTAAGTACCTTTTTCAGACAAACGTAATCAAACCAACAGATTTTTATGAAGCGCATACAATAAGTATTGCTGTTCCCCCTATCCCCAGGACTAACTAAAGTGCTAACGGCCTCTCACACGCCAGGAATCTGACACTCTTCTTTCGCCACAGAAATCTTTTTCCACTTTTGAAACAGCGCGAATAGGCCTTGTATTCTTTTAAGAATTTAGCCAGTACTTTGGTAACTTAGCTAATAATGTGTAGGCGAAGCGTTTGATTTGATATTTGGTCAGCAACTTACAGAAAGACTTTATTAAATCTGGTTCAAACTAGTACTTATTGATAACATCGGATGGGCAGGATGAACTGAAATTGAGTGAGTACTTAGGTACCTACGTCTATATTGATAATTTTAGAATATTTGTTGCTATGAAGCAACTATGGAGCCAAGCCCCGATGTACCCAAGCAGTTAACAAATTTTAATTGCGCACGTTATTAACCGATCAGGATGTGTCACCATCGCGGGCTCGAAATCCCTAGCCGCGACCGACTTTGCACCCTTTGATTACTAAATGAGTTCGGGGTTTGACGGGGACTCGAGTCTGCTTTGGAGTGCGATTTTTGAATCTCATACGTTGAACTCAGCAGTTGAAAATGTATGGAGATACGCATCTTTGTGATGCTGATTTGACTTTCAAAAATCGCACTCCTGGAGTATGGTTTTTGAAAGTCAAATCAGCAGTAGAAAGATGCATATTTCCATAGTTATTTTGACATTTTCAACTGCTGAGCTCAGCGGATGAGATTCAAAAATCGCACTCCTGCACGGCTAGCATGCCACCCACGACAAAGCGTTTAAACGAGAAAAAGGTCATGCGCGCTCTTTCTGTCATACGTAAAATAATAAGGATGGAGGCGCATCTCGATTTTTGTCGTTTTCTCGGGGGTGGCATGCGAGGCGATGGGGAGATGATATAGAAAGTACAGGAGGAAAGTTATGGCTAAGAACTGCAAGGGATAGGAAAAAATGGAAAAAGTTGGGGGAGGCCTATGCTGAAACAAACAGACAAAGATAGCCGGTGTCATAGTGAAAGTGAATAAAACAATATTAATTTATAATGCATGATCAGATCAGTGATAAATAAATATTATGTATATTAATGATAATTTAATTTCATTTGTATAATGTAATGGAATCATATTAATTTAATCTGATGTAAAATTGCATGCAAGAATAATTTCAATGTGTAAACAAATAATTAATTAATAATCTAATCTATTGTGAAATATTATTGGCACCTATTGGCTATTTACTATTTACTATTGGCTATTTTGTACAATATATTTTTAAGTGAAATGTAAACTGTCTGAATAAAGGGCTTATTCATTCATTCACTGTACCTCATTGTAGCCGGCATCCTTCTGTCTCTTTTTCTCAGCCTCGTCCTCCTCATCGACGAGGCCCTTCATAGCTTTCTTCCCCCCCTCGGGCTCCTCTTCCTCCTCGGACTCACTACCAGGTGTAGGCGGTAGGCTTACTTTATCTGGAAAGTTACAAATTAGATCTCATTACAAGCCAAGGTTCTTTCTGCAGCCGAAAATACGAATATTGTGTAATTTACAATTACAAATGAACTCAATGACAAAATCATATTACAGCACGGCTAGCATGCCACCCACGGCAAAGCGTAAACGAGAAAAACGTCATGCGCGCTCTTTCTGGAATAAGTAAAATAATAAAGATGGACGCATATCTCGTTTTCTCGGGGTTGGCATGCGAGGCCTACAAGCACAGTAAAAGAAAGAATATCTATTACTACATACAGTACGGACACTCCCTGCCTCCCACCAACTTTTTACTTCATCCCCTCTATCCCCCTCCAGTTACCCGGCAGTTACCAATGAGGCTTAAGGCCAGTTTCAGGAGTTTCAGCTTTTGGATTAGTTCTTGTTAGCTTATCCGACAGCTCATTTAACATATTTTGTATGAAGAATATGTCAAATGAGCTTTCGGATAAGCTAACAAGAACTTATTTGGAAGCGGTGAAACGTGATATTAAGTTTATGGGTGAAACATGCCCTTAAGGTTCAATTTCTTTGGTTTCGCATGTGCTGACGTCATCTTGTCTTGTCAATTTCAATTTTTTGTATGCAGTTTCCGGACTGTGTTAGAGGGCTGGAGTCTATTTAGGTTAGATTCAATATAAAATGCGTTTTTAAATTCGGATCTGAAAAGACATTCCCCAATCCCGTTTCGCCTACAAAACTGGTAAATTGGAATTTCAATTTTATAAGAAATGCCACTGTAGAAAACAATAATTTCCGATATTCCTCCTATCCTGTAGTCCTAGTATCCTGTCTATAATTTCAACTATCATATGATTTGTATTTATTTTTTGATCATACACCAGCCACTCAGCTGGGGTATATCTTGACTGGCTTTCAGCGTCATAATATATTGAATCCTTACTGTCGCGAGCAATGTGTTCCGTTTTTGCGCATGTTGCTGCGACACTGGCCCCGCCCCCTTTTCACATCTCCCTTTAGATTTTGTGATCTGTGAGTATCGCGCTGTAGTAGTGAGAGATTTCGCCCATATCAATCACTGTCTTGTTGGTCTAGCGGTCTAGGCAACCGGCTTACGATCCGGCTAGCTAAGGGGGTCAACCCGGACATTCGAACTTAGCAATTGCGTGAACGTTTTCGTTCCAATGTCAACTCTATTACAATGAAGTTCGGACCGAAACGGTCGCGATATATCGAAGATCGAAAGTTCGGGTACAAGGCTAGGTTCCATCCTCGTGTCGGCCGATCGTATTTTTTAATTTATTACATTATGTGGCGCCCCCTAGTGCTAATAAGCGGCAACGCAAGTAGGACGTCCTAAAATTCAAGGCGAGTTACCTATCTATATCCAATATACATATTATATATGACTAAACAGGTACGTATTGTAGTTTGAGTAAGTATAGGTGTGTATTATTAATATAGACACAAAAGTAAGTAGAACTAATAAAATATCGCTTAAACCTCACCGCTGCCGTCGCGAAAAGATAATAAAAATGAGAGTGATCCTCCCATCACATCACCATCTATTTTGCAGGACCGCCTCAGGGACTCTCCATACAATACTTACTAAGGATGTACGACATCGACCACTTATGTGACTGTGTGTAGGCGTACCCACATACAGTCTGATATTAGCTACAGGTTGTTACAGAAGTAAAAATAAAAATTGAAAACTTTTAAAGGGGGTGGTTTAGACCAACAAACTGAACAACTTTCACTATGGGCCCAACATCGAAATAGCAAAAAAAAAATGTTGTCTCATACATTTAGATCTAGTAGATCTGTAGTTTAGTATGGAACATCGCATCATGGCGATTACGGCAAATATCCTCATTTTGGGGGAGGCCTATGTTCAGCAGTGGACGTCTATCGGCTGATATGGTGATGATGGAATATCTGATTTTTTTTCGCGATTTCTATATTGATCCCATAGTGAAAGTTGTTCAGTTTGATGGTCTTAACCACCCCTTTAAATGATTATTTGTATTTTTTGTAACACCTTGTATATCGATTACCGTACATAAAAATAATTTTACAAGTACAAAAGAACGATGTCTTTATTCAAACGCCTGAGCCTTTTGCCCCTAAATAATATATTTATAAAATCATCCCTCTCAACACTAAGACGTTTACAGCGACTGCAGGATTAGTACCCTCCCCTCTCAACCCTCCGTACAGGAATAAAAAGGTTTAAGGAGAGGTTCGGGAGTGAATAATTGAGGGCCGTAGAGTTAGGCGGAGAAATGAACGTATATTGTGAGGTGTTTATGTAATACGTAACGGAATGGTGCAAAAAAATAGTAATTTCGCGATTTCGATGTTGGTCCCATAATGAAAGTTGTTCAGTTTGATAGTCTCAACAACCCTCTTAAAAGTTTCAAATGTTTATTTTTACTTTTGTGGTGTTACAATATATGGGTGATCTCAGCATGATCTTAAAGATTTCTTGTATTATAGTCATATGCTCACGACTACCGTTCCGCAGCTGTTCCGCAGCCGCGCCGGACTGCATTCAGTGTGACACCTCGCATATAATTCCATAGTTTACAACTACTGCCGGCCTGCAGCCGGTCTGCACCCGTTCTGCAGCTGTACTCGGTGTGGCCCAGCCTTAAGATCTATGTACACCACATGAATCAATAAATGATTATGAATGATGCTCACCTCTAAGCTCGACTCTGGCTGAGGCTGACGTCATAGCGGGCGTGACGGGCAGGTCTTCGGTGACGTCGAGCTTGGTGACATCATCGGCGGTGGACGTCGTCACCGCTTGGAACACAGAGTACGCGATGAAGAACACAGACACTGTCAGCCATCTGTGCCGCCGGGGCCGGCGCATTCTCTGCAATAGATGTAACTTTATATGAGAAACATATAATGATAATATGCTGTATACATTGTAATTTTTAATTACTAGAAAACATTTGGGTGTATTCTGATAATGAAACCAAACAACTTTCCCTAAAGCAGGCACTTCACTCTCGCGAGAACTTTCAAGGAAAATTACTACGGCTTATGACGGACGCCACGAGAACAATGAAGGGCATCTACACTCTCGTTCTCGGGTGTTCTTGGCGAGAATGTAGTGCCCGCATTAAGAACATAGGTCGAAAAACGAGAAATTTTGTTGGACCTCTAATAGAAAATCGATCGTGTTCTTTAAGGAAATATAATTTAGTTTCATTATCTGAATACAAATTCAATAACAAATTAAGCTATAGTAGAGACTAAATCGGCATCGATTACCAAAAAAAAAATCTAAAACCAGCCAAGTGCGAGAATTAAAAAAAAAAATCGTTTCCCCATCCCATGATCCTTAGCGCGAACTTGACTCACACTAGGCAGATTTTTTATTGTTGCTGGTTTTGCCCGGGCAGAAGAAAAAATCCATTAGTTTCCGAAATTTAGTTGTGGTTTCATGGTAAAAGTTGTTCGGTTTGATGGTCTAATTCACCCTCTAAAGTTTGACCATGTTTTAAACTGCTGACTGTTTCTTAAGGGGATGATCAGACCAACATACTGAACAACTTTCTCTATGCGACTGGGACCAACAACGTCGGAATAGCGAATCATCTGTTTCATAAATAACAAACCCAAATGTATGGAACAGCTGATATATTTTGCAAAATTTCGATGTTGGTCCTTTATAAAAAGTTGTTCAATTGTATAGTCTGATCATCCCAATAAAACCTGTTAGCACATGAAAAAGTACCCTGTAATTATACAGGATATAAACTGAAATTTGCTATTTATGTTCTTCAGAATATCAAACTGAACACCTTTCACTATGGGACCAACATCGAAATCCCCTGTATTCTCCTCTTTTGACTGCAGTAACTGCTTAGGTTGCTAAGCAACTTTAGATGGCCTCTAAGAACATGAAGAAACATCCCTAATATTTCATAACCTACACGACTGCACGTCGCACGTAATTTGGAAAAGTAAATATTAATAACGAGCGTTAACCCGCGACTTCGTCCGCACAAATTATATACCAGATTTTAAGTCAGATCATAAGCTATCAAACAAAAAAAGTTTCATCAAAATCGGTTCAGTAGTTTTTGCGTGATACTCGTTCAAACAAACAAACAAACAAACACACAAACAAACAGACAGACAAAAAATCCAAAAATTGGTGAAATGGAATCAGGGACACCTAAAAACCATATCGTAACTTTTTTTTTGTTAATATCTTCAATGTACAGACAAACTTCCTGTTACAGTTTTATAATAGTATAGATTTCATACAGAGTTCTTAGGATACGTCCAGTTTTCAGACTTGTAATTTTAGTTAAACTTTCTACATTGTCTTGCATTAGTTTCATTTAAGCGTTTGTGATATTAATTATTAGATATTTTACACAAGGGGTTCATCTTATCCAAGTTTTATCAATTCAGAAATTATATTCTTTGATTCAGAGCCAGCGTAAACGAAAAATTCTTCGTCTATGATTCAGAACAAATTCAGAAGCATTGTATGTTGATGACATTTTCACGTGATCGACATTAATTTTTTTTTTATTTTCCTGTCCACAGACCATGTTTGCAATTACAGTACTCTTTGCCACAGACAAAACATAATATCGACACTAAACTTCTTTACGAGCAATAAAATCGTGCGTATCCATCTTCTTCTATTCTTTATAGTTATACAGGGTGTGGAAAAAATAAAAAAATATCGGCCGTCCCATACATTTGAGTCGATTGGTACTTGTTACTGCAGTTTTGTATGAACTTTGAGACGAGTAGCGTTTAGCTATTTTAATATTGGTCCCTAATTTGGTCCTATAGTGAAAGTTGTTCATTTTGATGGTCTGAAGTAAGCCCTTAAGTATGTAATGCATTTCAGTTTACACCCTGTACCTATATTTTAAAGAGTAAAATAGCTCCAACAAAATGCAACCAGAGTGTGAGCTTTTTTAAATATCCCCCGAAAACGCTTTTCTTGACAATAGAATATACGTGTCTACATGCAGTTGACGTCATCAACCATTCGGCCAATCACAGTCGTTTACGATCACGTGACTAAAGTAGACAAAAACATTATTTTCTTTGTTGATTTTCTCTTAAAATATCGCGTATTTTTCTTAACAGAGTAAATACTGCTTGTATTGGAAGTAATAAAATTGCGTTATTGATCGAGCTTCCTGAAGATTTCAGCTGTAAAACTGTACGTTTACGAGGATATAAACAAGATATAAAATGTTAAAGCAATAAACATGGGGATGCTATTGAGTGTTGAATTAGGGCAATTAGTCTAGTCATTTCACGGTTTGTGCTGGAACTAATTAATAATTGATATTTTTTTCGGTATAGTATTTAAGAGCCAATTTGAGCTCAGAAATTTACCAAAATAAAAAAAATATCACGTCAGCAACAGTCCCAAAAATTTTAAAAATAAATTTATTGCTCAAAAATAATGTATATTGTTAAATCCAATTAAAATGAGTGAAAGCGTTCTAGGACATACAATTTTGTATTTCTATGTTGCGCAGCGAATTTATTTTTAATATGTTTTCTGATAGTCTTTTTGTCACTAAATGTGGCCGGTTACAGTTTAAAAGTCCAATTCATAATTACTCCCCACCCCTCCTAACAAAACTCTGTAAAACATGTTGACAGCATGTAAAATATAGGATCTATTGATGGCATCCGTATTGAATATGAATTTTGGAAACCAACTATTTACTCAGTTAAGAAAAATAGTGTATATTTTAAGAGAAAATCGACAAAGAAAGTAATGTTTTTGTCTACTTTAGTCACGTGATCGTAAACGACTGTGATTGGCCGAATGGTTGATGACGTCAACTGCATGTAGACAGTTGCGTGTAGAGTATTAATGTCACATGCAGGTGACGTCACCGGTATGTAGACCCGTATAATACATTTTCAAGAAAAGCTTTTTCGGGGGATATTTAAATAATATTTTTCAACACACTTATTTTATTTTATTTTATTTATTTATTTATTTGATTCACTTACAGTTATTACACTCATACAATTATTGTGATACTTAACTACGTCTTAAGCTAAATGCATAACCACTTAAAAGTGAACACAACATGCGTAATTTACAGTCACAAAAGGAAAAAAAAACAGAACGTTTCACCCAATGAAAGAGAAACATTGACCTCAGATGACAAATAACTTAGGTACTGTTTATTATTATATTTTAGAAAATTAAAAAGTAAAATACACGAAATGAGAAAGTGACATATGTCACACTTGCTCATAAAATGGCCATTATTTCACCGCAATTAGGCACATAATGACACCTATAATCAAACTGTGACTTTTTCATTACTATTATTCACAAGTGAGTTATAGGTTTTTTATAGTAGGTATCTAAACTTCTTGGTTGAGTTCTTGAGTTGCTTTGTTCTTAAAAAAGTTTCGATACAAAAAAGATCATATTCAATAGTACAAATAAATTCTCTAAATAAACTTTTTATTTACTAAATAAAATGATTTTTTATTATTATTTTCTTCACAAGTGTGTTGAAAAACGTCGTATGATACACGTGTGTATTGATGATTACCGTCCTCGGCTCTCACTTGTACCATAATGTACTATTTTGTTTTCGTTTTTTATATACATTTTCTGTAGAGTCCCTAGACATCAGTGATTAACGTAGAACAGTTTTTAAAAACCTGTCAAATGCCCTATTTCGTTTCGTTTCGTTTTTCTTTAGAATACATAAGAATTAAAACCATGTTAAAATTTACAAAAGTAATGTATGTTAATTCATAGTTTTATTTACTCGGAATTAGCTCAACATTATAAATATGTACAACCCTACTATTGAACGTAATTGTATATACCTATCTTATTTTCTTTGATGAAATGAACGAAAATACACATTGGCAAACCTGCAAAGTAAACAACACAGATGTTTTGTCTATTTTTTGGATGTCTTTTCTTGAATAAAAACGAACAAAGTACAGAAAATTTTTACTTGCTACGTAACAAAAAAAAGAGATTAGAAAATAACAATTTCGTGTTATATTTTGTAGAAGGTAGAATAATACGATACGAAATAACATTATAATTCTACTGATCTATAAAAACGTTATTGTCTACCTACCTATCTATACTTTTAGAAATACCGATACAGAGCTTAGGCAGGACCTTTTTCGGAAATAGAAAAAAATGTGAAAAATGCGGTCGTTTTTCGCCCGCGGTTTCGGTCAGAAAAAAAAGTCATATCTCGAAAACGAAAAAAGATATGGGAAAAATAAAAAAATCCCTCAGGAGTTGTAAGTACCGTTGTGATGCGGAGAAAAAAATTAATTCAGCTCTTAGATTGACACATACGAGATCTGTGAATTGTTTGTTTTCATTGTTGGTCCTATAGAGAAAGCTGTTCAGTTTTATGGTCCCATCATCTTCTTAGAAAACTGTCAGCATATTGAGTTGGACCCTGTATAAGCGAAAAATTATAAGTTCAGTAATTCTGTAAGAAACGGATTTACAGTCAATTAGAGCGATTTATCCTGCTTAGGTACCTGAATGACGTAGCATTTCCCCTCCCCCACGATCAATCACCGAGACGCGTGACGTCAGCAAAATGGCGTCGAATCCATGAATCGTACTCAAGGCGCTGACTGAAGAAATTGTAGAAAGTCAGCCAAGGCCGTCAGTAAGCTATTTGGGTAGTTGTATGTATGATTATTTGCAACAACCAAGTAGGAACATAAAGTTCGATGCGCTACATACATACAGAATAAACCTGATTCGGATTTGGTTCCGGATGGAGTGTTGCCGCTTTCAGAGACTTTTTCACTAGATCTAGTGATTTTTTGATGTCTTAGGTGGCATTTTTTAAAGATTTACAGTCGTGTCACACAACTGATTTTTGAGCGTAGGCGTTGATGGATCGATACCGTATCGTGATGGTGCAGTTGCGACATCGTTGCGGTATAGTTGCCAAATCGCCTACGCTAGAAAATAGCTTGTGTGATAATCGTTCATGCCATTTTGTATGCAGATTATGTCTAATGTTTTTTTTTTACTTTTATTTAATGGACTCTTGCTTGTGCGTTAGCACTGCATTTCCGCCAGTGTCACGTGTTTATGGGAGAATCTATCCCAATCTCAGGGATTGTTTTTGGTCAAGAACAAGAAGAGATTGAGGATTACGGAGCCTCGTGGCAGGCAAAAACGCGACGAAATCCACGCGAGACGTGTGCTCGGGTCAGAACCTGCAACGTGACTCATGTCTAATGTTACAACCATCGATAGCCTTTTGATATAGTTGCATAATATTGAAATACAATTTACAAATCATCATCGTAACGTCATGGCCTCATCACATGATAGAAATTAGAAATTATCATGTATAGAAATTGTTTGTTTCGTTTTAATAAATACTTAAAAATGCAATTGTCATTCTTTTGGCGTTTCATACATTTTTATTTTAGGCATTTTTTAAACAGCATTCCAGTATAGAAATAAACATTTTAACGGGTTCTCACCGCGTTTTGGTATATTTGAGTTCCCAAACTCAAAACTCAAACATACCAAACTCAAAACAGAGAACTCAAATATACCAAAACGCGGTAAGAACCTGTTAAAATGTTTATTTCTAGATTAAACAATAACCGCGTAACTCTAAAAAACTGTAGCACACTAGCATTTTTTGTAACCAAAGTTGACAACACTGAATCCTGAATCAGGATGCCGGATCGCAATTCCGTCTCTCAATCCTGAGGCCGCGGTTCGATTCCTGGCCTGTACCACTAAGTTCTTCGGAATTTACGTACGGTTGTATTTATCATTTACTAGCTCGGCGGTGAAGGAAAACATCGTGAGGAAACCTGAATTCCCGAGGATGAAAAGAAAGTACCATAAGTTCGGAGGTATGCGTAAAATATGGGTGAGCTTGGGGCGAACACAAAGGACCAGCGCTGGTCTCAGTGTTACAACGACCCTTGTTTGCAATTGCCCAACCACAAATAATAATACGTACCTACTTATTGAGATATATCTTAATTATTATAAAAGTTAATTTAATCAGGCGGAAATCCATAAAAGACGATTCTCCGAGGTCGCGATATAAACTTTAACATAAACGTGTGTCTTTACATTGTAGATATTTCCAAGAAAATGATCTCGATATGGTTTTTAGATATCCCTGGCTCCAAATCAACCTTTTTTAGAATTTTTACCGTGTGTTTGTTTGTTCGAGCATCACGCAAAAACTACTGTACCGATTTTGATTAAACTTTTTTGGTTTGATAGTTATTATTATTATTATATGAAGTCGCAGGTTAACTCTAGTTTAATATAAAGCCATTGAGGTATTGATGTATTACGTACTAAGATGAGATTCTTTGTACCGGCCTTATTAATGACGTCGCAGTTTCTACCCACGATTAAATTTCTTTGTTCTACCTAAGAAAATTGTAAGGTTAAATTTCTTTGTTCTACCCTCACAGGCTGAGCGCTTGTCATCTCGAACGCATTGACACCAGATGACACCATATCCGAGATGACTTGAATGGAAGGTTCTGAGTGGTTGTGATAACGTCGTTGTGTATGTACCTTAGCCCAGTCATTTTACGGAGTTTTGTTAGGAGGGGTGGGGAGTAATTAGGAATTGGACTTTTAAACTGTTACCGGCACCATTTAGTGACAAAAAGACTTACTAAAAACATATTTAAAAAAATACGCTACGCAGTATAGAAATCAAAATTGTATCTCCCGGAAGGCTTTTAAATTAATAATATTAATACCAATGCACTTGTTTTAATTAGATATAACAATATACATTATTTTTTTTGAGCAATAAAATAGACATGGACATTTTTAAATGCGGTATTCATTAGAAAATAGTAATGTATTTTTCAAAGCCTTCTAAGTAGACAAAAATATTAACACCATGTTTGAAGTATGTATAATGGTAAAGCCTAAAAAACGTGCAAAAATATTCGTTTTTTTAGAACAAGATAAATGCAAAATATAAAATTTGGGGCTGTTGCTGACGTGATATGTTTTTAATTTTGGTACATTTCTAAGCTCAAATTGGCTCTTAAATACTATACCGAAAAAAAAAATCTATTATTAATTAATCCCGGCTAAAAAAGTAAAATGACTGGGCTACCTGGAGAAATTGAACTTATAATAATAAATGTAAAATGTAATGTAATGTATGTAATTTAATTCAATTTAATATAACATAATATCTTAATTTTCTGACAAACTACCTATGTAATGCTTTGTGTATGGGAACTGGTTTCCTGAAATAAATGTTTTTTTTTTAATTTTTTTATTTTACCGACCTACTATCATGCTCTATCAAGGCACTAGCGGATAAAATGATAAGTAAATTTCCCGCAGAGAAAAGCTTCTAAGAGAGCACAAAATGAATACGTGACGCACTCGCCCATAGATTGTCCAATGGCCGAGCCGATTTGTCCACGGGTGCAGGTGAATTCGTCGGTGAAAGGTCACGCACACCGCCGCGTTTTGCTAAGGAGTTATGGATTAAAGTTATCACTCCAGAAAAAAAAAATCACAGATTTCGTGCCTCACACGAGCACATTGGAAATGAATCTACGGAATTCGAAAAAATATTGTCTCAAAAAGGATAGGTTGCAGGGCAAACCCTTAACCCGATCGTCTTTGTGGTCTTTGTTTAGGCTCAAATTGTAGACTGTGACTGTGTTGTGACTAAATTGTCCAGAAGAGTTTTACTCAAATTTTTGATATCATTGTTCGTTTCCAAAATATCGAAAATCAAAAATCCTGAAAAAATTGATTTTGTATCACTATTTCGGCCATAACTTTTTTCTTTTTTGACTTTCTCGGATAATTCTTTTTTCACCTTACAGCTCTCGTAAATACGCGTCTTTTGAGCTTTTTGAATGTCATATCTTCACAAATCTCCGAGATATAAGGGTATCGCACTTTTTCGTGAAATCGGGGCCTATAGGTACTGGAGCGAACGAAAAGACATTTCTAATGTCAAAATCAAATGTTTTCAACGTATAGACACGCCATACGACATGTAGCATGTTTACAACGTTAATTGTACCTTATTTTATTTATTCGTTCGTTTTGTCTTGTACAGTTTCATGCGATTATGTACAGAACTTTTACAGGCTTGCATTTTAATTAACTATTCATTCCTTTGTGAAGGTGAACCTATATTAAGGTCGCACAATACAGGTACCTGCCTCAATAAGCTTAGAGTTTGAGGGGATATAATCAAGGACTTTGAATGCAAGGGGCTATTCAATGTTGCAATGCGACACCCACAAAGCTGAAGCCGCAAATAGATAGTAAGTACTATAGGTATTTAGCTAGATGTGTATGGACTACGTAGGTAGACTGATTGAATGAGGGATATATCATTTAGATTACACCGAACTGAAAACCATTTTTCCAGTAGGTCTCGTTAATTGAACAGCAAAATTAATATTTTAGGAACTCCTAACAAACGATGATTTTTAAAAATAGATCTACTTCGGTCATAAATATAATTTGTGGTTAATATGATCACAAATAAAGAACAAAATAGTCTGTATTGTGCAAGTATTGTCTAAAAGGCGTATTAAAAAAATGGCGTAAGCGAAAAGGGCGAAAAGTTTTTAATCTATGGTAGGTAAAAGACGACATAGATACCTATGCCAGCTTCCTGAAGAAGACCTAGCAATTTTGTCTATGAAGACGTTACATAACTCAAAGCACAGAATAGGCTAGGACGATTTAACCACTTCTAGACTATAGGTTTGCTATAGCGGTGTTTACCCGTGGACCCGGTGGGTTGACCCATTAACGGGTCCACGGGTAATTCTTATTACCCGTGGTCCCATGGCATTAGGGATTGTTCCCTGGACTTCTGACGAATCGATAGAAAATTAATTACAACCATGAACCTACTTAAGATTAAAAACAAATCCAGGTAATCTCAAAGCAATGACTTAAACACAATACCGAAGGAACCCTAAAAAGGAGTGAGCCATAAGAGAGCACTGAAATGTAGGGACGAATAATCAGAGGATTGAAATCCGACCCCAAATAATTGACAAAGGGCTGGTCAATAATCGACAAACATATTATGCGATGAACCAAACATCCTTTTACCATCCACTATTTAAAATCTCAATTTATTTAGAACATTCCAAGAATACGTTTCGGAAATCAAATTGGTGACGAGACCAAACGATCAGCCTTAAATTACTATCGACATATCAACATACCCACGCCAGGATTGGATTTATCCTTCGAGGAAAACTACAGTCAGTAGTAAAAGTAAATGTTCGGAATGTACCATCGAATAGATATCCAACCAGAAAAGCAACTTTATACTTTTTACTTTTTTATTGTTACAGAAGTAAAAATAAAAATTGAAAACTTTTAAGGGGGTGGTTAAGACCAACAAACTGAACAACTTTCACTATGGGACCAACATGGAAATCGCGAAAAAAAAATCTTTTGTCCCATACATTTGTAGTTTAGTATGGAACATCGCAAACGCATCGCATCTTGGCGATTATGGCAAATCTCCACATTTTGGGGGAGGCCTATGTCCAGCAGTGGACGTCTATCGGCTGATATGATGATGATGATGATGGAACATCCGATGTTTTTTTCGCGATTTCGATTTTTGTCCCATAGTGAAAGTTGTTCAGTTTGATGGTCTAAACCACCCCTTAAATGTTTATTTGTATTTTGTAACATCCTATACAAGCTATCCGTTTTTCACCCAGGTGGACCCCGGGTCAGTATAAGTGCCCACAGTCTACACAGGTGAACTTGTCAGGTGGACCACGGGTAAGAAAGACCCCAACAAACGCAGCGTGCTGCAATGCTGCAATACGTGAACGTCGGCGTCGTAGTACAAGAATGAGTGTCAGTTTGGTAAAAACATCAATGTGTATGTAGGGGTGTACAGGCTGCCGCGAGCTTACATGAAGTTGTTTTTCGGTAGGATATCTATTCTGTGCCACGACCGTACATTGTACTTCTCAAGATATATCTCCTTCAATATAAGGGAGTGTAACGACGGACGGATGACCGTACAGCCCCCAGGGATAGATTGAGCTGGTTCGCACGCCCCGCTGGGTACACTGCCGACCAAGGTAAGAAAAATCTGAAATTAGATTATAGGTACACACGGCGACATATCAAGTTACGCAAAACAAACATAAGCTGGCCGGTGGCCGCACGACGTTATACATTACCTACGCGCGGCCAGCTTATTTTGGTTTTGCGTAGCTTGATATGTCGCCATGTGTACATACTACATAGTCGATAACTTGACAAAAGATTTGAAATTAGTCAAATTTTTGACTTTATTTGAAAAAATTTAAAAGAAAAATATTTGAATTTGCACATGCAGAACAGAAAATGATTACGATTGATCATATTGTGTCACGAACAGCGACAGTGTGTTGGCATGACATATTTATAGGCTTAGCTATGTTAACTATTATAGGCTTATTGTATTTTTATATGCTTAGGATTTATGGAGGTGCTACTTGGGAATGGTCCTCCATTGAAAAGGGAAGATCTTCCACCAGGCTATGTGTGAAGCCTGGGCTGCAATCGCGGTAAATATTTAGTACTTGAACCGTTATATCATATCTTTTGACACATTTGATATTGCGCTAATCGCGGTACAGCCGTTAGAGCTTGCAATAGAGTTTGCAATGTGATTAGAACTGAAATTGGATAAGAATTGAACTTCGATGTTTTAACTTAGCGCAATCGGGCACCAGGGGACCGGCCGTGGTCCAACAGTTCTTAGTTGGACCTTGTATAATATATGTATCGAATCTCTGTGATTATTCCTCTTGCGCGATGTATGTCTCGCATTCGATTGTGAATCGAACCTTATTTGTAGTAGGTTACGAGTTGCATAATACGGTGAACGTTGTCTATGGATGGAGCATATTTCCGAGAGCGACAGTATCGCCATCTGTTGGCATCTTTGCTATAACTTGTAGGTGATGATATCTGTAGCAAGTCCCCACAGATTTATTATCATCATCATCAGCCTATAAACGTCCCTCTGCAGGGCCTACCCTCACGGAGGGTGTATGGGCATTAGTCCACCACGCGTGCCCATCGTGAAAACGGGACTCTTCAAACTTCCAAGACTTTATTGCGACACAGGTAGGTGCTTAGGGTTATTGGTCCCGAATCACAAGGCAAGCCAGAAGATAGGCAGGAGTCCCAGAAAAACAAAAACCATTACAAAGCATATGCATTTTTATTGTTCATAATATTATGATACATTTCATAAATATTATAAAATGAGTATTTTATTCAGATTCAGATTTATTTATTCATAAATAATTTACATTGTGTTTGAAATATTAATATGAACTTAACCTAAAATATTACATCAGAATAACAAAACCTATTACATATATGACATAATAAAGTTTAGTATAAATTACACAACAGGTCAATATTAAATTCATAATTTACATATCGTTTAACCTATACAAAGAATGAGGAGCGACAGTGGAGGAAACGGCACGAAAGACATGCTATGTATACCTACCGATGTGGTTTTTTTACTTTTTTTTTCTCACAAAACACAGTACCTACATTACACAGACACATTTTACGTACGTTATATCGACTGCTCCCAACGGTGAAGGAAAACATCGTGAGGACTATGTCACCCATTTTTTAGGTTTACATCTGTAATTCAAAAAGGTTACACAATCTTGTAGTTGTCGTTTCCCTTTTCTCAGCAATAATCTCCAACTTAATACCGAGGTCGACATCAAAATAAACTCTTTACATTCAGTGTTTTATCCTTGTTAATCCATCGCTTTAAAATCGATTGGTATAAATCCTATAAGCTCTGTCTAAACAGTGTCCCGGATCACTTTATTTTGTCCTCCAGTGTAAACTAAATTCCGCCAATAGCGGGCTGAGTACAAACAGACCGCGATTCCGACACTCGTGATATTTGCCTGTAAGTAGTAGAGGTACCGGTCAAGTGCGAGTTAGGCTACTCGCGCACCGAGGGTTCCGTATCGCACCACCACACTACATATAACATAGAAAAAATTTTTTTTTTCTCCGCGTCCTTTAGCGCGAGATCGACTCACACTTGGCCGGTTTTTATTATTTCATGTTATACTCTAGAGTTTGCTCTATAATTACGCCAAGTGTGACGCTTTTATGTATTGCCTACCGTTTTGACAATAGAGCAAGAAGAAAAAAAACGTTGATAAAATTAGTTTCTTGTATTAGGAACCCGTTTAATTTCTATTGAAATTTTTATTATTTGTAAGCAAATCCGAAATAATAACGCATATTCTGCGAAGATTTAAACTGTCTAGCTATTATGGTTTAAAAGTCACAGCCCTAATTAGGTAGGACAGACCGACAGACAGACAATGTAGGCTTATGAATAGGGCATATTACATGCTCATGGGCAGATCACAGAGCTCAGCTCCTAAAATGCTGTTCACCACCTGTGTCGATAAAGTCTTTAAAGTTTGAAGGGTCCCGTTTTCACCCTTTGGGTACGGAACCCTAAAAATGGAACCTTATTGAAAAAATCGCTTTTGTCCGCGCTTTCATCCTCACCGACTCACATCATCGTATTAGCGAGATAAAATATACAGTTTTTAAGTAAAACCATAAGCTTTTAAACACAAAACGTTTCATTAAAATCTGTGCAGTACTTTTTGCGTCATCTCGAAATTCATATTCAGGAGAAAACATTCTATACTGTACTATTACACTACTGTACTATTATATATATTAGGATTAGGATTTAGGAGGGGGGGATAAACCAATTCCTCATTCCACGTATCCCCCCCCGGAAATTAGGCCGCACGGTGCAGGGTTAGATAGATAGATAACTCATTTATTTAACCAGAACAATACTTTCATACTTATAATTTAATTGTGATTGTACTATTTATGTAAGTTCTATTCTGCTCTTATCAAAATTTGTAAAATATCAATCTCTTTTTTTTAAATCATGTCTCGTGTTTATATTTATTCACCGTTTAGCAGTTCCAAGCGTTTATTAATAAAAACAGAGGCTACTTTGGCTTCTTTCTATCGAGAAAATGTGTACGTAGTACTTACTATCTCTATGGAAAATGTGTCTTAATCGTGTTTTGGCTCTTGTCAAAATTTCAATTATATATGTTCAATTTACACATATCCGCTAATCATACTCCTACTGTTAGTACTTCATGATATATGACGCTTTGAAGAATCCTATTTTTTCACATAGCCTCTTATAGCCTGGCGGAAGATCTTCCCTTTTCAATGGAGGAAAATTCCCCGTAGCATCTTCACGCTAAGATTCTACCCATCAAACTGAACAACTTTTAACATAGGAACAAGAGATCGTAGAAAAAAAAATTACCTGGAGTGCGATTTTTGAAACTCATTCGGTGAGCTCAGCAGTTGAAAATGTGAAATTTATGCATCTTTTTACTGCTGATTTGAGTTTCAAAAATCGCACTCCTGAAGAATGATTTCTGCAAGTCAAATCAGCAGTAGAAAAATGCATATATCCATAGTAATTTTGACATTTTAAACTACTGAGCTCACCGAATGAGTTTCAAAAATCGCACTCCTGTTCCATAGTAAACTGCAATGTCTATTGTCTACTCAACTTAACTAACATTCTGAAATAGCTGATTTAATTTTTATTCTACAAATAGTAAAAGTTGTTCAGTTTGATGGGTAGTCTCTTAGTTCAAAAGGTTGCGATGATATGATTTCGATTTCACCCTGTATGAGCATAAGTTGCAAAAACTCATTGGTACATGGCATTTCATGCGATTCGAACCCGGACCGTGATAAGTGGCCAATGCAATTACCCTCCATAACACTTCGCCGATGCTCTATCTTTATAGAGCATCAAACACATTTCTTTAAATGTGTGTTTCTTTTATTCAACTCAGCAGTTATGTAGAATCACACATCAAATTCTCATTCCACATGTCGTCTGTACAACCAAAGAAAATATTGCACATCATTAAATTTTCCATTTCACCGCGAGCTATTCGCAACAACTTCTCAAACGATAGTTAACACACTCAAATAACAAATTATCCAGGATCCCTCCCTCCCCCCGCTTTCAATATTTACTCAAACATTGTACGGGAAATGTTAGAGGATTTCAGAGCTCAAGAGTGAATGGATACGATGCACTCACACAGGCGCGGGTTTAGGCCGATCAATACAGGCAAGTATTTACTTGATGCTACTTTTAAGCATCGGTTTCGTGGATAAAGCTTAGATTACCCGGTTAATGTACTTATGAATGGCTTTGTAAATCCTTGCTAATTAAATAAAAGTGTCTGGTTTTGTTACTTTTGTTTTTACGCTTGAATGATTTTGAATGAAATCGTAGAAAGGGTAATATTTCTTATGAATTTCCTGTAAATTATAAAACGTGATATATCACGGTTCACCTTGCTACACGTGTATTGATTAAAAGCCGATTGATTTTCGTATTCTAACTCAAAGTTATAATTGGTACGGTCTTAGAAATGTATTATTATTTAAAAGTAAAGTATACAAGGGGAAAAATTAAAATAGGATAGAATACATGATAGATAATTTCTAAAATATACGATTTTGAAAATGTGACAAAGACATTTAGCATAATTTATATATTTACATGCTTTTATTTAACTTGCCTTAATCAATGACAGTTTTGTTTCTTTAACCAAACTAGAAAGAAACATGGTTATTATAAATACTAATACCTACCTACCCTACCTACCTAAAAAACTTGGACAAATAAACTGAAAAGCAATAAAATTTTTACTATAGGTAATTAGACAATAAATTCCTACTCCCATCTTCTTTGATTTATAGATTAGATTCAACCCCCAATTGTAGACCCTGGTTTACAAGAGTTACCAACAGAGCGGTGGAAATTTGTGGCGGCCCTAGGCCCGTTAAAAAAAGACTATTCTACATTTTGAAGAAGCAAGTAAGTTGCAATTTTACTGTACTGATAGATGCGTTATTGAAAGAATAGATGACAAGCGTTAGGTCAACCACGTCAGAGGCCGTAAGGCGGTCTGAATAAACTCTGACACCAGGGCTCTGCCCACACGATAAGAAGAAGAAGCGTTAGGTATATCTACGAAAGATGTTTTTAAGTGCATTTATGTTTATCCACGCATCGTATAGTTTCTCGTACCATGAAACTCGTGACGAGAGAGTGCGTGTGTAGCGCACGATATGTAATTAATATGCTGTACATCGTACACAACAATTAATGATGCAATTTGTCTGTTAATTGATCGAACTAAAGGTTAAATAGTTCAAGGTTAATTGATGTCATACAAAATATAGAACCCAAATCGCTTAGGTATACATGATTAATGAAACATTAGAAGTTCTAAATTTTCTTGTAGTGTTGATGTTTTTCAGATTCTAGATTTTACCAAAGAATCAGGGCTACAATCGCGGTAAATATTTGGTGATTGAACCGTTATGGGACTACGTACGAACCATAACTTTTAACACATTCGGTATTGCCCTAATCGTGGTACAGCCGTTAGAGCCGTTTTGACAGATCGCTCAGACGTTATTGGCTGTCGGTTACATAGAGTTTAGCGCGATGCGGAATTCAGCACAGTTGAATAGTAATTGGATTGCAATGTGATTAGAACTGATATTGGACAAGAATAGAACTTCGATGTTTTAACTTAGCGCAATCGGGCACCTGGTCACATTATCTGTACTGGCGGCGCTCTGTTACAGTATGAAACCGTGTGTACCAAACATAGAGAAACACGTAAGGAGTAGGTATTGTTTATTTCTCTATAGAACATTTTTCTGCCATTTTTTGTGGGGGGGGGGGGGGGACCGTTGCTATGACAATAACAGTAAAATACATGGAATTAAGTAGCCCATCGGGGCTAGGTCGGGGCCGTCGCGGGGGTGAGACTTTGACAGAGGGGAAAGTATGGGAAATTATGTGTAAGGCCACTCCTCTCGGGGTACGAGTTACCTGTTTCTCTATAGTACCAAATCAAGACTCGTATCGGCAATTTGTCATTGGCCATTGTATAAGCCCTCTCAATCTGCGGAATTATATTAAATCTTAGAATGAAGTGAATTGACAGCAAACTGAGCTGTAGGTACGCGGAGCGCATAACCAATAGGTCTGGAGAAGACAAACGGTTTTTGCTTGATAGGTACAACTTAAACACAAAGATCAAAGTTCAAACAAGTTTCACGCAAAGAACATTTCTATTTTGTGTCTTTTGTGTTACCTATATGTTTTGTTCGCTCTCTGGTAAGTGGTTTTTCTTCTGACTTCCTACCTGCATTATTTATTGGTGATTCATAGTACTAAGCATAACGTTATACCTATAGCTAGCATAATAGAGTGACTTACGCTTATTTTCCAGCTGAGAAAAAGTATATGTGATAAAAGTATATGAGCCTCATGCTTCTACCGTATAAAACAAAAGGGGCCAACTTTCTTAGGTTGGTGTGCGTGAGGCGCCATACAAATTATGTATGTGTGCGTGTATATGGATAGGGTTTAGAGGCCAATACTGGTTACAATTTTTTTCTACGCTATTGTAGCTTCGACTGTCAATCTTGACATATAACTTATCCAAGTTTTCCAGGTAAAATTTTTTTAAATTGTTTATTAAAGTTTCTGCTTTAAAACAGTCCCATAAAGTCGTAGAATTTTACATGTTTAATGCTTCAACTTTTTAACTCTAATATGTGTTATTCATTAAACCAGGCCCTGGGAAAGAGACCATGCGTATAGATCATAAACTTAATATACTACGAAAGTAATATTAAGTTTATGGTACAGATTTTTAATGTAGTTTGTCAAAAAATATAATGCAGTGACGACCTCAAACTGGAATGAAGATATACCTACACCGAGATTTAGATATAAAATATAAATAAAATAAACATTTTCCAAAAGTGTTTAGTGACAAATCAGGAAACGATATAAAACCTGTAAACTGTCAAGTCACATAAAAGTACTTTATATTTATTTTTTATTTTTTTATTTTATATTCGGAAGATTTACAGAATTAAAATTTTGTTAGTATTCTTATATAAATCTAGACGCCAATTAAAAATCTTCACATTTAAAAAAAAAATGAAAAAACTATTATTAAAATTACATTATACCTGCCACACGTCTCATTTGTGTTACATGATAGATTGGAAAATAACAATAACGAATATTCAGATCAAAAACGAAACAACATAAAATAAATATAACGAAACAAAATAATAATACCCACAATTTACGAAACCTTCAAAATGGCTGAAATAAATTGAAATTTCTAGCAAAACAATTAATATTTTAACAAAATTTACAACAATCCTACACAGAAATGCTATTATAAATGTATTATAATCATTACTTTTTATAGTTTTCAAACAATACTTGCTGATCGACAATAATTTTCTAAACAAACTACTTGTTGAGTAAATAGCTTTATTTTTTTGTGCTGTTAATGGTATAGATAGATATAATAATAGATTAATACCTATGCCGGCTTCCTGATATGAATAAAACAGGCATAGACTACTGTAACAAGTCTATTAAATAGGTACCAGAAAGCTAAAAATGTTTTGCGAAAATATCTGTCGAAAATTGAAATTCAGCTGTCAATATTGAACGAAACTTGTCAAATTTAATGAAGCTGTTTCAATGAGTTTCCGGGCTGATGAATAAAATGAGAACGGGAAGGCAAAATGAATTCATAATAATGGCAAATGAAGTCCAGCCAAGCTCGTATTGTAGGTAGGTATTACACGAATTTGAACCTTTCTCACAGAATAGGTAATAGTATATAGTTCTCCTTTATGTAAGAGCATGAATGTAGCAATAAAGTCAAAGCCGATAATCGGGGAAAATTCGTACCTATAGGTCTAACATTTAAATATGGACGAGTTACGCATGTAATTCTACTAGCAAACTTTTCTGCCACTTTTTGCGGGGGACGAGGTGGCATGAAATAACTTTGGATTTTATTCTGTTACTTTAGAGCCTAATTTAGAATGTTAAAAATCATGACAAATAGTCTCGTGTGAACCCCGAACAAGACTAGTTGTTCCGCAATTATAGGCTTTCTCGTTTAGTGATAAGGTATAAAATTGTATGCATTGTACATGATCATCTGATCTAATACCTTGGCAGAGGGGAATGCTAACGTAAGGCAGGGCCCTATTTAAATGGTCTAAGCTATAGGTACAGCCCTATTTTTTAATTCCCAACACAATTTTAAGTAAACAACTTACCTTCGAAAAACAAGAATTTTTTTGTGGTTTTCTAAGGAAGCTCCAAAAAAATTCTTGCTTTTGGACCCATCCATGTTCCTTAGGGAAAGTTGTTTAGTTTCATTGTCCGAATATACCCTTAGCATTTTGTTGGTCATTAAAAAATTTGGGAAGAAGTTCGTTACGAAAAAACATTCATGACAGAATTTCACACAGATAGAGTTCAAGTAGGGGGTAATAGAGTGTGATCTGGGCAGAGTTTGGGCACTTTTACAGTAACGTGGATATTCCACATTTGTAGCAATGGGCGGGGCACATTGCTCGCAGAACCGATGGCCGATGTGACCGAAGAGTAATTCGAGTTTTGAAAGCGTACCAAAAACGCAGCGTAGGTAGGCATTGAGACCACAAGGTGGGCCCACGAACTGGCGAAGAAAGCGGGAACCCGTTGGATGGGGGCAGCGCAGGACCGGTCGTTATGGCGATCTTTGGAGAAAGCCTATGTCCAGCAGTGGACGTTCATCTGCTTAGATGATGATATAGTTAAATGTTTTTCGTTTGCCGCACGTCGCACCATACCTTATAGCTAAATAAGCACAAAAAGAAATCGTTTAAATAGATCGAGATGATTTTAAGAAGGTTAAAATATCGCAGACGTTGTTATTACTAAGCTGCCCCCCGGGGTAAGCGGGGGGGCGGACCGTGACGTGGGCCAAAGTTAAACCGATTATAGCCGAAACGTTTCACTTGCCTTCTGGGAATTGTTCTCGTTTAGTCTTTTAATTTTGTTGAATCACAATTATTATTACGTTTGTTTACGATTTCGGAGTGGGTCGGGAGAAGGTGAATTTTTTTTAGAGCTTTAAATTATATCTTCATCTCGATGAAAAAATATGGGCCATTGTATTCTACACTGTTCAACACAAAATTTATTGTAACCTCAAGTAAAGAACTGTTCTAGACATTAAGTCTCGGTAATATGGACTAAAGGAAATGGTTCTTTATTCAGTCCCTCGTTCCCTTAAATTTTAACATTTTACACATTTTCTGCACTTTAAAATAATTTCAAAATAGCCATCGTTGTATTTTAAAAACAGACAATGCTGTTTATCAGTGCACGCATCACTCAAAAACTACCTCACCGATTAAAATGGGGTTATCATAAAAGCATAGGGTTTACTTTCAATTAACATTTAATAAAGACTGAATAATTCAAAAGTAATGAGTTGGTATGAAGTCGCCACGTGCCTAATAATGATCAGTACCTACAAAGTTCGCAATAATTGAGCTAGACTTTGCAAAAACTGCCTAATTAGAAAAGAAATACCTAAAATTGCGTAGTACAAAACTAGCATAGTAAAAATTTACGAAGGATAAGCTACCCAACGATATAGCATCATTGAAACTGGTTACTAAAATTGTAATTAAAACTTCAGCGATAGATCTATAAGGGTTACAGTCCCAGCGTTAGTCGTACGGTGATGAACACAAGTGCCGCTCCACAAATACGGACGTCCGCTCCCGGAGCCCCCGGCCTCGGGGCGGAAGTGACGCTTTACTTTGTGGTGCACTGTACCGCACGTCGTCGGGCTTAGTTTGTGGGCTTTAGTAGTGGAATTTAATACTTTATTGTTAGGGATTGTTGAAGTATCACGTTCGGGTTTATTAGTTGGTTTATTTAGTATAAGTCTTTTCATGTTCATAGATAAGTACCTACTGACGTTATATTCCCCGAGAACGTAAAGAGTATTCAATTTATCTACAGGGTGTAAGTGACAGCCTAGCAAATACTAAAACGGTGAACTGAACAACTTTCGCTATGGAGTTACCTCAGAAAACGGGAAAAAAATCAGCTGTCCCATACATTTTAGACGGGTAGGTACAGCAGTATATTTCACCAAAAGTGACCAAACTGTGTATGTGTATTGGCCACCCTGAAAGGGTGGTGAGTTCATTTAAGTTTATAAGTCTTTGAAGTAGAGATTTCAGTAAAATGGTGTATGCAGGGTAAATGTTGTATCACTGCGGATTACTTCAGCATGTATTCTACTCATCAAACTGAACAACTATCACTATGGTGTCAACTTCAAAATAGCGAAAAAAAAATCAGCTGTCCCATACAAAACTGCAGAAACTATTCGACTCGAATGTATTGTATTGTTTTTGTATATGTATTGTTCGCCGCCAGCTACCTGAGTCGTACATCGCGGACGCCTGGAGCAGCCGCGGAGCTGGCTGCCGTTAGGAAGCGGGACACGTACTCGGCCCTGGTGGCCGATTATCTTTTTGTACCTGTCGCCGTTGAGACCACGGGGGTTTGGGCTGCCGAGGCTAAGACCTTCGTTGCGGAGGTTGGCCGTCGACTGAGGGAGCGAAATTGTGACCCCCGTTCCGGGTCGTTCCTGGTGCAAAGGCTAGCCATGGCAATTCAACGTGGCAACGCTGCTAGCATAATGGGCTCCTTTGCGCCGGGATCGTCCAGGGGCGGGTTATTTGACTGAGCTTGTATTTCATTGCTTTGACGAAGCATGTTGCTGATTTATGACTGTTTTTGTTTTTGACGACGCATGTGCTGACCGATTTACTGTTTTATTTATTTGTAAATTAATTGAATTCTATTTATTAAATATATATATAATTTACCCTGTATAAACGATAATTAGAAAATGGTAATGCAAAGATATATTTTTTATCGATGTCACAGAGTAGTATACGACCAGTACCACGACCAGTACCATGACCAGTGAGTGTTGCCAGTGATAACATATGGAACAGAGACGTGGTCGCTCACTCAAGGCCTTATAAAAAGGCTGAAAGTCACCCAAAGGTTAATGGAGAGGGCTATGCTTGCAGTTTCACTGCGAGATCGAATCAGAAATGATGAGATCTGCAGAAGAACCAGAGTAGCTAACATAGCTCAAAGAATTGCTAAAGTAAAGAGGCAGTGGGCGGGGCACATTGCTCGCAGAACCGATTAGCTCAATCATTTTACGGTTTGAGCCGGGACTAAATAAATAATTTACATTTTTTTTTCGGTATGATATTGAAGAGCCAATTTGAGCCTAATCACGTCAGCAACAGTTTTATTGTTCAAAAATAGTTTATATTGTTCAACCTAGTCAAATGAGTGCATCTTCTGGGACACACAATTTTGATTTCTATTTTGCGTAGCGAATATTTTTAATACGATTTAAGATAGTCTTTTTGCCACTAAATGGTGCCGGTTACAGTTTAAAAGTCTAATTAATAATTACTCCCTACCCCGCCTAACAAACCTCCGTAAAATGACTGGGCTAGTATTCATCTCATGTTTGGTTAGGTTAGCCCTGGCTTAGCTTGGTTCAACCCCGTATTGATCTACTCTACTTAATATTATGAAATAAAGTACATTGTTAGCCAGACAGTCTGCGATTCTAGGCAATATGTCTAGACATGTTTAGTGGTCTAGTGAGATTAGTTTCTATGCCAAATTGTTCGTTTTGTCTCAATGCCCCCATTACATTCTGTACCTATGAAAAACAAAACTAACAACTTTCTGACAGCCAGCTCTAATAGCCATAACATAAATGACTTAGGCTGAGATTCAGAGACGTTTTTTAAGTCTTAGTTCTAACCATGTCCGAAAATATATGGATATTTTTGACCCTACTTAGTTCGAACTTTTTTTTTACTAGCCTATTTCATCCCACTACTGGGCAAAGGCCTCCCCTTTAATCGTTCAACTATCTCTATCCTATAGGCCTCGCATGCCACCCCCGAGAAAATGATAAAAATCGAGATGTGCCTCCATCTTTATTATTTTACGTATGCCAGAAAGAGCGCGCTTGACGTTTTTCTCGTTTAAACGCTTTGTCGTGGGTGGCATGCTAGTCGTGCTGGGCAAGCTCTGGCCACTTGTCGTCAAAAGCATCCAGATCATCACGCCACCTCTTCTTAATACGACCCGGGTGCCGACCGTTTTCTGGGATCCAGATAGTAACAATTTTTGCCCACCTCTCCTGGTGCATGCGACAGACATGGCCGGCCCATTCCCATTTTAGTTTAGCTGTTTTCTCCCCGACGTCGGCGATTTGTGTTTTGGAGCGCAGTGTAGTGTTCCTGACACGATCTGTTCTTTTAACACCTAATATACTGCGCTCCATCGCTCTCTGACAAACCTTGAGTTTGGACTTTTGAGATTCTGTGAGAGACCAGGTTTGGGCTCTCCTGCCTATCCTAACCTACGGTGGTTAGAGGGATAGCGGGAGTTCACCCTTCATGGACCAGTAGCTCTTCCAGACGTTGTCGACACGACGTGCGGCTTCTTTGTCCTGCCTGTTTTCGAACTATGACTTAAAAATCGTCTCTGAATCACAGCCTAAGAACCGCTACACTATAAGTTGTCCGACACTTGGCATTTTTATCAACTTTTTATTCAATCCTAAAAAAAGGCAAATTTTACGAAATTCGTTCTAAGGTTGTAAAATTAAATACGTTACATAGGCTAATTCGTCAGACCATCAAACTGGACAACTTTTATCCATACATTGGGGTAGATGTTGGCGTTTTCTATGGAACAGATAATTTTTTCGCGATGTCCATGTTGGTCCCATAGTGAAAGTTGTTTAGTTTGGTGGTATGTAGCATTGTAGTGGTCCCTAAAGCATATAATCCATTTCAGTTTCCACCCTGTATATTTTGTACAAACGGTTTCCAGGTTTTGGGTTCATATTATTATGTTAACAGCCACTCGTAGTTGAGTTCGGACATCATTATTTAAGGACCACCCCCTCCCCGCCTTTCCTAACCCTCAGAAATCCTTTGAAGAGCCCAGGACCCTTTGGCGCTCGGATCAGATTTCGGGTTCTCGAATATAAGTAGCAAAGTGAAATCAAAAATTTTTTTGCACTTGCTTCATTTTCGTCTCGAATTTTCGAATTGTAATATTAGGTATGGTTATCATGGCATATAAATTTAGCAAAATCCATCTATACAGGGTGTTACAAAGTTAAATATAAAAATTTAAAACTTTAGAGGGGGTAGTTTAGACCATCAAACTGAACAACTTTCACTAACCACACTATTGTATATTCCAAATTTCATATTTTCAATCTTCAGCGGTTTAGTCAGTCAGTCACGGAACTCTTTTATAAGCAGAGATATAAGATATAAGTAGACGATAAATATACAGGATATTACAAAAATATAAATAAACATTTAAGGGGTTGATTTAGACCATCAAACTGAACAACTTTCACTATGGGACCAACATCGCAATCGCGAAAATCACATTTAGCTCGAGTAGATTTGTAGTTTAGTATGGAACATCAGATTTTTTTTTTCGCGATTTCGATATTGGTCCCATAGTGAAAATTGTTCAGTTTGATGGTCTAAATCAACCCCTTAAATGTTTATTTATATTTTTGTAATATCCTGTATATTTATCGTCTACTTATATCTTATATCTCTACTTATAAAAGAGTTCCGTGACTGACTGACTAAACCGCTGAAGATTGAAAATATGAAATTTGGAATATACAATATTCTACAGAGGATGCAGGGGTGAAATCAACCCCTAAGTGCGCAATGGGATGTTGAAGATTTCAGAAACGCGGACGAAGTCGCGGCACAAGGCTGGTTTTACCTGTTGTACCTACAGGGTGTATATTGAAATAGTAGATTACACACCGAGGGCAGGAAAGTAAGAAAGGTCTCAGATCTCATGTAATTGTTCAAACATGTGATCTGAGGCGTTAATATCTACTGCCCGAGGTTAGGACACTATTTTTCTTCCCGACGGAGGCCGACAGCGGCAACTTCGTTTAGCGCAGCGCAACGAAAGTTGACGCTTTCCGCCCGGAGCGGAGGGGTGAAAAATACTTTACATACTTGTTATGGTGGTGCTTCAGATTGTAGGTAACAACTTTCACTATGTGACCAAAATGGAAAACGCAAACAAAACCAGCTGTTTCATACATTTGATTCGAGTACTTATTGACATTTTCTATTGAATGCTGGAATAACAAATTTAATTTTCGCTATTTCAATGTTTTCAATTATACTTTATTTGACACCAGAAAAACAGAGTATACAGAGAACAAACGATCAGGAAATACAAAAGGCACAAAAATAGGCGGTCTTATCGCTAAAAAGCGATTTCTTCCATACAACCTTAGGGTAGAGGAAATAGAGAAAGAAGATTGGTAGGCGGTGTAGATCACAATAACACAATATAGATAACATACACAAATAATGTTATACAAATACAAACATACTGTAATATAAAATATATATCTATCTATACTATTATAAAACTGTAACAGGAAGTTTGTCTGTACATTGAAGATATTAACAAAAAAAAAGTTACGATATGGTTTTTAGGTGTCCCTGATTCCATTTCACCAATTTTTGGATTTTTTGTCTGTCTGTTTGTTTGTGTGTTTGTTTGTTTGTGTGTTTGTTTGTTTGTTTGTTTGTTTGAACGAGTATCACGCAAAAACTACTGAACCGATTTTGATGAAACTTTTTTTGTTTGATAGCTTATGATCTGACTTAAAATCTGGTATATAATTTGTGCGGACGAAGTCGCGGGTTAACGCTCGTATAATATAAATACGTATAACAAATACATATTCATACCTACAAATACATATCATACATAAAAGAGTACTAAAACAACAATTATTTATCAAAGAGAGAAAAACATGAACCAGAGAGGTGACCATTCAGGATAGGTAGTCAGTGCAGTTTCATGGTCTGAAGCACGTATAATTGTATTGCATTTAAGTTAACACCCTGTATAATCCCAATATATGGTAAAAACAAAGACATTTCCCATTGTCTTTTATGGCAGTAAGCTTTGCTCCACAAAGTAGACGGAAGCATGACCCAAATAGCTGGGACACTGTATGCTTTAGTGCAATAGGTCACCGAAAATAACCTAGATTGGAATAGGCTACGTCCACAGAACATTTTAAGGTCCGCCACATACATATGGTGTTTAACGTATATATTTACATAGTTATAGTCTCTTGCCACAGTCAACGTTCCTGCCATTCTCGAGCCGACTGGCATCATACGGAGCGATGGCAAGAGACCAGACGGGATGTCTCTCGTCCCCTGGAAGATGGGTCGGGCGCTAGTGTGGGACGCTACCTGCGTGGACACACTGGCCCCGTCTCACTTACAGGGCACGAGTCGAAGGGCTGGCGCAGCGGCGGAGGCGGCCGAAAAACGAAAGGCCTACTGGTACCGGGATATCGGCCCCCAATACCATTTTATGGGTTTTGGGGTCGAAACTCTTGGGCCGTGGGGACCAAATGCGCAGGCGCTTTTTAAAGACCTGTCAAAGCGCCTGACAGACTCGACAGGGGACCCAAGAGCTGGCACTTTCCTCGCTCAACGGATCAGCATAGCCATTCAGCGAGGAAATGCGGCCAGCGTTTTGGGTACCCTCCCACAAGGACCAAACCTGCACCACATCCTAGGTTAGTTTAGTTTTAAGTCTCTTTATTTATAATTTTATTTAATGTCACTATTTTATGGATCTTTCGAATAGTTATATTCATTCATTTTCATATATATTTTCTAGTTTTATATTCAGTTTCTTTATCGTAAAACTAATTCATTGGTTTGTTTACATCAAGTTCATTTTATAAGTTTTTTTGTTCCGTAGATCGCCAATAGATGGCGCCACTAGGCGTTTAAATCGCGATATCGTTACATTTCTTGTGGTGCATACACGCGGACGCTGTTTGCAATTTATGTCTTTTAAGTTTCTCTCTAAATATACGTCTTAAGTAAGTAACAGTGTTTTAATGGTGAACATACGGAATAAACCTGATTCGGAATTGGTTCCGGATGGAGTGTTGACGCTTTCAGAGACTTTTTCACTAGATCTAGTGATTTTTTGATGTCTTAGGTGGCATTTTTTAATGATTTTCAGTCATATCACTGATTTTTGAGCGTAGACGTTAATGGAACGATACCGTATCGTGATCGTGCAGTTGCGACGTCGTTGCGGTATAGCTGCGAAATCGCCTACGCTCAAAAATAGCTTGTGTGATAATGGTTCATGCCATTTTGTATGCAGATTATGTCTAATGTTACAACCATCGATAGCCTTTTGATATAGTTGCATAATATTGAAATACAATTTACAAATCATCATCGTAACGTCATGACCTCATCACATGATAGAAATTATCATATATAGAAATTGTTTGTTTCGTTTTAATAAATACTTAAAAATGCAATTGTCATTCTTTTGGCGTTTCATACATTTTTATTTAAGGCATTTTTTAAACAGCACTAGTATTTTTTGTAACCATAGTTGACAACACTGAATCCTGAATCAGAATGGCGGACCTTAGAGGGGTTAGAAATGCAAAGTAGCGCTTTTGTTTCGGAGAGGCTATCGCCACTCACTCTTACCACTCACGCTGCTACAACTACTCATGCCCTCTCGCTCGCACCACGCCGCGCGCCTTATAGTGTTATGCAAATCCTTGCATAACCTGTGGCGACACGTTCTACGCCTACTTTGCACTTCTAACCCCTCTTAGGTGCAGTTTACACAGAAGAGACGCAGCGCGGGCGTGGGGCGGGCGTGGCGCGGGCGGGGTGCGGTAATATAAACCATATAGTACGTAGCACAGATCACAAAAACTAAAGGGAGATGTGAAAAGGGGGCGGAGCCAGTGTCGCAGCAATATGCGCAAAAACGGAACACGTTGCTCGCGACAGTAAGGATTCAATATATTATGAGGCTGAAAGCCAGTCGAGATATTATGTGTAAATAGTTTACAATGCTTGCGTAGTATTAAAGATTATTCGAACGTTCAGTTCTGATGCCGCAATGGATAATGAGTACAATCAAGCTAACAAAATACTTTCTATCGCGTGGTACTGGTGGTGATGCGACACTAGGTTTCGTACTCAGCGCGTTGGTTGGCATCTCTCTAGATCTTTGGTACGTGGCAAAGCGTCGTTTGGAGAATTACATCAGCGCCTCCTTTAAGACAAAAAGGACGCTATGCTAAGTACTATAAGGTTTATATTGGTGTTACTTTGACTATCCGCCACCGCCACACGTCTCTTCTGTATAAACCGCACCTTATAATGTTCTGTGGCTACGTCGCTACGACGCTACGACGTAGCACTTTGCTACGCCCACACTTTGACTACGTCAATAGTTTTGTCTAATGTTTAATAATAGATAGGAAGTTTCCTTTAGTCGTTCCACGCGAAAAGAGGGGTGTTTCAGTTTGTATTTATTTATTATTATTTTAACACTTTATTGTACACACGGAAATATTAGGTCTAACAAAAGTAGCTGAAACTATTTTAAGGGGATGATCAGACCATTAAACTGTACAACTTTTTCTATGAGACCAATATTGAAATCGCGAAAAAAAATCAGCTGTCCCATACATTTCAGTCGAGTTATGTCTTGCAGTTTTGTATGAGACAACAGATTTTTTTTTCGCGATTTCAATATTGGTCCTATAGAGAAAGTTGTTCAGTTTGATGGTCTGATCATCCCCTTACAATAGTTTCAGCTAATTTTGTTAGACCTTGTATAAATGAAAACAGCATAATGTATGTGTGTTTATATCCTCCACATACACACACACATACACAATGTGTATATTTAGGGTGGGTTTTGTCGAGTAGGATTGCAGTTATGTATGGAACAGCAGAGTTTTTTGCGATTTCGTCGTTGGTCCCATTAATAAAGTTGTTCAGTTTGATGCTTGGAAGCATAAAGTATGTAAAGCATTTTGTAAGTTTCCACCCTGTTTATTTTACAGAGCATATAGAGGTGTACTGATTTTTCGAAAATCAACCCCTAAGGGAATGAAATGGCTTTGGAAATATTTGTATGGAAAATCGTTTTCGAAATCGATGAGGACGAAGTCACAGTCGCAAATAATTCTAATCTTAATATTTATCAGGGATCGTAAACCTCTGGCATCTTTAATTAAATAACTTTTAAAAGAACGCTCTATTTGAATAATTAATTTTAATTTTTTATTTTATTTTATTCATTTTAGGAAAACTTACGGACTAATTACAGGATAGTAGGGTATCAACATTTTTATAAAACAACATTGCCAACTAAAAGTTTCCACAGATAAATTTGTAAAAAAAAAAATACAAATTTGAATCAATAAAGTAATAAAAAGTTACATTACAAAAAGCTCCAAGTTTGCTGGTATTTCAAACCATCCACAAAAGAAAAGGAATTATACAATGTGTTAATGAATTAACGCAAAACTAGAAAGTAGTTTGTTTAGGATCGAGAGCAGAATCGAATTATCATGGTTTCAGCATGGGTAATTTTTCAAAATATTAAATAATTTATGTGTAAAATTTTAAATTTTAAGAACCCGATCTCAACCCGCCACACGGGCACACTTACCCTACTTCCTACCAAAACAAGATTCTTAAAATGTATCCATAACCACGTTAGTGCTGAAATGATAACAAATCGCTTTTGCCTCAAAACTTAAAATGCGAATAACTTTAAATTTTAAGAATCAAAATAATTAAATTATAGTTCCAATCCAATTATCTTGTTATAAATCAGTTGGGGTGTATGAGGTTTTGCGCTTAATCATCAACTCGTTGTATAGCCGCTATGAATTAGAAGACTCTTCGTAAGGATACTTGTTGTTTAAATTTTTTTCTTTTTCAATAATTGTATTTATCACTAGAGTTAACCCGCGACTTCATCCGCACAACTCATTAATTGTTTATTTCTTTGTTAATATATATAACTGCCTCCATGTTCTAATGGTTAAGAGCATTGGGCTCTCGAAAAGAAGGTCGTGGGTTCGATTCCCAATGGGAAAACCTAGTGATATGTCACTTTATGCGTTTTTCCCCAGTTGGTTAGGACATTGCAGGTTGAATCACCTGATTGTCTGAAAAGAAAGATGATCCCGTGCTTTGGATGGCACGTTAAGCCGTTGGTCCCGGCTACTATCTCTGGTGGTAGTAGTCGTTACATAAAAACCACGTCAGAGGCCGTAAGGCGGTCTGAGAAAACTCTGACACCAGGGTTTGCTAGTTGCTGCCTAAACAATAAGAATATATAAGGTCTAACAAAACTAACTGAAACTATTTTAAGGGGATGATCAGACCATCGAACTGAACAACTTTCTGTATGGGACCAATATCGAAATCGCGAAAAAAAATCTGCTGTTCCATACAAACGTACTTGACCTTAATGTATGGGGCAGCAGATTTTTTTTTCGCGATTTCGATATTGATCCCATAGAGAAAGTTGTTCAGTTTGATGGTCTGATCATCCCCTTAAAATAGTTTCACCTAATTTTGTTAGACCTTATATATATATATTTTTTCATTCTTTTGTTTTTTTTATATTTTTTCTTTTACAGTTTTATAGTCGTGAACATTATTTTTAATCTTCTTCTTTTCTATAGACTTAATCCGCAATTTCGTCCTCGTGAACATAGTAATTTTTACACAACGTGTTAACTAATTTAAACAAAACCTTTAGATAATTCCAACAACTGTCAAAGTCTGAGGACTTCAGATTCATTTGCATTTTTTTTTTTACTTATATTTAATGGACTCTTGCTTGTGCGTTAGCGCTGTATTTCCGCCAGTGTCACGTGTTTATGGGAGAATCTATCCCAATCTCAGGGATTGTTTTTGGTCAAGAACAAGAAGAGATTGAGGATTACGGAGCCTCGCGGCAGGCAAAAACGCGACGCGCGAAATCCACGCGAGACGTGTGCTCGGGTCAGAACCTGCAACGTGACTCCATTTGCATTATACAGGTTGTTACTAAAGTAAAAATTACCTTTCTTTATTTGTCTTTAATAAAATTATTTCGTACTAACAGAAAAAAAAAGGTAAAAATAAAACCCCCTTAAATGTTTATTTGTATTTGTGTAACACCTTGTAGAGAGCTTACGATTTCAATAAAATGCATTGTTTTCAATCCTTAACTTTTGTCGTTCTTTTGTAGAAAACAAACGGATGCAATAAATTCAAATTATTTATTCTTGTTTCTGTATGAAGAGAAATTGACGCATCTTTTGAAAATCAATGAAAAAAACATGGATTCATCATAGTTTGTACTTTTGTTTGCCTCGAGCCAAAGCAAGCTTCAAAGCGCAGCCTTCATTGTCTTTATAGATCGCTTTTTAAGCTACAAAACCAAATTTTCCGTCTATTAAATCGCCTTTGTGCAAAGACAAAATATTCCTTTGTGAAAATATAAACGTAATTAATTTAATATAACGTCTCTCACCGAAGGCTGCATGGCGCCTGGCGTGCCGCCAGCTGTTCTCAATCGTAGGTCGCTATTTATACGCTCACGATATCGATTTTGCCCGGAACAGTTATGTAACTTACACTCGGATGACACGACACGGGAAAAGGTTTCGCGCCTCTGACTACAAACACATCTTTAACGAATTATTTATCACTAATTACAATCTAAAGCTATTTTAATTAATAATTAATTAAAAATAAATAAAAACACTGCTATTTATTGCAATAATAAACACTTTTTTTTCTTATTAATTATCAACAAAACAGGATGATGTTAATACTAAATGGAAGGCGGGAATTGACAACAATTGGAAAGGGTTTTTAGAGTGAACAATTGACGGTAATTTTCGGAGATGTCCCGGTGTGGGGACGTTTGGAACGGGACCGTGCGCAGTGGCGCCACCTAGCGTACTGGCGGAGAGCGACTGCGCCGCCTCGTACGCACACTATCAAGGAAGTGTGGGGCTAAGAAGTTGGAGGGTTATGAAGAATAGCGTTTAAAGGACAGAGCACAGGGGTGCGATTTTTGAAACTCATTCTTTGAACTCAGCAGTTGTAAATGTCAACATTACTAACGAGATATGCATCTTTCTACTGCTGATTTGACTTTCAAAAATCGCACTCCTGAAGTATAATATTTGAAAGTCAAATCAGCAGTAGAAAAATGCATATCTCCATAGTAATATTGACATTTTCAACTGCTGAGTTCAAAGTAAGAGTTCCAAAAATCGCACTCCTGACCGAGAAAAAATGTTGCAAGCTTGGATGATATTCAAGATATTCTTTTTCTTTTCGTGTCCGTGGTTCTTCAGAGGTGTTTTTGTATTTTGGTAGCCAAGGATTCGGCAAGCCATTAATAGACAAGTTTAATGGAGACTGTTACACATACATATTTTAAGGGGGAGGGATGCTCTCAATCGCTAATTTTTTAATAAAGGGTTTTAAAATCATTTTTAACATTATGTTACTGTTCCACTCAAAACATTGTATTTCAAATAAGAAATAATTTTTGACCTCCCATACAAAAGTGCGGATGACTCGATCGAATTTCTACGGGAGGTCCAAAAAAAATCGTACTTTTCGACCCATAATCCTTAGGGAATTTTGTTTAGTTTCATTATCTGAATATAGCTTTAATTTTTTTCTAGTAATACAGAGGTGTATATTTCGTATACAACAAACTCACATTTCATGGCCACAAAATTCAATAAAACGTCTGATTAGACTCTATTCCAATACAAATAAAGTACATATTTAACTGTAAGAATTATAAGTTACATTTCTTACTAGATTTGGGCTTCAGTGACATAAATAGAGACAAAAGAATAAAGAAATAGGCTGTAATGCCCTTTCATATAAGTGTGTGGAGGTCAAACGGTTACTTTGTCACTTGTTAAACTAGAAGCCTTAATAATACAAAGCTCACGACTCTATCACCTTTTGAGGGGGTCAGAAACTTTGTATCAAGTTCAATTTAACAAACTATTTTTACATACATACATACATTAGCTCAAGAGCGCGTAATCCCATTCGGGGTGGTTAGAAATATAGCTACAACTTTCTGTTTAAGAATTGAGCTATTTTACTAACAATAGGCCTCATAAAAAGGCTGAAAGTCACCCAAAGGGCAATGGAGAGGCCTATTCCGCAGAAGAACCAGAGTAACTGACATAGCCCAAAGAGTTGCTAAATTGAAGTGGCAGTGGGCGGGGCATATTGCTCGCAGAACCGACGGCCGATGGGGCCGAAAAGTTCTCGAGTGGCGACCGCGTACCGGAAAGCGCAGCGTGGGTAGGCCTCCCACACGGTGGACCGACGACCTGGTGAAGGCGGCGGGAACCCGTTGGATGAGGGCAGCGCAGGACCGGTCGTTGTGGCGATCCTTGGGGGAGGCCTATGTTCAGCAGTGGACGTCCATCGGCTGAGATGATGAAGATGATATTTACACTCAGTTGCACGTACGTTCATTAAAGATAATCCTCCATTAAATCTCATGCTGTCACTTTTTGTCTTGTTGACATAATAAAAGCTAGTATGAGATTTAATGGAGGATTAACTTTAATGAGCGTTTCTGCAACTGAGTGTTCGTTTGTTTATTTTAATTACAGTTCAAGAACCATGGCGAATTAGGACCCAGTCATTTATTACGAAAACTAAATACAGGACGGCGGAAATAAACAAAAAAAAAATCAGACATTTTTTCAAAAAAATTCCACATCTCTGTAGAAGTCCGGATTCAAAAGTAGAAATAGACAAATAATCCAAAAAGCAAAACGTTTCATTGATGTACGGCCCTTCTAAGAAAGAGACCGAAAAAACAGGCAGCCTGCCTTTTTTCTTTTAAAAAACATGAACTTTTACGCGACTTTGTCCGCACAAATATGATATATATTTGCGTGATGCTCGTTCAAAGAAACAAACACACAAACAAACAGACAGACAAAAAATTCAAAAGTTGGTAATATGGAATCAGGGACACCTAAAAACCATATCGTAACTTTTTTTTTTAATATTTTCAATGTACAGACAAACTTTCTGCTACAGTTTTATAATAGTTTAGATTAACAATAAAAATAATAAAATTATTTTCAAAACGGAAATTAGCGTGACAAATTATATACCATATTTTAAGTCAAATCATAAGCTATCAAACAAAAAAGTTTGATCAAATTCGGCTCAGTAGGTTTTGCGTGATGCTGTTACAAACAAACAGACAGACAAGAATTCTAGAAAAGGTAGATTTACGAGTCGGGTATAAAAACAATATCAGTGGTAGTGTTATAATAATAATAATAAAAGCCCGCAGGACAGCTTGTGGTGAGCTGTTGGTGATTGGCGACACCACGGATCCGATTCTCCAGAGGGCCCGGATTTATTTGGCCCTCACCTCCTGTCTTGCCTTAACCAGCCGGCCAGGAGTGGAGTCGCAAGAGCGGAACCTATGCTCCAGGTTGGAAGTGTAAAATGTCATAACGCCGGGACCTGCTGACTGGTGCGCTTAGCACCGGGAACCGGCTCCCGCAGACTCACCTCTCTACAACATTAGCCGCTCACTAGGTGTTGCAGCCTTGTCGCTCCTTGCGAGCGGCCTTTTTGGGGGGCCCATCATATGAGTTGGCAAGTCACAGACTGCCATTTTTGACAAACTAGAGACATTTGTTACGGCAGGCGTCCCGAGTCTCTCCGCAATAACCCTGATTTCCCGGCCCACCCAGTTCACCCCCCATAACCCTAGTAGTTTTCTGTCTTTTCTACAATAGTCTCTGCACTGAACGTGGTATGTCTTCTGGTGCATTTGTATAATGCATTCAGAGATAGACCACGCTTGGTGCATCCCATCGCCTTTAGATAAAAGTGTCTCAAAGGGGCCTCTACGTGTTGGACCTGTGTCCCCACGGAAGCCTTCCAAAGGTCCCGGCTACGACCCGTGAGTAAACCTTTTACATAGATACATAATCTATCTATTACTATTATAAAACTGTAACAGGAAGTTTGTCTGTACATTGAAGATATTAACAAAAAAAAGTTACGATATGGTTTTTACGTGTCCCTGATTCCATTTCACCAATTTTTGGATTTTTTGTCTGTCTGTTTGTTTGTGTGTTTGTTTGGGTGTTTGTTTGTTTGTTTGTTTGAACGAGTATCACGCAAAAACTACTGAACCGATTTTGATGAAACTTTTTTTGTTTGATAGCTTATTATCTGACTTAAAATCTGGTATATAATTTGTGCGGACGAAGTCGCGGGTTAACGCTCGTAATAATAATAATATCGTTATCTTTTTCTTGTCAATAACTTCAATGTACAGACACACTACTGTTACAGTTTTATAATATAACTATAGTTAACCCGCGACTTCGTCCGCACAAATTATATACCATATTTTAAGTCAGATCATAAGCTATCAAACAAAAAAAGTTTCATCAAAATCGGTTCAGTAGTTTTTGCGTGATGTTCGTTCAAACAAACAAACACACAAACAAACAGACAGACAAAAAATTCAAAAGTTGGTAATATGGAATCAGGGACACCTAAAAACCATATCGTAACTTTTTTTTTGTTAATATCTTCAATGTACAGACAAACTTCCTGCTACAGTTTTATAATAGTATAGATAGATTAGAAATTAGATTAGACGAACAATAAACATAACAAAATTATTGTCAAACCGGAAATTAGCTACGAGCGTAGTCGTCACCCGTAGCACCGTAGCTGTGCTACGAGATCACCGTAGTCTTTCCAATAACGGCTGGGCCACACAGAACGGGTGCAGACCGGCAGCAGGCCGGCAGTAATTGTAAACTATGGAATTATACGCGAGGTGTCACACTGAATGCAGTTCGGCGCGGCTGCGGAACAGCTGCGGAACGGTAGCCGCAGTGTGACACCTCGCATATAATTCCATAGTTTACAACTACTGCCGACCTGCTGCCGGTCTGCACCCGTTCTGCAGCTCCACTCTGTGTGGCGCAGCCTTAAGAAAGTACAAAAGTTTAAAATATATTCTTAAAACTTTAAAATAAAGGATAACCTTTAATGAGACTCGTGTTTGTAGCAATACAGGGTGTAACAAAACATACTGGTAATTTTTAAAGGGGGTTTAGGCCATAAACAATTTATTTTTTTTATTTTTTTGGAGATGACTATTACGGCTCTACTCAGGGAGCAACTACTGCTTTTTACTGCGGACTATTGGAGGGACCACGAAGGGTCTACCGACCCAAATGAATTAACTTAAGCAGCCGACCTAGGGGCACCCAGAGGGGTACGGACCTCGGCATAGGACGTTGATGGGACTACGGGGCGGATTGGGTAGCGGGGATCGGTGAGACCATAAACAATTACAAAATAATGATGAACAATTCACTATGGAGCCAATGCCGAAAAAAATTAAAAAACATCTGCGGTTTAATACAATACTGCAGTAAGTACAAACAAAGATTTCTTTTATTATTATAGTGAAAGTTGTTGAGTTTGATGGTCTAACTAAACCACTCCTGACACTTTTTTAAGGGGATGATTAGACCGCCAAACTGAACAACTTTCTCGGACCAACATCGAAACTGCGAAAAAAAATCGGATGTCCCATACATTTGCTTCGAGTAGGTTTGCAGTTTTATATGGAACAGCTGATTTTTTTAGCGATTTCGATCAATTTGATGGTTTGATCATCCCCTTAAAAAAGTGTCAGGTTATTAAGAAGGGTCTTGCATATTACCAGGCTACATAAGGTCTAACAAAATTAGCTGAAACTATTTTGAGGGTATGCTCAGACCATCAAAGTGAACAACTTTCTCTAGGGGACCAATATCGAAATCGCGAAAAAAAATTGATATCCCATACAAAACTGCAAACACAACTTGACACAAATGTATGGGGCAGCAGATTTTCTTTTCCAGATTTTGATATTGGTCCCGTAAAGAAAGTTGTTCAGTTTGATGGTCTGAGCATCCCCTTAAAATAGTTTCAACTAATTTTGTTAGACCTTATACAGGTTGTAAGTGACAGCCTAGCAAATACTGAAACGGTGAACTCAGACCATCAAACTGAACAACTTTCACTATGGAGCCTACCTTAGGAGACGCGAAAAAAATCAGCTCTCCCATACATTTAAGTCGGGTAGGTACAGCAGTTTTGTATGGGACAGCTGATTTTTATTCTTTATATGCAAAAAATAATTATCTAGATAAGCCTTATCACTTGGAAAACCTCGTTTTAAGCTAGCAGAGCCTGGTCACCCCGTAGCCCAGTCATTTAACAAAGTTTCGTTTGGAGGAGTGAGCAATAATTATGTATGGGACTTTTAAACTGTAACCGGCACCACCTAGTGACAAAAAGACTATTTGAGAATGTAAGTAGTAAAACAAAATCGCTACGCAACATAGAAATCAAAATTTTATCTCCCGGAAGGCTTTTAACATAATAATAATAATACCAATGCACTCATTTTAATTAGATTCAATGACTTTTGAGCAATATAATAGCCATTGAAATATAAAAAAATTGTATTTATTAGAAAATACTAATGTATTTTTCAAAGCTTTCTTAGTGGAAAATAGTACATTATGGTACAAGTGTGTAATGTTGGTGATTACCGCTGAGGCGCTAGGCGAGGGTCTTAAGAGAGCCGAGGACGGTAATCATCAATACACACGTGTATCATAGGACGTTTTTCAACACACTTGTGAAGAAAATAATAATAAAAAATCATTTTATTTAGTAAATAAAAAGTTTATTTAGAGAATTTATTTGTACTATTGAATATGATCTTTTTTGTATCGAAACTTTTTTAAGAACAAAGCAACTCAAGAACTCAACCAAGAAGTTTAGATACCTACTATAAAAAACCTATAACTCACTTGTGAATAATAGTAATGAAAAAGTCACAGTTTGATTATAGGTGTCATTATGTGCCTAATTGCGGTGAAGTAAGGGCCATTTTATGAGCAAGTGTGTTGAAAAAATATTTACTCCGTGTTTGAAGTGTGTATGTGGTGAAGCATTAAAAATGTGAAAAAATTGTAACGCCGGTTTTTTTGAACAAGATGAATGCTAAACTTTAAAATGGTATATTTCTAGGCTCAAATTGGCTATTAAATTATACACTTACCGAAAAAAAAACAATTCTTAATTAGTCCCGGGTCAAATCGTTAAATTACTGGGCTAATCTTATGATAATACAATCATCATCATCATCAGCCTATAAACGTCCCACTGCAGGGCACAGGCCTACCCTCAGGGAGGGTGTATGGGCATTAGTCCACCACGCGTGCCCAATGCTGGAGTATGATGAAGTATTGCTGTCAAGTATGGCGGCCACATTTCTCCACGCACTCATTGAGACTAGAGCGAGTGCAAAAGAGGTTTCTCTGGCATTTGGCATATTCTGTCGGCATTGCTAAGAAAGTGGTTTCGTACGATCAAAGATTGGCTCATTTCCAATTGATGTCATTAGCGAAAAGGAGAGACATGCTAGACTTGATGTTTTTATGTAAGGTTCTAAGAGGCCTTGTGGATTGTCCTCAGTTATTACGCAGATTTAATCTTAGGGTTCCTGCCAGATACCCGAGATACCTCGTATCAACACCACTTGCACCGCCATTCCGAAGAACAGTCTTGGGCTTTGTTTCTGTCGTGGCACGTCTTTGTAGACTGTATAATAATAATTGCGATAAGTCGGCAGACATCTACTCTGACTCTCTCAATAGGTTCAGAAGGAACATAGTTTGAAGGAAGAAAGGGGAAAATAGGAGAAGGATAACGGGAGTTTGCTCATTGTATTGTCTCCACCACGTTATCACTGCAATTGTTATTTGTCACTTTCTCATTTCTTTTATTTTACTTTTTAATTTTCTAAAATATAATAATAAACAGTACCTAAGTTATTTGTCACCTGAGGTCAATGTTTCTCTTTCATTGGGTGAAACGTTCTGTTTTTTTTCCTATTGTGACTGTAAATTACGCATGTTGTGTTCACTTTTAAGTGGTTATGCATTTAGCTTAAGACGTAGTTAAGTATCACAATGATTATATGAGTGTAATAACTGTAAGTGAATCAAATAAATAAATAAATAAATGCGGATTGGTAGACTTCACATATGCATCAGAATTTCTTCTTCAGCGTATGCAGGTTTCCTCACGATGTTTTTTTTTCACAATTTGAGAGCAGTCGGTATTACGTACATAAGTTAGAAAAACTCATTGGTACATACCATGTTGTCCGTGCGGATTCGAAGCCGGACCCCCATAATACAGTGATAATACAATGTATAATAATTATTATTAAGACAAATTTTTCCGGTTTACTTTCACGTCATATCAGTCATCTTATCAGCCATTAAACGTCCACTGCTAGACATAAGCCTCCCCAAAATGGGAGGATTTACCATAATCGCCACGCTTGGCAGGCGGGTTGGCGATCGCAGTTGGATCGAATCAATGTGTGTACTCAGAGGATGCTGCTGCCCATCCTTCAGTAGATCCCTTAGTCGCCTTTTACGACACCCACGGGAGGAAATGGGATGGTGCTATTCTTATCCGACACCACACGGACAGTCATATCAGTAACATTATAAAATAACGAATTACTGCATACTTATTTTTTATTTCCCAAGCAGAATTTGTATCTCATTGCACAGAGTACCTACTATAATTACTCTTATAGGATTGTACGAAACAATATTCTAACTAGTAGGGTGAAATTGAACGCTAACGCCATCTGTCGACGGGTAGTTTTCGTTACGATTTGATACGGTACTGTTACTCGTTGTTTCTTATCAATTTCATAGATGGCAGTTCCTGCATTTTTATTTATGAATCGCCTTGTCAGAATAAACCATAAACTAACCTTCCTATATTTTTTAACGAAAATCCGATTAAACGATGGGGTAGCCAGATATATTCTGAAACCTCAGAACCTTTGATTATTTATTATAAGGACTAAGTGCCTTGCCGTAGCATTTCCCCTCTGCCACGGTATAAGATCAATTAATCATGTGCATTTACATTCAATTTTATACATTACCACTAAACGAGACAGCCTATAATTGCGAAACAATAATTTCGAACTTAGAACGTTTGGGGTTCACGGGTGACTACTTTTCATGATTTTTAATGTTCAAAATTAGAATCTAAAGCTATGAGAATAAAATTCAAAGTTGCGGATTTCATGTTACCTCGCCCCCCGCAAAAAGTGGCAGAAATGTTTGTTAGTACAATTACACTCGTAACTAGTCCCTATATAAGTAGTCAAAGCTCAGAATATCCACGTTTCACTAGGAGTACCGAAACTCTGTCCAGGAGTGCGATTTTTTAATCTCATTCGTTGAGCTCAGCAGTTGAAAATGTCAAAATTACTATGGAGATATGCATCTTTGTACTGCTGAGTTGACTTTGTAAAATCATACTCCAGGAGTGCGATTTTTGAAAGTCAAATCAGCATTAAAAAGATGCGTACCTCCATACGTTTTCAAGTGCTGAGTTCAACGTATAAGATTCAAAAATCGCACTCCTGTGTGACGGGGAGTGAGCCCGTTGCCACTTGTAATGGACAGTGGGTACAATACATGCCTCGAAATTGAAGCATGCAGATTTCATTCGTTTTTGTTTCTGGAAAATATAACCAGGAGTGCGATTTTTGAATCTCATACGTTGAAAATGTATGGAGATACGTATCTTTCTACTACTGATTTGACTTTCAAAAATCATACTTCAGGAGTGCGATTTTTGAAAGTCAAATCAGCAGTAGAAAGATGCATATGTTCGTAGTAATTTTGACATTTTCAACTGCTGAGTTCAACGAATGAGATTCAAAAATCGCACTCCAGACTTGTTTGTGTGGAGCGCGCTCCAAATTATATCCTCTTAAGGCGGTTGCAGAGGGGTAAATTTTATACAAAACTTTGACGCACAATACGCGTAGACGGTATTAATATAAGTAACTTTGTGTATATGAAAAAATAGTTTGGAAAAATCTAGATGCCGCGTCACAAATAACAATTGCATTTAATAAAATAATTACGAAGATATAAAGCTTTCAAATTTTTCATACAAAATTTTAAAAGCTTTATATCTTCGTAATTATATTATAAAATGCAAATGTTATTTGTTACACGGCAACTAGATTTTCTAAACTATTTTTCCATATATAAAATATTACTTTTATTAATTCCGTCTACGCGTATTGTGCGTCAAACGAAACCACCTTAAGTGGTAAGGCCGCCATTTGTTTAAGTACATACTAAAATAAATATTATTATTGTTTTGTTGTTGTGCAAAAGATTAGTCTAAGGTCTTGAATTCTTGTTGATGCAAGTTGTTTTAGGTATTTTATTCTTCCTTGTGTTGTATTTCCGAAATTGCTCGCTTAAACATAAATTATACAACGTGTAAACTTAAATGAGTTACATTGAACACATTGACGGGTTACATTCATTACATAGGTACTCTGACCATCAAACTGAACAACTTTTACTTCTATGGGGTGTTAGGGTAAACAGTTGCATTACTTTAAGGGGTGATTGTACCTATGATACTGAAAACCTTTCCCTAAGAAACATAGCAAATTCGCAAAAAAAAAATTGACTTGATCAGCCACGACCAGCTGATTGCATTTAGTATAGAAAGTCGAAATTATTTTTTGCAAATTTCCTATAGGATTCTTTGGCAATTTTGTTCAGTATCATGGGTACAATCACCCCTTAAAGTATCATACAGGTTGTTCCCTGTAGATAATATTTTTTCCTGATTTCGTTGTTGGTCCCATAGAGAAAGTTGTTCAGTTTGATCGTTTTAAAAAAACCGTCAGCATATTAAGCAGGACCCAATACAAAAACCGTTGTTATTGGGCACAGAAGTTCCGCTGGGGTCTGACAAGTTTAAGTTTACATCCTGTATAATAACAGCATATCTGTCAACGTATTACAAACCCCAAAGTGTGGTTAGCGAGCATTGCCTGCGGTGACTTTGTAATGGGGTGTCGATGGAGAGCTAAATGTATGGGTGTGCCGGAACAGATGTGTGCTCCATTCTATGCGATATCAAATTTTTTGTGTAATGAAAGTCGCGTTTATTTATATCAAATAGCATTAATTTTCCTTTTTTAATGTTACAAAGCTTAAAGAAATTTTTAAATTATTGTATTTACAAATTGAAGGAACTGATTCCTTCAATGACCATAGCGACATATAAAATAGAATAATTGACCATAACATAAAGTATAAGTCTGGATTTTCGTGGGTAACTGTAATACACTGACCTGCAAAACTAAGTACTACACTTTTAATATATAATTTTTTTCTGAACTATAGAAATTAGAGATTTAAAATAAAAAATGTTTTATAGCAAATGCTATCAGCATTCTTTGTAAATATTATTTGTAAATTAAACTCTTTTTCGAGTCCTTTTTATTTCGAAACTATATTTTGTGTTCTGAAAAAGTTATTGCAGTTTTAAAAGTGTGATACAGTTTTGCAGGCCAGTGTATATTTGCCTACAAGAAAAATATATCATCATCAATCAATCAATCACATATACTTTATTTTACACCAAAACATAAACAGTAAAAAAAAATAGAAAAAAGAAGTTTGAAATTAACGCTCTCAAACTTATATTTTCGGTATCTTTTAGCTTGAATATTATTTTTAAATTACATAATTATCATTTTAGTATAATTTTCATACAAAGCGTGCGTTTTGACATTTTATACAGAGTTCCTGATTTGATTGGTTGGCTTACCTTATTGCTAAATTATTTTTACTATGAAATCAATAAGATTTGTAGTCAAGCTCATATAACATGTTAATCAATTAACGCAAAACTAGAAAGTAGTTTGTTAAGAATCGAGAGCACATTTGAATTATCATGGTTTCAACATGGGTAATTTTTTTCAAAACATTAAATAATTTGTTTATAAAATTTTAACTAAACCCGATGTCAACCCACCGCATGGGCACACTCCCCCTTCTTACTACCAAAACAATATATCCTTGAGTACATTAGCGCTTTCATTCATTGCTGAAATGATAACCAATCATTTTTGCCCCAAAACTTAAAATGCGAATAACTTTAAATTTTAACTATCAAAATAATGAAATTATTGTTTCAATCTAATTATTTTGTTATATAAATCAGTTGTGGTGTATGAGGTTTTGCGCTAATTTATTAACACGTTGCATAAGCATTTGGGTATAAACCAGTATTCAAAAATTATACATAATTTTTTGTTATTGTATAACAGGCAATATAAACTAAAATAAAAATAAAATATTTTTTATCACCTAAATCATTTTTATCCATCCAAAAATCTTCTCAATAATATTGATAGTTATAAATTTACATTACAATTTCACCTATAACTTTCACTAAAGACTCAAGCTGAGTTACCAATTATAACACACCTCGATTCGACACGCAGTGTTACCCCGTCACACGATTTACTAAAGTCAAAATTTCAATTACGTTCCACCGTACAAAGTTATATCTGCCATCACAAAACAACATTTTCAAACTCATAACTTAGATGATAAAGGTTATTATTGCGAATAATATTGGCAAGTGCATGTTGGTAGTGCGAAGTACTTAGTATAGATGACAATGTTGAAAAGATCATGAGTACATTAGCTATTATATTTGAACACAAAGGGAGATCTCAAATGATTGTCAACGGGACTCAAGGGGACAACAAAGTTATTTGTTACATAAAATCAAAGGAGTTTCGACGCTATTGGGATGACTTACGGGTTTAAAAAGTGGTTTTTGAAATGGTAAAAAGGATACAATGGATTGAATGGATATTTTTTTCGTTGCGTTCGGTAAATTGGGTTAGGATCCTAAACGCATTATGTTAGTTTAAACATTTGACACTTACTCGAGAGCCGAGAGGTTTAAGTTAATGTTTACTTGGTTTTTGTTTTCTAATCCGATTAGATGAGTGTTTGTTATTGTTTTGTTTGTTGTTTGAAGTTGACACTTCATAGTGATTGACAGGTTGGACAGGTGTATAATTTTGAGGCGACTCTTGTTGTAAACTTATCCGTTATATTAAGATACAAAACCAGTGACCATATTCCCCTTACTGGGTTATAAATAAATAATTAATAAAATATCTTGGTCATTGTCACACAAATTATCTAGTCACATTTAAAGTACCTGCCCGATTGCGCTAAGTTAAAACATCGAAGTTCTATTCTTATCCAATTTCAGTTCTAATCACATTGCAATCCAATTACTATTCAACTGTGCTGAATTCCACATCGCGCCAAACTCTATGTAACTGACAGCCAATAACGTCAGAGCGATCTTTCAAAACGGCTCTAACAGCTGTACCGCGATCAGCGCAAAACCAAATGTGCCAAAAGTTATGGTTCGTACGTAGTCCCATAACGGTTCAATCACCAAATATTTACCGCGATTGCAGCCCTGGGCGTGTGTTATAATGACTAGACAACGATATAGAATACATATATAGATACAAACATCCATGACTCGGGTACAAATATTCATATTCATCATATAAATATTTGTCCCTTACGGGATTAGAACCCGCGACTCTCGGCACAGCAGGCAGGTTCACTACAGACTGTGCTACCGGGCCGGGATGTCAGGAATCTTTTCCTTACAGTTTTAAACTAGGGAAATTTTTAGCATCACTAGGGTTTCATGGTAGAATGACTTTCACACGGCGACATATCAAGCTTTACAAAACCAAAATAACGTAGTTCGAGTAACGTATAACTTCTAGCGGCCTTCTTTTGTTGGTTTTGTATAGCTTGATGTGAAGGAAACTGCAAATCAAATAAAAGAAAAAGGAAATAACTATCTGTTGAATACGGCAAAAAGAAAAAACTTGGATAAGTTATACGTCAAGATTGACAGTCGAAGCTATAAAAGCGTAAAAAAAAATTGTAACCAGTATTGGCCTCTAAACCCAATCCATATACACGCACAGAGACATAATTTGTATGGCGCCTCACGCACACCAACCTAAGAACGTTGGCTCCTTTTGTTTTATACGGTAGAAGCATGAGACTCTTTCTAGACATATACTTTTTCTAAGAGCAAAAATTTTGATGTAAATGATTATGGTAACGAGCTAACGAGCTTGGGAAATATGGGTAGTTTTACTTGATGATTAAATAAAAAGCATATCTTACATACAGAAAGACAAAAAACAACCTTTATCTGTAACTATAACCGTCTATAATTCTTGTCAAATTAAAGATTGACAAATTTGTCTCGGGCGGGACTTGAACCCGCACTTTTCCAAACCGGGGAACTGCGTTATCCAATTTCGCCACCGAGCCCACTACCCAGAGAACGAAATTTTCAATCTGTTGCGTCTTAAGGGGACGTGATCTCCATCTACTGGTAGCTATTACAAACTAATCAACCCGCAAGTCCAGCATTACAACTGGAATTCATACGATATAGATTACACACCCTGTTCCAATTTTGAAATACTATTGATTTTTAAACATGTTACAGCCATGTTGTGCTGAAATTGGAACAGGGTGTGTCATCTATATCGTATGAATTCCAGTTGTAATGCTGGACTTGCGGGTTGGTTAGTTTGTAATAACTACCAGTAGACGGCACTCACGTCCCCTTAAGACGCAACAGATTGAAAATTTCGTTCTCTGGGTAGTGGGCTCGGTGGCGAAATTGGATAACGCAGTTCCCCGGTTTGGAAAAGTGCGGGTTCAAGTCCCGCCCGAGACAAATTTTTCAATCTTTAATTTGATTCGAAATAGCACAACATGGCTGTAACATGTTTAATAATCAATAATATTTGAAATTATAATTCTTGTGTCCTAATGTATCCACCTAAAGTACTTGAGTCTATCATATTATGTGTAAAGCAGTTTACATATTTATCAATTAATTTTTCAACTGCCTCCGTGGTCTAATGGTTAAGAGCATTGGGCTCTCGACACGGAGGTCGTGGGTTTGATTCCCATGGGGGACAACCTAGTGATATGTCACTTTGTGCGTTTTCTTCCAGTTGGTTAGGCATTGCGGGCTGAATCACCTGATTGTCTGAAAAGAAAGATGATTCCGTGCTTCGGATGGCAAGTTAAGCCGTTGGTCCCGGCTACTATATCTGGTGGTAGTAGTCGTTACATAAAAACCACGTCAGCGGTCTGAAAAACTCTGACACCAGGGATCTGCCCACACGATAAGAAGAAGAAGAAGAATTAATTAATCAATACTCGATTCAAAGCCTTCTTTCTCTTCGAAGCACTGGATAGAATAGAATAGTTTATTTTCTGGTCCTTACCATACATGTTGACAAGGGAATTGCTTGTTTACTTTTACATTTATAGTGCTTTTTTGTTAAGATTTTCAAGCTGTATCGGGCTTTATACGAAACTCACGAACGTAAGTGTCGCTGCTTGAATATTTTAAAGATGGAAAGGCCAATGATAATAAAGACGCTTTTCTCTTTTCATTTAGATGCACTGTAATCATCCGAACGCCACTAAGACACTTCCCTTTTACCAAGTAATAATGACGTAAACTCGAGCTGCTCTTCGCAAAAGGCTACACCAATTTTGCTCTGTACCTCTTCTCGTGAACGGTTGTAATGCATAAACTAACGGCCCGGTAGCACAGTCTGTAGTGAACCTGCCTGCTGTGCCGAGGTACGCGGGTTCGAATCCCGTAAGGGACAAATATTTATATGATGAATATGAATATTTGTACCCGAGTCATGGATGTTCGTATCCTTGCCTAGTCATCATAATACAAGTCCAGGTACTTTAAATGTGACTAGATAATTTGTGTGTCAATATCCAAGATATTTTTTTTTTAATTTCTATATAAAAAAAAAACTATTAGGTATTTGGTTTTTGTCTCCTGTCAAATAAAAGGACAGTCTTTTCGTCAAAGACATTTATTTCTATCAATAGGTTCCTCCAAATCGTGTGGTCCTACAAAGGCATTTTTAATAGTCATCAACCGCAGCCACTCGACCGTAAGATGCCAAGAGACCGAGGACCATATTTTGGCCCGTGTCAGTTATTATAATATTTTTTCATCTCGAGCGGCAGCTGCTTCGTTGAAAGGGCAATATCTCATAGTTATTGTGTTATGTGACCACATGTGAATGTCGCGAGCTTTGATAGGATATATAGTAAGATATGTATAGGTAGGTAGAGTTCATCATCGGTGTTCTTGCTTCGCCCGGTGTGGTAGACTGCAAAAATTAAGGCATCTTAAAATGCTAGAATTTTATATTTGGCATTCTAATTGACTGTCAAAGATGTTTCAAGATGAATTTTAGATAACAACTGGTTCAATGATTGAGATACGAAGTGAAACAGCAATGCTACGATATAATTATAAAACTTTACTCAAACATGAGTTGTTTAAATTAAATAAAAGTAGATAAAATTAAAATTAAACATTTTATCGGGTTGTTCTTATCCGTTCAAAAACTGTACCTCCTTAATAAAACTAAATCAACGGTGTAAAAGAGTTAGTAATTATAACTTTTTTTAGAATCTATTTTATTGCATTATGCCTATACTAGTAAATTATTACGTCAAAACTCATATTCTGAAACTAAATAAATAAATTATTATTTTTTTTTTACTAGCCTTCTTCATCCCACTGCTGGGCAAAGGCCTCCCCTTTCATCCTCCAACCATCTCTGACCTGGGCATGCTCTGGCCACGCGTCATCGAAAGCATCCAGATCGTCCCGCCACCTCTTCCTAGGACGACCTGGACGCCGACGACCGTTTTCTGGGATCCAGGGCGTTACTATTCTTGCCCACCTTTCCTCGTGCATTCGACAGACGTGGCCGGCCCAATCCCACTTTAATCTGGCTTAATAAATTATTATTAAATATCAAAAACAGCAAACAAGTAAAAGGCGCCGTCCGCACACACTCGGCCACAATAAAGTATATAACATAACTTTAAAAGATAACAAATGATTTGTACCAACCACTATGTGAGTTTAGTCGTGTGGAAATTTGCTATGGTTGTACGACGAGGGTCGGGGGCTGAGCATGTGGCGGGTTGGGGTTGGAATTGTCTTATTTGAACAGGGTGACAGGGATGAGAGAAAGATTTGGTTTAGCTTTAGATGTTTCTAGGCATTTTAAGTAAACAATAGACTTGTATATAAGGTCTAACAAAACTAGCTGAAACTAGTTTAAGGGGATGATCAGACCATTAAACTGAACAACTTTCTCTATGAGACCAATATCGAAATCGCGAAAAAAAAATCTGCTGTCCCATACATTTAGATCGAGAAGATTAGTATGGAACAGTTAATTTTTTTTTCGCGATTTCGATATTGGTCTCATAGAGAAATTTGTTCAGTTTAATGGTCTGATCATCCCCTTAAAATAGTTTCACCTAATTTTGTTAGACCTTATATATTAATTATTTAATTAAATAGACTGTATCTTAACTGTATCTTGTAAGGTCTAACCAAACTAGCTGAAACTATTTTAAGGGGATGATCAGACCATCAAACCGAACAACTTTCTCTATGGGACCAATATCGAAATCGCGAAAAAAAAATCAGCTGTTCCATACAAACGTACTCGACCTAAATGTATGGGACAGCAGATTTTTTTTCGTTAATCGATATTGGTCCCATAGAGAAAGTTGTTCAGTTTGATGGTCTGATCATCCCCTTAAAATAGTTTCAGCTAGTTTTGTTAGACTTTATATATAGCGACAAAACGATCCAACGCGGTATAGAGGCTTAAAAAAATTTGGCATTTAAAATAAGTGGGCTTCAAAATTCCTATATTGAATAAATTATGTTGACTTTGACTTTGACAAAAATACTACAAATTCTAGAAGAAATATCAGGATATTTGCGTGTGTTAAACATATTAATATATTATGCACTCCCTCGATATCCTTCTGAATTTGATAGAATGGCATATACGAACAACTTATGACGTTATAGAAATCTACAAATTACTAACAAAGGGGTTTGTGTAACTTTATATGGACCAATGGCGTCAAATTTTGTTGTTGCGGCCACCAATAATTTTATTATTATGTTGTAACATTACCTCAAACAAACATGTATGACTAATAAAATTTGGAGCCGAGATATACAGGTGAAGATTTTGGACGGGGCAGGAGGGTAGATACCTTAATCGTTGTAACTACAGGAGAACGTTCTTACAAGACTTTCCTCAACTTTTTGCAACATTTAGATCTGCATTCAAAGATTTAAAAAAAAACACTTTTTTTATGCCGATCGGTTTTGTTTCTTATAAAGATCAAAAAACCGAATGAATGAATGAATGAAAATGAATGAAATATACTAAAACTCTATTAGACCAACCGAGGTTACAGTACAAAAATGTCAGATTCCTTACGTGCTTCTGTAAGGCTCGCATTCGGAAGCATGTAAGGAGATGCCACACTCGCTTTGCATAAAAGTGTATGAAAACAGTTTTTTGCGATTTCTGAATTTTTTATTGGCCGATGGGGCCGAATAGTTCTCGAGTGCGACCGCGTACCGGAAAGCGCAGCGTGGGTAGGCCTCTCACACGGTGGACCGACGACCTGGTGAAGGCGGCGGGAATCCGTTGGATGAGGGCAGCGCAGGACCGGTCGTTATGGCGATCCTTGGGGGAGGCCTATGTCCAGCAGTGGACGTCCATCGGCTGAGATGATGATGATGATGAGTAATTTTTTTCAAAATAGGTGATTGCAGGTTTAAATGTCTCAATAAGTTGAGGATAGCCTTCTAAGAACATTTTCATGTAGGTATCTACAACGGTTAAGGTACCTGCCCTACTGCCGCTTCCAAAAAATTCCATCAAGTATATCTCGGTATACCATCCAATATGACTTATATACAACGTGTTAATGAATTAACGCTAAACCTCATACACCCTAACTGATTTATAACAAAATAATTAGATTGAAACAATAATTTCATTATTTTGATAGTTATTCGCATTTTTAGTTTTGAGGGAAAAATGATTTGTTATCATTTCAGCAATGAATGAAAGTGTTAACGTACTCATGGATACATTTTAAGAAGCTTGTTTTGGTAGTAAGTAGGGTGAGAGTACCCGTGCGGTGAGTTGACATCGGGTTCAGTAAATTTTAAATTTTACAAACAAATTATTTAATATTTTGAAAAAAATTACCTATGTAGAAACTATGATAATTCGATTCTGCTCTCGATTCTAAACAAATTAAGTACTTTCTAGTTTTGCGTTAATTCATTAACACGTTGATTAATATGTGCTCATTAGTAAGATTTGTTTCTTTAAGTATCCTCACCTAAATTTTACCACTTTCATCAGTGGCCGCGATAGTAGGAAACGACGCCGACGCCAACTTTCAACATACCCCTTTATGTAACAATAATATTTCCCTTAATATCCATGTCCCTAAGAGTAGCGACAACAAACAAACTCTTCATCGGATCGATAGTTTACCTTCATTGTCATGTCGTCGGCAAACTAGACTCGCCAAACAACAATAACATAACATGTCAACTGACCTAATAACCGTACCTGAGAAATCATTGCTAAAGCCGACAAAAGTTGCAAAAGTTACCGCTTTTACAAGAGTCACCGCGCTCCGCCCACTTTCCAAAATTCTATGCGAAAGCCTATCGTCACATAATAAGGTTTTATTGTCTGGCGACACTCTAAAAGCGCTAGCGTGAGTATAAATTAGATTAAAAGCTGTCGGTATGGCCTTGATGTGGCGAATTTTTGTTTGGTTTTGTCGGTGTTACTTTGTTAACTAAATGGTTAGGAAGAGTGTTTGTTCGATTGAGTTATAAAGTTTTGTTGTTTGGATAAAGTTAAAAATTTGCCGCGAACGTTTTACGTCTTGGAAAGTAGACTGTTTGTAGAAAACGGTAAGGTTCATATAAATAGGACTTAGATCCATTTACAAGTTTTCAAAACCTACATAAGATAATCATAAATATACCACACAGTACTATAATCCTTTAGGATTGAATCCTATACGTTTGGGCAATAATTATTATTATATCCAACAGAATATAGGAACAGAATAATACAGGTTCATGAAGTCCGTGGGCCTAGGAAATGACCTTTAGGTCTAGGGTGACAGCTACAATAGATCTGTCCAGGTCGCAGTAGCTATTTGGTCATTGACCAAGCCCTGAAACAGAATAAGATTACTACCCATAGACCTATCTGTAGGTACGTTTCAGTGGAAATGTTATAGGTACAGGGTGTAACAAAATGCCTTGTTACACCCTGTAACACCTTGTGGTTTAGGCCATCAAACTGAACAACTTTCACTATGGAGCCAACATCGAGAAAAAATTAAAAAATCTGCTGTCCCATACATTTTAGTCGAGTCGGTACGGCAGTTTTGTATGGGACAGCAGATTTTTATTATTTTTTCTCGATATGGTCTATAACGATATCTCACTATGGAGACATAGTGAAAGTTATTCAGTTTGATGCTCTGAAGCACCCCTTTAAGTATTACTATGGTGTTTTGTTACATCCTGTAGTTTAAGAATCCTGAAATAACTAATCTATTCCGTAGTGGTGCCCCCAATCACAGATTATTTAAGTTACTACGTAACCGTTATGGCGGAACTTGGAGGAGGCATATGCCCAGCAGTGGACGTCTATCGGCTGAGATGATGATGATGACTACGTAACCGCATTCCTTTGGCATTCGGATGCAAAAATCTAAAGCTTCTTGCGCGCATTGCATCTCTACCAGAGGTACCTGCTACACTACAAAGTTCAACCCTGAACCTCATCCAGCAACTACCAGCAAGCGTATACGCTATTATAATAAGATACCAGAGGATATTCTAAACTTGCCAGACAAAAAGTAAGTCCCATGTTAAACAAGTCCTCTGTAAAAAGGGCTACTATAAACTCGATGACTATTTGAATGACCAAAATGTCTGGTCTTGACAATGTTACTCTATGTAATGCAATATTGTATTTTAATTGTACTTTGTATATTTTGTTTTGTTTAAAAGATGTGTGTTGTAGAGTTTCTGGCCGCATCTTCTCTCAACGAAACACCTTCCGACGCGGTGGTAGACTCAAAAAATGACGTCAAAAAGCTATCTATGTGATATTATTTTGAATAAAAAAATTTTGAATTTGAATTTGAATTTGCACTCTCAGGTCCATCGGCAAGATGGAATTCCGATGGTTTTCCGAACAAACTACTTTCGGTACAACATAGACTGTCTAAAACAGGCAATTCTCTGATGGTGATGGGTCCGCGCATCTACAACAAAATATCGGACGAAATAAAGAATGCAAAGTCAAATGCCATCTATATTTGTAGACTCAAGCGATATCTCATCTCAAAAGCCTACTACTCTGTAGATGAATTCCTTTCGGATGACTGGTGAATGTGTCAAAATAACCGTATCTGTAATAATAAAACTATTGTTTCGAAATTTTAAATTCTATTAAATTTTATTGTTATGCAATTTATTTTAGATAAAGATCAGGTATACTTCTGTATACCTCGGTTCGAACATTTATGTTATACTTAAATAATCTTAACTTAATCATTATATGATTAGTCTATTTAAGTACCTACAGACATTGTAATTTAATATTATAATTGACATGTACCTACTACGACCTTGAGGGAGTCGCGTGGCTAGAGGTCTCTCGAGTAGACGTCTTTCGTTCGGCTCGCGATTTAGATAGCCACGCGGCTCCGCCATTTTATGGCGGTTTCGAGTGTGTGTTTTTGTTTAAAAACAGGGCTTTGAGATCGCCATATCAATTACCGTACAATGAACGTTAACTTGAATTATAATAATATCTTCAACACTTGATACTGGAGAAATCTTTAAGGAAACGCCATTTAATAAAAATAGAATAGAATAGAACACTACGACCTTAATTCTAAACTATTGACATTGTAAACTCATTACTGAATAAATGAATATGAGTATGATGCTACGATAGAATCAAAATGGACATCATCGAAGCCGATTTTCGAACCATGAACCATTGGTTGATGACATGTAGTATTAAATACTAACCGACAAAGCAAAGAAGCATTGTGTAGTAGCCATTGACATCGGCTTGAGTTGTTTGTTGTTCTCTTTATTGCAAAACCAATCTGTTATGTTCGGTAACGCCTTTTGTACTAGGATGAAATATCTTGATACTTGAAAGTATGTATTAAGTACTAGCGTAGTGACTCGGTCGGCTTCGCACATGCACACAAACCTTCGAATCATTTCTATTTATTAGTGAAAACCAAGTTAATATCCTTACAGTAGTTTCTGAGTTTAGCCTATACAAACGGATAGGAGTGATAGTGATGAGTTCGTATGTTAGTGGCGGGCGCGGGCGGCGACGGCAGCTCTTTGTGAATCTTAAAATTGTGGCTCCATATCATGGGGTCGAAGATTTTGTCAGTCAGCAGTACGAATCAATCAATCAATCAAAATTATTGTTGGTTTGTATTGTTAAATAGCAAATGTTCTTGACGTTGTGCGGTAATCCGCATTTCGAAGACAATTGCTTGTACCCAGCGCATTGCATTGTGACTGCGCACGATACTTGCAGCAGTGTACTTCAAAAAGCGTTGAGATTCGCGCGTAAAACGCCTCGTCTGGATGAGCTTTTAAGTAGTAGCTGTAGTTGAAGTCTGTTATAATAAGAGAAATCTCTCTAAAGCCTGGCAAAAACCTGGTTTGGGGGTGCTGCAATCGACTATAACCTTTAGGCTGCGTTTCCACCAGAGATGTGCGAGGTAACGACGCGGTGAGCGAGGAAAAAATCGACCAATGAGAGTGCTTCAATTTGCCAATGACGTGATCAAGCAAGCGCGCTATTGGCGGATTGTTTCCTCGCTCACCGTCTAGCTACCTCGCACATCTCTGGTGGAAAAGCAGCCTTAATGTCTGTGTTCCAAGTTCAAAAATTAGTTCCAATGATTTTCTGCAACATGGCGAGGTTTTTTATTTTTCTGGTCAGGCTTTAACTTATCTCTTTCAAGCATCAAAACCACCTGATCACACAACCGATCCTCGTCACTTTCAAGTGCACCGGCGGGGGCGGAGCCTACCTCGCGGTGTCTTTGACGTGTTTGTTTGTTTGTCGCCGACTCCTCGCACCTTGATGTGCCTTGATCCTCGATGCTCTTGCTCCAGCCTGACAGCATGTCATAATCTTTGGTTAGGTTGTGGAGCGTGGTTGATTTTATGTTTGACACGTTGACATTTTGGTAGAGAATTCTTAGATTTGCACAAAGGTTTTTTTGTTAGTTCGGTTGCAGTAAAGGGTTAAACATTTGGCTAGGAAAAATTAGACGGTTGCGTACTTCGTCCTCTCTTCTTTGTTTAAATATATTGCGGGATTCAAAGACAGAATTGAGTCATCCAGCTCGCTCTCTGGATAGCCCAGTCATTTTACGGTTTGAGCCGGGACTAATTAATAATTGAATTTTTTTTCGGTACAATATTGAAGAGCCAATTTGAGCCTAGAAATGTACCAAAATTAAAAAAAAATCACGTCAGCAACAGCCCCAAATTTTAAATTTAGCTATTATCTCGTTCTAAAAAACCTGATGGTAAGTTTTTTTTGCAACATATTTAAGGCTTTACCATTATACATACTACAAACATGGTGTGAATATTTTTGTCTACTTAGAAGGTTTTGAAAAATACATTCGTATTTTCTAATAAAATTTAAATTTAAAATTTCAATGCTTATTTTATTGCTCAAAAATAATTTATATTGCTAAATCTTAGTATTAAAATAATTAATTTAAAAGCCTTCTGGGACACACAATTTAGATTTCTATGTTGCGTAGCGATTTTTTTTAAATATGTTTTAAGATAGTCTTTTCGTCCCTAAATGGTGCCGGTTACAGTTTAGAAGTACAATTAATAATTACTACCTACCCCGCCTAACAAACCTCCGTAAAATGACTTGGCTAGGACTCCGTTATCTAGTTTTGTGAGTGGTTGCCGCTGTAGATATTTACAGGAGGTACAGTAATGGGCAAGAAGGTATGGTTCGCCTGCCTTGCAGGAGAAAAAAAACCTAATTTGGATTTGCTATAAGTATAAAAGTATAAATATAAATCAACGGCTTAAAATATAAAATAATTGAACGTTATTTCTATTGCGCAAATTGGTACGCGTCGTGCCCATGGTCGTATTTTCTTTATGGATGATCGGAAACATTCATCATCATCATAATATAAACGTCCCACTGCAGGACACAGGCCTACCCTCAGGGAGGGTGTATGGGCGTCTGCCCACTACACGTGCAGATTGGTAGACTTTAGATATATACAAAACTGCAAACCTACGTGAACCAAATGTATGGGACAGTTTTTTTTTTGAGAATTTGATGTTGGTTCCATAGAGAAATTTGTTCAGTTTGATGATCTGATCATCCCCTTAAAAAAGTGTCAGCATATTAAGAAGGACCCTGTGTACGCATCAGAATTTCTTCTTCAGCGTATGCAGGTTTCTTCACGATTTTTTCCTTCACCGTTACTACATTCCAAAAATTTATTCGAATTTTAAAATAAACTGTTTTAAATTCAAAAACTGACCTCGTACGTTACGGGAGCTATGTTTTTACATTGTTTACACAAACAAAAAAATTTCGACAAATTTTTGTGAATATTAATGAAAATTTCGAAAAATACAATACTTTGACGGTTATTGTTACTGCTTCTAGCAACACAGCCCCCGTCACCGGGTTGACGACGGGAGCGGCGTTGCTCTATGTTTTAGCAGATCTAACGGAGTAATGCAATCTTCAAAGAACGACTAAAAATCTTAACCACCATTAAATTTGTAACCCACGGAAATCAACCGCAAACCGGGATCAAGTCGTCACAAGGAATCGAACCCCACATACAAGGGTCAATCGGGGAGGAGCTTACACCCCATAGGGGGAAAAAGAAATTAGGGTTACTGTATGTTATTATTATTACTGTCTAATTCAATTTAGTTATTTTTCGGTTGGTAGAGTTGTCGAAATTGCTTCTTCAATCCCATGCTTTGCTAAACTTTAACAGTTTACCGAACTGTACTGAAGTTTCATTTCAATCTAGTGAATATTTTAACGAAAATCTGACAAACCACATTTCATTCACTTTAATCATCAAAATACTTTATTTAACTAGACATACGAAATAACGAACAACAACTGATTAAACTAAAATATCCTAAAACTAAAATATAACTAATAAGCTATCTTCAGATATAAACAACATCTTTTCTCAAAACATAAAAGCCTAACTACGACTTTAATTGGTTATTATCTTAAAAAGGATCTAACTTCTTTTGTGTGTAGTGCGCTATTTAGGCGCACTGCAAGGTCTATCCTGTTAAAACTTAGTTTATGTCCCACTCTGGGAGGCGTTACTTACTACATAGTATTAACGTCTTTGACATACAAGCTTTACTAATGTCATTGCAGACAAGCCCGTTTTTCTGAAGTTTAACGTTTTTCTATCCATTAATTAGTATTTTACGATGCAGAAGTAACAATGTAACCATAATGTAACTTAAAGCACAAAGACTATTAAATAATAACATATTGTATGCACTAATATAATGTCTTGTTTTGTAAACTTTCTTGAAGAGTTATGTAACAATAGTATCAACAATTTAACGAGAGCCATCTGTAAAAAATAGTTAGCTGAATTTAAAAAATATCCGACGTAAAACATCGATCGATCATCCATAAATAAGTAATAACATCAACATGGTTGAAACCCTTTACCGAGCTCAAACAATATCGTAGACATATTGAGATCGATTACCTACCTATTATGGTTTGTTGAAGGAAAACATAGTAAGGAAACCTGAATACGCTGAAGAAGAAATTCTGATGCGTATGTGAAGTCTAACAATCCGCAGTGGGCACCCCGAAAGCCGTGGTGGACTAATTACCAAACACTTGAGGGTATAGATTAATTTGCTAGTTCGTTTTCAGAGAACTAATTCCAGGGTTTAAAATATTATGAACTAACGACCCGCCCCGGCTTCGCGCGGGTGCAATGCTGATATATAAACCTCCCTCGTAAATCATCATGTATCATCATTTGTCGTTCATCTATTAAAAAAAACCGCATCAAAATCCGTTGCGTAGTTTTAAAGATCTAAGCATACATAGGGACAGACGTGGTTTCTTAGTCCAAGGGACAGACAGACAGCGGGAAGCGACTTTGTTTTATACTATGTAGTGATATAATGATGATTAGCGACACCAATGTGGGTGTTTCTCCTCAGCGTTTGAACGCCGTCATTATCCTGAACAAATATTTTTGCTTTGTTTATAAGAAGATGTATACAATTTTATGACGCAGTTATAAAGCCCGCTGGACCCTTGTAACAGCGCTAAAAAAATATACCTTTTCTAATAAACAAAGCGAAAATATTTGGTGAGAATAATGACGGCGTTCAAACGCCGAGGAGAAACACCCATGTACTTACACGCTTTGTGTTTTGCACACATAGACGAACAATTTTTCGCCTTCTCTTTCTACGTTTGCACATTATACCTTACGCAATAGAGGAACTGACAGCTGAGAGAGCAAGATCCTAACGGCACCACTGTATAATAGAGAGAGATACGTGACACGAGGCAATAGAACCGTTTTTGGGGATCTTCTTTTCTGTGAATAATTGCAAATCGAAAGTGAAATCTTAGATATTTATGTGAAATATACTAACACTCCTTCATAAAATAATCCATGATTTCACGTTTGACTCCGTATTATAGACAGTGCTCGAATTCTTGCCTGCCGATAATCTCCTGAAAACCTCCAAAAACAGTTTCATTTGACAACCCATGTCAGTTCCTTTATTACTGTAAGGTATAAAAACCACTGCCAATGCCTCCAATAAATAAAAAAAAAAAACTTTATGGTTTTGCAAATAGACAAAAATCCGCAAAGTCCGTTATGAATAAAGACTCATAAAAGAAACCAATCTATCTTGCTTGGGACTCTGAGATGCCGCGAGCAAGGCGCGAGGTCGCAATATAAATGGCTAAACAAGAACATTGTGGAGCATCGATCAATAAACGGATAGAAGTAGAAAATACGTTGTTTTGTCGTGACAGAATATTGACACATCGAGAACCGTTGGAATAAAAAATCTACGACCATAATACCTTTCGAGGTGATAAGAAACTTTGCTACAACTACTCTACCAGCTGTCTCGCAAGCAGTTGCTTGTTAAACAAAACGAAGCTTTCTGTATAATATTGAAGGTTTCAAACCTGAAACGAAATTAGAAATAATTTATGACGCGTAAGCATTTGGCCCACAGATACACTGCATAAGAAACCCATATATACCTTATTCGCCTCGTAGTCTCGGTAGCCAGATCCACAAGATTCCTCTTTTTACTTAGTGTGCTTATTGAATGAAACGAATATCTTAAAAAGTCTTGAACACTTGTCGGGTAATTGTTTCTCTTTATACGTTTTGGTGCTCTTTTGGTTCGGACACTTTTGAGCGTGGACTCGACGTCCAGTAGTTGGTAAGTCAATGCCTTTGAACAACAAAAACACCCCATAAGAAACCGTATCCTTAGTCGCCTCGTGGGTATCCACGAAAAGAAATGTGGAAATAATAAAATACCAAATAAAGTTTTATTTCCTGCAATGAGTGTATACAATTTCAAATTGCAATAAACACTGTATTAAATACTTTTAAAACCACTCAAACTATAGGAAACTAACCCCGGCGTCAAGTAGTCTGCGCGCGCATGAATGGACGGCGCGGGAGTCGATCTTCACAATGTCTGTCAGCCATATTGGATTTATGGCACTTTTTGTTCTTGCGGCCATTTAGTTGTTACTACTTGGCGATAGTTAACTGAATTATGGACCACACACATGTCAGAGCGAATTTTGAGCTACAGGGTGATATAAACTTTGGTAAAAATAAAAGCATAAACGTTACCTAGAGCTTGTATTCGGAACTTCCATCGCGTGGAAGTTTCAGTATTCTTATTCGGTGGTAGCTATTTTATATGTCATTGTCTTAATCTAGGTATGAATTAATAAAGAAATCAAAGTAAGTATATTAATCATAATCATGTATAAAATAAATTAAATATCTTGGACATTGTCACACAAATTATCTAGTCACATTTAAAGTACCTGGTATATTTGCTTTGAAATGGTTATCAGGATGGAGAATAGATACTTACAGTTCAAGCTATCCAAATAACTAATAAACTATGTTTTTCTTATAGTATTCCAGCCATATTTCGTAATAGGTAATGTCTTGGATTATGAGAGATCACCGTCCAAAAATTCACTTTCTTACGATTTAAGAATGACAAAAATTTATCAAAATTCTGGTGTAGCATTATCTATTTCTTTGGACAGAATCTGATGAATTATAAATCCATATTTTAAACACCATAGATTTTTTAAAAAATTTTAAAGAATTGAAACATGCTGTATATTTATAAGTATAACCTACTAAAGGCTTCCATTCATGAATCTTGCACCATTTTACGACAACCGTAGTAATTGAACGCCACAATAACCACGCCAAAAAACCACGACTAAACGATAGAAAAAATGAAATAAAGTTGTCACGCATCTCAAAAATTCACCTAAAAGGTATTTTGGAGCACTATGAACGAGATTTATTTGAAATTTATATAGAAATTAAGGCATTTTTAGTTGACCACAGACTGTATTAGTATTATTAAAAATAGGTTCCATTGAATTGTTAGATTTATGAAAGGTTGTGAATGAAGAGTGGATCGATTGTCCGGTTATAGATTTTTGATTTGATGTATATAACAATGGCGTATTCTTATGTTATTTTTAGTATGGTTATGATAAGCAATAGACTGCGGTATCGGAAAGGGCAGCGTGGGTAGGCAGTGAGTCCCCACAGTTCACAAGGGGGACCGATTCACCGATGAGGGCAGCGCTGGACCGATCTGTAATATTATGTGTGTGTTACTTATGCAAATAAATTGTTTATCTATCTATCGTTGTGGCGATCCTTAGGGGAGACCTATGTCCAGAAGTGGACGTCCATCAGCTGAGATGGTGATAATGATGGAAAACTTAGAGCCATGATAACTTTTAAACCATATATTTTAATGAAAATCTGACATATATAAAGCACAGATATTGGTGGATTGATTAATATCCAAAATATTATCAAACTTCTTCGTCTAACCTCATGGGCGTTTGTCCACCTAGGCACATATCTGGGGTAGGTATCCTCAGAGGATTTAGCGAACTTTATTGATAGATCATTTAATTATCATGGGGCACAAATAGGTCGTAGACGATTAAAAGCCGTATCTATACTAAAATATTGAAATTCAGTTCGTCGATTAATGGGAAATCGAATAATCTAGGATGCCTACGATACCTACTGACATTTTTATCGCCGATCGAATGAATTTTCGTTATACAGGGTGAAATTGATATCATTAGCATCCTTTTAAACTAAGAGTCTACCCATCAAACTGAACAACTTTCACTATTGGGGCAAACCGATCGGAGCAAAAAAATAATCAGCTTTTCCATACTAAACTGCAATGCCTACTCGACTCAAATGTATGCAACAGCTGCATTTTTTTTTTTGCTCCGATCCATTTGCTCCGATAGTGAAAGTTGTTCAGTTTGAGGGGCAGACTCTTAGTTTAAAAGGATGCTAATGATATCAATTTCACCCTGTATATGGGTTAACATTTGGGTTTGGTGAAAGACCAACAACAACAAACAGTTAAAGAACAACTCTATGTTTCTTTTATTTTAAATCATAAAGGGAACATCAAATCTATCACACCGATGCGACAGCAAAAGGCGCGATTTCAAAAACCTCTAAATAACACAAAATTATCAAAGGAGCTCCTCTGAAATCTTGTCACGATCTTGACGAATCGACCGTCCGTTATTGTGATAATTATTTTGAAGTTGTATTCCAAACGGATGGAGGTGTAGCTCTATGGAGAGGTTTCAAGATCGATGATGAAATATTAAAATCGAAATTCAAAAAATACATTAGGTACTCAATTAATCGGGCCCCATTCGGCATACATTGTTTGCTATGATAGCTACACTTTAAAAAAATTTAGAAAATAAATCAGTCATAATGTATGCCGAAATCGAACCCGACTAATTTGGCGGTATAAATTTATGCACCTTATGGTAAACTTTCTAATATACTTATATTAAATAACTGGGGAAACTTATCATAAATCACACGATACATTCCAACTAGTGATGAAGTTCTAATTCGTAAGCGATCAAAACGAACGCCACAAACTACCAGGAGTGTGATTTTTGGAAATGTATGGAGATACGCATCTTTCTACTGCTGATTTGACTTTCAAAAATCGCACTCCTGGGCTGCGTTCAAAACCTACGCCCCATGTGCACCCCGAGTGCAACTTTTCGCACTAACGCCGTTCGGAGCCTCGGTGAAAAACGTTCTATTGCAACTCGGTTGTCACAACTCAACCGTTCCGAACCTCTGACGGGTTGCAACTTTTAACCATCAAATTCGATGGTTAAAAAACACTCTGACGTTTTAATTATCTGTGGTTACCTGACTTATAGCTCGTTTTGAATAAAAGTTTGCTTTTCAAATTATTTTTATTCACTTTTTGTTTTGCTAACATGGAAAATGCGTTTTTTTATTGTATTTGGAAATGATGGAAGCCCTGGAAGCCCATATTACTTTAAATGTCAAAATTTGAGGTTATAAAACAACCGTGATCGTTCCGTACCTCATAGCGAGTTAAAAATTGGCGTGGTCGCCGGTCGTTCCGTACCCTAGAGCGAGTTGTAAAACAACCGCACCTAAAGGTCGTGAACGCACCCCTGGAGTATGATTTTTGAATCTCAAATCAGCAGTAGAAAGATGCATATCTACATAGCAATATTGACATTTTCAACTGCTGAGTTAAATAAATGAGTTTCAAAAATCAAAAAGTAAGCTATGTTAATATCAAGATTAATTTAAAAAAAGTAACATATTATCGTCATACTAAATATCATGGTATTTACATGGTATCATGTTTTTGCAAATAAATTATAATTTTTTCAGATTTTGTACAAAAGATTTCCAAGTTTTGCGTTCACGTAACACATTATGTCTGTTAGGTATGCATAAATATAACAATATGTTATTACCAGACAAATCGCTGTACCTATCCTACTTATCACTGTGTATGTTACACATATATTTCAACCTAGACTATTTGCAAAAAAAAAATCTTTTCTCACGGTTCAAATAATATCGCAAAAAGCAAACAATTTTTTGACCATCTCAACTTACTTATTGTACAAACAAATTTAAAAACATCGATGCAATCCACTTACATCACACCAATCGATCACGTCGCAGATTTTGACAGATCGCGCCGTTTCCTAAATCCGATGGAATCGAGAAAAAATTATCAAAAGTATTGTATTTGTAATCAAGTGTATTGTAACGTAACTCGATTTGTTTAGATTGATCAAAGTGATCCATTTTGTGGTCACGGTAACACGGTGACATTTTTGCTTTTTATGGTCATCCAGGAAGCGCAACTTAGAAGTAATAAACAAATATAAAAATTTCTACACCTATTCCTAATTCGAAGCGTCGGTGGCGCGTTGATGAGGGTTCGGGGTCGAATCAGCACTGATGACATCCCATGTACCAATGAGTAAGTTTATTTTACTTAACTACATAACTACGTTCAAATGGTGAAGGAAATATAGTGAAGAAGCCTGCAGACGCCGACGTAGAAACTTTAATTGCGTATTCGAAGTCTACCAATCCGCTTTGGTACGCGTGGTGAACTGACGCCCGAGCCGACCCTGATATATGTTTCTTGCCTGAGGGTAGGCCTGTGCCCTGCAGTGGGACGCAAAACATGATGATAACTGTTTAAAAAAAAATACTCAAGATTATATTCTATCTATCTCATCTCTATCTCATCATCATCATATATAGGGTGTAAAATAAATTGGGACAGTTACTTAAAGGGGTGCTCCAGACCATTAAACTGAACAACTTTCTCTATGGGACCAAAATCGAAATCGGCTATCCCATACATTTCAGCCGAGTTATGTTTGCAGTTTCGTATGGGACAGCGGATTTTTTTTTCGCGGTTTCAATGTTGGTCCCATAAAAGTTGTTCAGTTTGATGGTCTGAAGCACCCCTAAAAGTAACTGTCCCATTTCATCTCAAAAAGCAAACAGAGGCAATTATTTGTGGTCTTTTTGTGTTTGTCTGTTTACTCGAGTATGAAAACTACTGAATTGATTTTGATGCAGTTTTCAATGTTCGAAATCATAATTATGGTTGAATTTAAAAGCTGCGATAATTTTTACCCGACCGCTACACTGCGGCTATATTTCAGAAAATGTTTATGTATTTTGTTTAATTTATAAACTGTAAAGATATTAAAATGTATAACCGCTTGAGCAAAAAATTAATTACATATTATACTTACTATAATTAATACACAGTCCCCCAAAACTAGGTAATAAAAATAAAAATTGCCAAGTCTCCCATAAACGCAAACCTTTATACCACATGCGCTATGTAACATACCACACAACATAACTTATTTTAATCTGTGGGACCATTAAAACAAACGTTACAGCTGCAGGGGCCAGGGGGCGAGCGCTCGAGCAGAACGCTCGGCCCCCTGGCCCGCCCCCGGACTACGCACAAAAATCAACATAAATAACAATACACACCCCTATCTCAAACACTATGACACACCATGTAACAAAAACAACCGAAGAAGCTATTAAAACCAAGCTAAACTCGACTGTAATGTATTAGGAACAAAACTCAAAAGAGCATGAAGAAAAGGTTCCGCGTAGACCGAAATTTTTTTGGGGCTTTTCAAGTGTGCAACAATTGAAAAATATTTCGTCTCTTTCGTCCATTGAATGGGATTTATCCCTCTACTTTTGGGAGCTTTTATTAAATTTATTGTTAAAGGAATGTATATAAAAGTTGTTGAAATGAAAAAGGGTCCCAGTACGACTTCGATCGCGTGCGACGACACCCTTCTTAGCTTGTGACTTTTTAATTTCCTTTATTTTTCTTAAAATGTTGTCCGTCCAGCAAAGTTACTCGAGACTTTTCCGACCTTGGGATGTGAGTGATAAGAAAGACCAAACAAACTGTGATAATGATAAAACAATAGAAGAGACCAAAATAAAGAAGAGAAGATTGGACGAGAGCAAAAGAGAAAACCGCTTGCGGAAAATACGAGGAACTTTCAAGAAAGTTGAATCAAACCTTCACCAAGACGCAACCGTCTCTACAACGACTGATGATGCCGACGATAAAAAACATAATTTAACTGCTATTTCTGAAACCATCGAATCACCCGTCGCTAGCTTGACCTTATGCTGCGATAGGCTACTACAAGAACCAGAAAAACCCGCCAAAAATAACACAAAACCCGAAGTTATTCTTAAAAATACTCCACCAGCTATAGAAACGCCAATTCAAGCACTACCTCATCCAAACATGTACAATACATACATGCCAGAATATCTACCAACTGCCGACATAGCTCATGCTTTAGGCGTCCCCCCAACCGACCCGTTACTTCTAGAATCTTTAGCGCAAGGCTACGCAATGGAACTTGAATACGCAAGAATACTGCAACAAGAGAACGAAGCAAAACTCCTCAACGCCAGGAAACAACGTCCGAAGAAATACAAATGCCCTCACTGCCAGGTCGGCTTTTCAAACAACGGTCAACTGAAAGGCCATATCAGGATACATACTGGGGAACGTCCGTACAAGTGTGATGAGAAGAATTGTGGGAAAACTTTCACTAGGAATGAGGAGTTGACAAGACATAAGAGGATACATTCTGGAGTAAGGCCTTATCCCTGCGCCACTTGCGGCAAGAAATTTGGCAGAAGAGATCATCTGAAGAAACATACGAGAACTCATTATATACAAGCTGAAAGGATGATGCCAGTTTTTGTGCCGCTTTCGGCGGTGCCACACGGTTTTCCCTATCTCTATGGGTATTGATTTTTAGAGACTTTTTTTTATTGGTTTAAATTAAAACGTTTTGTGTGGTTTGAGAATAATACTGCGAAGCTACGAAACGAATAATGTCATAGCGTCGTCAAGTGGGAAGTTGTGAAATGTGGCTAGTATTTCGCCCACATAAACACTGCATAAGAAACCTTTAATTCCTTAGTAGCTTCAAATTATGTCAATGTAGCATAACTCTATGTTGTTAATTTTGAAAGATTTTTCGGAATATATTTTAATAGAATTTATAGCTAAATAAATATTAGAGATAAGTTCATAAAAATTGTATATAGATCTAGTATGAAAAATTGTAAGAGAAGTAAGATATAAGTATGTGTTCAAAGATGCATTGTATACTTTAAACAAAGGGACCAGTGATTAAAATATATTTTATAGAACTTTTGAGCTTTTTCTTTATTAATTTCCCTAAAAATTTTGCAGTAATTTTGTTTTTTAATTAATTATACTTTATATAAAGTCACGTTTCTTTCCTAGTGGAGTGGATAGAAAATAGGCCGCGCTATTTACTAAGATCCTGACATACCTCTTTTGTTGCGACTAGGGATAACTTCCGTGCGTTCAGATGTTTTTGCCATACTTATTACTGGAAGCAAAATAGGTCATAGTTTCGTACAATGTTAGGTTCCTATTGTTTTATTTTGTATTTTTGGTGCTTTTGCGGTCGTGTCTTTAACACTGCCATAAATGATCTCTTGAATTGGCTCTCTAATAGCCATGTTTTTTTTCCTTCTTATTGCTGTCTCCCGTTTGCAATGGAGGGAAGTCGGATATTTCGTTTTCCTACTCCTCCTATCTTCTTTGATTAATTCATTGCGGGTTCCAAGACAGATTAGAGTCATCCCCCGGGCTCGCTGGACTTCATTGTCCAGTGTTGTGAATGGTCGCCGCTGTTGATCCTGGCTTACAGGAGTTACAGCGGTGGGAATGTGTGGTGGGCCTATACCTCTTTAGGTATACAATTTTTAAAACCATATTATGTTTTTTTGCATTTAAACTCAGTAAGATAAAGACCAACAAGTTATCGGAATTGTAAACCTAATTTAATAATTATGATAGAAACAAATGTAAAATTGTCCAATTTCCATCCAATCATATGTTTTTTCTGTATTATAATTTTAATAATTAGAACTAACCCAGTCATAATTATTATCCTCGTTCTATACTGATCTGAAGAAAAAGAATAAAGGCGCCCAGCAAAGTGCAGCTGCAGAACGGGTGCAGGCCGGCAGTAGTTGTAAACTATGGAATTATATGCGAGGTGTCACACTAGATGCAGTCCGGCGCGGCTGCGGAACGATAGCCGCAGTGTGACACCTCGCATATAATTCCATAGTTTACAACTACTGCCGGCCCACAGCCGGCCGGCACACGTTCTGCAGCTGCATTCTGTGTGGCCCAGCCTTTAAGGTTGATGTCGTGTCTTATCAAGGACTCTCTTATCAAGTCACGTTGCGGAAACGAGACAGGATTGGCGAATACTCTACAGACAAGAACGCAGTTCAAATAAGATAAGATGAAATGATAATATTATGCATTTTAGTCGGACTCATACGATTATCCCATCCCGTGGAAGTTGAAATTATTCTTTTTGCGAACGGTTTTTTGGAAGTCCACCTTAGTTCAGCTGTGGTCCTGACTCCTGACCACACTGGTGTGACAAAGCAGTGGAAAGGTTTTCACCACACATGCCCACCGCTGTAACTCCTGTAAACCAGGATCAACAGCGGCGACCAGTCATAACACTAGATTTGATTAATCAAAGAGAATAGGAGGAGTAGGAAAAACAAATATCTGACTTCCCTCCATCCATTGCTTCCAGTGTAATGGTTAGTCGGTCGTATATATGCTAATCACTATACTAGCATATTCAGAGTATTCACATTTGATTATCAGTGCCTAAACACGCTATTAATTAATCTGTGCCCAAACTGTGACGGTAAGGTTGTCGAGACTGAAATCCAACCGCAGCACCACAGTTATTAATAAGCACAGCTAGAGCATAATAATTACGTTCTTGACTATATTTCGAGTTAAATAATATCTATTTATAATAATGTAATGTATGTAATGTACTCATACTTACCTGTGTCTGAAACTAAACCAGTATCATGTATGCATGCACTAATTTAGAAATTCAAACTATTATTAAGTTGCTTCACAAATTGACGACTGAAAAGTCGTCATTTCGATAGGTAGACATTAGATAAAGTCGGTAATAGTAGATTACACACCGAGGGCAGGAAAGTAAGAAAGGTCTCAGATCTCATGTAACGTGATCTGAGGCTTTCTTAATTACTGCCCGATGTTAGTATACCTTCTATTTTTCTCCTCGATGGAGGCAGAGAGCAGCAACTTCTAATTCTCGTTTTCGACCCATGTTACTTAGGGAAAGATGTTTAGTTTCATTGTCTGAATACACCCTTAAAGTTATGTTAGTATATTATAATTAAAAACTAGTGGCGTATAGCGTGATGCTGATTAAATAATTCTTATTTCTAATTTAATCACCAACCGACATCTCTCCATTAAAAAAATTAATATAAGGAACTACAAATCGCCTCTAAAAGCCCATTGTAACAAAATCGATCACTCATTCCTTGCGCATTCATAAAAACGGGACACTTACGCAAGTAAAATAGAAAATGGCTAAATATAATTCGAGTGCGGACTTCCGTCCGTTCGTTCAATAGGTGAATGAAAACAGATAAACAATTTGTAAACGTAAATAAAATATTTTGACTTTTGATTCTTTGTGTCGAGAAAAAAGAGCACACTTGTGTTGAGAATGGATTTTTGAGAAATCGTTACGATCACAATAATTACATAAATCTCATTCAACTATTAATGTTTTCAAAATATTGTTAAGAGGATAGACCAGTACAGTTTAGTCCATACAAACGTATTCCCCTGTTTTCTCCCTGGATAATTACACTAGAGCAAATATTTTTTTTACCATGCAATCTATGTTACCTCTGCTCTGCCATGTCCCTATGCTTTGCTTTTTTACATTAACCCTTTATATGGCAGACATTTCATTCCATACCAGCTAGGTGTTAATTGAGTACTGTAAGAACTAGGGACCTTCGAAAATGACCAATTTTACCGCCCGTTTTCAGAAATCCAGTAAACAAATTTAACGAATATAAACAAAAAAAGCAAAACATACAGACATAGCCAAAGTCTTCCTTATAATATTTTTGAAAGAATTATTAAAATAGGTTTAGTTTTGGAGGAGGAAACAGGGGAATACGAAATGCTGATTTCACCGATTTTTTTGTCTATAAAATCGGTCCGAGCTGCAGTTGTCTCTTTCGCACTCTAGTCGGCGGGGCGTATGGGTGGGGCGGATCGGACAAAAACGTATACAGTAGGAAAAGTTACCTATTCTCCAAATCAGCATTTCAGCCCGCGTATCCTCTTAAGGACACAGTAAAGGGAGTAAAAAAACCCATGGCCCGCTCTAGATATGGAGATGCCTCTTTTTTGGTAGCCACCACAAACTGCTGGGATATCCAGCTGCCGACCGAGTTGACTTTACACTAGCTAGCTAAAACTTACTTATACTTATATGCTCATGAGTATATTCCCCGAGGGGGTAGTCAGAGATATTCTGAAACCTCAGAACATCCACGTATCACTAGTACCGAAACTCTGTCCAGTGTGATGAGGAGTGAGCCCGTCGCCACTTGTAATGGCAAGTGGGTACAATAAATGCCTCGAATTTGAAGCATTCAGGTTCGCTAAAAATAATTGGATAAGTATAATTTTGCACATTTGTTCGAAAGTGTCGTCTCAGAGAGGTTCCTAGTCAGAGGGCAGGGGTCGGCCGGCCGACCAAGCTTTTTCGCATCTTCTAAAAAGAAATTTTTCATTAAGCGTAATGGTTAACCACTGTGTATTACCGGCTCCCGATCTAAGTTTAGGTAGGATAGAAATCTTTTGTTGAGTTAATGTCTGGCTATTCTCTATACTTTGAAATCCAAGACATAAAACAAACGTATTATATAGGGTCCTTCTTAATATGCTGACACTTTTAAAAGGGGTGATCAGACCGTCAAACTGAACAACTTTTTCTATGGCACCAACATCGACACCACGAAAAAAAAATCATCTGCTCCATACAAAACTGCAAGCCTATTTGAGCCAAGTGTATGGGACAGCAGATTTTTTTTTCGTGGTGTCGATGTTGGTCCCATTGAGAAAGTTGTTCAGTTTGACGGTCTCTTTAAAAAAGTATCAACATATTAAGAAGGACAACTCTTTGTAAAATTTCTTAGGATAATTAATTAAGTTGCACAATGTTTGGTTACACAACAGGGGCATCGTCAATGAATTAGCAATTCGCAATAAATTGCAGAAATATGTCATTACAAATAAATAAGACACTTTCCCACGTTCACTCCCGACTAGTCCCAACACACTGGCCTAAATAAGGAATCATTGTACAACATTCGGAAGTCCGTTCTAGGCTCACAGCGTGTGGTCTTTTGCCGTTTTGCGATGATTTTACTTTTTTTTTCTTCATTAATTGGTTGAATGTAGATGTTGTCATTGCGCGCAGCGTGAGATCTTTTATAGTGCTTCCGTTTTTAATTTGAGGAATTGGTATTGACAGTACTGGCTATGTGCGAAGTGGGTGATTGAAGCTTCCAAATCGATCGCAGCGCCCGGGGTGGCAGAAATTTGTACTTTTTTTGGACAAGTTGTGTAAAATATGCTTGAATCTATGTAAATCTTGTGTTGTCTTGTCTTATCTTGGACATTGTCACACAAATTATCTATCTAGTCACATTTAAAGTACCTGGACTTGTATTATGATGACAAGACAACGATATAGAATACATATATAGATACAAACATCCATGACTCGGGTACAAATATTCATATTCAACATATAAATATTTGTCCCTTACGGGATTCGAACCCGCGACCCTCGGCACAGCAGGCAGGTTCACTACAGACTGTGCTACCGGGACGTCAATCGTAAATCCACACACTAACTGAACACGAAATCTCCAAAACTGTAAAGACCGCAAACTTAAAATTTGATATGGATGTTTCTATTGGCATCTAGATGCTCACTTAAAAAAGGTTTATATTTAGTACTAAATGTCCCTTCTATGGACATTTATGAGAAAACTGATCTAGCCTACGTGGTATTAATGTTTTAGGATTTCAAGTAGTAAATTAGTGTAGTATTCTTAATGTCCGTCTATCTCGCCATGTACGCCATAGATGGTGACTGGTTGAACTCAGTGGCGTAACTACTGGCCTGGCTGGCAGGACTGGCAAAATGCCACGAGTCCCGGTCCTTGAAGGAGCCCTAAGGCCGAGATTCAGAGACGATTTTTATGTCATAGTTCGAACAAAGTACGGTCAAAAATGTATGGATTTCGACATACGGGAGTTCGAACTAAGACTAAAAAAACGTATCTGAATCTCAGCCTAAGATTCTGGACCTTTTAGCTCGGTTTACTCGCTTTAGATTCTATTGCGGATTTGCAACGACCTAAAATGTTGTAGAAAAATCTTAAGATCACTCCTGGTGCTCCTGCTCGGTCCTGGTTTTAGAAGATGCAGTTTCTGGAGCTTTTTCCGCTCGCTATACAGATTTCAGATGAGGAAAACCCCGTTGAGGAAAAATCTATTTTTGCTTTGACTAAGAGGCCGAGGGCCCCACCAGCCAGGTTTTGCCAAGGGCCCCAAACAGTTACGCTACTGGTTGAACTATTTATTAGGTCGGACTATGGATCAAATTAAAAAACATAGCGATAAAAGTATTTTTTTCCGACAATCGGTCGTGTTTCAGCGGCTTTACCATTCCCACGTTCAAAAAGGACAACGACAAAAGACTTTAAAAAACTGGTCAACTAGTAGGTGTGACCTGAGTTTTTGGCCAAAAAACTCTACGAGATTCCATTTTTATCCTTTGGACAAATATGAGGATCAAAAGTTATTATTTATTTATGTCCTAACCCGCCTACGATCCGAACAAATTTGCTGAATAGATATAATTTATGACGCGTATCCGAATTATAGCACTTTGTCTTGAAAAAAAAAGGCTTTTTATTTTTTAAAGCAGGTGAGGCGAGGGTTGAATGAGGCTGTTCGTCTTTTCGACATAAAATTAATGACTGGCCCAGTGTAAACATTTATTGTTTGGCTCAAACTTTAATACTTGGTCTTCGTGTGAATTTTAAACGTGGCCATTTCGCGACAAGTATAGAAATAAATAAATGTATAAAAACCTATTGATTATCGTTTTTATGAGCAAATTACGCCAAGATGGTCAAGAAACGACTTCGTTGTGAATATTTACTAAAACATTTTTCGATTTGTCATTCTCATTTATAGAGTTTTAATGCAAAACAGAAATTAGGTATGGTTTTTACTTTAGGAAAAGTTTAGCACCTTTGTTACCTACAGGGTCCTTCTTAATATGCTGACACTTTTTTAAGGGTCGGTAATTCGGTATGTTTGCAGTTTTGTATGGAACAGCAGATTTTTATTTCGCGATTTCGATGTTTGGTGCCATAAAAAATTGTTCAGTTTGATGGTCTGAAGCATATTATTTAAGTCCTAAGGTATGTAACATAATATTTAAGTCTTAGAAAAAGTATATGTCTAGAAAAGGCTTCATGCTTCTACCGTATAAATCAAAAGAGGCCATCTTTCTTAGGTGGTTGGTGTGCGTGAGGCGCCACACAAATTATGTATGGATAGGGTTTAGAGGCCAATACTGGTTACAATTTTTTTCTACGCTTTCGTAGCTTCGACTGTCAATCTTGACATATAACTTATCAAAGATTTAATTTTACTCCGAGCAAGAGATCTACACCTACAATAGAACGTAGGTACAAGCTGCATAATGACTCAATCTGATCCTACGTACGATCAAAAGGTACCCAATACCACCACCACCTTCGACAAAGTACCGTATCGACCAATAAATTAGCAATAGCAAGTGACATTTCAATAGTCAGGTCCACTGTTCGGGACTCATGGGAAAATTGGTCAGGTGGCTCACGCCTGCGCAATACGCTTCTATGCTACTACCTGAGGTATGGAGTCAAAGGGAGTATGGTGTAGCGAAATTAAAGGGTGACCATGGTTTCGGAAGGTTATTTAGGAATTCGTTTGAAAAAAGAAATACCAAACAGTATTGTGCTCGTTACACAGGGTGTTAGGGAAAACAGTTGCATTACTTTAAGGAGTGATTGTAACCATGATACTGAAAAACTTTCCCTAGGAAATCTATAGGAACTAAGTACATAAAAAAATTTGAACTTTCCATACTCAATGCAATCAGCTAACCGAACGTTTGTATGAAAAGTAAAAAAAAAACGACTTTCCTATAGGTTTCTCAGGGAAAGTTGTCCAGTATATCATGGGTAAAATCACCCCTTAAAGTAATGCAACTGTTTACACTAACACCCTTATATTCCGTTCCTGATTTTTAGGTTACCTTACCTATATGTAAGGAACGGGACATAATAAACGGCACATGGGATGAAATACGATACTAATACATGCGATACCAAGTGCTCCAGACTATAATAATGGGCAAAGTGGAGGGCACAAGAAGCGTCGGTAGGCCACGAATGTCATGGCTCGCGAACCTTAAAGAGTGGACAGGCATCGCCAGCGTCGAAGAGCTGTTTCGTTTGGCGAGAGATAGGCAAGGATATGCAGAGCTGACTGCCAACCTCCAGTAATGGAGAGGAACCCGAAGAAGAAGAAGGGATGAAATAAAATGAGATATGTTTACTGTGCGTAGCATAATTAATTTGTTTTTAACTGTTACTTTATGGTATGGTATTAAAAAACATTCGAGACAAATAGGAGATACAAGTGATTTAGCGCAAAAACAACGGAACACAGACAACGTTGGAATAGCGTAGTCATCTAATTTATACTCTATACTAGCGAACCGTCCCGGCTTCGCACAGGTGCAATGCTACTGCAATTATATACATACGAGCGTTAACCCGCGACTTCGTCCGCACAAATTATATACCAGATTTTAAGTCAGATCATAAGCTAACAAACAAAAAAAGTTTCATCAAAATCGGTTCAGTAGTTTTTGCGTGATACTCGTTCAAACAAACAAACAAACAAACAAACACACAAACAAACAGACAGACAAAAAATCCAAAAATTTGTGAAATGGAATCAGGGACACCTAAAAACTATATCGTAACTATTTTTTGTTAATATCTTCAATGTACAGACAAACTTCCTGTTACAGTTTTATAATAGTATAGATAAACCTTGCTCTTGAACCACTCTATCTATTTAAAAAACCGCAATAAAATCCGTTGCGTAGTTTTAAAGATCAAAGCATGTATGCTTAGGGACAGACAGCGAGAAGCGATTTTGTTTTATACTATGTAGTGACAACATATGCTATAAACAAAGCGCAATTTAAACGTTTTCGCAACTCCGAAAATGAACCTATGAGTTCTGTACTTTTTTTATATTCATGCTATGAGTTAAAAATATTTAGTATAGCTCCTGTCCTGCTAACCTGAATAATTGTATGGTCGCTCTACACGTCCATTCAAATCGGTAAATATAGCGTTTACAATACAAATAGTATTATTCACCGCGGTCATTACGCAACAATACTTCATTCATGACTTTTAAACGAAAAAACTTAGGATTTTATTCTCACGCAAAAGTACTCGAAGCATTTTTGTGCAATTTCGTTCCGGCAGGTTGGCACTTTGCGTGTCTTTTTAATTTTTGACATCTGTCATTTTAGTGAATGCGCGCCTTTTTTACGTAGTGCGCAAAACATGATCGATTTGATACGAATTTTGTGTTTGTCCAATGGAGCAACGATTGTGACTTTTGCTCGTTACACCTTTCTGTGACTCCCACGCATTTTATATGTGCAATAACGTCTGCAAAACTTGAACTTTTTTCATACAAAATGGTGATAAAAAATAGGTATTTTTTTTTATATAGTACCTATGTCAATTTTATATATACAGGGTGTAAGTGACAGCCTAGCAAATACTGAAACGGGGAATTCAGACCATCAAACTGAACAGCTTTCACTTTGGGGCCACCCTCATGAAACGTGAAAAAAAATCTGCTGTCCCATACATTTTAGTCAGGTAGGTACAGCAGTTTTGTATGGGACAGCAGATTTTTTTTCGCATCTCCTGAGGTAGGCTCCATAGTGAAAGTTGTTCAGTTTGATGGTCTGAGTTCACCGTTTCGGTATTTGCTAGGCTGTCACTTACACCCTGTATAATTGTTATAACTATCTACAAAATATCAAACAAATTCAGGAGTGCGATGTTTGAACATCACACAATCAAATCAGCAGTAGAAAGATGCATAATCTCCATAGTAATTTTGACATTTTCTACTGCTGATTACAACGTGTGATGTTCAAAAATCGCACTCCAGGAGTCGCGTAGCGAGTGGATTTGCAGACGGTCGTATCTAACATGCGTATTTTGGCTGGTTGCAAAGCTCCGCTTATATGTCAAGATAGACAGTCGAAGCTACAAACACGTCGGAAAAAATTGCAACCAGCGGCTGTATTATGGCAGCGTGATATGGATATGGCCAAATCACGCTTTTAACTAGTCATTCGCGCGCAAATAGAAAGAGAACGAAGGCGCGACAGCGCTATATCACGCTGCCATACTACGGTCGCAGGTAAGGCCGCTAAACTATATAAGGTCTAAAAAAATTAGGTGAAACTATTTTAAGGGGATGATCAGACCATCAAACAGAACAACTTTCTCTATGGGACCAACATCGAAATCGCCCAAAAAAAATCAGGTATTGCATACAAACCTACCCGACCGAAATGTATGGGACAGCTGATTGTATTTTCGCGATTTCGATATTGGTGTCATAGAGAAAGTTGTTTAGTTTGATGGTCTGATCATCCCCTTAAAATAGTTTCACCTAATTTTGTTAGACCTTATATGTACACGCACACAGAAATAAGTTGTATGACGCCCATAAGTTAGCCCATTTCCATTTGTTCTAGTACTTACCTACGTTAGAAGCGCGAGGTTCTATCTTGACATATAATTAATCAAAGATCTCTTACGTCTAAACCTAAGTTGATGATAAACGCCAAGACAATTCGACTAGCCAACTGTAATTATGTGCTGCGTGTTTATTTATGACAAATCTAGTTTTCTCCAGCCACATCCGAACTCACGCCAGGAACCAATGAGGGTCGCCGCCGACGGACACGTCGTGGAGAACATATCAGTGTAATAGCAGACAGATTCAGTAACGAAGTATAATCTTCTATATCTTTACTATTATAAAAGTGTAACAGGAAGTTTGTCTGTACATTGAAGATATTAACAAAAAAAAGTAACGATATGGTTTTTAGGTGTCCCTGATTCCATATCACCAATTTTTGGATATTTGTCTGTCTGTTTGTGTGTTTGTTTGTTTGAATGAGCATCACGCAAAAACTACTGAACCGATTTTGATAAAACTTTTTTTGTTTGATAGCTTAGTATCTGACTTAAAATCTGGTATATAATTTGTGCGGACAAAGTCGCGGGTTAACGCTCGTACTATTATAAAACTGTAACATAAGTGTGTCTGTACATTGAAAATATTAACAAAAAAAAAGATACGATATGGTTTTTAGGTGTCCCTGATTCCATATCACCAACTTTTGGATTTTTTGTCTGTCTGTTTGTTTGTTTGTTTGTTTGTTTGAACGAGCATCACGCAAAAACTACTGAACCGATTTTGATGAAACTTTTTTTGTTTGATAGCTTATGAATCTTATGATCTAACTTAAAATCCGGTATATAATATGTGCGGACGAAGTCGCGGGTTAACGCTAGTAACATTATATTAATGCTAAACATCCGCTGCGGAAGCGCGCGAAAATGTCGACTGAATACAAAATGGCCACCCATGGCGCGAGATTTGTCATCGCTAATGACTCGGTGACTGTCGATTCGCTGGTGAATTTATTGTGGTTGGCGGGTTACCGATATCCGTTTGTGATTGTCATCGATTATTAAAAATACTTTCAACACGAGACATTTTAAATCAGGTAAGTAGGTACCTTAAAAGGACCCGGAGTGGTATTTTTTGAAAATCACACATTTATTTCGTATACGAATTTGACAGAAAGTCGTGCCTATATAAGTCGTGCTAATATGCTGACACTTTTTTAAGTCGATGGTTTGACCAACAAACTGAACCACTTTCTCCATGTGACCAACATCGAAATCGCGAAAAAAAATCTGCTATCCCACACATTTGGCTCGAGTAAATTTGCAGTTTTGTATGGAAGAGCTGATTTTTTTTCGCGATTTCGATGTTAGTGTCGTAGAGAAAGTTGTTCAGTTTGATGGTCTGGTCATCCCCTTAAAAAAAGTGTCAGCATATTAAGAAGGACCCTATATAGGTATTATAAATAAATAAATTAAATAATAAATGTTTCTTTATTTCTTCTCAATTATGTTAGATGTTTTATGTATTTTAAACCCAAACCAACCCACATTTTAAAGAAGATAATTCCAAATTCAAATTAGGAAAATGTGAAAATTAAGAGAGCTTGGCTGGGAGGTGTTAATGCATCCGTCGTTTAATCCTGACCTTGCACCTTCAGATTTCCACCTGCTTCGGTCTCTTCAGAATTCTTTAGGCAGTGTTAGGTTAACATCACGAGAGGACTGCCAAAACTACTTGTCGCGGTATTTTGATCAGAAGCCCAAAAATTTCTATAGCAATGGGATCATGTCCCTTCCTACAAGATGGCAAAAAGTTATCGAACGAAATGGTACCTACATACTTTAGTAAACGCGCAGACGACGCACTTTTCTGAAACGCGCGTTTTCTGCGCCGTAGATTCACGATCGCCCCGAATGCTTTCAAATACAATCTCGTTTGAAGCGCGTATACGAGCGTCATCTGCGCGTCGTCTGCGCGTTTAAAATACGCCATGTGCTAGGGGCCTTAAATGTAAATCTATACTATTATAAAACTGTAACAGGAAGTTTGTCTGTACATTGAAGATATTAACAAAAAAAAAGTTACGATATGGTTTTTAGGTGTCCCTGATTCCATTTCACCAATTTTTGGATTTTTTGTCTGTCTGTTTGTTTGTTTGTTTGTTTGAACGAGTATCACGCAAAAACTACTGAACCGATTTTGATGAAACTTTTTTTGTTTGATAGCTTATGATCTGACTTAAAATCTGGTATATAATTTGTGCGGACGAAGTCGCGGGTTAACGCTCGTAAACTATATTAAAGAATTTCAAATATTATTGATTTTTAAAGATGTTACAGCCATGTTATGCTATTTCGAATCAAATTAAAGATTGATTTTTCGAATCAAATCAAAATTTGTCTTTGTGCGGGTTCAAGTCCCAGCACGAGACAAATTTTTCAATCTTTATATTAAAGAAGGTTTTGAATTTTCTTAAAAAATACGAAGAAACTTTTTCCCCAACGTAAAGTCGGCTAAAAAAGTGGTCAACCGCTTCCGCTGCGCCCTAAAGTTAAAATTCAACTAGCTATATTTTTATCAGCTAGTAGCCCAGTCATTTTACGGTTTGAGCCGGGACTAATTAATAATTGACATTTTTTTCGGTATAATATTGAAGAGCCAATTTGAGCATGGAAATGTACCAAAAAAAAAAACATGTCAGCAACAGTTCCAATTTTAAAATTTAGCATATATAGCATTATACATACTACAAACATGGTGTGAATTTTTTTGTCTACATAGAAGCTTTTGAAAAATACATTTGTATTTTCTAATAAATACCTACAATTTTAAATTTCATTGCCTATTTCATTGCTCTAAAATAATTTATATTGTTAAATCTAAGTCAAATGAGTGCATTGGTATTAATAATTTAAAATCCTTCTGGGACACATAATTTTGATTTCTATGTTGCGTAGCGAATTTTTTTAATATGCTTTAAGAATAAATGGTGCCAGTTACAGTTTAAAAGTCCAATTAGTAATTACTCCCCACCCCGCCTAACAAAACTCCGTAAAATGACTGGGCTATAGGAATTTTTGTATAAAATGATACTTAGATCATTTTCTAAGCCGAATGTACCTATGTCCAGTCGCCGCCGGATTCCTTACGATGTCTCCCTTCACCGAAAAGCCCGTAGGTGGTTATAAATCGTACACAAGTTCCTTTATTAATCAAAACGCTAAAGGCGTGCAAAATGACTTTTGGCTCTCTTTCTCAGCTCTAATAATCCGGACCACTTAACTTAAATAAAATGATCACTCATTCAAAGCAGTCTAAATTCAAAAACAATGAATTTTTACAGCTTACCAGCGTACCTATATACTTAAGGTGGTTGCAGAGGGGTCAATTTTATACAAAACTTTGACCCACAATACGCGCAGACGGTATTAATATAAGTAACTTTGTATATATGGAAAGATAGATTAGAAAATCTAGACGCACAATATGCGTAGACGGATTTAATAAAAGTAATATTTTATATATGGAAAAATAGTTTAGAAAATCTAGTTGCCGCGTCACAAATAACATTTGCAATTTATAAAATAATTACGAAGATATAAAGCTTTTAAAATTTTGTATGAAGAATTTCAAAGCTTTATTAAATCTTCGTAATTATATTATAAATTGCAAATGTTATTTATGACGCGGCAACTAGATTTTCTAAACTATTTTTCCATATATAAAATATTACTTTTATTAATTCCGTCTACGCATATTGTGCGTCAAACTTCTGTATTGACTGAAACCACCTTAACCTAGATTAGTCAACAATATCACCACTTCAATTAAATACCATTGCTAACTGCTCCGCCATTACATAAATTAAAAACCTCATTCAGTAGTCGTCTACCAATCTAACAATAAATCAAGTTATAACAATCGGGATAGATACGTTTGTACAATGCTAGTGTAGGGAAGATTCGGGACCCCTTACTATGATGCATCTTTACAATGGGGCATCGAAATTATTTGCGGTCGATAGCAGACCACACATAGGGTAGCTTTTTGCAACATAGCTTTTGAACTTTATAAACATTTAGCATTTGCGTGCGACTTGGCTTGCGTGTAATATGGCGTTTCCGAAGGCAGTAAAAATATAAATCATCAGGAGCCCGATTGTGCTAAGTTAAAATATCGAAGTTCCATTCTTATCCAATTTCAATTCTAATCACATTGCAATCCAATTACTATTCAACTGTGCTGA